>CM067377.1:216906909-217506909 GCA_034510155.1 Eucriotettix oculatus | reverse complement strand
TATTACAGGTAAAAGAGAAAAAAATTGAGAAAAAAAACAAGGCAGGAAACTGTAAGCAGCCGGAAAGGAATACATAGTAGGAAAAATGATCAAATATGAAAAAACTAAGGTGACTGAGAAATTGTTCCAAGGGGAACTAAATAATATATATATTGTAACGACCCGTTACAATTTTGGGATTTATTATAAAAACTTTTGGCGCGCTAAATTCCGATGTATATTAGAAATTGCATGCGAACGTCTGCGGGTGACGTAGTCACTACGTAACCGGTGACGCAGTCATTACGTAGCCGGCTGACTATCGCTTGCGATGTTAATGCAACTTTAATCGATTTGACAAATAGAAAAGGAAATATAAATTTAAATCATACTTGGAATTTGATTATTTAATTCATCTTTGTAAAATAAGTATTCCATGGATTGTATAGCAAGGAAGAAAAAAAAAGAAGAATAACGCAGACATTGAGCTCGAGACATCGTAGCGGACGGACGTGGTTGATTTAACCATCCGAACTTAAATATAGGAGGAGAAGTGTTACTCATCTAACCATCTAAACTTAAAGATAGGAGGAGAAGTGTTACTAATCTAACTCGTCTAGCCAATACAGGGTGCTGCCGTTCGCGGGAGTCGCTGCAGGAGTGGACGCCATAACATACCAATAGAAAGGGGGACCCCTTTGGTGCTGAATCGTCGCCGTTGCTGCTGCCTGAAACCTGTTCGCTGCCTGCTACATCCCGAGTTGGGCGCTCTGTTCGGCGATCGTTAGAAAAAAAGAAAAGAAAACTGTATGTGTTAACGAGTTCCAATAAATGAAATTGTTTGCTTTATCTGTCCGTATGCTGATTATGGAATAGACCGCACTCCTCGGGTCCAAAAGAACCGAGTTCCCTCTCCTCCGAAGCGAAGAAGGAGCGGAAGAGAAAGAGGGAATTCACAATATATATATATATATATATATATATATAAATTATGAGGCGCTTAAATAATCACAATAAATCGGAATCGACGGCAGAGAGCAGCAGAGGGAAACGTAGCTTCGCTACTACGCACAGTCAAACAAACAAATATATATATATGTAGACTAGGGCTGATAGACGCAAGACAATTAGTTTACTATCCCATGCATTCAAAATATTATCGAAAACAGTATATAAGAAGATGAAACGTCTAATAGAAGGCGACTTATAAGAAGATAAGTTTGGTTTTAGGAGGAATGTAGGGACAAGAGAAGGAATATTGACTTTGCGAGTTGTTTTAGAAGACAGGATGAGAAAAAAAACAGCCTACGTTCCTGACATTTGTAGATTTAGAAAAATCTATTGATAACGCGGAACTATTAAGAATTTTGAAGAGCACTGCAAGAAAATATCCAGAAAGGAGGCTTACAACATAACCTCTACAGAAGACAGGCAGCCGTAATTAGAATTAAAGATCAAGAAAGAAAGCAGTAATCAAGGTAGGAGTAAGACAATGATGAAGCAGTCTCTCACCCATGATGTTTTACTTGTATATAGAACAGACGACGAAGAAAGTTAAAACTGAATATGCAAAGGGAATCATACTGGAAGGAAAATAAATAAAAACTCTACGCTTTGTCGACGATATTGCATTATTAGGGGAGTCAGAAGAAGATTTGGAAACCATAATAAATGGCATGAACATGGTCCTAGAGAAAGAGTTCAATATGAGGATTAATAGAGGAACACCAAAGGTAATGGAATGTAGTATGGGAAACAGTGGAATAACAAAGGCTGTTAGATTCGGAAGAGACATTTTGAAGGAAGTGAAGGAATTTTGCTACTTGGGAAGCGTAATAACTAGAGTAGGATAGCACAGGATAGCAAGGAAGGCTTTCTCTAAAAAGAGGAAGTGTAAATATTAGGAAATCGTTGTTAAAATGTTCGTATGGAGCGTGGCGTGTTATATGTGAGCGATACGTGGACGATAGGAGTTGGGAAAAGAAAAAGAATAGAAGCCTTTTCAAATGCGGTGCTATAGGGGAATGCGATGGGCGAACAGAATCGCTAACGAGGAAATTGTAAACAGAATAGGGGAAGAGAAAAGTATGTGGAGGACGTTGACCGAGTAAAGTGATAGATAGATTAATAGGCCACGTTTTAAGACATGAGGGTCCTGTAAAATTAGCATTAGAGGGAAGTGTGTGGGGATATAATGGAAGAGGGATGAGAGGATGGAATCCGATCGGGAGATTGGGGAGGATATGGGATGTGGTAGTTATAGGGAAATGAAAAGGCTTGCACGGCGTGTGTAATCATGGAGGGTCGCATCAGACCAGTCTAAGGGCTGAATACCACAACAACAAGGCAGATAACACTGATTGAGGGAGGGTAACAATAATCTGCTAGAGTCACGTGAGGTGAAATCCTATTAGATGAGTCTCCGGGGCAACAGGAGGTATTACGTCTGGCTCGTCAACGAATATCCTGCCCAGGAGACAAGGATTAGGGTATGGAACTCGAATAACATCAAAAATATTTGACAGGATTGCTGTAAATCTTTGAAAGGATTAGCGCAAGGATAATTCGTCAGGCGACTGCAATGTTTATAATTTCTAAACACGAGCCCCCGGTGCGATCCACTTTAATCTCTTTGAAACCGACTCTGGAATACAAATTTCGCTTTTAATCCGTCTGTCTGGTCCTCGGCGTTCATGTCGCTGTATGAAATCTCCTTCATCAGGCTGTAGTGCGCAGGGGCGAGGAAAAATAAAACAATATAATACGACGGTATTAATTGAATGGAAAGATAATATCTCATTTTTTAACAAAAGATTAGTATGAGAATAAATTCCATTTACTCAACATTCATCACTTTGCTCTGGTTACAAACTTGCAAATTTTTAATGATAAACACTATATTGTATTGTATTTATTAAATCTACAAATGGGCAGATGCCCGCGCCCCTGGTGGCAGATACATAGAACTTAAACAATAATTAATAATCTGGTCGTAAGGACCATATTTTACCTATAATTGAAATGTATAATTATATACAATATAAATAAATATGTGTGGAATCATATTATTAGAAATGATTTTTTTAAAAAAAGAATAGTATTGTTTTTGCCTGAAAAAAATATAAACAAAACAAAAAATTTTGAAATATATTTCACTGTAGAGATTTGGCAGCACTGATTTCTTCACTACACTACACTACACTACACTACACTAAACTTAGATCGAGTTGAAATTTTTGTTTCTGTTAGAAGAAGTTCCCCAAAAACTCCTGCAGGCAGATTGTTCCAGTCATTAATTGTCCTATTTAGGAATGAGTATTTTCCAACGTCTGTTTTTTGGTTCCTTGCTTGTAATTTAAACAGGTGATCTCTCCTCCTCCTCCTCCCGTTCCGAGTCGATTCTTTCATTCTATCTCGGATTCCCTGCCAAGGTTTTTGACCTGCAAAAGCTCTGTAGAAAATGTGTAGCGTATTTTTTTCTCTTCTTGTCTGTAGCGTGTCCCACCCTAGTCGCTTTACCTTTTCGTTCCCATGCCCATTTACAATTATTACACGAGGTAAATATCTTACAACTAAGTGGTACAGTGCTGCTACAGTCAAGTCAATTGGAGGTAAAGATCTGCATAGAGTCAACCGGAGTCGTTTTGTATGCACGAAAACAGCGAATTAATATTTTCCTTTGTGCAACTAAAAAAGTTTTTCTTACATGAGTATGAAGAAGTCGATGTCCTAGAGCAGGGATTCCATATAAGCACATTCCTGTTAGCCGCCGGACGGAGATAAGGGAGTCTCCGCCAGATTTGTCCACGAGATTCAGCCCGGACGGTGATGAACAGAGATCATCATCGACGCACACTAGAATTCAGATGCAGAAACTTAGCGATTGCGTTAAATATGAGTTCACATTAGCCAGGCAGGTCTATTGCCATTAGAAACTAAACTGCTTCTCGGTTCAACCCATAGAGTACCCTGATTTTAAAGTCGCAATGCAAACTTTTATTTTTAGTAATAATAGTTTTTAACTACCATCAATGCTCACGCTTAATATTTTATATTATTAAATTCAGAATCCTAAGGTTGTTTTGTCTTGTCTTTTCGTATTTAAAACCCCTTTCATTAATTGAAACCATTATACTATAATAATTATTAAATATCATAAAATAAATTCACCCCCACCCAATAATTATATTTACAAATGTCCACCAACGTGAAACATATCATATTATAATAATACAGAAATTAATAAATTAAGTTCAAACTCCCAGCCACAAGTAAATATCATTACATGGTATAGGAGAATGCCGAAAATCAGATGGGTGGATAGAATCTCTCTCTTTCTCTCCCTCATCTCTCTCTCTCTCTCTCTCTCTCTCTCTGTCTGTCTGTATAAAGCTGTAAATTATTATATCGCGCTGTTTCATTTCGTCTGTCATTGGGCAGTGAGCGTGATTTATTTACCTCGTCGGATGCAGCGGATGGGATAATTATCGTGACGTAATGAAGAGTCGGCCCTTGACTTGTCGTCAGGATAAAGTACCTTAGGGTAGTGACGACTGACCGGAAAGTCTGCGCACGCGGAAGTAATTTACACCTGGTTGATTCGTTTCCGCTTATTATTTTTAATTTTTCGGCCGAATCTGGGGTCCCCAGGAGCTCAAAATTGCCGCGTTCCGATGTGCGAGTAAAGTTACACTAGGATCCGAGAGGGTGGGAAAAAATTCTCCCTTTAATTAAACCTCGAGCCAGACTATTTTGCTGTTCATAATTATTTTGTGGGTCAAAGTGCCTTTTTTTTCCGTATTCCGCAGTTTCCCCTCTCCAATTTATTTCGTTCCCGCTCAAGTGTAAAATCCCCCCTTTCCGACGTCGATTCTGATTCATCGAATTTATTAATCCCCTACTGTTACGTACGTAAATAATCTGCAATAATAATGATGCTTGTGTATTGTATATTTCTCTATATTTTTTAATTGAGATTTAAGTACATGGACAAATTGTAACAAATGTTGTACTTAAACGACGTGTTTTTTAATAATGCTTAAAAATTTCCGACCAATTTCAAACTTTATTTGTAATAATTCTCAAAGAGGAAAAAAACAACGTGTTGGTACTTGTTTGTACCTTCTTCAGGTTTTTATCCTGAGGAAAAACATTGGAAAACCACGTGTTATCATGAAAACCCAACCACATTTTGCAGTAGTAATATATATAGCTAAAGAAAAAGAGGTATAAAATTGAGAACACTCATCAATAATCAATACATCAATTGTCACGTTTTAAATACAATATTTATAACATAAACACATATTTTACAATATTTTGAAAAAGTCACCCCAAGGCATTAACACAATTTTACACTTGCTCGATTGTGGCAAAGCTAAGAGGAATGTTATTAGAATATTATGGTTCATATAATAAGAAAGGAAAGATAACAAATACACTATATATTTACTAAAATAAATTGCAATCGCAAATAACGTTTCCCTAGGTTTCTTGCACTGTGACGTCATCGAATTGTTCACTACCGTCGTCGACAAGATAGTAGAGTCCTGAGTTTGAAGCCTCACTTTCTTGTGAAAGGTCTCATTTCACGCGGAATTTAATGACATTTTATGATATGTAAATAAAAAAGTTTTTAAAACATTTTATTGGTGCGTTTTGCCAAAAAATACGAAAGAATGCAACGATTTTTGTCTTTTTTTCATATAGTTTGACTTTGACAACTCATAGATTTCAAACTGTTGTTTTAAACGGCATGTAAATATAAAGGCAGACAGTGAAAACGCTTCCAAACTTATCCATGTCATTTCCAGGAAAACAACCAGGAAGAGAGGCGGAGATAGGTCGGGAGCAGGCCAGCGGCCAGGGCTGCCACCCTACTTTACCTCCCGCTTTAACAAAAGTTTCCTTTCACCCTACACTTTTCAAAAAATGTTTAAAAATTCTAGACCGTTGCTACATCAATAAAGCTTAGATTTTATATTTATGACTTTCAACCGCAACAAGAATAGCTTTGTCCTACTCTCTTGCGATGCGCTGTCCAAGTAGAGGTCCATTAATTAATTAATTTTTAAAAACGTGAGAAACACAAATAGGTTTGGAAGGGTTTTTACTGTCTGCTGTCAAATTTGCAGACCGTTTGAAGCAATAGTTTGACGTGTATGAGTTGTCAAAATCGAGCTATCTGATAGAAAGTGATAAAAAAACTGACTTTTTTCAGTGTTCAAGTCAAAACGCACGTTTAAAATGATTTAAAAAACTTTCATTTACATATAGTAAAATGGCATTAAATTTCGCGTAAAATGAGACCTTTTACAATAACGTAGGTCAATGTAAACAGTGACAGTGAGACTTCTAACTCAGGGCTCTACTAGTTTGACAGTGACGACAGAAGACGCACGCGAAAACTACTCTCTGCAGACTCGTGAAATCGATAATATCGTTTCGATTAATTACCGGATCGATTGAAACCATTCAGAGAAATGATTAAGTGCATCGTAATCGATTATACCTGCGTGTATGGCTAAATAAAATTAAAATACGTAACAATTCGTACAGAATCCTGGAAAATTTTAATATCGAGGATAAATTAATATCATGATGGAATATAGTGGCCGTTAATCGAATGTTACATACTTCAACAAAAATCAGATTCTATTACATTAGATAATGTTTTTCTTATAAAAGTAAACCGGCCTTATTTTATACCGAAATGAACTATGTTACCTTGATGTAATTATTATTTCTCTTCTTTAATGAATTACTGGAAGTTGATGACATCATAATATGTTATTCTCATTATACTTAATTTTAAACTGAATCTTCAATTTAATGTCAATTTCCCCTACAAATTTCCCGTTCCTCCTTTACTTGTGTGTTGTTCGGAAATTCTCTTTCTTCATTTCTCGCAAGTTTCCGCTTCTGAAGGCTGCGTCAGCGCCGTTCACGTTCCCAGGAGCGTAACATCCCCTTTTTTGTGCGGAGGAGAATCTTTCCCCGCTTCCGCCAACAGCCCCCGGCAATCCACTTTTCACGGGGGCGTAAGTGTCGCCTTTGTTCTGCACACGTGGATTAATCTCGCCGCTAATGGGTTCCTGCGCCCTGCACCGCGCACAGAACAGAAAAAAAAGAAGGATATCTACATGAATGACGAAACGGAGGAAATGATTCAAGAGGAAGATCGTTGATGAGAGGCCGGGTGAGGTGAGGAAAGTAGCGAGGATCAGATGGAAAGTGACGCGAAGGAAGAGCACAGGTCGTCATCAAAATAATAGAGCCCTGACTTTGAAGCCTCACTGCGCCCATTCTGAATGACCTACGCCATTGTGAAAAGTCTCATTTTACGCACAATGCCGTTATGTGATATATAATAAAAAAAATTAACGCGTTTTATGTATGCGTTTTGGCGAAAAAACAAAAAAAATGCATGCTTTTTGTCCTGCTTTCTTATAGATCGACCTTTGACAATTCATCGATTTCAAACTATTGCTTTAAATTGTATGATAATTTAACGAATCAAAGTGAAAACTCTTACAAACCTATCGGAAAAGTTTAAATCATCTGTGTTTCTTACTTTACTTTAAATTAATTTATTAGTGGAGCTCTACTAACGCTTGGACAGCGCATCACTGAAGAGCGGGACAAAGATTTTCTTATAATGGTTGAAAGTCTTAAATATAAAATATAAGCTTAATTGATGTAACAACGCTAAAAAAATTGGTACGAATTTTTTAAATAGTGTAGGGAGAAAGGAAGGGTTTATTGGAGCGGGAGGGTAAAGTAGGGTGGCATCCCTGCCTCGCCCCGGTCTTTCTCCGCCCCTTTTCCTGGTTGTTCGCGCATTTTGTTTGGAGTCAAACTTTTCCAACAACGTTAAAACCTGATATTGTTTTAAAGCCTCCTCTTCATCACTTAATTTCTTGCACCAAGCCGCGAAACATATCGAAATTTGCAAACTTTTGAGCATTTGGAACTTTTTCTCGCCATCCATATCCGCACCATGGCTCATCCGCGTAAAAATATTTGTAGCTTATATTCCTCAACTGACGGATTTTATAAATAAGCGTGTCTTGAAGCAGGTTTCTGTTGTTGTTGTTGTGGAATTCAGTCCTAAGTCTGGTCTCATGCAACCCTCCATGTTTTTGTAAAGCTTTTTTTTTATTTTAAATTTAGGAACCAATTTTTCTCATGTATCTTGTCAAACTCGATGAACCCATTTCTGGAGAATCGGAGCTGACGTCTTCTGATCTTTCTTTCAATTATAACTTTGTTGGAAAAGTTATCGAATCTTAGCTCAGTGGGAAGATGGTCGTCGTGGCTCGATCAAATAAGAGTTGTGAAGGTAGAAAGAAGATTTATCGAGTAGGCGATTGTAACGAATATAAGGGAGGATATTAATTATTTTAAACGGGACATTAAGAATAAGATTTTGTAATAAAAATAAGAAAACAATTAAATTTAGCAAATAAAAACATATTTACATTAATAGTTACAATTTTGATATTTCCATCTTTATGCCGCCAGTTCTTTCTCAATTAAAACTACAAATATATTGACAAAAAAAATTATACAAATAAAAGTTTTAAAACTAACAATTTTCTAGTCTACATTCAGGGGAATATATTATGGTTCTTCTCATAGAACAGAAAGTTTTACACAACATCTACTGGGACCTGGCAGTACAGGAAATCAGCAAAGAGTCACAGGGGTAATTACCGTGTCCGCTTAGTGCAGCTCCTTCCTCCTAATTGGGTCGTCCTTTCTCCAGATCAACAGCCACCGCTGCTACTCTTCCTTGTTCAGGAAGGATTTCCGTTTATCCTCCTGTCCTTGATTCCCCTGTCCTAGGATGTCGATCATCTGCTCGAAATTCTCTCACCAAAATTGTCTCGCCACTTCTCCCGTTTCACCGCTCACTCGAAAAATCTTTCCAAATCTGCCTTCCACAAGATCTCTATCCAAGTCACCGCTCCAACAATCCGTGTTCCAAGATCTCTCCGCCAGCCTTATTAAAAATCTCCTGTGGTACGCTTCGGAATACCACGTGGTCAGGGATTTTGGGCGCCACCTGCGTAGGTTATTTACGCAGGAAATAAATAAAATAAAAATCGTAAAGAAAAAAAGGAATTTATTATAAAAAAAACAAAATTAAGTATGAAATATTTATCTGTCTGGCCTAAAAATTTACCAATTCCGAAAGCTAAAAATGAGACTCCTTTTCCCAAGGATAACCGTGGTGATTTCGGTTACGAACCCGCGGTCGCGTGATCATTCGTGGCCAACACTTACCAAAAGCCGGAACATTCAGGAACTCTCGGACGCCGCTCGTTCTGTGGCGCTAACAGGACCATCCACATCTCTCGCCGTCTTTACCACAAGTGTCTGTCTCTCTGAAAAATCTCAGAGACGACGGTAAACGTTTCCTCCCTTCCTCTCTACTTTTTCCATCCTCTTATTGGCCAGCCTATGGCTAAACCCAATATCCCCTCCTTAGCCCTTTCTGAGAAAGGGGGCCAAAATAGACGTGTTTGTCCCTTTACGGGATTTTCCAGCGTCACCCTTTGTCCCGAAAGTTCCAACTCTTGGCTTTGTGCTGGCTACAAATGAAACATTTATCAATTATGTTATAATGCACCATACTCCTCCCCACTTCTTAAGTTTATATCACCAAAGTAGCAGGGATGGATATCCACAAATAACATTTATGGTTCTAATTGGGGAAATGCACCCCCCGATGGCGCCAAATGTCACCAAAATAGGGAAACACCCAAGGCTCGACGCGGAGACTGAGTTATATTGCCCCTGGCTGTCTCCTTTCTTTTGACTCCGCACCGCCAAAAGCCGGAGCAGATGTGTTTGACCGTTACACGTTGAAATGAAGACGGCGATAGTAGTACTATTCTTTTCAACTTGTATTCCTCTATTGGAATATATTAAATGAATTCTGCCACCGGGCTTAGCCCATTGTGGTGAAATAAATCTATCTATTTATCTAATATACACACACGTTGTAGAATGTCACTCGTTACTGCGAGAGAGAGAGAGAGAGAGAGAGAGAGAGAGAGAGAGAGAGAGAGAGAGAGAGAGAGAGAGAGAGAGAGATATGAGTGGAGCCACGTGGATATTAAAAATTAGATACCTGCTTTTTATTGCGGGCGATCGGACGGATTTTAGGAGGGGTGTGAGAGTTGTTAACAGGGACAAAAGAGGAGAGGGGGAGAGGAAGCGAGTCATCGATTTACTTGGTCATAAATCAGGTAGGATACTGCGGGACAGAGAGGTTAACGTTGAATTAAAACAAAGAGTAATAAAAATAATAAAAAAAGATGAAATATCGGTTGTGGAGGGGGAGGGCGGGGGGGAGGGGCGAAAATCCTTGTCGCTGTGTACAACAGTAATGGCGCGTGAAATTCCCCAATGAATAAAGCTTGATATATTCATTACACGCGGCGGCTCTGAACTGTGTTGTCAACATTACCTCGAACATTACTTTCCTTCGACTGTAATTACTAATAAACGCGTCATTTATGTCGCCTTTTTCATAATGACGTAGGCGATGAGGTCAACTTACCTAAACGACGATGACTTGGATGATTCTATTTAAGGAGGAACCAAGCACACTCCGTCGTCGTTACTCCCACAGACTGTATGGACCTGGCTGGCAAAGATGTCTTCAGCATCCCGCGGACATTCGCAATTATAAAAGAGAAACGCAAACATGCAGCCGATTTCCGAGTATCGTCAAAATGGCGACTGGAATTCCGACGGACGCGTTCCGCGGTCAACCGCGATGTGGAGACTAATTAATTGATGATTTTGTAAACAAATCGAGAGGAATGATAGTTAGCAGTTTTTCCAACAACACTGGAATTTATCTCTCATTGTTGCGGTGTAATTAATCTCCAGCAACCGCAACAATGTCCACCGTTAAGCCACATTATCGACTTGAAAAATCAGCCAGGCAACAAGTTTATAACTATATTGTCTATATATTATTTCACATTCATCAGCAGCACAAGAACTAATAAAAATGATCGATGAAAGGTGTAAATATAAGAAAGCGACGGATGCAAATGGTAAAGAGCAATACAAAATCTTGAAGAATGAGATAGATAGAAAGCGAAAACCAACCAAAGAGGCTTGGATAAATGCAAAGCGGTTGAAGATTTCATGGCGAAAGGGAAAATAGCCGCAGGTTATAGGAAAATAAAAGAAGTATTCGGAGAGAGGAAAAATATTAGCAATAACGTCAAAAGAGGGGATGCGAAGCCAATTCTGGATGAAAAAGAAAAAGGTATAAAGATGGAAGGAATATCTAGAAGAGCTGTAATCTGGATCACTCAATAATAGAAGAACAAGAGGAGGTGAATGATGAAGAGTTGGGGGTCAGAGCTTGACAGGAGCCATGGCTGAAAAACCTCAGCAATTGGAAAGCGTCGGGAATTGATAACATTCCAGCGGAGTTGATAAGAAGCAATACCATGTATGTTCAGGATATTCTACAAAATTTACTAAACAGGCAGAATACCAGAAGATTTTAGTAAAAGTATAATTATGCACATTCCGAAGACGACTGGGGCTGATAGCAGCAATGAAATTATTTAGTATCCCATGCATGCAAAATATTAACTAAAGTAGTACACAGGAGCATGGAACGTCAAATAGAATGCGAGTAAGGAGCAGATCAGTTTGATTTTAGGAAGAATATAGGAATAACAAAATCAATATTGACTCTGCGACTCATTTTAGAAGACAGGATAGCAAATAACTGGCCTACGTTCATGACATTTATAGATTTAGAAAAAGTGTTTGAAAATGTAAACTGGACTACACAAGAAGAGAAGGAAGAAACCCAGAAAGGAAAATGATTAATCATATTACAAGGCGAAGAAATAAAAAACCTTACGCTTCGCCAATGATATTGTAGTATAAGTGGAGTCAGAAGAAGACTTGCAAATCATAATATATGGCATGAATGTGATCCTGGAGAAAGAGTTCAATAGGAGGACTAATAGAGGGAAAACCAAGGTAATCTAGTCTAGAATGGGAAACAGTGGAATAACAAAGGATTGGGAAGGGATGTTTTGACGGAAGTTAAGGAATTCTACTACTTGGAAAGCGTAATAAGTAGATTAGGATAGCACAGCGTTGAGTGGATAGAAGCCTTTGAAATGTGGTGCTATAGGAGAATGAGATGGATGGTGGATAGAATCACTAACGATGAAGTTCTAAACAGAATAGGGGAAAAGCGAACAATACGGAGCACTTTGAAGGGATAGATTATTAGGGTCTAGGACGATTCGGCGCGGCCAGTTCGGCGCGGCCGATTCGGCGCAGCCACTTCGGCGCAAGAATTATTCGGCGCGGCCGTTTCGGCGCAAGCCAGTTCGGCGCGGGGACATTACGTGGCGATAAACGAGAATATCGTGGACATTTGTTTCAAATAAGTTATTTTATACAAATACACATCTTATATTAATATTAATAAAATGAAAAACAGCCTATATATCAGAAAAAAGTGATATAAACTTTATTAACAGTAGTTTGTTCACGACGTTCCGTTCTTAAATTTTAAAACCTCATCTTTTACGATTATAATAAAAATGAATATTTACAATATATATGTATAATACAATTATGTTATAAAATGAAAAATTATTAACGGAAAAAAGAAATTGAAATGGATAAAAATTTATTGTGCATGTCGCACAAGCAACGAGGCTGAAATAACACTTACAAAGAATAAGCGTATTATTAGTTCCATAATTACAATGGAAAACTTTAACAATGAGTTAATTCTGTATAGAAAATTATCATAAGTTGTGCAAAACACCAAAATGTACATTTCTAATAATCCTAATGTTATCTTTAGTGAATCTGCCAAAGGAATTTGACTAAATAGTTTTATAAAGTTGAAACGTTATTACCAGACAAATAAATACATAGAACTTGCAATAAAAATTAAATCCATTACTTTAGTTATTGATCAATTAGAAATTAACTTAAAAAGACTTGTGGATAGTAGCACTTTTTAACTCCTAGTTTTTAACTTCTGATAATAGTGCCAGAGCCTATGCTCTAGCATATTATTTATCTTTCAGAATTATCGTTTCTTCTACTGGCAGCCCTCTTCATAACATTACTATATTTTTATATAATTCTCTTAATAAGGAAAATAATTTTACAGTCAAAACGTCTTTTAAGTTTTTGGACCATTTAAACGTCACTAATGATCATGTTTTCTTATCATTAGATGAAGAGTTCTTATTTAATTTTTACCCCAAGTTTTAAAAATAGATGGGATAACTACTTTTCGAAATTGACAAATTATTTTATCAAAAATTCTTATCTTAATAAATGTAATTATAAATTCCACTTATTTTTCGTTCAAGAACATTTACTATCACGAAATCATTGGTTCTACCTTGGGAATTTTTCTTTGTCGTTATTCGCGCAAATTATGAGAGATTTGGAAGCCTTATGTATTACATCTTTAGATTTAAAACCACTGAGATATTTCAAGAATGATGACTTTTTAGTATCATTCTCAGATTCCACATAAACCATTTGCTCAATACTTTTAATAATTACAACACTGAAAGAAACTTTAAAATTGAATTGAAAAAGATCACTCTGTCAATTTTCATGATGTTTTGGTTTTTGTTTCTGTCAACAAGATAGTTACCAATTGCTATAAAAATATCTACTTACTCAGGAATAATTCTTAATTACATGTAAAATCAGCCATTATTCCATAAGATACTATGCTTTATAATTCAGTAAATATGGACGTCAAATTATAACGTCAGCGCTATCATAAATTTAATCTGGGAAAAATAAATATTGTGTTCTTCTTAATATTTATCCTTTGCATTTCGCTTAAAAATACATTAAAATTGGGTTGACTAAGATTAATATGAAATTAATAATTTACCCGTAAAATTACGCAGTAAGAAATAATACAAACTTATGACATGATTTAATGAATTATGATATCCAAATTATCTTAAAATCTTGCAATAATTTAAGCTATGTTAAAATATTAAAAATAAAATTAATAATTTCGGTATCTGTTTATATTGTAATTACAGTTATATTGGCCAAACTATGCCCACATTTAATATCCGCATTTATGGGACTTGGAAAAATATAAAATTCAATGTGAAAAATTATTCAGTTTTGTGGAAGAATGCATATTGAAACAACCATAAGATTTATTAGAAAAATATTATAATTTCAGATGTAAAATATAATATTTATTTTAGACTCATGGGTGAGACGCATCACATCAGACCAATTCGGCTATTATTATTATTAAAAGACAAGTAATTTAAATAAATTTAAATCTCTACTTTTATAAAATTTATGTTTCATTGAAAGATAAATATTTCGATTTTTATTCTGAACACAAAAGTCTCATGAGTTATTGTTACAAATTGTTAAATGAATAAATAATTTGGCATCTTCAAATATTAATGAAAAGTCCAGATAATTTGTCATAAAAACGTAGCTTAATATTTAATTAAATTAACCTACGACGCTTAGTCCATATTTATGGAATTCATACTTATAGCTTGTTTTACTATTAATGTTTTACAACTCTCAGATATTGCAACTGATTAAGTATTTAGGAATATATTTAAAAATTTTGCTAAATATTAAATTATATGTCTTGTAATGTTAAGTGAGTTTCGAGCCGAAACGGCTGCTTTACGTCTAATAATGTTATGCGAGTTTCGCGCCGAACTGGCTTGCGCCGAAACGGCTCGCGCCGAAACGGCTGCGCCGAATGGGCCGCGCCGAAGTGGCTGCGCCGAATCGGCCGCGCCGAATGGTCCCATCCCGAGATTATTAGGTCACATTTTAAAACATGAAACTCTTGTAAAATTAGCATCAGAGGGAAGTGTGTGTGTGTGTGGGGTGACAGCGGATGAGGGAGGCCGAGGATTAAATCCGCTGAGTAGATTAAGGGATATGTTGGATGTGGTAGTTATGTGAAAATGAAAAGGCTTGCGTAAGATAGGTTAGCATGGAGGGTTGCGTCAGACCAGCCGTAGGACTGGAATACAACAACAACAATGTTGTTCAGAAGACCTGCAGTGACGGCAGAGGGGTGTAGAGCCGGACTGCAGAAACGTAGACTCGGGTTCGAGTCCCACCCGACGCAACCATTTTTATTTGTTTCCTTTACTTACATTGTTTGCCTTTACTTTCTAGTATTTTCTGTTTCGAGAATGTTCTGCTTCTGGAATATTCCGTGTATGTATAAATGGGACTGGAGTCAGTCTTACGCAGTACGAGCTTTGTACAGGACTTGGCCCTTGAATAAACCTCTACTTGTGCGTGTTATTGAATCTCACGATCCCTCAGAAACGTGACTATATACTGAAATTGTAATAGGTTTCTGTGTGACTATAAATCGTTTGTGATAAACAATTTACTGCTAGGAAAGCAGACTGCGAAAGAATAGTAGTGTGCGACAGCCACCGGAGCAGATTGAGGCTGCTTAGGTCTTCGTTGGTGACGTCACAACGTTACTGCTGCTACAAGACGTGCTGTGACGTCAGTTTGGCTGCCTTCATCTTCTTAATGATTACCCACACACACACACGCAGGTTAATATGGCGCCAGAGTAGTAACGTTGTCTCTCTCCCTCCTTCTTATTGATTCCTTAATCCGCGTTCCCAGAGATTGGTCGTCCCTCCTCCTGCCCCCCACCCTAAACCCCCAATGAAGACGCAGCAATTTAAATGGAAATTACCACCCTTATTCTTTCTCCCACCTTCGCCTGCCTGAAGTGGTGGCGCGCCTCAGACAAAGTGAGACGACACTTAATTGCCCGCGCTCGCAAATATTTCACTACTGTGGGAGGGCGGACAGAGAGAGGGACAGAGTTACGGAAGATGTCAGCTTAGCTTAGGTTTACGGAATGGAGAAGTGTTGAGTCGGTCCTTGGACCTCGACTCGTATTAGCTCAGTTGGTAGAGTACGCGGCTGGATATCGCAAGGTCCTAGGTTCGAATCCCTGGTCCGGTCAACATTTTTCCATTCTTGTCTTTCTTCTTAAAAAATAAAATTAACTATATGCTTCATTGGACTGAAATTGAGAATTCCCCACTAACTAAGCTTAGTATTACTTGTATTTGAAGGAAGTAGTTTCAGTCGAGCTTCCCGAAACTGTCCCTTGTAATAATCGGACATCTCTCATAGCCGCACTATGAAGAGTTGTTGTAATAATTCGAGACAGACACCACTGATGCAGGTTTTCTAGGGTTTTCCTTGCATCTCTTTAGGTGAAACACTGGGTAGTATCCTTAAAACATAGCCGGGGGGGCCCTAGTCAACCCTTGCTAGGCTACCTTGATCTACCTTCCGCATCCCCCTTTTCAATTCTCTTCCTAAGCTATTAAAGTGGAGTTGCCTGTTTCAGGATCACCCTCATGTAGCCTGTTACCCAAAAGAAAAAAAACTTATACAGTATTTTCGATGATGACGTTCTTCTTGTATTCAGTCCTCAGACTAGTGTGTTGCAACCCTCCATAATAACCTGTCTTGTGCAAGCCTTTTCATTTATAAATAACTATTACATACCCACATCCTTCCTTATACCCTTAGCGTGTACCATCCTTACCCTCCCTCTCCTGTTCTTACCCCGCCACACACTTCCCTCTAACGCTAATTTTACAAGAGCCTCGTGTCTTAAAACATGGCCTCTTAATCTATCCCTTCCCCTGGTCAACGTCCTCTATATTATTAAAGATCGAAGGTTTTCCCGGCGTATATTCTGAAAAAGCAATTCTTGGGTTTCCACCCGGGATAAATGGAGTTTAAGCCACGAAGTTTCGATGGCGTACTCTGCCATCGTTCTCACACGGGGTTCTCACTGAAAGAAATTTTAAAGATATCTGATGTGCTATTTTACAAGGTTGGCAGCAGCTCATTCAACACTTGCAGCAGCAGGAACCTTGATTTAAATACTAGAAGGACGATTAAGAAAATCCTGTACCGAGTAAAACAGCAGCAGCGCCATTTAAAAGAATAGTTTTACTCTGCTTCACGAAGCTTTTGTAGTTACTATTTTTAACCTCTGGAGCAAGGCTGTTGTATAAAATTATCCCGGTCTTGTGAATACTTTTCTGGTGTAGAGCAAGGCGATGCTTGTCCTCAGGACCTTAGAGCTGAACGATTTCTAGTCGCGTATTCATGAAACTCGCCATTTGTTTGAAACAAATTAGTGTTTCGCTTTACAAACTTTAATATTTCATAAATATATACGCTTGGTAAAGTAAGTTTTGCAAACTTTTGAAAAAAGTTTGCTACTCCTTGATCTAGAATTCGTGCTAGAAAGTATTCTAATTGCACGCTTTTGCAACTTAAATATTTCATTACTCCTGGAGCAGTTAGAGACGCCATAGATCATAATTGAATGAAAATACGCGAAGTAAACCATTTTGACGTACTTTTTGTGAACCAACGTGTTGCATTAGTGTTCTGAGAGAATAACAAGCTGGACTCCAGCAAGCAGATCTCCCATGGATGGTCATTCCACTTTAATTTATCGTCAATCCGAAGGCCGAGGAAAGGCTCAAGCATTAGCTGAGAAGTTGTCTACGGGTCTGTCTATTCCTAGCATCAGCACTAAACTCAACTAACTTAGTCTTATCTAGGTTGAGGGATAATTTATTCACGTTAAACCAAATATTTAGACCATTCAGAGCCTTGCTGTCTACTTTCTTAATCAGATTATCGAAGTTTTTATCTGCAATAATTATATTTGTATCATCCGCGTAGAGAATCGATTTTAGAGGATTTACGTATTCCCTGGAAGATCGTTTATGTACAGAATAAAAAGTAAAGGCCCAAGAATTGATCCTTGAGGAACTCCACATGTAATAAATTCCCAATCGGATAAGTGAAGTTGGCCGTCTTTTGGGTGTTTCAATTACTACTTGTTGTTTGCGGTTTGTAAGATACGATCTTAGTAAAAGTGACGTATTTCCCCGCATTCCACAATATTCCATCTCAATCTTGACGCTACGACTGCTTCCTGTGAAGTAATGTCCCACAGGAAGATATACACAGAGTCATCACACTACTGTCCAGTGCGGACCCTGACACAGTGTCTTTAGAAGATTTTCACCTGGCCTCTAAGGGGAAAAAAAAACGTACGTCACGGGACGAATTTGATCGTCGGTGACGTCATCGCGGAGAGGGAACGTATTACATCTCTCTGCTTCACCCTCGTAATTGATAATACGGTTGCCGCCATTATCACGGGAGTTACAGTTATTTCACGGTCCCGCGGCGCCGCGTTGTTGTTGTTGTTCTCTCCCCTTCCTTCCTTTCTTTGTTCTCTTTTACCCGACCGTTTCCTTCTATGCGGTCCCAAACGCCTGCTGACCGTGTTCCATTCAAAGTTTGCGGCTTCTCTCCCTCTCTCTCTCTCTCTCCCCCCTTTTAAATACCATTCACGGCGCGACAGACAAACGCAGAAATCCGAGACAATAATATTGTGACGACATGTGGCCAGCCAGAACAGCGCCGTTTCTCTTTCATCTCTTGTTGTGTCCCGACTCGGTGAGCTGTGACGCCACTGCTCTACCCTTCCCACCTTCTCAGGTAATCTCTTTCTACCCTCTCTCTCTCTCTTTGTTACTTTTCTCCCCACACTCAGTCTCTTCATGGCTGCGGGAATAATACAAAAAGCCACAAATGTGACATCTGCGTTTTACCGTTGTTCTCTCCCCCCCCCCTCTGTGTCAGACAGACGTTCCTGTTTCCCCGTGATTGTGTGCTTTGGAGCTACAACTTCCATCCCCTACAGGTTTCTACTTGCTTGGAGGAGAATGGACGTTGCGTATAAAGGGAAGTCAACTTTTGTCTGACTACGTTATAGAAACGATTTAAAGTACACAGGCTGATCGGAAAGAGAACGAGAGAAACATACGACGACGTTATGAAAAGAAAAGAAAAGAAAAGAAAAGAAAAGAAGAGAAAGTGAGTGATCGAAACATCGGTACAGGACGGAACGGTAAAGAAATAAGGGGTAATCGGATACGAAACGAAGCAGACAAATGGAGGAAGACGACATGGTATCGATAAAGAAATAAAATAAAAAGTAGCATTCTACCCGGAAAAGAATGAAACGGAAAAATTACATTATAGATTTTCTCAGACTCCTGCAGACCTATTCTGAAAGGAATAAAGAAAGGACAGAAAGAATATTTACTATTTCTCTTCGCCAATTATCTGATATATCATTTCGCTGCTTTTGCTTGTTGCCCCCAAAGATTTTTTTATCGTTCGTTTGGTTGAGGTTTGTAATCATTAATGTATCATTAATCAATCTAATTAAACATAATGTTTGAATAATATGCCCATATATACTTGGTTATTTATAATAAAAATTAAATAAATCAAATCAACTATTGGAATGATATGAAATAATTAATAATAATGGTGTCCAAACTAAACATTATTGGAATAACTATTTTTTATAAAACTTAAAGAAGAGGTTTTTTTCTACAATTTTACATATTAACTATTGAAAATTTTAATTTAACTAATGTATATCGTAACCGCCCGTTTCATATTTGGAAATAGTTCTCTCTGTCGTTACAAATGTCCTTATCCTTAGCGATTGTTGTTAGTTAAATGCATCTTATTATTAATCCAGTCAAGCCTAATAATACGCCATGATAATAACGAAACGGACACTTAAAAACGCTTCTTCCTTTAGATTAAAACAAAAACCTTGAAACGTGCTGTACGCCATAATCTATACCATTGCTTCCGTTGTCCTTTGACACATTTATGTGTTTCTCGTTATCGCTGAATGTAATTTTAACTAGACTTTTCTATCCCGTCCATTGTCGAGACAATGGGATGATCCTGATGAAGACCTCGAATCTTCGACGCAATTGTTGCGTGAAGTATCTACGGCGTTGTCAAACCGTTTTAAAACTTAAAAGTAAATTAATTAAATTAGGACAAAACTAAACAATTTGAAGACATAAATAATTACAGATTTCATTTTCTTAGACGATCGCCATTACTATTTATTCCGCACACTTTTTCTATCGTTAAAATAAGCATTTTTTTAATCACGTCATTATAGAGCGCAGCACTGTCAGACGTGTGACAACGTTCATCCTTTCCCTTGATCTTTTGACAGACATCATTCGGATGACAAATTTCTAGGACTTGGTTCGAGTGACTTGAGGTGAACGGACGTGTATCTCGGTGTCCGGATGAAGTTAAAGGACTTTGGAAATTTCTCTGAAGTTGTATTAATGGTGAGCGCCTGTACGCTGAGACATCGATTTTGATCCGAGTTCATCTAAATTACTACGAGGCGGCCCTAATATGTGTCCGGGTCTGCTTCCATCCATCGATTCCGTGGACTGCGGACCGGCGGCTGGTGACTGGACCATTCCTTGGTTCGGACCTGGCCAGCGGGTCTACCGGGGGAACTACGGGCAACATCGCGATCCCATGCCGCTGCGTTGTGCGTCTGACATTAACAAGGTGAAGTCGTTGTATCATTATTTAGACACTCCAAGACTTTCAAATCAAATGGCAAATCATTGCTTTAATTGAACTAAATTCGATGATCAAACAAAATTTCATCTGTGTTTGCGTGACCATTTTGAGCGCGTTTAATAAAGGAAGTATTTGTTGAACTCACTAAATGTAAAAATATTGTTCCTGTAAATATGTGTTGAAACAAACTTGTAAAACGGAGGATTTACATGATATTACTGATAAATTTCTGTGAATGATACACAATTCAGTGTTTTCAGATCTACAAACTTTTTGTCTTACCAGCAACGGATGAGAAAGCGGAACCGGAGTGGAGACCCTACCCGCACAAGTGTTCGATCAATTGTAAATTTTGTCATTTTATTCAAATAATGGACAAATATTTGTTACTTATGTATTGTACGTCATGTGAGATGCATCATTAGTATAATCCCTCGTAAACTGTATATTCATCTACTAGTAATGCTTGTGTGTAAATTACGTTGACTAAATATTGCTTAATTTATGCCTGTTGCATTCCTTATGCTTCCTTCCCTGAAATCAAAGTTCCTCCCACTGCAATATTCGACCGTAAGAACCCCGAATGCATTACCGACCGAAATAGATGGGAAGGTTATAATATAAAATATTCCATTGATATAAATACTAGAAAGCTAAATTGTTATATTAATCATTTGAATATTTTATTTTAATTATGTCTTTTTACATATAAAATCCTTAAAAGTTATGTTTAAAACTATGAACTAATCTATATAAATTAAAGAACGAAGGCTTTCCCGGTGAAGAATATGTATAAACGTTTCTCGGGTTTCCAACCAGGTAGTCTCAGTAAACAGCGACGTTTCGACAGATAGCAACTCCGTCATCTTCCAGGCTGGAAGATGACGGAGTTGCTATCTGTCGAAACGTCGCTGTTTACTGAGACTACCCGGTTGGAAACCCGAGAAACGTTTCTACACAATCTATATAAATAATTCATTTTATTAATTATAATATAATAAATTCTTTACAATAATGCTATATGGGGTATAGATGAAATATATTAAATATAAATAATTTATAATTTTGTAATACATATATTTATATAATATAACTATCTTATTATACTAACATAATTTTTTTAATCGATAACTAAGAATCAATGTAAAAATTCCCAAAAATTAATTTTTATCTTAAGAAACTAGATATCTTATAAAACGAATAGAATTTCACTCCCATATTAAATTTTAAATAATTATATTAAAAATAATTATAATATAAATCCTTACAATTCTAGAAAAATTAATGAAAAGCAAGTATTCAATTAACCTGTCACAATAACAAAAGAAAATTTAAATCATATTTTAATAAACCATTTACTTTAAAAATAAGCTATAATAAAATAAAGCTTTTCAAATATACTAAACAATCTTCAATAAAAATAATTTAAATATAGACTAAGAGCAAGAAAACAAGCTTAAAGTTATAAATACACAGCATCCATGACTCCCAGCCGCCAGCCTGGCGCCGGGGAAAACCCCTTACCTACTTGTCGACCGTTACCATGTTCTTGCTGAACTTTTATGATTCAAAATTCCATAAATTCGCATAAAATTGGGGAGGGGTTCTACTGCGATACATATCTGAGAGAAGCAAAGAGTGCTGTAGTCAATTTAGACAGGGGGGACAGACTGGTTTTGAAAGAAAAGGGAGAAGTCTGTGAATGCGGAGAAAGGATTTGAGGACAGGGAATAATATAAATATAAGTCTATTAAGACGACCAAGGGAAAGGAAATTAGTGATAGAAATGAGAGGAGAAACGAGAGTTAATTTAGGATAGAGAAATAAAGGCGGAAGAGCGTAATAGAGCACATTAGATGTTACTGAATAATAATTATGAACAGAAAGGTAGAAGAGACAGACATAAGACTTGGCAATGTCTCTCCTCCTCTCCCTACTTGTCTTTTCTTGTCAGACAATTAATGAGGTTGTCACGTAGAGAAGTGAGTAACTCGATGAAAAGAAACATTCCCCTCTCCCTTTAGATAATGGTATTATTAAATGCTTCTGTCGCTTACGATTAAAAAAGTTTACACACAATTTTCAATGTTTTTGTCTCCGACGAAGATTTCAGATAATTTAATTCGAAAGCCACGGTCTTTCCTTCTCCCCTTAATTGCCTTGTTGTTGAGGAAAATATCTTCAGGTCTTCGTTCATGGAATTACTCCCAGAGTCGTCTTTTATCATATTAATTTTGTGAATGTTGTCGATATTAGATCCTTCTATCCTACTGTCACTCGTTACTTATTCTCATTACTACTTACAATTTTCTCAGAATACTGCTTCATTGATTGTGTTTATCCTTTTTTATTTTTGCTATCTTTACACATCATTGCTTAGCCCTCGGTTAGTCACGCTGGGACTGTTTCTCGATCTCACCCCTAACTGATGGTAACTTAA
Organism: Eucriotettix oculatus; assembly: GCA_034510155.1. Classification (NCBI taxonomy): domain Eukaryota; kingdom Metazoa; phylum Arthropoda; class Insecta; order Orthoptera; family Tetrigidae; genus Eucriotettix; species Eucriotettix oculatus. Next base: position 217,483,949 of record CM067377.1, on the reverse strand, counting down.
CATAATTTCAGTTCCGTATTTAATAATTATTAAGGATATAATAATATTAGGTAATTATAAAAATATCCTTAACAAAATGTTTTGAATAAAATGACAGTTTTTGACTAAACCAGACTGTAGTTGGATGCATGAGTTATGCATATATGTGTGTAAGTGCGTATGTCACATGCCTTTAAAAAGAAATCAAAATAATTCATTCAAAAATGTGATCAACATGTAATGGTTAGTTCGGGCGTGGGGTTAATTTAATTTAATTTATGATATTACACTATTATACGGAGGGGGAATATAAAAAAATATTTAAAAATTTGATTTTAATTTTAAGTTTCAATCTTAATAAACATTAAAATTACTTTACAGATTTAGATAATATAAAAAAGGACAATTCGTTTAGCATTAGACTTTAATCTCAAGGTTCCGCAGTGGGGTGAACGAGGAAGCTTTATTTGATCCCAAATGGCAATAGGCCCTGGCAAATGTGAACTCAAAAGTCAAGATATGGGTACGATACCGATAAAAATGCATATTTATCTGTATGCTGGTTGATTGGTTGCTGCTACTAGATGGTCTCCGTCTGCTGTCTCCCTTACTCTCCTTCCGAGTTGTAACTTCCGCCAATGTCTCTCCGTTTCCCCGACAACTTCTTCTCTGCTCTCCCAATCTAGTCATTCTATCTCCCAAACTTTCTTCCGTCGTCACCTTGGTCGGACGCCACACCATCTTCAACCACCAATCAGACGTTGTCCAAGCTTGCAACCAATAGAAAATTCTTTTATTTTGGAGAGCGGCGTAATTGCTGCATATGTTACGCATTTAGCCGTTGCATTCCAGATTCTTCGTGGATCTTCCATTTTTCCCGGCCGGTCCTCCAAATTAGCTTTGCCCACTTCCCGGTAGCAACTCAACTTTCTATAGATGGTCCCTTTTATCAATGGGCTGCTCTCGTTACAAAAGAAGGGCCAGTCTACTGTCCATGGAATGCGCCCCGAGACCTCCTCCCACTTTCAGAACGGAAAGGGTTGGGTCTTTTGTTCGAGTTTCGCCAACCACACACACACACAGAAACAGCCAAGAAACATATGCATTTTATTTACAATTTAATCACGCGTATCAATTATAGTTAATTATTGGTTAACTGTGGTCCTTACGACGAGATTAATAACTATTGTTTAAGTCCTGTTTATCTGCACATGTCTATATTAAACAACTACGAACCGCCAATTTTCCTGCCAAACATTACTATTCTTACTGTCATTATTCCAAAAGTCACTCTTACTTCTTTTAACACGTTTCATTCCTTTCTTATCTAAGTTTTATCCCTCGTTTGTTCCCTCACATCTTTATTACGCTTCAGAATAATAATAAAAATAATAATAATAAAATGGAGAGTTTTACATTCCGCTCACGCAGAACCGACAGCCGGACCTAGTTTTACTTTACATAATAATGTAACAACACACACACATTGCCGGAGAAAAGGAAGACTACTCCGCCCGCCCGCTTCCGAGCTCTCCTTTCCACATTTCCCCATTTTATACGCTTTCCTATTTTTATCAAAGGGCAGGAAGAATCTGCCTCAGGTATCACGGCTACAGATTCTCCCTACATCATCAATCCAAGCCAATTGGTCCAGGAAAAAGAATATTGTTTGCCAGACAGTCTCAGAAAAAAATTAATATTTTGTTTGTGCATTGCCTCATGTTTTGGTAGTTCACAAATAATTTTTATTTTTTCATTTATATTGTGTGCGGTTCAAAAATGGCCGCCGCTTTTTTTTGCCGTTTTGTCGCGTTTTCAGGTATCTACGAATTTCTAAATTATCCACGAATGTGTTGACGCATCCTTTTCAAATAAACTGCATCGTGTTCAGTACATTCACGTCTACAAACTCAACTCATATTTACACTAACCTAGTATTATTTTTTCATGTATTCTGTGTACCACAAAGTTGTCGTGTCCAAATGAAGAAAATTCCATTTCAGAAGAAACAGTTTACGACTCTCAATAATTTCAATTTTTTCACACATAATGATATAGTTACTCTGTATAAATAAATACATAAATAAATAATGTATTGCCTGGGGCTACGACGGAAGGACAGTTTCCTGGTCCAAGTAGGTAAAACTCCATTGCGTGTTCCTCAGTGTGTGCTTGTTTGTGTTTCCCAGTGTGTGTGTGTGTGTGTGTGATAACCAACTGTCTCACGGAGAATAATTTCAAGCTCTCGACATACTGTCCAAACTTCACCATTTTCATCATGCGTCATTTTCTCTTCCCATCTTGACCATACTTCTAAATTTGGGAGGAACACGCCCCCAATTTCCCGCCCGCGAATTTGGTCAATCATCGCCATTTTGTCCCTTATTCCGGGGGCACTTCCTCCTAGGTGTACGCAGGATTTCACACCTATGTGACGTAGTTTTTATTATTTATAAATATATTAAATATTACTTATGTTTAGATGGGTGGGCGCCAATAAATATCTACTTTGAAATTTTAACAGTTTTTATTCTTAACAAAACTAAAAAGCAAGATTACAATATTAATTTAATGAATTTAATTTTCCTAGCTGAGCCTTAATTAGAAATTATATTGCAAGAGACTTAGTAAATAGCTGGGCTACAACCTTACCCAGTTCCTGACGGGGCACGGATGCTACAAGCAGTACCAGAAGAGGTTTGGAATCATATAAGACGACGGGTGCCCAGCATGCACTGAAAAAGAAGTGGAAGACGTGGCACACGTCTTCTTTGAATGTCCGCGTTTCAAGGAAGAGAGAGAGAGAGGGGGGGGGAGAGGGAGAGAGCAGCATTACAGGACGGCAAACGAAACCAGAAGAAATAATACCGTTTATGCTCCAGGACCAAGGTAGTTGGGACGCAGTGACGCACTTCGCCACCTAGGTGCTGGAGAAACTACGGACCGAAGAAAGGCAGTACCTAGAAACAACGTAGGAGACGCCTACTGGCGGAGTGAAATGTGTCAATGAAGACTAAGTGCGTGATGCCTTAGGGAAGCAGGATGCGACGTGTGTTAGAAATTAATAAGGATATGTATATTCATAAGATAAGTTAGAAATTACTTAAGTACTCAGTTGTAAGCCAATTGGCAATCCGCCCCTCGCTAAGTAGTGCCTAGCAGGTGAAAAAAGATTGTAATAGAAAATAAACTAATTCGAGAGTTGATGAAAGGAAAATGTAAGGGAAGAAAGATTAATGTGAAGGGAAAAAGAGATTGAAGAAATGGCATTAATCGCATAGAATAGGAAGGAAAGTGAAAGGAAATCACTCGGGTGAAGTGTTTGCACTCTTCATCCAGTGCCTGAAAATAACTGGAGCCTTATTCGGAGCACAAGGAGACGAGTTGATGTGCGAGGTTCGTCGACCTGAGGACCAGCTGGTCTCTGCTGGAAGAGTAATGGCCGTCCGCAGGAAACGGGGCAATTAACAACTCGCCGATAAGACACGCAACGCTTGTCACTCAATTAGTTAGAGCGAATCACAGTCTCGTCCTCCTTGCCTTTAATCTTGATCACATTAGTCATTAATCTCGCTCGTTGTCCGATTCTAGGCGCTGCAATATTTGCAAAGAGAGTGACTCTTCAGCGTATGTTCAAGGATGGTCGGTTTATCAGCCATTTTGTAGCGTAATGCGTAGTGTGAATATGCCCGATGAATTAAGAGGGGATTACTACATTTTATTTTAATTGAAATAATTTGCTCTGGAACGTGTGGGGTCATTGCACTTTAAGTACCCGGGGCCATGGCAAAACAAGTCCCCAATTCAAGTGGGAATATTTTTGAAGAGGAGATTTCACGCTTCTGGAAGAAGACGTGTGATAGCGTGTTGAAAATGACTCGTATTTGAACAAAGCCGTGGATAGTTTTTATCTCGAGGTGACATACGAAGTATAGAGAAACATGGAAAAGACGAGGAGAAGCAGTTATAGACGAGACGTGAGACAGCTGGTTATCAAGAGGCACCTCCCGACATAGTGTTCCAGAAGCTTAACGTCGCCGATTCAGCGTCAATGACTCGAAAGGTTTCCTAAGCGATGGTGGAAATGTACTGTCAAAATATTCTATAATGGAAAAGTGTGTTTTTAGCAACAAGGCATTTGAATCCACCATTTTCCTTAGAAAAGAGTCCGTTTCCCTTTCTATGTTATAATCATTAGACACACGCACACAACAGACTGGAAAACGGGAATAATTGTACCTGTATTTAAATCTGGAAATATAACGGACATACGAAATTATAGACCTATTAGCCTAACCTCAGTAGTATGCAAAATCATGGGTCATTTAATAACTATGTACATTCGGGATGCACTTGAATCTAAAGGGTGGGTCTTTGAAAACCAACATGGATTCCTATCGGATTTTTCGGGTGAAAATCAGATAATCAATTTTTTTCAAGATCTAGCAGATCATGCTGTGTTGGTAGAATAGACGCCATTGTTATTGATTTTGCAAAGGCTTTTGATGTAGTTCCTCACGACATCTTGATCCAGAAGTTGGATGGGACAAGAGTAGTTCACTGGGTGCAAGAATTCTTAAAAAAATAGGCTACAAAAAGAAACTTGAGAACTCGGATCTGTAACATCGGGATCAGTTATTGCCCCATTATTGTTTCTCATATTCATTAGCGATTTGTCTAATAATATAAATTCTAAGGTCTGACTTTTTTCAGATGACAAGACTCCGCAGCTCTCCAAACTGACTTTGACTTAGATACTGGGCTAAGCGAAATGAACTCAAAATCAACAGTAGTAAAAGTAAGACGATTACTTACAATATGCGTTGATATATAAAATCGATGGGGAAACAATGATCCAGGAGACAAACTGTAAAGACCTAGCCAGTAATCTGGGGGCAGGTAAACTATGCTACAAGGAAAGTGTGGAACACCTTGCACTTTTTCTCATGAGAACACTCGACAAGGGGTATGCGAAATCTAAAGAGTTGGCGTATATTTGTCATTAGTACACTTGCCCACTTATGGTGCAGCATGTCCCTGGGATCCGTACAGGATAGGGCAAATAGAATCCTTGGAAAGGGTGCAAAGAAGGGCCGCAAAAATCGTACAAATAGGACCTGGGCATTGATGGGAACGAAAAGGTAAAGCGACTAGGGTGGGACACGCTACAGACAAGAAGAGAAACAGCTACGCTACACATTCTCTACAGAGCTTTTGCAGGTCAAAAACCTTGGCAGGGAATCCGAGATAGAATGAATGAATCGACTCAGAACGGGAGGAGGAGGAGGAGGAGGAGAGATCACCTGTTTAAATTACAAGCAAGGAACCAAAAAGAGACGTTGAAAATACTCATTCCTAAATAGGACAATTAATAATGACTGGAACAATCTGCCCGAAGGAGTGTTTGGGGAACTTCCTCTAACAGAAACGAAAATTTAGACTTAATCTAAGTTTAGTGTAATGCAGTGACGTCATCAGTGCTGCCAAATCTCTAAAAATATACTACAGTGAAAAATATTTCCAGTGTTTGTTTGTTAAGGCTAAAACAATATTATTCTTTTCTAATAATATGATTCCACATTTATTTATTTATATTGAATATAATTATACATTAAATTATAGGTTAAATATGGTCCTTACGACCAGATAATTAATTATTGTTTAAGTTCGATGTATCTGCCCATTTGTAGATTTAATAAATACATCCATCCATAGGCAGGCATTGTTGTCGGGGAGTGGTATTGCCGTGCGGCAGTCCAGGCCAGAATGTCTTCTTAGACGGAGGTGCTGTGGTCCGCGAATCTGTGCGGCCACGTGATAATGAACAGCTATAATTTTAAAAAAATTTTGTTTCCATTAATCCTCGATTGAGGAAATAGGATACGTCATACAATAAAAAATAAAAATGAACTAAATAAAGTCCCTAATTAAAGACAAATAAACTTAAAATAAATTAATAAAAGAAAATGTATATAGACAAAAGTCAATATAAACACAACACGGACACACGATGTCACACACACACACACACTGGGAAACACAAACAAGCACACACACTGAGGAACACGCAATGGAGTTTTGAACTACTTGGACCAGGAAGGAAACTGTCCTTGCTCCAGCAGCAGCAGCGCCATACATGAAACAAACAAACAAACAAAAGAGCAGAAAAAAACTGAATAGAAATTTTAAAGATATGTGATGTGCTATTTTACAAGGTTGGCAGCAGCTCATTCAACACTTGCAGCAGCAGGAACCTTGATTTTAAATACTAGAAGGACGATTAAGAAAATCCTGTACCGAGTAAAACAGCAGCAGCGCCATTTAAAAGAATAGTTTTACTCTGCTTCACGAAGCTTTTGTAGTTACTATTTTTAACCTCTGGAGGAAGGAAGGCTGTTGTATAAAATTATCCCGGGGGTATTGTGAATACTTTTCTGGCGATGCTTGTCCTCAGGACCTTAGAGGTGAACGATTTCTAGTCCCGTATTCATGAAACTCGCCATTTGTTTGAAACAAATTTGTGTTCCGCTTTACAAACTTTAATATTTCGTAAATATCTATACGCTTGGTAAAGTAAGTATTTGAAAACTTTTGAAGAAAGGTTTGCAACTTGATCTAGAATTCGTGCAATTAAATATTTTGAAAATTATCACTCTGTATTAAATTGTAACAACTTAGATGTTTTAAATTAATATTTGCCATCTGATTTTTAAATAAACTTTTTGTAATATTACTATTTTTATCCCCCCTCAAGTAACCCAAAGAAAGCTGCAAGAAACAGCAAGCAAAGAGGAGAACAGAACGGAATGGCAGGTAGAATCAATAACGGGAAAGCACTCGAGTGCAAAGGTTTAAAAAGGTTAGCGGGAGTCGCCAGCAGCTCTCACAGGGTAGGTGATGCCTGTTGTCAAGTGGTCCACAGCCTGTTCACCGCGGCGTGATATTCCGTCCGTTTGCTTGCTCAACAATGCTGAATCAAGGGCTGAGGATTAGGGTCGAGTCAGCGCCGGCCGACCGCAGCGCCCCTACACACGATCAAAGGCAAAGTGACATTCAGCCGACGCTAATTAAAATTATACGCCAAATGAATCACTGCATAAAGATTAACTCAAACCCTTTGTTACATTTGTATTGGCAGACGCCGTTGACAACTAAATTTAGATATGAAAATCAACGTCAATCGATTACAGACGCGTAGTTTCTAATGACATTTTCTGTTCTACGATTCCTCCGACGTCTGGTTTTTTTTGGGGGGAGGCTGGACGTGATGGGGGAAACTTACCCGACACATGACTGCTGCAGTGGACGACCGCCATCTTGGTCGCTCTCTGTTCCCAAGGAGAATCCAATTTCCTTTCTGCGAGCCTCGAGTCACGTGAGTCGCAGCGTCGCTCCTGTGCCGGGAAATGGAAAAGTATTCAGAAACGATTGCAAACAATAATAACAGAAACGTGGGCGAACGAGCAATTAAAATTAATATATTACCTAAACTTCAGACTCGGTCTAACAATATATGATACCAGTAACTCTGCCGATGACTTCATGTGGCGCACCGGGAATGGAAGAGGAAGGGAAGGCGGGAGGTGTGTGGGGGGGGGGAGACAGGAAATTATTATTTGCTGGGGTGAAAGAGGCGAATGGATGTGTCACACAACCTTCGCGAAATAGAAATTTAAGAAAGTGTCACCGGCAGCCGAAGTGATTTCCAACCGTCTCGCCAATTTCCTTCCCACACGCAACGACAGTGCTATTAATTATTTACCCAGGGAATCTAAATTACAATGCCGCATTTTTAGTCTCCTCCTCCTCCGCCTCGTGGTGACGCAGCTTTCATCTAATCTCCACAATGTTCGGGAAGAAAATAGGAAATAGAGAGAATTTCTTGTGCAGCAAGAGTCAGCGAACAGGTAAGTATAAGTATAAAATCATATTCCATAGATCCTATAGAGAAGCACAAGCTTCAAGGATGTGGAACGAGTCAGAGATTTTATACACATAGGAGGTTGCTTTATTAATATTAAAATATACTGTAACTATTCATTAATTTTTAACTTATAATAAGATTTTCTTAAGTTCTATACAGAAGACATACAATTTGTACCTTATATATAAAATTGATAAATATTTTTACATCCTATACTAAAAAATTAGTGTTCTAATAATGTTCTTTCATAATTATAAATATCTACCCTATGATACATTCAGCTTCATAAATTCTTCAACAGAGTAGAAGGAGTGGCCTTAGTAAGAAGTTAGTTAGTTCATATTTGAACTTGTTTGGATTTATTTTTAATTGTTTAATGGAGGTGGGAAGTTTATTAAATATGCTAATAGATGGCATTGTAATGTACACCCTTTTGTATTAGGGTTAGAGACTTCCCTTCCTTTACTTCTGGTATCAAAGTCATGTATATCTGAGTTTAGTGTGAAGAGGTTACATGAGTGATTGAATATGCTGGCAAGTGAGTGTCAGTATTCCAGTTTTCTTGAAAAGTCCCCTACAAGATGTTTTCGGTAAGACCTGACATCATAATATTCTAACAGCCTTTTTTTGAAGTGTAAATATTTTATCTTTCCCTGATGCATTGCAGGAAACAGAGAAATCCCGTAAACAGGTGAAAGGTTTCATTCACAATAAGGGTGGCAGTTCCAGGTGTAACGTGACATATGCACACACGTTACCGCGCATTTCTTTTCTTTTCAAATATAATAATAATAATTCGCGCGTAAACAACGTCTCTGGTATTATGTTAGCAATCAATATCCCTGGTTGTAAACGAGAAATATCTTTGGGTTCGTGGATATGTCATTTACATTTTTTTTGCGTGATTTAATTTAAATTAAAAGTGTAACGTTAATATACGTTTGATATTAAAGTGTTGACCGCGAAGGAAATTAATACTGAAGGTCACATATGGTGAAAATTACAATGAATAAGCAGTAAAAAAAAATTGAAGTTATATATATTTTTGAATTGAACGTATTATTCTTTGATTTTCTGTATTGCTTTGCTTGGAGCTGGATGTGTGTGAGACATCCCAGTGCGACATTACATAAATAAATATTCGTATCAAAACGAACAAACAACTTTTTATTATATTTTAACAAAATGGTTTAACCGTTTTATAATGCATGAAGAAAACACGAGTACTCAGCTAGTGGTATAATATTTTTGCGAGTAGTTTTTCCCTTGGTATTGCTGTACCGTATAGTTGTAGCTGGTTCTGTTGCACTAGATAGTAAGATGGACTGGAAAGAGGAGAGGATCTGCTTGCTTTGTGGTTCGCGTCTCGGGAAATACAAGCTGTCGTGACGTCATCAGCCACGGACGAGTTTGATACAGTCACTCGTCTTCAACGTACAAAGTACATGTAACGTTTGAAACGAATATAATTAATAACAATGAAAAACAACAATTTCGGTTGACTTGTGTGAATACAACACCGATTAAAATTATTTGAAGTAAAATTATTCAATTAAGTAATTGAATAGATTGTTTATATATGTAAATATTCATACATGTATACAAACAATGAATCGTCTCCCTGGATGTCTCCCTAACACACACATCCAGCTCCAAGCAAAGCAACACAGAACATCCAAATAACACGTTCAGTTCAAAGAAAATATAAATTCAATTGTTTTTCTTTACTGTTTATTCATTGTAATATTCAACATATGTGACCTTCAGTATTAATTTCCTTTGTGGTAAACAATTTAACATGAAACATATATTAACGTTTTACACTTTTTTAATTTAATTTAAATCACACAGGAAAAAAAAATGTAAATGACATATTCGCGAACCCAAAGATATTTCCGTTTACAACCAGGGGGAGATATTGCTTACATAATACCAGAGACGTTGCTTACGCGTGTGAATTGTTACTATATTTGAAAAGAAAAAAAGCGCGGTAAACGTGTGTACATATGTCACGTTACACCAGGGAGACGATTCATTTTCTGTATACAGGTATGTATATGTATTTGTATATATATAAACAGTCTATTCAATTAGTTAATTGAATAATTTTACTTAAATAATTTTAATCATTGCTCTATTCATATAAGTCAACCGAAATTGTTGTTTCTATTGTTATTAATTATATTAATTTCAAATATTACATGTACTTTGTACGTTGAAACGAGAGACTGTATCAAACTCGTCCGTGGCTGATGACGTCACGACCAGGGCCCGCGCTTGCATTGCCCGAGACGCGAACCAAAGCACCAGATCCTCTCCATCTTACTACTAGTGCAACAGAACCCCGGTACAGCAATACCGAGAAAAACTACTGGCAGAAATATTATACCCATTAGACCTGAGTGCTCGAGCTTTCTTCATGCATTATAAAACGGTTTAACCATTTCGTTAAAATATAATAAAAAGTTGTTTGTTCGTTTTGATACGAATATTTATCTATGTATTGTCACACAGGAGTTGGCTCCTCTATTATTTATAAACTACGTAAATGATCTACCCAAAATATTAGATATATTTTCTGTGGTGTTTGGTCTTTATTTACACCCAAAAAAATATAATTATAACAAGGAATTGTTAAATAATAAAAAAGAGTATATTTAATTTGAATATATTCCATTTAATTATGATGATATTACATTATAAATTTTCCAAAAGTAATACAACTCAAATTTAAGTTTTAGTAAAAAATATTAATTTACGAATAAAATGTATAATCAAATTGGCTCAGTCGGTAAAGCAAAAGAATCTATGCAGCTCTTAAACGGCTGCTCCCGGGAACGCGGGTGACGAACGATGTAAGTGAAATAAAAATCACGAATCAACGAGAATGGTTTATTTGGAAAAGCCGGGAAAAATACCGTTACTAGATGTTAACAAGGGCCTGGTGACGTCGTCTTTGGTTTGCCGTTGCCGGATGTTCCTTTGCTGGACACATCTTCTAGATCCTCTAGCGCCTCTTCTTCAGGTTAAATCTCCATCAAATGTTATCCTTCTGTTTTCCGTACTCCCATCAAATGAATCTTCTTTCTCGAAAACGTGCAGAATTTAACTTTTACACATGTTGTTTCTTCTTGAGTCACTGCTCTCTCAGTACAGACGAACTGCCCAAATACAATGCACTCCAGGCAATAAAAAATGTTGTAAAACGGCGACGTTTCCCGCCTACTCGGCCTTGACCAAAACCACTCTCGTCTTTTGTCCTGCTTTACGGGAATACCCAAAAAATCAATTATTTTTGCTTTACGGCTTAAATGTAGGGGGTCATGAGTCACCACATTTCAAAAGCTGCACTGTTTGCAGATGGTACAAGAACACACTAAACGAAACAGTTAATAATGGATTAAATCAAGAGTTTAGATGGCTTATCACTTAACTTTAGCTAAAGCAAATTTATCAAATTCAATGCGTCAATGCAACCTTAAAATGTGTTAAATAATAAAAAGAGAAGACAAGAAACTAAGTTACTAAATTTTTAGGACTTTCTTTGGACAATAACCTGTAAATAATTACGGGGGGTTTACCTAAACTATTTAATGAAATAATTTTAATTTTATTTATATATAAAAACAATCACTTTTTAAAAATAGCGCTATTAGAAATAAATAAATTCAAGTGCGATTTTAGGTAACAGCGTTCGTTACTGACTGAGTGGTAACTACGTGCGGCACCATTCCGTTCGCTTGACGAGCCTGTATTATCTTCATTCCAGTTTTGATGCTGGTTACTAGTCAACCGGATCTTCCTACAGTTTGAATTGTAGATTTTCTCTCTGCCGGTGGATCCAGTAAAACCCAGTTATCGAAAATCGCCGTTGAATTTATTTATTTCTAATAGCGCGCAGGACCTTATATTTTAAAGTGATTGTTTTTATATATAAATAAAATTAAAGTTACTTCATAATATAGTTTAAGTAAACTCCCCATAATTATTTACAGGTTATTGTCTACAGAAAGTCTTAAAAATTTAGTATTCTTAGTTTCTTGTTTTCTCTTCTTATTATTTACCGGATTTTAAGATTGTTTAGACGTATTGCATTTGATAAATTTGCTTTAGCTTAAGTTAAGCGATAATCCATCGAAGCACTTGATTTAATCCATTGTTATCTGTTTCGTTTAGCGTGTTATTGAATCATCTGCAAAAAGTATACAAGCAGTATAACATATTTGTGCTCTTCATTAACCCTTTCACTGCTGTTGGTTTATGAAACAATTCAGAAATTACATTCCAATTCTGTAATTATTCGTTTGAATCCTCAATATTTTTTCATGCGCATATCGGAATTTTCTGATTAAATGAAATTATTTCCAAACTGTGTGCTGGAAATATGTAGGATTTTTAAGCCAAACGCGGAGGCGAATCATCGGCTAAATTCAAACTTTGTCTGTAAATGGCCGTAAATTTATTATATTATTATGGAAATCAGACTTTAATTTCGCTTTTATTACGGCTGACCCTTTTGTGCGATTACAAAGTTGGAGATAAAAGAGTATTTTTCGTTGAGCTAATTTCTCGTGACGCGTATGAAATTTAGTCTTATATATTTTTAATTCATAAAAATTAATTTTACAATATGAAGCATTTTGTACGAAGTTTCCATATGGTACAGGGCTGTGGTATTCGTAAGGCGCCCTTTCGGGAGGGGGGGAACCCAAGCAAGACAAACACTGTCATATAATTTGAAGCCTGGCCGAGGTTAGCAAGGTGGTTGACCCAAAAGATTGCTAGGGGTGACCCCTCACAAATTTGGAAATTTTTGGAGGGGAAGGGTAGGGACGCCAACCCTATTGCGAGGACGTGGGGAAGATAAAGAAAAAGCGGGGAGACCAATCACGTTTTAGGAGAGGTGAGTTCGAGGTGGAGAAGAAATCGGAGAAAGAAGGGATTCGGAAAAGAGAGTTGGAGGTGAGAGTTCAGCACGAGGAGACGGAAAGTCGGACTGAGTGGCTTCGAGTCCGAGAGGAGAGGTGATCCGGCTGCAAGTATCACAACGAAAAGACTCCACAGTAGAGGCCTGCCGCTTCTGTGCTGCAGGATTGCCAGTCAACAAGGACACTATGGGGAGGATGAATGTAAAGGAAATAATCTCTCACTTTGTTGTGCGTATAAACACGTCACAAAGCAGTAAAGTCCCTTGCAATGTTAAATCTTCGGTTAGGGCTCAGTTGGCCAAAAATAAAATTCATTAAAATTAATAAATTCCTAAATATGGTAATATTGTTGAATCTTTTACTTTTGCTAGCAATAAAAGTGTTTTAAATTTCAAAGCTGAGATTTATTGCCTCCCACTCATTTAAATGTAACTCTAATTTTTTAAATATATTTATAAATTACAAAATCGACGTCACATTATTTCGTGATCAATGTACGGAATCAAATTTAAAAACTATGGCATTGAAAAGTAAATCAGTCATTTACGATTTTTTGGCCGAATTTGTAAAGCAAAGTTACTTTAGTCCCCTTTTCAGTAGTTTTATTTAACTATTACACAGGAATACAAATTTATTTATTTTTATCTCTTTATTTAAAGTCGCATCAACTACTATGGTTATTAGCGACTACAGTAGGGGGAACTCGTGGTTTTTTTTTGGTATGAACTCTTTCTCCTGTGCCCGAAAAAAAAAGAGTTTGAGTGGCAAATATGCAAAAAAATTCGAATCTTAAGATTATTTTATTCACTTATCTGTAATTCTGAATGTAACTTAATGGTTTCCCTTCCTTCGCCTTCCAATGATCACTTTTACCCACTCACAATAAAACACATTGCTTTAGTTTTATTGAATTATTATTTTTTTTACACTTTATTTATTTTATTCGTCTCCTAAGTCGCACTTATGAAAAGGAAGTAGAAATCAAGAAAGGAGTAAGACAAGGATGCAGTCTGTCACCAACGCTGTTTAACTTATATATATATATATATATATATATATATATATATATATGAGTCAGGAACTTATTTTTTGGTTAACAGGCTACATGAGGGTGATATCCTTGAAACAGGCAAATTCCCCTTTAATAGCATTTGGAAGGGAATTGAAAAGAGGGGGATGAGGTGCGGAAGGTAGAGCAAGGTAGCCAAAGGTTTAAACTAGGGTCCCCGGGCTATGGTTTAAGGATCCTACCGGGTGTTTCACCTAAAGAGATGCAGGGGAAAACCCTAGAGAACCTGCATCAGGTAGGTCGGGCATTGGGTACTATTCTCACGCCCTTCCGAATGACGGGAGACGAGTTTGCTGTGGGGACGCAGCATTCCCTGCTCCGTGTCTCCACCAATTTCAGGATGGCAGTTGGCCGACTGATCCAATGGGATCAGCGGACAGTTCTTGCCATATGCCCAAGGTCTTTGACCCCCCGTTACATATACTCCTCCTAAAATAGGTGAAAGGTGATATTGTCATGTTTATTAAAACAATTAATGGGGAAAGGGACAGAGAGAGGGCAAAGAAGGTAACTTACCTGAGGTTCATAGATGGTAGACACCTTGTGAGGTTTAGAGTACTTGAATTTTCGGAGGCACCAGAGGCCACCTTCATCAGAAAGTTCGGAAGACATTTCCAGTGATCGGCTATGAAGTATGTTAAAAAGGAATATGGAAAAGGAATCATGCTGCAAGGAGACGAAATAAAAACCCTACTCGTTGCCGGTGATATTGTAGTATTAGGGGAGTCAGAAGGAGACTTGGAAACCATAATAAATGGCATGAACGTGATCATGGAATAAGAATTCAATATGAGGATTATTAGAGGAAAACCCAAGATAATGGAGAGTAGTATGGGACATAGTGGAATATAAACGCTGTTAGATTGGGAAGGAATATTTTGAAGGAAAGTAAGGAATTCTGCTACTTGGGAAGCGTAATAATTAGAGTAGGATAGCACAGGCAAGGAAAGATTTCGCGAAAAATAGGAATTTATTTACGGTGAATATTAGGAAATCGTAGCTAAAAACAGTATTGGAGCGTGACGTTTTACGGGTGCGAAACGTGGACGATAGGAGTTTCGGAAAAGAGAAGAATAGGAGCCTTTAAATTGCGGTGGTGTAGGAGAATGAGATGGGTGGATAGAATCACAAACTGGCGTAAGTTCCTACATACAGAATAGGGGAAGGGTAAGACGCGAACAATTACGGGAGGACGGTGAGCCAGATGGTTATAGCAGAGATTTGTTTGTGATTGTAGATTTATAAAAGTGATGAAGTGAGGAGGTGTCAAGCATTATTGTAGTGGTAGAGTGATATGTGATTTAGTCAGTGATATAGGTAGTAAATGTAATGCAGTGAGTGTAGGTGTAGTTGGTGTGAGACGTTGTTTGTGGAGTGGAAGTTGGATTCGAGAAGATCTCAGCTAGTTGTGTGTGATTAGTGTAGTGATTTTGTAATCAGTGATGAGTGGATAAGTCGATGTGGTGGTAGTTAGTGACAGTGTTAGGTATGTTTTAGAATGAGTGGATAGTTTCCTCTAGAAGTGAGAAGGTTGAGTTGTTGTAAAGTGAACGTTGAGGGTCGTAGTGACTAGTGTTAGTGTAGACTTGGTCGATAAGTTAGTGTAGGAAAGTGATATAGTGTTGATAACATGTAAGTGATCTGTGTGTGAAGTAAGGTAAGTGTTAGTGATTACATTCTTAATCTGATTAAGTGAGTGATAGCTGAAGTGAGTTAGTGTTTTCTTGAGTGTTGCGTTAGAGTGGACTAGTAGTAGTGATTGAGTTGAGGGGAGTTACAGTGATAGTTTAGTTGGACTAATGTGTGTGTTTTATACGTGAAGTGAGAGAGATAGCTTGTGAAGTGATAAAGAGTAGGTTAGTAGATTTTGAGTTTAGTGTAAGTGATAGAGTGGATTGACTTTAGTGACAGTTTAGTGAGTGATTTACAGTTTTAGATTAAGTTTTAGTGTTCTGAAGAGTTTTAAGAGGTGTATTGAGTGTTTGGTGAAGGTTTGTGCATGATACTGTTTGTCGTATGTTGTTTTCAGAGAGGTTTAGAATTAGAAAGAAAGGAGTTGAGCATCTAAAATGAGTGATTTGGAGTGATAGGTGCATACTAGGAGGTTGTGTAAGTGGATAGATTATATGTGAGTGCTCTTATGTGAGATATAGTTCATTAAGTGTGTGTGATTGAGTTAGTGTTCTTATTTTATTTTTGTGTGTGTAGTTTCAGGTAGTAGCTGAATGTATGACGTGATTAGACGTGTGTTTTGAAGTATGAGTGTACTTAGTGTCATGTGATTAGCTAGTCGTTGCAGCGATGAAAAGAGTTGTTAAGTGTAGTGATAATTGTTATGAAAATGGGAGTGTGGTTATGATAAGAGTGTAGATTGTAGTATCGTAGACATCGTGTTTGTGTGGTTAAGGTCTTTGTGTGAAGTGATGTTGTTATAAATTAGTTTAGTTAGTGGAAGATTACTCAGTGTAGTGATAGAAAGTGATTATAGTGAGAAAGTTAGGGATTTGCAAGTGTAAGTGATGGTAGTGATGAAGTTAAGTGGTAACCAGTGTAAGTTATTATTAGTGAAGAGTGGGTGTGGTTAGGTAAATTGTGATAGAATTAAGTCTTTTAGTGAATTGAGTTGTGATAGACGTGATATATGAGTTAGTGATAGAGTGGTGTAGTGATAGAGTGTAGTGTAGTGGAAAAGTGATAGCATTGTGTTTCTACTTTATGTTGATTTGTAGAGTGAGTAAACAAGTGAAGTGTAATATTATTTTGTGGCAAGATCGTGTTAGATAGAGTGATAGTGAGTAGTTAAAAGAATAGAGATCGTGTAAGTTATATTTTGTAGTGTTTTTAAGTGTGGTTAAGTGTAAACTTGAGCATTAAGTCAAACAATTCGCACAAGTTGAGTGATTAGAGTATGTGTAGTTGAAGTGTTTTCTTGGGGGAAGTGATTTAGTGAGTGTTTGTGTAGTGTGTTAGTGTAGTGTGATAGTGTTACGATTAGTATATGAGTGTTGAAGTGTGAGTGATTTCAGAGTAGTAGTGTAGCGTAGAGTGTTTTAGTGAGCTCGATGATTCATAGTATAGTCAGTTAGCAGTTGTGAAGTGATGTGTGAGTAGGAGTAGGATATGTATGTGATTAGTGATAATAAATGTGGATATCAGTGTAGAGATTTTAGTGTTTTATGTGATTGTTAGTGAGTGTTAAGATGATAATAAGTGGAACGTGATACTTAGTGAGATGTGCTAGCAGAGTGCCGGACGAGTGGTTATAGAGTGATTTGATTAAGTGATTAGGTTTAGTGATAGTGATGAGTGGTAGTGAAGTGATTTATTAGTGATATTGTGGCAAGTTATTTTCGTGTAGAGTGATATTATTTTAGTCGTGTATTTGATTCGGACTTTATGTGTTAGTTTATGTTTTCTCAAGCTGTGCTGTTATAAGTAATGAAAGTGATTACATGCAGTGATAATAGCTGGATGGTGG
Source organism: Eucriotettix oculatus (assembly GCA_034510155.1). NCBI lineage: Eukaryota > Metazoa > Arthropoda > Insecta > Orthoptera > Tetrigidae > Eucriotettix > Eucriotettix oculatus. The sequence goes on along the minus strand of CM067377.1, from coordinate 217,466,571 downwards.
TAGTGTAGTGTGTAAGTGATTGTAGATTGTAGTTTAAGACTGGTAGTGGTAGTGTAGTGTTTTGTAGCCTATGTAAGTGTTTTGTGAGATGTCAGTTGTTAGTGAGTGATTTTTATGTGTTAGTGTGAATTAAGAGCTATTATGAGTGATAGGATATTTCATAAAGTGGGTAAGGTGAGTTGTGTATAAGTGATGAAGTGTAGTCGTTTAAGTAGATTCGAAACAGTGATTAAGTCTTTTTAGTGTTTATAGTGAGAGTGATAGTGTGATATAAAGTGTATAGTGATCTTTTGTAAGTAGAGTAGCGCGAGTGCGTGTGAGTGTTAGAAGTAGACTTGTGAAGTAGTGTTTACGTGACTATAAAGTGAGTGGTTGCATCGTGTAGCATGTGATAGTGATTTAGTTATAGTAGTGTTAAGGGTGTATGGTGAGAGTATAGTTTAGTAGTGATTATGGATAGTTAGGTGGGAGAGCATCGTGATTGAATTTATATAAGGGTTTATGTGAGTTTGTAGTGATTAGGCAGTGATCTATTGAGTTCGTGAGTAGTGTAGAACATTTGCGTGATAGTGAATCGTGTATTGTTAGTCGCGCAAGTGAGGGTTTCCTTAAGATTATAGGGAATATGTGATAGTGATTTAGTTTAAGTGATAGATAGTGATATGTGTAAGTGATTATTGTGGAAGTTGAGTGTATTTACGTTTGAAGATATGTGATCGAGAGTTTTTTGTGAATTTGTCTTTGTGTTTTGATTTTAGAAGTGGAAGAGGGATACAGTGAATAGATTAGGATAGTGGTCGAGTGGTAGTTTTAGGTAGAGTGAGTGAGTGAATGATCTAGAGTAAGTGGTAGTAGTGTGATAGCGAGGTTATTAAGTTTGTGAGTGATTGAAGGTAGTGATTTATGAGTGATTAGTAGTCTGTGAAAAAGGTAGGAGTGGTGTGAGTGATTATTAAGTGATGAAAACGTGATTTTTGAAGTGAAGTGATTTGAGTGGTATAGTCGATAGATTAAGTTACAGTGGGTTTAAAGTGATATAGAGTGCATTTCGTGACTTTTTGCTGGAGTGAAGTGATTTAGTACATTTTTCTAGAAAGTGGCTGCACATTGTGATTCTGTGGAAGTGTTAGTGAGAGTGGAAGTATAGGTTGATATAGTGCTAGTGAGTGAGTGAATTCTTATTTTTTTATTTTTTGCGCAGAGTAATAAGTCGAGTTGGTATAATGGTGTGAGTGATAAGTGTGTGGTTGCGGGGATTATAGTGAATGGGATGTGAGTAGTGTGAGAGGTAATTTAGGTTTAGGAGTGTGTGATAGGTATGTGTTAGTGTGATAGAGTGAGTAGACTGTGAGTGATTCTGTTGATAGTTTTAGTGTTATGTAGATAGGAAGGATAGTTCGCTTAGTCACGGTAAGTGTGTGATTAAGTGAGTATAGTGATAGTGATAGTAGTCAGAGTCTTACTGTTTGTTTTTTAAATTATAGTTTGTGTAGTGCATAGGTTTATTTTGTGTATAGATGTGGTTGATACGTGTGATTGAGTGTGAAGTTTTGAGTAATGTTATAGTGATTATGTGATGTGTTAGACAGTGAAAGTGGAAGTGTGTGTGTCAAGAGTGATTGTGTGTTAGGGAAGTGTATGGAGAGGCTTAGAAAACTGAAGTGATTAGATTTTGAGATGAGTGATATTAGTGTGATGTTTTTGTTTAGGTGATTGAAATGTGGAGTTGTATGATCTGATAGTGTTTTTGCAGTTCCGTGTAGTTGAGGTTAGTGTTTTAGTGGATAGGTAGTGTGTACTGAGAGTTTTGGCATTTTAAGTGATAGATAGGAGTTAGAGTCCAGTGTAAGTTTTTTATGAGTGGTCTTTAGTGAGAAGTGTTGTTAGTTGTGTTGATCAGTGAAGTGGATTTATGTTATGTGATTGACCTTTGTTGGAGTGATTGTTAAGGCTATTTAAGTATTTTTATAGTGATTAGTGATTAGGTCTAAGTGATATTTTATGATTGTCTGTGACAAGTCTGTGATATAGTAGAGTTGAAAAGTGTTTGTAGTGATAATAGTGAATGTGATATGTTAGTTTTTGAAGTTTAGTGAGAGAGTGTAGTGATAGAGTGACGTTATAGGAGTCGATAGAAGTGTGAGTGTTAGTTTGAGTGTTACGAGTGAGAGTGAAGTGATATATAGTGAAGCTACGAGCTGATACGTGTAGTGAGAAGAGGGAGAGTAAGTGTGAGTGATTGACTGTGTGTAGTTTAGTAGATTTCTAGTGACAGTGGAGAGAATGTGATAAGTTGTTGTAGTAAGTTTGTTAGTGATAAGTAGTGATTTTTTACATATAAGTGTCTGTTGAGAAGATTAGTGTCTGTTTGTGTGAAGTTGAGTCGTAGTGATTACATTATGGTGAGGAAGTGTTTTGTGAGTGAGTAGTATATGGAGTAAAGGTGCATGAGGAATAGATAGTGACGTTATTAAATGGGATGTGACACGGTTCATGTAGTTTAGTGATAGATTAGTCATATAAGTGACCAAAGTGGTAGATAGTGAGTGAGCTTTATGTGATCTAGTAGTGATTAGATTAAGTGAAGTACCGTGACTATTAAGTGATTTGTGTAATGTGTAGGGAGTGTATAGTGAGAATGGGTTACGAGTAAGTTCGGGTGATTGTTTGAAGTGAAGAGTTTGGTTGTAGGTGTAAGTGTTCTTGTTTAGTGATTGTTAAGATGTTTCGGTTATGATATGAGTGATTAAAGTATTTGTGATTTTGTGTATGTGATATTTTGTGAGTACGTGATTATTTATTGTGTAGATTGATTTTAGAGGTTTAGTGATAGACATTATGTTTGTTTGAGGTTTTGCACGAGTCAAGTGTTCTTATCGTTAGTGAAGAACAATAAGGTGTGATTAGATGTGTTTGAGGGCTTAGTGGATTCTGTGAAGATTTAAATTATATGAGAATTGTTAGTTAGAGTGATAGTGATAGTGATTTTAGTGTGGCAACAGTGATAAGTTTTGAGCCTAGTGTTACGTTTTTTAAGAGTGTGATTTTTGAGAGGTATAGTCGTCTAGTGAGTGAGTTAGTGTGTAGTGATTGGTTAGTGACTAACGTCATGTCGTTTAAGTAGTAAGTAGTGCTGGTGATTACTTTAACGTGAATGAGTGATGTTAGTGATTATTACGCTTAAGTGTAGATTATAAGTACGGATAGATTTTGTGTTAGTGTTAAATGGTAAGGATTTATCAGTATGTGGACGAAAGTGTATGTGATAATAGTGGCAGTTGTGATTTGGAGTTGAAGTGCTTGGAGAGTAGTAAAGTGCGAAGGATGTGAAGTGATAAAGTGATGTGTGTGTGTGGAGTTTGATTGCGACGTGTGCAGATTGGTAGATTGATTTAGGTGTAATGAGATAGATTCAGTGACGGTAGTGAAGTGTTGTATCATATCTTAGTGCTCCTTGAACGCAGTGGATATTTTCATATATGTGATAATATCCCAGTGTTGCTATAAGTTTTTGCAGAGTATTGTGATTTTGTGTAACCGAGTGAGTAGAGTGTTATATTAGATGTGAGTAGTGTTTAGTGATTTATAAGAAGTGAGGAATGTGATAGTGATAAAAATACCGTGAGTGATGTCGTTTAGGGTGATTCAGTAATTAGCAGTGTTAGGTGAATGAGTGATAGATGGGAGTGATAGATAGGGGGTTAAGAGATAGTGTGTTTTTAGATAAGTGATTTCTGTGAGTGATATAGTGATTACGTGTACTGTAAAGGTGTATTGTTTATAACTCATAAGTGGTGATAAGATAGTATAGTGATAGATAAGTAAATGTGTTAGCGAGTTATAGCTAGTATAGGGATTTACGTGTTAGACTGGTAATTTAGTGGATACTAGTGATATAGTGATTAGTGATATTAGTGATCGTGAATAGCGTCAGTGAGGTACTATAGTTAGTGATAGATTAATGAATAGTGAGCACGAGTCAGTGGGAGAGTTTGGTAGTATGTGTTTTTAGAGAGTGAGTAAGTGACGTGTGTCATTAGTGGAAGTGAGGTGTTTGAGGTTCTGTAGTGTAAAAGTGTTACATTAGAGTGTTTAGTGAAAGCTATTGTTTGAGGTGAATAAAGAGAAAGTAATGGTGAGTGGGAGATCATGTGAACAGTGAGTGTATAGGGAATTTGTTTTGATTGTGGGTGCAAGAAATGTGGTTAAAGGGGTGTGACGTGGTGAATTTGAGTGAGTGTTGTCATCGTGGATTTAATATATGCAGTGATTGTGGTAATGTTAAGTGATGATATAAGGTGTTGATGTATTGATCTAGTCTTGTGGAGTGAGTGAAGTAGAGTTAGTTTAGATGTGAGAGTGATTAGTGAAGTAGATAATTGAAGTATGACAGCATGAGTATGTGTTAAAGTAGGTGTTTCAGTGAGTTTGCTAGGCAGTTAGTGAGGAACGTGTCTAGTATTGTGACTAGTACACGTAGCTAAGTGACGAAACGAGTGATAATCTTTGTTGAGTGATTTTAAAAAAAGACTTGTGTTTGACCAAGGTTTGTAAAAGTGTAGTGATACGCGTTTAATCTGTTAGTGTTTATATGTGATCAATGTGTTTTACGTGTATTCAAGCGTAGAGTGGATAGTTTTCGTTTGTCAGAAATGTCTGTGATAGTCGTGAAGTGGAAGTTGTTTAGAGTAGTGAGCTGATTTACTCGTTTTGAGTAGTGATAGAGGCAGTAGTAATGTTCTGTCGAGTGTTAGAGCTTATTAGTGTTTGATTCAGTTCATGTAAGAGTCGTGAGTGAAGTGAATTGATTTATTGTGTATTCGTTAAGGTGATTAGTGAAGTGATTAGTGATAAGTGAAGTGCGATAGTATATCTGATAATTCTTGTTAGTTTATGTAGTGGTATACAGAGTGATCAGTTAGAGTAGGGTAAGGAGTGAGTGATAGATAGTGAGGTGGAACGTTTAGTGAGAAGTGTTAAGAGTGATTGTGATCGGTTTTTTACGATCGCTAGTTGAGTTTCTACAGTGAAATAAAAAGTGAAGTTAGTAACTGAGTGAAGAGATTGAGAGATGTGATTCGTTTGGGAGTGGTTGAGTGTGTTAAAAAAGGAGTAAAGTGATAGGGATTTCATGTGAAAGTTTATGTTAATAGTGAGGAGTGTTCATGTGATCAGTGAGTGATATGGGAGTTGATTGAGTGAGTTTAATCTAGAGTAGCTACAATCGTTAGTGTGTTCATTTAGTGACCTGATGAAGTATATTTCAGTCGTAGTTAGTAAGTGTTTATAAAGTAGGTTGAGTGTTAGTGAAGTAGTGTGATCGTCGAGTGATAGTCGAGTTGTAAGTGGTGTTGTGATAGAAGGAGTGTGTGTGAGGTAGTTGTGATTATATGTGGATTTCTAGTGAAGTGTGTGCGTAAGTGAGTGTAGTGTGATGATGTATTGAAGCTAGTATGTGATAGTATTGGTATGTGGGGTTAGTGATAGTAGAAAGTGAGTTGTATAAAAAGTGTTTGATAGTAGTGTTGTTAGTGCTTTTATAGGTGTGATTTTAAAAGTGATGAAGTTGAAGTGTCAACGTCGTCGAAGGGTGAGTGTTAAGTACAACTGGTAGTGATTAGAGTGTGTGCTGCGTGTGAAATTTAGCTTGTGATCTTGGTAAAGGGTAGTGTGACGTGATAAAGTGATAGGTGTAGTGTAGACATTGTGATATAGTGATAGCAAGGATGGATGTGTGTAGTGTATGCGAAGTGATATATAGAGAGTGATAAGGCCAGGTGATAATACTTCTAGAGTGATAGGTATAGTGTAGTTTATAGCTTGTGATTGTTTGTGCGAAAGTGATTATTGTGAAGTGTTAAGTGATGATATAGTGGAAGTGATCTATGTTGTTCCAGTGATTTTGAAGTGCTATGAGTGATTTGTGATTACTTGTAATTCTAACTAGGTTTAAGTGAGTTAGTTGATTGCGTAATGTATATGTGATTAGATAATTGTAAGAAAGTGATAGATTAGTGTAGAGTGAACAAATATAGTGCTTAGTGATTGGTGATTATGGTGAGTGATAGATGTGATTATTCTAGTGATTTCGGTTACGTGAAGGGTGGCGCCCAGTGTGACCAAGTTTAAAGTGATAGAGTGAGTGTAGTGGATGACGTGTTATGTGAGTAATCTTGTAGTGATTCTTTAGTGTGTTATAGATGATATATCAGTGTAAGTGGATAGTAGGATTAGTGATCGAGTAAATCGTGATAAGTATAATGGAGTGATTGACTATCACACTCCGTGAGTATCGTTCCTTTAGGTGATATATGGACGTCGTTTGAAGCCTAGTGAACGTGTAGTCAGTGATTTATGCGATAGTTGCAGTTATAAGTGATATGAGTGTAATGGAAAGATTTCAGGGAAAGAGAGGACGTGTAGTAGAGTGATTGATCCTGCTAAACTAGTGCAGTTAGTGAATAGTGTAGTGCAGTGTGAAGTGATAGGTGAGATAGCTGATAATTAAGAAGTGTATTGAGTAATTGCAATGTGGAGTGGTATGTGAATGTGATAGGTGTAAAAGTGTCGTGATTTACAGTGATTTTGAGTAGTGAAGTAAGGGCTAAGCCGTAGTGAGTACGCTTAGTTACATAAGTGAAGTATGTGAAACATGCAGTGGAGTGATTGCTAGAGTGCTAGTGATAGTAAGATAAAGTGTTTAGTAGATTTGTGATTTGGTATTCGTTGTGTACTGACGTGTTTCGTGTAGTAAGATCGTGAGAGTGTGATATATGAGTAGATATGCAGCAGGTAGTGATGGTAGTATGTGTTAGATGTTTTATTCTAAAACGTGTAGTGGTTCGATAGTGAGTGGGTACACGTGAAGTGATAGATAGTGGAAACAAATTTTTGTGATTGAGTGTAGGAGTGATACGTGTTAGTGATAATTAGTACGTGATAGTAGTAGTGTAGTGAAGTGATCACGTGAAGTAGATCGTCTAGTGACGTGATTAGTGATTTTATAATTTGCAGTGAATGTGGCAGAACTAGGGAAACAGTGATTTAGTGAAGTAGTCTAGCTGAGTGATATCTTTTTTTCTTTATGTTATATAGTGATAGTGAGTTTTTAGTGCCCTACGCTGATTAGTGGTGAGTTGTATGTAGTGAGTCAGTAGTTATATTTTGTGTGATAGGAGTGTGATAGAGCTAATGTGTAAGATATTAGTTAGTGAGTGAATTAACGATATAGTTTGTGACTTGTATTCTACGGGTCTTCCTCCCCATGGAATGTCTTTTTAAGATGTGATTAGGTGTGTAATATTGTGTTCGTAGTGAGAAGTGAGATAGTATGTGTTAGTGATATCATGCCTGTTGCAGTGTTTTTGATTGTTGATAGTTGAAGTAGTGGTGCTTAAGGGATACATGTGATAGTGATTAGTGATAAGGTGTTTATAGGTGTTCAGTGATTATTGAGTGCTTAGTGATAGAGTGAGTGATAAATAGTGAGTGTTAGAGTCGTTAGTTAGCGAGTTTAAATGGATGTGATTCGATACATAAGTGTGGGAGTAAGATGTGTGATGTTTCAGTGAATTCAGTGATAGTGGAGTGGTGTATAAGTGATGTTAGATAAGTTTTTTTTGGCTTTGTTGTGAATGTGACAAGTTTATCAGTGATAAGATGTGTGTATAGCAGTGTGTAGTTGATTTTGTGTTAGTGATAGTTAGAGTGAAGTGATAGTTAGTGATAGGTAGTGAGTGATATAGTTTAAGTGTTATAGTGGAGGGTTCTTTCGTGTTTAGTGAATGTACTGTGATTTAAGTGAGTGATTCTTAGTGTGTGATTGCTGACATTTTTAGTGTTAGTTGTGAAGTGAATTAGTGTATTGTGATAGTTTGTTTCTGGTAGTGTGTTTCGTGAAGTGATATTTCAGTGTGATTAAGAATGTGAAGTGTCTTGTTGTAAATTAAGTTGCAAGTGAAGTGATAGAAGTAAGCTGATAGGTTTTGCTTAGTGAGGGTGAATAGTGTGTTCGAAGTCTGGAGTGGAGGTGATAGGCCTAAGTGAGTGATTAGTGAGTGATGTCTTTCTGGTAGTGAGAGATTTGTGGTCGTTGTGATTGTGCGTGAGGTGTTTTAAGATAGTGAATTTTATAGTGGAGTGTGATCTTGTTTTGTGAATATGTGTATTAGATATCTTAGTTCGTAGGAAGTGTGCATAGTTTGTGTTTAGTGATTAGTGAGTAGTGAGCTGTAGCAAAGTGACTCTTTGATAAGTGTTGCAGAAAGTGTAGTGATTGGAAGCTTTTATAGTTAGTCGATTTATGTTTTGGAGTGATTAGATGGTTTTTAGTGAGTGAGTGATATATCAAAGTGTGTGATAGTGAGTGATAATGTGAGTGGTGTATTTAGAAGAGAAAGGGGTGTGTCATGTTGATTGTGAGTTGTGTGGAGTGATAGTGAATAATGTAGTGATTGAGAAGAGTGAGTGGTATCAGTCATGTGAGTGTAAACGTGTTTGTGCAGTGCAAGTGAGTGAGTCGTTAGAGATGGATCAGGTGGTGGATGCCAGTAAGTTACTCATTAGTGAGTGCTTCAAAGTGTGGAGTGAGTAATTAGTGATTAGAGTGAGTGATTGTGTGATCAGTGAAGTGTAGTGATTTGTAAGTGATGACTTGTAAGAGGTGAGTGATAGAATTAGTATGTATTAGTTAGATTGTGATTATTTGTTAGTGATAACGAGTGATCTTTTAAGTGGGTTATAGTGATTGAGTATTGTAGTGTTAGTGATTTGTGATAGATAAGTTAGGTAATGTAGACGAGTGCATCGTGTAGCTGAGTTAGTGTCTGTGAGCGCAGTGAGTTAGCTTGTGATTCTAGTGTAGAGTAGTACTAGCTGTTATGATGGTAGTGATTAGAAAGTGATAGGAGTGATGCTAAGTGATCGTGTAGTTTAGGTTATAGTATGTGAGTGATATGTGAAGAGTGAGTTCATTTATTTAGTCTGTGTTTCTTGAGGTAGTAGTGCGATGTTAAAAGAGTGAGTTCGGAGTGTTAGTGAGTGTGTAGAAGTGATTTTAGTGATAGATAGTGTTAAGCATTTTATGTGTAAAGGAATTATATGGTTAAGTGATAAGATTAAGTGATAATTTTGTAAGTGTAAGTGATATAGTGATGAGTGTGTGTAGATGGGAGTGCATGTAAGTGATTATATTCTCATCAGTAGTGATAAGTGATAGTTAGGGGAGTGTGATGAGAAGTGCTTGAAGGTGTTAGATTTTACGTAAGTGTATCGTAGGCGTAGTTTTATTGTGTAGTTTAGTGACGTGACTTTATAAATTTCAGTGGTTTTAGTGAGTAGTGTGATAAGCTGTTAGAAGGACATGGTAGGAGTGATAGTTCTTGCTAATAGTGGAGTTAGAGGAGTGATAGGGCTAGAAGTGTTTATGTGATAGTGATCAAGTAGTAGCAAGGTTATTAGTGTTCAACTAACTTAGTGATAGTGATGTGTGAAAGTGTACCTGTTTGTGTTACGTAGTATTATGTGACTATTAGTGTTTTTATGATGAAGTTATGTAGTGATTAGTGAGAAGTTGTCTAGTAGGTGGGTATTGTAGATAAATGTGTTAAGTGTATCTGGTAGAGAGTAGGTGTAGTAGTGATTTTGTGAGTTTGTTATTATAGTAGGTGTAAATATGGTATTGTTAGTGAATAGTGAGTGATATGCAGATTTACTCATATGCGTAGTGATAACGTGGTAGTGTAATAAACGTGGAATGTTAAGTGTGGATGAGAGTTTTGTAGTTAAAGTGATTCGTAGTGTTAACTCTAATGTTAGTGAGAGTGATAGTGGGTTTTCAGTGATATGGTGAGGTTGTATGTGATTGTGTGATATAGTGATATTATCAGTTGTAGAGAATATCCAAGTTAGACTCTCCGAGGTTATGAAAATGTGTAGATTATGGTGAATTAGTGTGTAAGTGAAATCTAGTGATATGAATTAAAGTGTCTGTGAGTGGCATAAAAAACGTGCAGGCAGTGATCTAACATGTGATAGATGTTGTTTATTCATGTGATAGAAGTGAGTGAATCTTATGGTGCAGTGATTTCAGTGTTTGATTAGTTTAGCGGGTTTTAGTGATTGATAGTGAGTATCATTCTAAGTGATGAGTGATGAGACTAGTGTTGTGTTAGTGATACAAGTGAAACGTGAGTGAAAGTGTGTCGCATGTAGTTGATTCAGTGTTAGCTGCTAAAGGGTAAGAGAAGTGATTTGTGATTAAGTGAGTGTAGAGTGGATTTGATTTAAGGTTTATTTAATAAAAGAGTAGTGTAAAAGAGTGGTAAGTTAACAGTGTAAAGATGTGATTTATATTCGCTTTATGAGGGAAGTGAACGAGTGCTAATGAAACGTGCAGTATGGTGAGTGATGAAGTTTGGAGTGATAGGTGATTGTTTGTGATTTTTAAGTGATATGAGATAATAGTCAGTGTTCGAGTGATCAAAATTTAAGTGCACGAGTAGTGTAGTGAATATCTAGTTAGAGTGATAGATACTTAAGTGTTGGTGGATGAAGTGGGTGTGAAGTGCTGGGTTTACATGTGTACAGAAGTGTAAGCAGCATAGTATGATGTGGAGGCATAGTTTTTGTGAGGTGTTATTGTGATTTTGGTTGATTAATGGTGGAGGTACAGAAAGTGTTCAGACGTAGTGTTAGACTTATGGAGTGTTAGGTGTTAGTGGTATATGAGTAGAAGTGATGATAATAAGTGATATTATTATTCTATGATTAAGTGCAATTGAGGGCTGAGGAGTGATAAGTCGAATGTTTAGGTGTTAGTGCGAGAAAAGTGTTAAAAGTGTTTTGTGACGGTGTTCGTAAGTGATCTAGTGATACTGTATGAGGTGAATGTGATGCAGAGCTGGAAAGTGTGCTGACAGTGCATAGTGCACGTTGAACGTGTGATTGTGTGTAAATATATAGTGATCTAGTAGTGATAGATTAATAGGCCACGTTTTAAGACACGATGGTCTAATAAAATTAGCATTAGAGGTAAGCGTGTGGAGTAAGAAGTGAAGAAGGAGGCGAAGAATGGAATACGCGAAGAAGATTGGGGAGGATGTGTTTTGTGCTAGTTATGCGGAAATGAAAGGGCTTGCGCACGGTAGGTTGGCATGGATGGTTGCGTCAAACCAGTTTAATTAATAGTAATTAATTAATGATAAAATAATGTTCAAATGTATTTCATTAAATAAATTACATCTGCTGAAGTGTAAAAGGGATCATTTGCGTGTTTGCAATTTAATGTTGAACGACCACAATGACTCCCAAATTTGTGTTGAGTTCCATTCTATGGTCAAGATGGTCTTTCTGAAGTGGCCTTACAGTCTCTCACCTTCGTCCTCCATCTTGTTGGCTTTTTTTCCTACACGCTGTGAGGATTGCTGCACTGCAGAACTAATTAGGAATAAGGACACGATTCGAGCCCCACTTTGTTCTCCCTTTACGTTAGCACAGAAAATGAAATTTCCGTGGAAAGCCACCCGCGAACATCTCTTGCTTAATTACAATTCATCACTTTCCCCCGCCGTCGCGACGCCAGAATGGAAGGAAAGGAGACGCGATTAACCCTCGGCGCTGAATAGTAAACCTCCGCGGGGATAATTGATAATTATAAGCACCGATTCCTTCAATATATAATAACTCCGTCGTCGAGCAATTCCCGCCCTCCCTAAACACTATTAAATTTTTGAGTGATTGCTTCATCATTAGTGACGCATAAACTGGCGGGCGGCCAAACTTTTCTTCAACAGAACACTTGGTAAAATCGGACATTCTTATGGAACACTTGGCTTATTTTTGTTTTTAGAATGGGTGATTCCTAGTCGAAGAGAGTAAAACGAGATTTAATTTAAAGTACGAGGTCTTTCCCGGTGAATGCCATGCATAAATTCTTCTCGGGTTTTCCAACCGGGTCAAAGATTTTAACGGTGACGTTTCGATGGCCTTGCTCTGCCACCATCTTCAGACTGAAGTGTCTAATTCGGTACGTGTAAGCATTTATATAGTCCGAGGCAAGTCTGTGACTGGCTAGATGTTGACGCAGGAGTCTCCCATTGGCCCACTTGCCTATTCATGCTCTAGTCTCCCGTGAGACTCAGCGCCCGCGGCGTTCCTCCGGTGATACAATGGCTTCCAAGCAGCCAGGCTCAATTGAAATCCAGAATCTCTATTCAGCAAGACGTCGAAACGTCGCTGTTAAATCTTTGACCCGGTTGGAAACCCGAGAAGAATTTATACCAGATTTAATTTAGTAATTATTTTTAAATATAGACCCGTAATATAATGTAAATATTTAAATAATAAAAAATAATGTCCCTAGTGACCCTCATAATTTGGGTCCTTCAATTGCATACCTTGTTGATATCAGGCACAATATTTGTATTTTGAAGTCTGACATCATGTGTGGTCTGTTTCTGCATTTTGACTTAATTGCAGCATAAATTGGTCGTGGAAACGGAAGTAAAACATTAATAGCTTGTTTTGAAATATTTGGGAACTCCTCTGACAGACTCGCCCAGAAATCACATAAAAAACTGATCGGTATATTTATCTTTCACGGGTTAAATCGACTAGATTTTCATAGTCACTTGCAACGAAACGTAAAGGAAACGGATTCTGATCCCAGGAACCGTCCTCACTAGTTTTCGGAAAATATTGCAAAAGAGTCGATTTCAAGTCATGTAGCTGTCCTAATAACATTTTTGGAAACTTCTTAACCTACTTTAAAAATTGAATTCATTCAAACATTCGTGTATGGGAGGAAACAAGTTAAGATCGTTAGATTAAATTCGTGAAATCCAAAATTGTTTATTATCAAAAGATCCAATTTCATATTAAGAATGATTATATTTCTGTTTGTAAAGATAAGTGCGTTGAACTTTGTAAAAAAATATCAGCCAGATATTTGACTTTAACCCTTCTGTAGTCGCCTGTGAGGCCTCTGAAACAATGCATTTATTTTAACGGACTGAATATTACAATAAAATAGAATTGACACAGCGGAAAAGTTAAAGTGCACTCTATTGAAGATATCAATATTAATTTTAGTTTACATTTTAAATAAAACATGTTTCACATACGTTGTTTTCTCCATGGAGAACAAAGTTGTTTCGAATGTCGATCCCTTGCTATTCCAGTTTTTGGTATGTCTTACTTGTCGTTTGATTCAAGTTAGTAATCCCTAAGTTTGGCTTTTGTTTTTCTTGGAACATAATTGAGCAAATTAATTATTGAACTTGTGGAACTCCGAAGTTCGATAAATGCTCTGTGTAGGGCAGCACAGTCACGTACAATCCATCAAGATACTTAGAAATTATACATATATATATACAATATACATGTACAACATTTTTAACATTAAATCATGAAAAAAACAAATTTCTTTTATATTGTTATAATTTTAAACAAATTCCATAAAAAAAGTTGCATTTGAACTTTGTAGATGACTATGACAATGTCGAAAGCTTCAGCTAAATAAATTTGAAATCAAAATTAAATTATAGACTGATTAACATAGGGAAAATTTATCATAATAAGCAAAAAAATTGTTAATGTGACTGATTAACATAGGGAAAATTTATCATTCTAAGAAAAAAATGGTTAATTTGACTGATTAACACAGGGAAAATTTATCATGCGAATTAAAAAAATGGTTAATGTGACTGATTAACATAGGGAAAATTTATCATACTAATTAAAAAAATGGTTAATGTGACTGATTAACATAGGGAAAATTTATCATAATAATTAAAAAATGGTTAATGTGACTGATTAACATAGGGAAAATTTATCATTCTAAGAAAAAAATGGTTAATGTGACTGATTAACATAGGGAAAATTTATCATTCTAAAAAAATGGTTAATGTGACTGATTAACATAGGGAAAATTTATCATTCTAAGAAAAAAAATGGTTAATGTGACTGATTAACATAGGGAAAATTTATCATTCTAAGAAAAAATGGTTGATGTGACTACTTAACATAGGGAAAATTTATCATTCTAAGAAAAAATTTATTAATGTGACTGATTAATATAGGGGAAAATTTATCATATTAACCAAAAAAATGGTTAATGTGACTGATTAACACAGGGAAAAATTTATCATACTAAGTAAAAATCAATCTTGATACAAACTTCGTATCCGATTGGCAGTGTAGATATTAAAACATAACAACTTTTCTTAATCTTTTGTATGTTTGTACTTTACATATTTTTGAAAGTGCTTTAGTAAATTTTAATTTCTGTTTTGTTGCTTTAAGAGGGGTTGAAAGGGCGCTAATATACGACGAGTGGTGGAAACCTGAGGCACTGTAAATAATAACGCTGTGAGCAAGGCGTGACACGTCAACATGGCTGCCGGTTTCTGGATGAACTGAACGAAGGTTTCCTTTTACGTGGATGAAGGTCGCTGTCGGAAAGTAGAGTGGGATGGACGAGATGTTTTTCTTAGGGTTTTCCGGCCTCGGCCAATTAGAAAGTTTACCGGGAACTTCAGGGCTATTGACTCCGAATCCCCGAAAAAAAAATACAAACAGACGACGGAAAGGAGACGCAACCTGAGCGCTTAAGAGCTTAACATCCCTCAAGCGGCGGCGTTGGGAAGGGGGGGGGGTGAGAGCATCCCCTAACCTCTCCAGCGCCATCTCGTACGTCATCGACCTGGAAGGCTCCACTTTTCTTGCTGTTATTCCGTCTACTTTTAAATCCTTTCTTTTATCTTAGTTTTATTTCTACATGCGTCCCTATGGTTTGTCCATGTCTTTCTCCCTTTATTTATTCATAGTCCGAGGAATATCTTCTAATTAAATACATCAAGTGAATTTAGAATATCACGATGGAAAAATCTGTACTGAACCTGGATCAATGGAAGGTATGCAGGAATCCCGTAGCTGTTAGGGCACTTCTCCATCCTGTCTTATATATTCTTTCTTTGTGTTTCTCTTCAATAATGTCTGCTTACAACATCTGCTTGCTCTCTCCTTCTTCCTCCCTTCGCTTAATTATTCCATCAATCCCTCTTTGTTTCTCGCCTCCTCATCTTTGGCTTATTTTTTCTTAACTTTTACTCATCCACTTCATCTTTCCAATTTTTTATTACTCCTTCACTTACCTTACTTATTTCATTCTCAATTTTCCGTGTGTTTTGTCTCCCTTTACCTCAATTTCACCGTTTAATCCACTTCTCTCCGCCTTATCATTCTCTCTTCATGAGTCGAGGAGTTTCTAATTAATACTGTTTACGTTAATATTTAACTCACTCTCCCGTTTTCTATTTTTCTGAATTTCTTTCGTCTAATATCGTTTCAAGTTACATTTTTTTGTCCTTTCTCATTTCTCTGTTTTTTCTCTCCCTCCGTTTTTCGTTTATTTCTATTTTCTTCTAATACGTACTCATTTCCTTTTGTAATTCTTTCTCCGTTCCCGCACTTTTAATATTTATCTATCAACTTCGCCTCTGTAAGGTGATTAAGAAAATATAATTTCTTTAATTTATGCTGTATTTATTCAAATTTAAACGTACATTAGTTATTTCTTTGACCATTTAACGCCTAAAGATGTCCCGAAACAAAGCGAAGAACCGTTACGGGAAGTTTAAACAGCCTTTAAGATTTTTTTAAAGTTAATATTCTGCCAGCCATTGTCCACTAATGTGAAAGGCTTTAATAATCGTCTGTGTGTTTGCTATTGTTCTCAAATACGGGATCGTCTTTCCCGTTTCACGTTGTTTCTCTCCTGGAATTAACTTTACCAGCCTCTGTACCGTCTCTTTGATCTTACATTTTTTATTTGTCTTCCCTTCCAACATTTTTTTTTCTTTTCTAATAAGCAAACATGTAAAATCTTAACTACTGAGGTTCTGTCAACATGTAATTATTTTATGGTAGATTAATAAAAGTATTTTTATTTAATTAAATTCCTGATAAATAGGAATCTGGGCGTAGGGTTAACAATCCACATCCCTCGCTCTCTACCTCCCCCATTCCTCTCTCTCTCCCTCCTTCCCTCTCTCTCTGATATGGTTCCCCATTTTCCAGGGTTCTGACAAAATTCACTCATTTAAAATTAATTCACGTGCATACATTCCTGCAAAATTAAAACAAAATATAATTTGCTCCATAATTCTGATTTATGAATACGAAGAAAGAAATAATTAAAAACATTCCCGCCGCATTCTCGTGATGTTTGTTATATATATGAGTGTGTAACGTTCGTTGTCCGACAAAAAATAATTTAATAATTGCATTAGGAGCTGTTGGTGAGAGCAGGCATTGGCCGCCACGACGTTTCGATGACGTTCCCTGTCATCGTTATCTCTGGTGATATCTGACTGTCCGGTGTTCTGCGCCGCTTCCTTTAGACACTCACCTGAGGGGCGGTCTGCAACGAATACACCGGGAAAAGCCCTGTAGATCTTTGAAAATCAATAATTGATTAAACGTGACTGAGTGGGACGCGGCCGGATTATTCCCCTAGTCTCGCACCATTCCACACATATTTCCTTCCTCGTTTACAAACACTGTTGTCGTTATCAAACAGTATCCTAAATATCTAGTGACGTGAGAGGGGAGGGGGAGGGGCAATAACGTGACGTCATCACCTCCATAAGAGCCTGGCATGTAAAAACAGCCACGCTACTTGAGTCCGATAAAATCCTTCTTAAAGCAGGAAAGGACAAATTAAAGTGGGTTATTTATTTACACCGTAGCTTAGTAATCTAAAATATTAATTCAAATGGGAATATTAAAAAATCAGTATTGCGAGTTGGATGCGAAATTATTATTATTTTTTTGGGGGGGTTAACAGGCTACATGAGGGTGATCCTGAAACAGGCAGCTCCCCTTTAATAGCATAGGAAGGGAATTGAAAAGGGGGGATGTGGAAGGTAGAGCAAGGTAGCCTAGCAAGGGTTGACTAGGGCCCCCGGGCTATGGTTAAAGGATCCTACCCGGCGTTTCACCTAAAGAGATGCAGGTAGGTCGAGCATTGGGTACTATTCTCACGCCCTTCCCTGTGAATGACGGGAGACGAGTCTGCTGTCGGGTCGCAGCATTCCCTTCTCCGTGTCTCCACCAGTTTCAGGAGGCAGTTGGCCGACTGATCCAATGGGATTAGCAGACAACTCTTGCCATATGCAAGTACATATACCTCCTAAAATAGGTGAAGGTGCCTCGGCATATGAGAACTTTGATAAAAAGTACCCAGAGAGAATGCGAGGCATTCCCGACATGATCAGGTAAGCCTCGCAGTCACTCTGGGCTGAAGCGTCTGCGAGAAAACTCCCGCAGCGTCCTATATCACCATATTTCTGAAATACATAACCTCTACAAAACACAGCCAGCAGTAAGTAGAATAGAAGATCATCAAGAAAGGAAAGCCGTAATGAAGAAAGGAGTAAGCAAGGGTTGCAGTCTATAGCCCTCGCTGTTTAACTTATATATATAGAACAGCCGATTAAGAAAGTCAAAACGGAATATAGAAAAGGAATCATACTGCAAGGAGAAGAAATAAAAAGAACCTACGCTTTGCGGATGATATTGTAGTAATAGGGGAGTCAGAATAAGACTTGGATACCATAATAAATGGCATGAACGTGAAGAAAGAATTCACTATGAGGATTAATAAAGGGAAAACCAAGATAATGGAGTGTAGTACGGGAAACAGTGGAATAACTAAGGCTGTTAGATTGGTAAAGAGATATTTTTGATGGAAGTTAAGGAATTGTGCTACTGGAGTAAGTAGGATAGCACGGGCAAGGAAGGAATTCAACTTCCGGGTAATATAAGTGTGAATATTAATAATTCGTTGCTCTAAAAATGATCGTGTGGAGCGTTATATTATATGGGTGCGAAACTTGGACGATAAGAGCGTGTGTGTGTGACAGAGAGAAAGAGAGAGGGGGGAGATGGGAGGGGGGGGGGAATGGTAGGGTGAGGAAAAACTAAGCGGCGGGAACGAGATTGTACTGATGACCCTGTTAGTAAGAAACAGTGGACGGAGAGAGAATTTTAATCCATCACAATTAAGTTCGGAGACTGTGTGAGGGCTTTTTTGCACCTTCTAATTATAATTGCAAAGGGAGGGAGGGAAAGAAAGAGACTAATTACTGTTCTTCTGAATCAACACTTTGCTCGGTCTTGAAGCAGCGCAGGGACTGACTCGCTTAATTAATTGCAAGTAACCAGCGACGTCGCTCAATAGTAACAACAACTGCTCTCCTCAAACAGCATCTCTGCCTGCGACGTCACAGTCTTCCCTCCTTATCAACTTAGTCTCAAACTCCGTGTCTTAGGCTAGTGCTTCTTTCTTTTGACGACAATCGCTGCAATACTCACTCCAACATCTTTCCGGAAATGATACTAATCTGTCGATTATGAAATAAAGACTGAAATCGACCAGACTCGGTAAAGAAATTAAATAGTAGAGATGGGAATTAGAAAACCTGAAGCAACTGGTTGTGTTTCCAGGTTTCAAATAATAAATCTAGAGCACATTAATAGAGAAAGGAGAAAGAAAGAAACAATATGGAATAGAAAGGGCTCACTTGAAGGAAGAAATGACCAGAGCTGACGACTAAAAAATAGGAAGAATAGCTCAGACCAATAACACAAGTGATAAAAAAAACATGATTGATGAAAGGTGTTAATATAAAAATGCAAGAGGTAAAATGGTAAAGAGCACTACAGACGCTTGAAGTGTGAGATAAATAGGAAGTGCAAAACAGCGAAAGAGGCTTGGGTACAAGAGAAATGAAAAGCGGTTCAGCAGTTCATGGTCAAAGGGTAAATATACGCAGCTTATAGGAAAATCAAGGAAACATTCGGAGAGTGGAAATTTTTTTTTTTAGAAAGAACATCAGAGGAGAACTGATAGGAGGCCAATTATAGTAAAAGAAGAAAAGGCTGAACGATGGAAGGAGTTTCTAGAACAGCTGTAATCTAGATCAGTCAGTAAATAGAAGAAGAAGAGAAGGTGGATGGTGAAGAGTTGGGGGACGAAATTTTAAGGTCAGAGTTAGACAGGGCCATGGCTGGCAGACCTCGACCTGGCAGTGTAGGAAATCAGCATAAAGCTACAGGGTAATTACCGTGTCGGCATAATGGACCTTAATTCGTCTTCCTCGTTGCAGTATCCTCATAATTTGGGTCGTGCTCGATCCAAATAAGAGCCGCCGCTGATATTCATCCCGGTTTTAGGGTCTGCTCGGGTTACCTGTCCGATAATGTGGATCATCTGCTCGTCTCCTCAATCTGCCTCTAATCTCATCTGACATAAATCAAGGAGAACGGAATGCCTTAAAGGACATGGATCTAAAAGTTGTAATCAGGGATCCGTATTTAATAACAGTGCTCGAAAATATAACAAAACAGATATCCCGGATTGAGCTGGGAAGATATAATTGCAAACTATCTCTGTAGAATCTCACACAACAATAGATGAAAGCTCTATGGACATAAAAATAAAACGATTTTCTCTGAGAAAAGCGGGTAGAGAGGAAGACGGTTGTAACTGCTTCAAACAATTCGACACTTCTTTGGGTCCCTCAAAGATGTTGTGACTGACAGTGACGTCACCACTCACTCTCCTGGACCGGTAATCCCAGGAACCGGAGAGAAAAACAGATATGAACAGACAAGGATATACACTCCCGACATTTTCGTATCAATTTGGCGGTAGAAATGAAAAAAAAAATACACTTGACGAAGCCAGCTTAAACCCTCATATCCTGGACGCCGGAAAATGAGGGAAACCGGAATTCCGGAGCTGGAAGTACAACCTGTGGTAGACTAGAGAAGTGGAGACGCAGGAAGGAGGGAGGAGGAAGCGAACATTGAAAGACTGTCTCCTGCCTCCAAAAGGAAGCCCAGGAGACAAGAATAGAGCAATGGCTGACCTCCTGCGACTCCACGCAGCTTTACTGCTCTACAGACCCCCTGCAAAAATATACTTCCATATTTGATGTATATATATGTATATATATATAAGTATTATAAAAAAAGTGTTAACAAATCTCAGTCTGTAAATTGTATTCAATGTAAAAGAAGGATGGAAGCAGCTATGACTTAACATAGTTTTCCTCTCCCTTCTCTTTCTTCCCTTCCATATTCCGCCAGCTGTGATCTCACAGCACTTTCCCTTCAATCCTCCTACTCCCATTCACCCTTCACCCTATAACCCCCTTCTGCATTTAGTTTTAGTTAATTAGTTTTCTTATTGTTAAAAAATAAATATTTATAAAAAAAATAGAATAAATCTGTAACAAAAATCTTGTAAGAAATGAAAATAAGGCCTGTTATAAATATTCAAGAAAAGAGGCTATTAGTGTAATAAATAATAATAAAAAATAAAAAAATAAATAAATCTCATCTGCTCACCGCTCCTCGTCTCCACAATCACCGTTTCCTAATTTCCAACCATCTTTTTACGCAATCTCCCTGCAAGGCTTTTTAATATCTCTTCCCCACTTCTTTCTTTAGTTCGTATCACCAAGGAGGCGGGGATGGATATTAACCAATCACATTTATGGTTACTCTTGTCTGGGAGTCACCGTTTGCCCCTCTCTCGCCCCCCACGATTTTCGGAGATAAACATCATCCGATGTCGCCGATTCTCACCATAGTTGGCCCAACACCCCAGGCAGGCCCTTGGCTCAAATACTGTCTCTTTTCTGTTGACTCCGCTCCACCAAAGTCCGAGCGGATGTGTTTGACCCTTACACCAGACTAAAACTACAACAAGAACATAGTTTCTGAGATTTTTTAAATTAAACTGCGTCCTCATTTTCTAAAATGCTCAATTTTATGTCCGTATTTAGTGTTGCGAATACCTTTAACACTAACGGCTTACATTACATTAACTCCAAAAAATTTGTAACTGTTATAGATATGTAACGAAGTGTCGGTATCGCGCAGGTGTTACTTGAGGCATTCTTCGATACGTCTGCAATTCAGGCCATTCACCCCGGGAGAAACAGCGACGGGATGCTTATGGCAGCTGTCGGAACATTGACTCTTCTCATAAACCTTTTAAATAGGCTCGCTCTCCTGCTTTTCAGGGAACTCGATCACGAACAGCTTGGGCGAAGGGTTTGGTTCGCTTCCTTGTTAGATTTCACCCTAACTGCCTTCTATAATATTGACTGTTACTATACACATATCTAAAACTACATATCTGTGTTTTAACTAGTAAAATATTGCGACCTCTCGAATCTTACCTGATAAGACTCAGGCGAATCCATCCACACTACCCAAAGTATCCTAAACGTTCCTTGCACCTTTTTATCTCACGTTCCTTTGACGTTCCATATCAACTTCGATAGTAAAGCCAAGGCCAGACTCTGCTTACCGAAATATTGGTAAAGGATCCCTTTTTTTCCTTGTCCGTGACTCCCTGGGGACCTCATTGAACACGTGATCGTGTATTTGACTTTTCAGATTAATTTAAAATCTTTTAATGTAACTTCATAAAAATCATTTTTTATATATAAAAAACGTCACATATTCGTTGTCGGAAAATTAGCGATTATCTGAGCGGTATTTTTATAATATTTTACTATTTTTGCTTTTATAAGCTCAATTGCCAATCGGCTTAAGGCCCATCTTGCAAAAAGCTTGGTTCGCCCTTTCCACAGAGCATAAGTAATTATGGAATGTATGTCTCCCTCATTTTCATGACTAATTCTTTAAGGGAAAGTCGACTTACGGACCAGAATATAAAGCTTAGCTCCGTCCATTAAAGCAACCGCGGCCAACAATGAGAACATGGAAGAGACAGACATTTTGTTTGAGACTCCAGGAGGCGCTGGAGGCTTTAATAGCGTGTGGTTGGCTTCATTGCACACGAGGCTCGAGGTGGAGATTGGATATCGACGCCTTTTTGAGCGATCGCTTCAATCTCGACGCTTCCTCGTTCATTAAAGTTCTCCTCCTCCTCCTGCTCCACCGCCTCGGAGACAAGATGGAGAACGTCTCAGGGTCCATACTACTGTCGTCACTGCCCAAAATAGTAGAGACCTGAGTTTGAAGCCTCGATGCGCCCTTTCGGATTGACCTACAATTTTGTAAAAGGTCTCATTTTACGCAGAATTTTATACCATTTCATTTGTAAACAAAACATTTTAAAGTATTTTATGCTAGCGTTTTGGTGAAAGAACTGAAAAACCGACAGGTTTTTTTGTCTTTCTTTCATATAACCCGAATCTGATAACTCATAGTTTTAAAATTTTTGTTTTAAATGGTCTGAAAATTTATCCGAAAAGTTTAAATTATGTCTGTATTTTATGTTTTCTTTTTAAGTTAATTAATTAATTAGTGGACCGCTACTAACTCTAAGACAGCGCATCGCAGAAGTGGGACATACTTTTTCTTGTAGCGGTTGAAAGTCATAAATATGAAACGCTACGAAATTTTGTACGCCTTTTTAAAAATGTGTAGGGAAAAAGGAAATGTATATTGGAGCGGGAGGGTAAAGTAGGGTGGCAGCCCTGGCAACTGGTCTGGCTCCGACGTTTCTTCGTCGGTTTCCCTTCAAGTCAGTACATGTTTATGGGACGTTTCCTCAGACGTATACAAATATAGCACAAAAAAAATTAGAAATCTTGTCCAAAATTTATCCTACTGTACGTAAGTTGACAAAGAGAGTACGAGGCATTCCCAAAGATGAGCCCCGCAGTCAATCTGCGGAGAAATGCTAGCGAGAGGAATGTCCCACAGGCAGTCCGTAAGGTTTGACTTGATTGTGGAGATGAAAACTGGACGGTTGTTGACGTCGCCACAAAGAGATCTCCTGCTTGGCTTATCTGACGCTACATGCCGACAGTAAGGAGGTAGAGAGAGAGAGAGAGAGAGAGAGAGAGAGAGAGAGAGAGAGAGAGAGAGAGAGAGTTTGAGACAGAGAGATTGATCCCTCGTTAACTTGAAGGATAATAGAAGAGAAGAGAAGGGTGGCAGGCACACAATGCCGGGGTAAACCTAACGAGCAATTAAAATCCGTCGATTTGGCCAACGTCTACCTTAACTCAGGTTTCTTCCTACTTTACGTCTTCTTTTACAGCTTTTGTGTTGCAATATTCCTACCATTATTCACTGTGTATAAATTAAACTACCCCTTTTAAGACAAATATCACCCTTACTGCGTGCTCCGCTGTTATGGTAGAATGTATAACACTTCATCCAATATATTTATTATTTTTTGTTATCCAGTTTTTTTTCTATTGACCTGAGATATTCTTTCTATTTTTTTCCTTCGGCTCATCTGGTCATTTCTTCTTTGAAGAGTGCCAATATTATTTCCTGTGTTATCCATGCTTTTAAATTGGTCTGATTCATTCTTCCCATTTTTTATTTTGCTGCTCTTGTAATTTCTCTTCTATATTGTTTCTTTCCATTTTCGCAATTAATCTACTCTTGATATCTTCTTTGAAACTATGAAGAAACTACTAATGTTACAGTTTTTGTAAATTTCATATATATTTTTTTATAATTCCTTCCTAGTGTTTCTTCATTTTCAGCCTGCATTTCATGAAGAGCAGTTTATGTTTTGAGTTTCTGGGTACGTCTTGCAGTTTAGTGCCTGATTCCTATACCTCTGTCGAACCATTATACAATCTAATAATCAATAAAAACGCGAGAAGGGAAAACGGTAAAGAGCTACACAGGCGCTTGAGGATTAGATAGATACGAAGTGCAAAGCAACTAAAGAGGTAGTGCTTCAAGAGAAATGCAAAGCGGTTGAAGATTTCATGGGGATTGAGAATATAGACGGAGCTTATAGGAAAATCAAAGGAACGTCCAAAGATCATCAGCGGAGCGGATGGGAAGTCAATTCTAGATAAAGAAGAAAAAGCAGAAAGATGAAAGGAATATCTAGAATGGCTGTATCACGGTGAAAATCGCGATCAGCCAGTAATAGAAGAGGAAGAGGAGGTGGATGACGAAGAGTTGAGGGAACAAAGTTTTAAGGTCGGAGTTTGACAGGGCCATGGCTGACGGACTTCAGCAATTGTAAAGCGCCAGGAATTGATAACATTCCAGCGGAGTTGATAAGAAGCAATATCATGGCTGTTGAGGATAGTTTGCAATATCTACCAATAAGGAAGAATAACAGAAGGTTTAGTAGAAACATAATTATACCCATAGCGAAGTGGACTGAGGCTAATAGATGCAGGACAATTAGTTTAGTATCTCATGCGTGTAACATATTAACGAAAATAGTATATAGGAGGATGGAACGACAAATAGAATGCGAGTTAGGAGAAGATCAGTTTGGCTTTAGGAATAATGTAGGGACAAGAGAAGCAATATTGACTATGCGGCAAATTTTGGGAAGACAGGATAAGAAAACACTGGTCTACGTTTATGGCATTTGTAGATTTAGAAAAAGTGTTTGATAATGTGAACTAGAACGCAAAATTAAGGATTTTGAAGAGCACTGGACTAAAATGTGGAGAAAGAAGAGAGGCAGCAGTAATTAGAATAGAAGTTGAAGAAGAGAAAGAAGAAATCTAGAAAGGAATAAATTAAAAATGGTGTCTGTCGCCCATCCTGCTTAACTTATATATAGAACAGGCGATGATGAGAGTTAAAACTGAATATTGAAAATGAATCATACTGCAAAGAGAACAAATAAATACTGTACGTATTGCCGATGATATTGTAGTACTATGGGAGTCAGAAATATACTTAGACACCATAATAAAAGGCATCGACGTGGTCCTGGAGAAAGACTTCAATATGAGTCTCAATTGAGGGAAAACCAAGGTACGGGAAGCAGTGGAATAACAAAGGCTGTTATATTGAGGAAGGGAAATTTTTGAAGGAATTTAAGGAATTCTGCTACTTGGGAAGCGTAATAAGTAGCGTAGGATAGCACAGGCAAGGAAGGTCTTTCACTACACAGAGGAATTTTCTTACGGGTAAATATAAGGGTGAATATTAGGAAATCGTTGTTATGGAGCGTGACGTGGTCGATAGTAGTTGAGGAAACGAAAAATAATCGAAGCTGAAGGAGAATAAGATGGGTGGATAGAACCAGTAACGGGAGAGGTCTTAAGAGAATAGGGGAAGAGCCAACAATATGGATGTGTTTGATGGTACAGATTAATAGGCCACGTTTTAAGATATGAGGGTCTTGTAATACTAGCATTAGAGGGAAGTTTGTGGGGTAAGAACAGAAGAGGGAGGAGTAGGATGGAATACGTTAAGCAGATTAGGGGTTGTGCTAGCTATGCTAAAATAGAAAGACTTGCAAAGAATAGGTTAGCATGGAGGGTTGAATCAGATTGAATACTACAACAACAACCAACTGCGTAACAAATAATACTTCCTAAGTTAGTGTGCTGTAGCTCATGCACTAACCGCCAATGCACTATAGAATCCTCTATCAGCGTTTTTCTCTTATTAGGATGTTCCCTGTATTGTGTTCCATCCAATTATGATTCTCCCCGCGAAGTTTCCTCTTTGAAGTTTATCGTCGCTTGCGTCATCGACGTGGATGGACTGTGAGTGTCCTCAGGGAACAAAGAGGACGCCCTTGTAATTCTCTATAGTTATGACCTTCCTTAGGGTTCTCGTTGACATTCCCGTAAGCTCCGCAATATTTCTCTTCTGTCCTTTTAAAAAAATAAAAGGAATCCGTAGGTAAACAGTCTTACCTGTTCTCTCCTTCACGAATATAAAGCTAGAGACAAAGAGAAACGTCAAGATTTACGTTAGAATTAGGCGTGAAACTGGTCGTCGCCACTCTGTGCAAACTCCACCCATTTAGCACCCTATTAATATGACTGATACGCCATGTTGAATTACCCTAGACGCAATCTCGGGGCAGGGGAAATGTTTATTAATTGGATGGTGACGTATTAAGCGGTGTGGAAAGATCAGGATCGCGGCAACAAACATCGAATCAGAGTGATTGAAAGGATGTTACCAAAATCCGCTATTATTATGACGAACCATAACAATTGTGAATTATTAAATATTACCATCAGAGGAATATTTTGGGAAGTATGTCATGGTATTTATGCTATTGTTGTTGTTGTTGTTGTGGTGGTAATCAGTCCTAAGACTGGTCTGATGTAACCCTTCATGCTGACCTATCTTGCGCAAACCTTTCATTTCCATATAAGTAGCATATCCTACATCAACCCTAGTCTCCTTAACGTATTTCATCCTTGGCCTCCCTCTTCTGTTCTTACCCCACACGCACTTCCCTCTAATGCTAACTTTACAAGACCCTCGTGTCTCCTAACGTGGCCCATTAATTTATCCCTTCAACGTCCTCCACATTGTTCTTTCTTACCCTATTCTGTTTAAAATTTCCTCGCTACTGATTATATCCACCCATCTCATTCTTCTATAGCACCACAGCTTCTGTTCTTTTCTTTTCTGTACCTCCTATCCTCCTCGTTTCGTACCCATATAACCCCACGCTCCATACGAACATTTTTAGCAACGATTTCCTAACATTCACACTTATATTACCCGTAAGTAAATTACTTCCTTGCCTGTGCTATCCTATTCAAGTTATAACACGTCCCAAGTAGCAGAATTCCTTAACTTCTGCCAAAATATCCCTTCCCAATCTAACAGTCTTCTTATTGCACTGTTTCCCATACTACACTCCATTACGTTGGTTTTCCCTTATTAATCCCCGAAGATCAGTAATGATGAATTATTGTACTCAATAAATTCCTTAAAGTTCTTGAATATTCTGATGATAAGCTTCCAAGAAAAAAATATATGTCGTGTTTCACTGTACTACATTTGACAACATTTGTAGTTATCTTGTATTATACAAGAAATGAGTAAGAGGTGTTGCTAGAAAAAACATTCCCTCTCCGCCCACCAAATAAGGACCATGTTGTAATGAGTGATTTTGTCCTTCAGGCGTTTTGTGAATTTTCGTCACTTAAATGTGCGCGGTCGGTCAATTTCAATTCCATTCCTATGCTATTAAAGGGGAGTTGCCTGTTTCAGGATCACCCTCATGTAGCCTGTTAACAAAAAAAATCCACATCATACCCTTTTCAATTCCCTTCCTATGCTATTAAAGGAGACCTCATGTATCCTGTTAAACTTCCCCCCCCCCCCAAAAAAAAAAAACATTGTGGCAAGTCGCCGGGTAAAGATTTATAGTGTGTCAGCGTATCCCGAAACACAGGTCAAATGTTTTGATCTGTCGAAGGATCATTGACCTGGGAGCGGTCCACGGCCGCTAAATCAGCGGTCAGAGCGGACAATAAAATTTTATTTGAAATCCGTCTGAAAGTGGGGGAAGTTAGCGATGTGAAAAATAATTGTACAGATTAAGGCAGCGAAGGAGATGTTTGTCAGCGGCGGGAGGAGAAAGGTTGTTGTGAGTGGCGAGAGAGGGCAGTGTGTGTGTTTTGTTAACAGAGACAGTAGAGATATGGGATGATGTGAGCGGCGAGTGAGACGGAAAGGACAGTGTGTAAGTGAGAGGTAAAGAACAGTGCCATTTTTTTGTTGAGTTGAGTGACGGCCCATGAATGAGATCGCGAGGATGTAGCGATTTGGAGCGCGGTTGACTAGCGGAGGGATTGCATCGTCGTCCGCTGCAACGAGATGTTCGTACAGTAACATCTCCTCTCCACCTTTACTTTTATTTCACTTCGTGTGGTGATGGCTGCAATGACCGGCAATAGCATTTCAGTGATTTCGGACGTTTAATATTTAGAAAATTTGAAACCTGTGTAATTATTTTGTAGTTTGATTAAGCATTATAGTTTAAGTGATCATGAGTGTGGAAATGCAACATTTAATGATCGTGGAACCGTAGGAGTGAGCTTTCGTCGGGATTTAACTGATAAATAAAATTGTTTGAATTTTGATCGTTCCTTACCTTCACCACCCGTAATTAATTAATTAATTAAAGCCAAGGCCCCTCAGAGTCTTATGACCCTTGGCTCGACACTGGCTATCTTCTCCCTCTGGATCACGTGGTTCGCCATTGCCGTTTTCCTTTATCATAGATAGATATATATTAATTCTTGGTATGCAGTGGCGCCAGGACCGGCTTTCGATGCGAGCTGATCCGAGGGAGAGGGAAAGCGTTACAATATAGTGTATATTGTGTAAATAACATTAAAACGAGGTGACGGAAATTGACCTTGAAGTTGTTCCAGAACCGGCGCCGTAACACTACTTTGGCCTCACTGGACAAATTCCAGTTTACTTGTTACCCCACGAAGGTCTGACCACGTAATAAGGTGTGATGACGTCACAGCTCAAAGGGGAAGTACAGTTTTTATTTTCGAAATCAGTACGGTAAATTCATAAAATGGGGTTTTTTAGAGTTGCTGGAAGCCTCAGAGGACGCCATTCCTCTCTGCTTCGGTTCGTTTGATAACCGAGCATCACTGATGACGTGGAAAGATTTGCTCTCTTCTCCTCAATCTTCCAATCTGTCATTGGAAACAGCGCCGTGCTGTTGGTTAGGAGGGAGGAGACGGGCGAATTAGAGGGAAACATCCACCAATATCCGCCTCCCCCGCCCCCTATCTCTCTCTCTCTCTCCATCCTTCTTCACCCCCCCCCCCCCCGACCATTTCAAACCGCAATTCTGTTATCGGTCGGATTTACATCGAAATTGAAATCACCGCAAACAAAATTGGCAGATAATGACTCTCGGAACCACCGTAAGACTGCAGCGCCGCTTCATATCCTAGTTACTAAATTAGTCCCAATTATGGTAAATATTATAGAATATTTTAACGAGAGTTAAAACTTTGTCAGACGTCTTAGACAAAGTTATTATGGTTGTAGTTGATTAACTGATGTATTGTATTTATTAAATATACAAATGGTGCAGATGGCCCCCCGCGCCCCCCTGGTGGCAGATACATAGAACTTAAACAATAATTAATAAACTGGTCATAAGGACCATATTTAACCTATACTTGAATGTATAATTGTATTCAATATAAATAAATAAGTGTGGAATGACATTATTAGAAATGAATTATTAAAAAAAAGAAAAAAAGAATGGTATTGTTTTCCCTGAAAAAAAAAACTGGAAATATATTTCACTGTAGTATATTTTTAGAGATTTGGCAGCACTGATCACTTTACTACACTACACTAAACTTAGATTGAGTCGAAATTTTCGTTTCTGTTAGAGGAAGTTCTTCCCCCAAACACTCCTGCAGGCAGATTGTTACAGTCATTAATTGTCCTATTTAGGAATGAGTATTTTCCAAAGTCTGTTTTTTGGTTCCTTGCTTGTAATTTAAACAGGTGATCTCTGCTCCTCCTCCTCCTCCTCCTCCCGTTCCGAGTCGATTCTTTCATTCTATCTCTGATTCCCTGACAAGATTTTTGACCTGCAAAAGCTCTGAAGGAAATGTGTAGCCTATCTGTTTCTCTTCTTGTCTGTAGCGTGTCACACCCCTAGTCGCTTTACCTTTTCGTTCCCATCCATGCCCAGGTCCTATTTGTACGAATTTTGCGGCCCTTCTTTGCACCCTTTATAAGGATTCTATTTGCCCTATCCTGTATGGATCCCAGGGACATGCTGCACCATAAGTGGGCAAGTGTACTAATGACAAATACACGCCAACTCTTTAGATTTCTCATTCCCCTTGTTGAGTGTTCTCATGGCAAAGTGCAAGGTGTTCCACGCATAGTTTACCTCCCCCCAGATTACTCTTAAAATAAACGACTGCCTAGGTATTTACAGTTTGTCTCCTGGATCACTGTTTCCCCATCTATTTTATATATCAAGGCATATTGAACGCGCATTTTAGTAAAACTAATCGCCTTACTTTTACTATTGTTGATTTTGATTTTATTTCGCTTAGCCCATGTACTTAGAGTGTCTAAGTCAGCTGCGTCTTGTTCCCCATTTATTTCCCTGTAAATTACACAGCAGTCATCTGCAAAAAGTCGGACCTTAGAGTTTATATTATTAGGCAAATCATTAATAAAAATGAGAAACAATAATGGGGCAATAACTGATCCCTGTGGGACTCCCCATGTTACAAGATCCGGGTTCTGAAGTTTCTTTCCCAACTTTGACTTTTTTAACATATTTTTAAAAGAATTCTTGCACCCAGAGAATAACTCTTGTGTCAATACTTGTCCCACATCATATGCACTGCTCGTGTCTACTGTCAGGGTATGACGAAGTCTGGAAATCCCACAAGGTCCGCTGTTAAGAGTCGTTACTATTCCGATCTACAAATAAAATGAATCTTAAAAATTATATATTTTGAAATGACATGATGTTTGTTGTTGTGGTATTCAGTCCTAAGACTGGTCTGCAGCAACCCTCCATGCTAACCTATCTTTCGCAAGTCTTATCATTTCCTCATAACTTGCACAACGCACATTCTCCCTAATCTGCTAAGCGTATTCCATTCTTCGTCTCCCACTTCTGTTCTTACGCCACACACACACTTCCCTCTAATGCTAATTTTACAATTCCCTCGTGTCTTAAAACGTCACCTGTTAATCTATCCTTCTTCTTGGTCAACGTCCTCCATATTGTTCGCTCTTTCTCTATTCTGTTTAGAAATTTCTGGTTTGAGATTCTATCCACATCTCATTCTCCTGTAGCGCCACATTTCGAAGGCTTCTATTCTTTTCCTTTCTCCAACTCCGATCGTCCACGTTTCGCACCCATATATCCCCACGCTCCAAGGTATACCTTTCAATAATTCAGCTAGCCGGGAAAATGATTTATTTAGTTTATTATCATTTTTAAATTTTAATACAGTTTCTTTGTAATAAATAGGTATATGTAAGCGTAAAATTTTAATATTAATTAATTCCCGAGAAACAAGATGCACGGGATATTATGAGAAGCAACATACTCTTAATGTTTTACTTTCCTCCGGAGTTACCTAAGAGAAAAATTCTCCTGAAGAATTTAATCCAGCTTTGATAAATCTGAATAATTAACTGATTCCATAAAAGGTTTCCTGTTTATAAAAACCGGCTGTAATTTATTTAAATCACTCTACTTACTGGACGAACTGTCGTCGCCATCTTGTTAGGCAACAGTGTCCTCACGTACAGCTTCCTTTGAAACTAATATATTTCATGCCTGAAATTAAATTTTATTTTATTTTGCCACCGGAAAGGTTAGAAGCACCTTAAAATATTGCGTAATGAGACCAAACGTTTATGATTCTTTCATTTTTAATTTTATTGCTTAATAAATATTATATTCATTTATGCATACAATTTCGCTACTGAAGCATCTCAATATTAAAATTTTAATTACCTTCAATTATGGAAGTCCTTTTTTTCGTGAAGGAAATGTGGAGCGCAGCTGTAACCGTTTTACGCCACACTCCTAATATTCACACTTATCTTACCAGTAAGTAAATTCCTCTTCCTTGCTATCCTGTGCCATCCTACTCTAGTTATTACGCTTCCCAAGTAGCAGAATTCCTTAACTTCCGTCAAAATATCCCTTCATAATCTTATTCCACTGTTTCCCATACTGCACTCCATCACCTTGGTCTTACCTCTATTAATCCTCCAGGACGACTTTCGGCATGAACGTCGTCCTGGAGGATTAATAGAGGGAAAACCAAGGTGATGGAGTGTAGTATGGGAAACATTGGAATAAGATTGTGAAGGGACTTGGAAACCAAATTAAGTGGCATACTTAATTTGGTTTCCAAGTCTTCCTCTGATTTCTCTAATACGAAAATATCTTTCGGTAATCCGCAGGGTTTGTATGTATTCTCCTTTCAGTATGATTAATTTTCCATATTCCGTTTTAACTTTCGTCTTCGCCTGTTCTGTACATAAGTTAAACAGCATGGGTGACAGACTGCATCCTTTTCTTACTCCTTTTTTAATTTTTTCTTTCTCTTCTTGTACTTGAATTATAAGTACAGTCTTCGATAGAATTTAGGTGTAAGCCTCCTATTCTCTATATTTTTTCCGGTGTTTTTTAAATTTTTTAATAGTGTTTTCCAGTTCACATTAACAGACGGTCTTTCTAAATTTACCAATGTCATGAGTGTAGGCCCGATTTTTCTTCTCCTGTCTTCTATAATTAACCGCAAAGTCAATATTGCTTGTCTTGTCCCTTCATTCTTCCTAAAACCATAATGATCTTCTCCTAACTGGCATTCTATTTGGCATTCCATCCTCCTATATACTATTTTCGTTAATATTCGTCGCTAGTTACTCTATCCACCCATCATATTTGCCACATTCCTTAACCCAACTCCTATCATCCACGTTTCGCATCCATATAACTCCACGCTCCATACCGACATTTTTAGCAACGATTTCCTAATATTCACACTTATATTACCCGTAAGTAAATTCCTCTTCATTACCTGTGCTATCCTACTCCAGTTATTACGCTTCCCAAGTACCAGAATACCTTAAATTCCTTTCCCAATCTGACAGCCTTTGTTATTCCACTGTTTCTCATACTACACTTCAATACTTTGGTTTTCCCTCTATTAATCCTTATATTGAACTCTTTCTCCAGGATCACGTTTGTGCCATTTATTATAGTTTCAAAGTCTTCTTCGGACCCCCCTAATACTAACTACAATATCGTCGGTAAAGCGTAAGGTCTTTATTTTGTTCTCCTTGCAGTATGATTCCTTTGCCATGTTCCGTTTTTTTACTTTCTTAATCGCCTGTTCTATATATAAGTTAAACAGCATGGGCGACAGACTGCATCCATGTTCTACTCCTTTCTTGATTACGGCTTTCTTTTCATAATCTTCTATTCGAATTACCGCTGACTGCCTTCTGTAGAGGTTATGTATAAGCCTCCTTTCTGGATATTTTATTACAGTATTCTTCAAAATCCCTAGTAGTGTGTTTCACTTCACGTTATTATATGCTTTTTCTAACTCTACAAATGCCACGAACGTAGGCCGGACTTTTTTTTATCCTGTGCTCCAAAATTAATTGCAAAGTCAATAATCCTTCTGTTCTCCCTGCATTCTTCCTAAAGCCATCCTCATACATATATTTTGCTGGTATGAGATACTCAGCTAATCGTCCTGCATCTATCAACCCCAGTCTCCTTCACTGTGTGTATAATTATGTTATTACTAAAATCTTGTGGCATTTCTTCCTGTTTAGTAGATTTCGCAAACTATCCTGAACTGCTATGATATTTCTTCTTATCAACTCCGCCGGAATGTTATCAATTCCCGGCGCTTTACAATTACTGATGTCTTTCAGCGCCTTGTATAATTTTGACCGTACCATTTTGTCCCCCAATACTTCATTATTCATCCCTTCTTCTACTTCTACTACCGACTGATCTAGATTTCAAATCTTATATTCAGCTGTTCTAGATTTTCCTTTAATCTTTCTGCTTTTTCTTCTCTATGATGGTAATGGTTGATAATACGTTTAGTTCTTGAAGTGCTGTTTCGGAGTATATGACGGGTTGGCTTGAAGGTACACAGTTTGCGGCTTCTTATTACAACTCCATGTAAATTCTATTCACAACATGTTACATAATATTGGGCAACGTTGTACCCTTTCCTTTGGCTATGAAATTCGCGGAGTTCCCCAAGGTAAGTGTCTAGTCATCTACGGTGAATTATATTCCACTTGCCTTTTATTATTTTTACGTCAAATGGTTTTTTATTTGTATTTTTATCGTGAAAAGAATTGTTAATCGATTCCATTTTGTCCAGCTAAATAGTTTAGGGTTTTTTAAATATTTAGATGTGGTATTACTAACATTTCTATTCGTTAAATACGGGAAATCGGTTATGCACTAAATTTTAACTGTAAATTCCCGGTCTATTACAATTCTGGGAAGCTCAAGGAGTTAGTTAAGGAATAGTTTGTTTTCTTATATTTTTATTCCTTAATTACAGTGGCCTTGACGTAACTCGCAATGGAAATACTGCAACATGATTTAATTATATATTGCACAAGGTCAAATGCCATGAGTTTTACCATTCATTATCCTTGATCATTAGCGACTAAATGTTTAAACCAGAATTGCTACCTTCCAGCGGCCGAGAAGATCTGAAAGTGTTCCGCAAGGTACAATGTTAGTAATAACAGTCCATTTAACATAGCTTTCTGACTTTAAGATTTTACAATAATTAAAAAGACGGCCAATAAGTCGGCATTGAAAATTTATCACTATTTATTCAAAAGCGACGTTTCGCCCCTTTTCGAGACTTCCTCAGGCGTACTGCTAACAAAATGTTACAAAAAATTGAATATGGGTTCTATGTTACAATTTTTAAATTTTTATATATATTAAAAAACAATGTTTCAAAACTTAGAAATTCAGTAAATCATCATCATCATCCCTCAGCGGAAAAGAATATTGAATGCACATTAGAGGAATTTGGAGCATCTCCAGCCCCTGGCCGAAATGATACGGTAACAATGAGTGCTTTCGGCAGTTAAATCTTAACAATGGAGAAGAATATTAATAAGTTAGGCTAGGTTTACACGGGCAGTGATGACTGCCAGAGAACGAGGGGCAGTGATGTCAGTGGCGTGTCGACATACGTCAGTGCTGCACTGACAACTGCCAATCCACCGCTGACACGAGAGCACTGCCTCACTTTTCTTGGAGCGTGTCAACAGTATGTCAGTCACGACTGGCCATGTTCCCTTCCCCCTCCACCGACCTAGACTCTGCCCACATAGGATGCCAGTTGGCAGTTACGGTTGTCAATTATCGATTGAGAACATCGGTGTGTCAGGGGCTGACTATCGATTGCGCAATGGTAAACAGTTTGTATTTTGCATTTTCAATACGCGTGCAGTTTGTTATTGTGTGCGATTGGAGTAAGTGAATCGTTGTTGTGAACAGCGCCTAGAAGTTTCGTTCAGAAAGCATTTAGGATAGAGTTCCTTTGTTGCACCTATGAGCCTATAAAAGTTTAGGTTAACTTGCCAAAAATAATTACTGTCCAGCCTCCAACGGCACAAACTTTAACTGGAAAAAAAATTACGCAAAAGAATGATGTATAGCCATAAACATACTACTTACTATCACACGTAATGAAAAATAATTCATTTCGTTTTGTTGAGTAATCGACACTTTTAAGGGGAATAAAACAAGTTATAGAAACCGAGCTAATTAAACACTGAAAACCAGCTTCAAAGTACAGGCGCTGTTTTTATTATTGCTTGATTTCTGTAGTAATAATATAAAACAATATTACGAAACAACTGTTTTCATTTTTACGTATCTATAGTACAGTAGCGTAATACTAGGTTTTTTAGAATTTTTTAGAACTTCTCGAACCCTTCCTCGTTAAGTCTATTCTAACACAAATACAAAGTGATTAGTGATTATTCAACTTGATATAAACAATATATCAACATCAACAATCCAACCGGTCGTAGTTGCCAAAAATGTAGCAGAGAAGTATAAACATGCATCAGAGTTCTCTGCCCGTTCTGTAGTGAGGAAGGCAGCAACAGAGTTGTCAGTGAAGAAGTGGGGCAGTTATCTGCTCACGATGTGAACGGTAGGCAGTGCACAGACAACCCAACTTCGACGAAAATCACTGCCCGTGTAAACATAGCTTTAAACTACTACAACAAAATGATATATCGTAAATTTTGTTCAAATTATTCGTGTCATTTTCAATACTGACTGCTGAATGAGCGTTTGCAGGGCCTCGCTCATGTACAACATTTCACTCAAATTTCTCGAGAAGTAATTAGTTTTTTTCTTCTAAAATTTTCACCGTTTTGCCAGTCGAAATTGTGATTATTAATATGTGTTTGTTTAGCGAGACTCGTCTCTGTTCCTTTGAATGTCTAATTTCATGTTGTTTTTATCTTCTTTAATGCGAGATTTTAAACCACTTTTAGTTTGAAACCATATGGAGATATGTGGAAAATATAAACTACTTCAAAATTATATTTTTAATTTCTGAATGATTTCAATTTGATTTCGTTTCTTATGCAATCCTTATCTTTGTCACAGCTTAGGACTTCTGTGTGCTATTTCTTTCACAGCGCAAGGGAGAAGCAGTTTTATGACGGGGAGATAGATGAAACCGAGTGCTGCGCATGCGTATTTCTAGTTTCTGACAGATTTTTTTTTGCGCTGCGCGTTCCGTAGATCTGACCATGGCCATTGGCTGCTGTTGCTGCTTCAGCAGGAGCGATGATTGCACCGTGTGCAAGGAAAAATTATCACTGTTAAAAAACGCAATTATTGTAAGGGTTCTTAGAATGTAAAAAAATAATAATAATTCCTCCTAAATTAATTGATGTGCTGTAGCAAATGAGCACCAGCCACCACTGCTCGAGTCTACTGTCCTGGTAATCCCACAAGGTCCGCTGTTAGGGTCGTTACTGTTCTCAGCTACCAATAAAATGAATCTTAAAAATTATACCAGATGAAATGACATAAAACAATATAATGCAAAATTACGAGCAATTTTATGCGTCTATTCATGGTACTACTGTTACCCTCTGGAAGGGAGGAGGGAGAGTCGTCCCATCCCCCCTCCCCCTTTTTTGCCGTTCCATCTGCGAGGCCGGGTGAATTATTATTAATAATAAAACACAGAAGCTTCAACCCTCCCAATCCCTTCGCATCACTACCCCTAAAGCTTTCAGCAACCCTCTTCCACCCCTCTCCATACTTTAATATTAAATAAGGGACTACCAGCGCGGGAAGGGGGAGGAGGAGGAGGAGGGCAGGAACAACCCCCCAGACACCCACCCCGATACTATCCAATTATAAACAAAATAAATAGATGACGCTCCCGCTCTGTAGTCACCCTCTATATTGCGACGGGCAGGAAAGGGGGGAGGGGAGGAAAGGGGGAGGGAGCAAACAAAAAATTCAGTTAGAGCACCTCTCTTGATCTCCTCCGCTGTCGCTGCTGTTCAATATTTATGAAGACGGAGAAGCAGGGTCGAAAGAGGAATATATTTAGAAACATGTTGCGAAACAATAAATAAATAAATAAGGTAAAGCGCTTAAGTGAAGAGGGGTATTATTTTCTTATGAGGCAAGTGGGAGGATGGGGATCCAGAGTGCTTATGCTTCAAGTGCGGTGGTGCGGGACATTTTTTTATTTTATATTTACACTGTTTATAAAAACCAGAATGGGGTGGAATAGAAAGGAGGGATGAAGAGGTGGTATTACAGTTCTCGTCATAAAACCTCAAGAGTGTTTATTTTAAGGGTGAGTGTGTTGCGGTGGAGAATTTAGTAGGGGAAAGATAGAAGAGAGAGAAAACCAACTCCCCACAACCCTGGGGGTTGAACAAAAACAACAGATTATGAAACATTCATAAGCAACGACGGGTTTCCTTTATTTGCATTTGCAGCTTCAGTTATTTTTAAATGTTTTATTCCTTTTAATAATGTACAAATCATGTCGTTGAGGACAAGAATTCATTTTCATTATAAACATCACGAGTAACTGATACTGCCGTACTTTTGTACACTATACATTCATCGGAAAACCTAGCAAATCATAATATTGAGGTTTCTATATCACTCCTTGACCGACTGTTAATTACAGTATCGATTTAAGTGTTTTTATATATATGTATATAAATATATATAATCCCTCTGCTGTCTCACCACGGAGCTCTGCCAGCGTTCAGGGCTGCCACCCTACTTTAGCCTCCCGGTCCTACAAACCATTCCTTTCTTACTTTACTATATAAAAAAATCATACACAATTTTGGAGCGTTTGCCACATCAATGAAGCATATATTTTTTATATTTACAACTTTCAACCACTATAAGAAAAGGTTTGTCCCTCACTCTACTGCGATGCCCTGTCCAAGACCTAGTGGGATCCACTAATAAAATAATTTTTTTTAAAAGGTAAGAGAAACAGACGATTCAAACTTTTCGGGTCGGTTTAAACGGGTCAGTACTGTGATTTGGTAAATTTTCAGACCATTTGAAGCAACAGTTTGAAATCTATGAGTTGTTAAAGTCGAGCTATATGAAAGAAATTCAGAAAAAAAACCTTTGCTTTTTTTAAAAAACATTTCTTCGGCAAAATGAATGCATAAAATGATTTTAAAAATATTTTATTTTCATCTCACATAATTTAATTAAATTCCGCGTAAAATGACGTAGGTGAAACCAGATCGGCAGAGTGAGGCTTCAAACTCAGGGCTCTACTATATTTTTGACTGTGAAGACAGTAAAGTCCTTGCCTCATCACACTAGAGAAGAGAGGACTTGTCCAATTTGGTCATTATTATTATTATTTTTTAATTACACTAATAGCCTGATTTCTTGAATATCTATAACATGCCTTATTTTCATTTCTTACAGGATTTGTGTTACAGATTTCTTCTATTTTTTTATAAATATTTATTTTTTAACAATAATACACTTTTTTTTATTATACTCACATATATACATCAAATAAGGAAGTATATTTTTTGCAGGGGGTCTGTAGAGCAGTAAATCTGCGTGGAGTCGCAGGAGGTCAACCATTGCTCTATTATTGTCTCCTGGGCTTCCTTTTGGAGGCAGGAGAAGACAGTCTTTCAATGTTTTCGCTTCCACCTGCGCGATACCGAAACTTCGTTACATATCTATAATAGTTACTATTTTTTGGAGTTAATGTAATGTAAGCCGTTAGTGTTAAAGGTCTTCGTAACACTAAATACGGGCAGAAAATAAGGCATTTTAGAAAGTGAGGACGCAGTTTAATTAAAAAAATCTGAGAAACTATGTTCTTGTTGTAGTTTTAGTCCTTAGTCTGGTGTAAGGGTCAAACACATCGGCTCGGACTTTGGCGGAGCGGAGTCAATATAAAGGAGACAGTATTTGAGCCAAGGGCCTGCCTGGGGTGTTGGGCCAACTATGGTGAGAATCGGCGACATCGGATGATGTTTATCTCCGAAAACCGTGGGGGGCGAGAGAGGTGCAAACGGTCACTCCCAGACAAGAGTAACCATAAATGTTATTGCTTAATATCCATCCCCGTCTCCTTGGTGATACGACCTAAAGAAGTGGGGAAGAGATATAAAAAAGCCTTTCAGGGAGATTTCGTAAAAAGATGGTTAGAAATTAGGAAAGGGTGATTGTGGAGACGAGCGCGGTGAGCAGAAGAGATTTATTTATTTATTTTTATTTATTATTATTATTT
Source organism: Eucriotettix oculatus (assembly GCA_034510155.1). Taxonomy (NCBI): domain Eukaryota; kingdom Metazoa; phylum Arthropoda; class Insecta; order Orthoptera; family Tetrigidae; genus Eucriotettix; species Eucriotettix oculatus. The sequence continues at coordinate 217,427,455 of CM067377.1, read as the reverse complement.
ATTACACTAATAGCCTGTTTTCTTGAATATCTATAACAGACCTTATTTTCATTTCTTACAAGATTTGTGCTACAGATTTATTCTATTTTTTATAAATATTTATTTTTTAACAATAAGAAAACTAATAAACTAAAACTAAAGACAGAAGGGTATAGGGTGAAGGGTGAATGGGAGTAGGAGGATTGAAGGGAAAGTGCTGTGAGATCACAGCTGGCGGAATATGGAAGGGAAGAAAGAGAAGGGAGAGGAAAACTATGTTAAGTCACAGCTGCTTCCATCCTTCTTTTACATTGAATACAATTTACAGACTCAGATATGTTAACACTTTTTTATAATACTTTTATATATATATATATATATATATATACATCAAATATGGAAGTATATTTTTTGCAGGGGGTCTGTAGAGCAGTAAAGCTGCGTGGAGTCGCAGGAGGTCAACCATTGCCCTATTCTTGGAGGCAGGAGCAGACAGTCTTTCAATGTTTTCGCTTCCTCCTCTCTCCTTCCTGCATCTCCACTTCTCTAGTCTAGCACAGGTTGTACTTCCAGCTCCGGAATTCCGGTTTCCCTCATTTTCCGGCGTCCAGGATATGAGGGTTTAAGCTGGCTTCGTCAAGTGTATTTTTTTTTGCATTTCTACCGCCAAATTGATACGAAAATGTCGGGAGTTTATATTCTTGTCTGTTCATATCTGTCCAATTTGGACACGATGATGTTGAATGGCGAGCCTGAAGAATGTCCGGAAGCGATAAGTAATGAAATAAATATATTTTATAAAGCGTATTTCTCTTGGCAGTAGCAACTTTCGCAAGAGGTAATATGCAAGCAGTTTATTATTTAGATCGACGAGAAACGAAAGAATAAAAAACGCACCGTATTATTTCGACAAATCCTGTTAAGCAATGGATATTTGGTAGGTTTCTCCTCCCCTTTCCACGAGGTAGAAACAACTCAGCGTGTTGGTGTTGTTATTATTATTAGCATGGAACCACAACGGCCACCTTTCGTGCTAATAATTGCGGCGAGGTTGTTTCTACGTCCTAGTGGCGTGACTTCCTCAGATAGCGACCAACCCTGTCATTACCGCCGCAATACACCTGCTAATATTTACAACTTTTTCCGGCCGCGTCCCCTGCCCTCGTTCCCCGCAGTGCTTCACATTCTCTCTCTCTCACCCCCACCCCCCGGGCATTTCATATAGCCCAGCCGTGTTGTTCTCCTCTCAGCCTCGCCCTTCCTCCATCCCTACGCTAATAATTTAATTTTTCCTTTGTTCCCTATTCCTCACGACTCCGTTTCCATTTTCACCTTTTCCTTTCTCCTCCGATAAGAGACTCACACGCACACGGTACCTTAATTCATTTGTTGTCTAATTGTGACGCGACGTCTCTTTTATTATTACTTAATCGTCCTCGTCGACGTTACATCTTAATCGGAAGCGATCGTTATTCATTTCAACCCACTGTGACGTCCGGGAGAGTGAAACAGTCAGTGGAAAAACCGGAGCAATGCAACTTCTATAATACACAACGGTGTTGACCTACCTAGAAAAAGTTATTAATGGAGCAATGAGATATATGATAGTTATTAATGTTCGTCAATTTAATAAAGTTTAAATAAGGCCAAAAACAGACCCAAAAAAAATTAGTGAAACATAACAAACTATAGCTCAAAAGCAACTACATGTTACGGTCTTGATATGAACTTATTTTTAGGTCTAAAAAGAACCCTAGCGTTTTAAGTGATTTTATTTATTGTTGTTTCCATTAATCCTCGATTGAGGAAATAGGATACGTCATACATTAAAAATTAAAAATGGACAAAATAAAGTACATAATTAAAGACAAATAAACTTAAAATAAATTAGTAAAAGAAAGTGTATATAGACAAAAGTCAATATAAACATAACACGTCCACACGATGTCACACACACACAGGGAAAGACAAACAAGCACACACTGAGGAACACGCAATGGAGTTTTTAACTACTTGGATCAGGAAACTGTCCTTGCTCCAGCAGCAGCAGCGCCATACATGAAACAAACAAACAAAAGTGGAGAAAAAACTGAAAGAAATTTTTAAGATATGTGATGTGTTATTTTACAAAATTGGCAGCAGCTCATTCAACACTTGCAGCAGGAACCTTGATTTAAATACTAGAAGGACGATTAAGGAAATTCTTTACCGAGTAAAACAGCAGCAGCGCCATTTAAAAGAATAGTTTTACTCTGCTTCACGAAGCTTTTGTAGCGTTTGGTAACGTGAACTGGAACACACTATTAAGGATTTTGAAGAGCACTGGAATAAAATATTGAAAAAAGAGGCTTATAGAAAACCTCTTCAGAAGACAGGCAGCAGTAATTATAATAGGAGATCAAGAAAAGAAAGCCGTAATCAAGGAAGGAATAGGCAAAGGATGCAGTATGTCGTCCACGCTGTTTAACTTATATATGTTGAACAGCCAATGAAGAAAGTCAAAACGGAATGTGGAAAAGGAATCATACTACAATGAGAAGAAACAAAAAAACTTACGCTTTGCCGATGATATTGTAGTAAGTTATTAGGGGAGTCAGAAGAAGACTTGGAAACTATAATAATTGGCATGAACGGAGTTCTGGAGAAAAGAGTTCAAAATGAGGATTAATGGAGGGAAAATCAAGGTGATGGAGTGTAGTATGGGAAACAGTGGAATAACAAAGGCTGTTAGATTTGGAAGGGATATTTTGACGGAAGTTAAGGAATTCTGCTACTTGGGAAGCGTAATAACTGGAGTAGGATAGCACAGGACAGCAAGGAAGAGGACTTTTCTTACGGGTAATATAAGTGTGAATATTAGGAAATCGTTGCTATACAGTGTGGTGTTATGTGGGTGCGACACGTGGACGATAGGAGTTACAAATAGGAAAAGAATAGAAGCGTTTGAAATGTGATGCTATAGGAGAATGAGATGGATAGTGGATATAACGGGAAAGTTCTAAAGATAATATGAGAAGATTGATTAGTATAGAGGACGTTGGCCATGAGGAGGAATAAATTAATAGGCCACTTTTTGAGACATGAGGGGTTTTGTAAAATTAGTATTAGAGGAAAGTGTGGAGGGTAAGAAATGAAGGGGTAGACAAAGGATGAAATAATCTAAGCAAACTAGGGAGGACGTGTGATGTGGTAGTTACATGGAAATAAGAGACATGATCAGCATGAAGGGTTGCATCAGATCAGTCTTAGGAATGATACCCACAACAACAGCAAATTCGCACAAATAATACTGATACCTAAACCCGGTGAAGCACAAACTCTTCCTCGTCATATCGCCCCATAAGCCTACTACCACAGCTATCCAAGATATTCGAAAGACTGCTGTTAAAAAGACTAGAGGCTGAGATAAAACTGGATGAGATACTACCAGCTCTTCAATTTGGATTCCGCCCAAGCCACTCTACAATTCATCAATGCCACAGAATTGTGAATAAAGTATTAGATAGCTTGGAAGAAAAAAAAGGTCTGTGTTGCAGCTTTCCTAGACATTGCAGAAGCATTCGATAGAGTTTGGGACGTCACGTCGGTTCGTTATACAAACTCAAACAAAGTTTAACAGCGACATTTCCACAATTCATCCAATTGCCTCTGGAGCGCCACAGGGTAGTGTTCTGGGACCACTTTCATACCTTATATTAACAGCTGACAACACAATACTTGCAACCTTCATCTTCAGATGTTGACCTCCTTACAGCTGCTGCTGCTCTACTAAATCATTTAAATAACCTTGAAGAATGGCTAGACTTTTGGCGTATAATAAATCAGTGCAAGTAAATTTTCCACCAGGAAAACAAACTGTCCAAATGTCTCAATAAATAATACACCATTATCCATCACCAAATTCCTTGGTTCACTATTGGACTCTAAACTTAAGTGGAAACCGCATTTAACATCCAAAAGGGGATCAATCACATCAAGAGCAAGCTTCGACAAATGCATTGGTTACTTTGCAGAAACTCCAAATTAAAAACATAAAATAAAATACTCCTATATAAATGTATTCTTAAACCCTTATGGTCACGTATGGTATCCAACTATGGAGGTGAGGTGCACCACCAACCAAGCCTTCAAATTCAAAAATTATTCAACGTCTTCAGTCAAAAATCCTTCGTACCTTTCTTGTAACGCACCCCTTGGTTCGTCAGCAACAAGACAATACATGAAGACCTACTATGGAAGAGGAAATACACAGAATTAACTATCGTCAAAATCTCCCAGGACACCATAAGGAAGAGGTCAGCGGCCATCTAGCTAACCTCTCGTCGCAGATTGAACAGATCTGTGAAGATTAATGTTATTGTATTCATGTATCACGGAGCCTGATCTCTGGACCACTTCTCCCCTCATGTGTCATTCATCCATCCAATTTTCTAAATGGTCTTTTAAACAGATTGTAAATATCTTAATAATAATAATATAAATAAATATATATATTGTTTAAGGTCCACACGTTGTTTTGGAATACTCCTGTGTTACATTAGTAGACTCCCTTTCACTTTTGTAGAGTGATGAAGTGTAGTTGTTTCATTCGCACACGCGAACGTGTTCTTTTCAATCCATTAAGCTGAACCTCCGTGAAAGGTCACCAAGGAGGGGGACGGTAGGGGAGGAAAAGAAACAACCTGAAAGCCCATTAGGGAATATTATGTCATAATTTAAACCATAAAATTTCTCTCACTGTCTGCGTGAGTCTCGTCTTTCTACTCCGTAATTCCTGCGTCACCACGACGGAAATTCACTGCAAGACTCTCCTTTTTCTAGCGATTGGTTGTGGCGTACTCTCTTAATTTGTTGGACGCCAGAAAGGATGTCCTTGTTGCCATTTGGTATAAGGGAGGGGAATTAAATAATTATTATTGGGGCGTAAAGCATATTGAAATTTATTTTATAACAAATTTTGGCGGACCGATCCTACTCAATTGTTTCTCATTTTTATTAATGATTTCCGTAATAATATAAACTCTAAGGTCCGGCTTTTTGCAGATGACTGCTGTGTAATTTACAGGGAAATAAATGGGGGAACAAGACTCCGCAGCTGACTCAGATACTCTAAGTACATGGGGCTAAGCAGCGAAATAAAATCAAAATCAACAATAGTAAAAGTAAGGCGATTAGTTTTACTAAAATGCGCCTTCAATATGCCTCGATATATAAAATAGATGGGGAAACAGTGATCCAGGAGACAAACTGTAAATACCTAGGCATTTATTTTAAGAGTAATCTGGGGGCAGGTAAACTATGCTACAAGGAAAGCGTGGAACACCTTGCACTTTGCCATGAGAACACTCAACAAGGGGAATGCGAAATCTAAAGAGTTGTCATTAGTACACTTGCCCACTTATGGTGCAGCATGCCCCAGGATAGGACAAATAGAATCCTTAGAAAGGGTGCAAAGAAGGGCCGCAAAATTCGTACAAATAGGACCTGGGCATGGATGGGAACGAAAAGGTAAAGCGACTAGGGTGGGACACGCTACAGACAAGAAGAGAAACAGCTACGCTACACATTCTCTACAGAGCTTTTGCAGGTCAAAAACCTTGGCAGGGAATCCGAGATAGAATGAAAGAATCGACACGGATCGGTTCATCCCACTTTCCGCCGGCAGAGGGAAAATCTACAATTCAACCCGAAGGAAGGAAGAAGTTCCGGTCGCCTATAACCAGCATCAAGACACGAATGAAGTTAAAACACGTTCGTCAAGTGGACATGCTTAACCCAATGAGTAATTAACCGTATTATTAAAAAATTCCCCCACCCCCTGAATTTATTTATTTATTTGTAACAGCACGCAGGACCCCTTAAAGTGATTTTCGGAACAAACATCACGTGGGATAGTGTTTCCCCTTGGAGAAGACATATACGAGTTGCTCTGAAGGTGAGGAGTTAGGTGCACGACGTTGACACGTCGAGGAGGAGAATAGTTGTGGACGTCCAGAGAGCGAGAGTTTAGAAATAGTGTGTTGATCTGGACGTGAAAGGGAAGAAGAAGCTGGAGTGCGCAACAAGAGTTGCTCCAATACCATGGTTTTCCCTCTATTAATCCTCATATTTAACTTTTTCTCCAGGAACACGTTCCTGCCATTTATTATGGTTTCCGAGCGGTCATCATAGATTTTGCAAAGGCTTTAGATCTTGTTACCTCATGACATATTGTTACAAAAATTGTCCAAAATTGGGATTGATAGACGAGTAGTTTTATGGATTAGAGAATTTTTACGGAGACCGACAGCAAATGGTTAAAGTAGGGAACGAACTATCCTCAGTTGCGAAAGCTAAATCGGGTGTGCCGCAGGGTTCCGTTATTGGTCCCTTATTATTTCTAGTCTACGTGACTGACTTAGCATCAGGTATTAATTCTCAGGTGCGTCTTTTTGCTGACGACTGCCGCGGTAGTATATCGGAAAATAAAAGCCGTGATCGATGAAGAACTTCTACAAAAAGATTTAGACGCAATAATAGATTGGGCACTTGTTAATAAAATGAAAATAAATTGTAACAAGAGCAAGGCAATATAAGCTTTTGTAGGCGTCGCGTAGAAATAGTACTTAATTATAAGCTCAGCGGTAATGAAATAGTACAAGAAAGTAACTGTAAGTATTTGGGTATACACTTAATACGGGTTGGGAATATCAAATAGACCATGTGACTAGGAAAGGCGCTTCATTTCGTCAGGTGAAACACGGGAACTTGCATAGTATAAATCTCTCCTCTCCTCGTGCGTCCAGGACTAGAATACGGCTGTACTTGTTGGGATCAGGTCGAGGCACTGGAAAGGGTACAGAGGGGTTAAGCTGTGGTGTCCTGGTCACGGAAACGAGAAGGTTCCTCAATTAGGGTGGGATATGTTAGAAAAACTACGACAAAAGTTACGTCTCGGGGCTCTTTTGGAAGCGTACGCAGGCCATAAATCCTAGTGCATCAAAGTTTTTAGAAGTAAATTATTTCAGTAGAGGGGATCATCAGTGTAAAATTGGGTGGCAGTGTAGCTTTGAAACTGACGTTGGGAAATTTTCATTTTTAAATCGGACTGTAAGGGATTGGGAACAACTTACCTGCAGAAGTCTTCGAAACATTCCCTGCCAATAGCAACGTGTTTCAGGGAAGAATTAGGAAGTGTAAGTGAAGTGCGATGAAACAATATATGAATACTGGGTACTTTTTACCTTTTTTTGTTGGATTTAATTTAATTTATATTATATTAGTGTAATTATTATTTGTAACATATTTTATTTTTAAGTTTATTTTTTTGTAACTGCCACCGAGTGCTACTCAATTGCAGTATTAATAAATTCAATCGTTCATTCATTCATTCTGATTCCCCTATTACTACAATATCGTCAGCGAAGAGTGGGGATTTTATTTCTTCAACTTACAGAATGATTCCTTGTCCATGTTCCGTTTTAATTTGCTTCATCGCCTGTTCTATATAAATATAAATCAATTAAACAGCATCCTTCTCTTACTTCTTACATGATTTCCGCTTTCTTTCTTGATCTTCTCTTCTAATTACAGATGACTGTCTTTTCTCGATATCTTATTCCTGTGCTCTTCATAATCCTTAATAGTGTGTTCCAGTTCACGTTATCATATCCGCTTTTTTCTAAATCTACATACAAATGCCAGGATCGTGGACCGGTCTTTTCGTATCCTGTCTTCTAAAATTAGTCGCAAAGTAAATTTTGCTTCTGTTGTCCCTACATTCTTCATACAACGAAACTGATCGTCTCCTAACTCGTATTCCATTTGTCGATCCGTCCTCCTATATACAATTTTTGTTAATATTTTTCATGCTAAACTAATTTTTCCTGAGCTGTTCGTACCTGTCCCAGTCGTCTTCGGTATGACATTATTATGTTGTTACTAAAATCTTCTGGTACTCTGCTTGTTTTTACAGATTTCGCAAACTATTGTACCAGATAAGTTGGTTATGTATTCAGTAGAGGAGGAGTTCTGAACGTTTTCTTTGCCCCCCCCCCCTGTAATACTTGGCAACTATTTTTAGTTCAAATATAATTCTCGGGTTTCAACCCGGGTAAAAGTTTGTACACATAACGTTTCGACGGCAAGCTCTGCCATCGTCATCATAGTCTACCTGATGACGATGGCGGAGCTTGCCGTCGAAACGTTGTGTGTACAAACTTTTACCCGGGTTGAAACCCGAGAATTTTATTTGAATAAAATTCACCGGGAAAGGTTTTTGAAATATTTAATTTTCTATTTCTGTTGTTCGGTAGGTTTTTTTATCGCTTCCATCAGAAATATTTCAAGTATTGAAATATTTCACAAAGTATTGATGAATATAAGAATCTTTGGAAGGGTTCGGAGAAGAAGCTAGGTTGTACTCTAGACTAGCATCAATTAGTGTGGTGAGTGAAAGAATAAGGCATAAGTTCAATAAGACTACAGCCTAGTTCAAAGACAAATACTTGAGAGAATCAGAGTGGCATAGGGACGGCGTCAGAAGGTTACACAGAACTTGGTCTTTAAATTACAAAATGTCGACTTTTTATACTTGGTTGAACCAATACGCTGTCAGAACGCTGAAACTGTGAGGAGAAGAGAAGGGCCATTTAAATTCATTCATTACTCAGGCCTGGAAGGGAACGGATCTAGGTTATAAATGTATTAGGGCGGAGTTTTAAGCTTAGGAGTGGAGGGAGAAGTTAGTATTATTTATAACAAACTCCTTAAATGGGAGAGGTGAGAAATGCAAGTCAGGGACTGTCGAGTAAGGGATACTTAGGTCAACGTTCCGACACGTGTAGAAAAGAACTGACTCATCAGACTTCAATCTCAGCACAAGAACACGCATGAGAATTGTTACTTTATGTTCTCATATTACACTTCGATCCTTAACTATTTTTAGATTTTTACATGTGTAAGGGTTGGGATTCGCAAAGGGGTTTATTTCTTTGTGCCAAAAAAAAAAAACTGTCCGGGTTAGGCCAAGGTGACGCTTTGGGAGCATCCGAGGATCTAGGGAAAAGCATTTCTGCTACTGACACTCAAGTGAGTGCTTGGAAGAGAAAGAAAACAAGCCACTATGGCTTCCCGATATTCAAACCGTTTCCACCCCCTACGATAAGAGGAAGTGAAGGGAAGATAGCGATCGTGAGGATTCCGGAGCCACAAAGTCTGCACGCAGAGTCTCAATTAGGAGGGACGCGGCCGGATAAGAGCCGAGTGATTGATCGATGTTGCGGCCCCAACCCCCCTCATCACCGATAACAATCCTCCCTATCCTAACCCCCGCCCTTCTCACGCTCGCTTAATTGACGCGGATTCAAATGCGCAAGTCCTAAAAGGCCTTGCCTTAGACAAATGGCTGCCTAGGTCTGTTCCGTCGCGTCTGTACGACGGCAATTAATCAACATTCGCAGGAAATCTCTCACTCGCAGGCTATGGCAACGACCATTCTATGCATTCTTCCCCTCCTACCCTTCCTTACTCATCCTGGCATCTCACTGTAGTCACTGTCGAAATAGTAGAGCCCTGAGTTTGAAGCGTCACTCCGTCCACTCGGAATGACCTACGTCATTGTGAAAGGTCTCATTGTACGTAGAATTTAATGTCATTATTCGATATGTAATATATATATTATGAGGGATGAGTGACAGACCATTTAAATAATCCAGCATTTTACAATTACATTTTTTTAAATTATTTTTATTTAAGTTTGGGTTACAATATGTCGGCATGGCTTGCAGATCTGAAGTTCAACATACTCTCATAGTATCAAAATACAGCACAAATTTCAAATTTCTGTGAATTAACTCATATTTCGTGTCAGAATTCTTAAGTATAGCAAGAAAAGCTTGATTTCCACACTGTAGGAAATATCAATATAATACTTCAGTTACTTAGTTTTAAAAATTGGCAAAAATTATTTTATCAAAAATTCTTATCTTAATAAATGTAATTACGAATTCCACTTATTTTTCGTTCAATAACATTTACTATCATGAAATCATTGGTTCTACCTTGGGAATTTTTCTTTGTCGTTTTTTCGCGCACATTATTTGAGAGATTTGGAAGCCTTATGTATTACATCTTTAGATTTAAAACCACTGAGATATTTCAAGTGTGATGTCTTTTTAGTATCATCCTCAGATTCCACATAAACCATTTTCCCAATACTTTTAATAATTACAACCCTGAAAGAAACTTTACAATTGAAAATGAAAAAGATTGCTGTCAATTTTCTTGATGTTTTGGTTACTGTTTCTATCAATCAGATAGTTATCATACGTTGACATTTTCCATTCTTGTCTTTCTTCTAAAAAATTAACTATAGGCTTCATTGGGCTGAAATTGAGTATTCCCACGAACTTAGCTTAGAATTCAATGCACCTATGATCAATTTACGCAATGTCCGTCTTCACGTATTTACTAGAATTAGGACGTGAGGATTGTGATTGGTGAATTGGTAGGTGAGTCTAGCTTAGGTTTACGAAATGGAGAAGTGTTAAGTCGTTCCTGGGACGTCGACTCGGATTAGCTCAGTTGGTAGAGCACCCGCACGGCTGGATATCGCAAGGTCCTGGGTTCGATTCCCTGGTCCGGTTCACATTTTTCCATTCTTGTCTTTCTTCTAAGAAAGAAAATAATTTACTTGATCCAAAAACATATTTTACATTAATTTTACAATGTTGCTATTTTAATATTTATGCAGGAAATTTTTTCTTAAATTAAAACTACTTATCTATTTAGAAAAAAAAGATACAAATAAATTTCTTAAAACTAAGCAATTCTATCTCTAACGTCAGGGTCGTATATTGTGGGCCTTCTCGTCTCACAGCTCTCGAAAAATCTCTCCAAATCTCATCTAAAAAAAACCTCTGCACGCCTTTACAAAATCTTTTCCCCACTTGTTTGGTTCATATCATTCAGGTGACAAGGATAGATATTAACCATTAAAATTTATGGTTACACTCGGAAAAACACATCACCGGATCCCTCCAAATCTCACCCAAAATGGGGAAATACTCCAGGTGCGCCGTGAAGTCTGGGTTTTATTGCCCCTGGCTCAAATGCTGTCTCCTTACTTTTGAGTCCATACCGCCAAAAGTCCGAGCAGATGTGTTTTACCGTTCCAATATTTTTATTGGCTCCTCAACTTTGCACTCTTTTGTAGTCAACTCCTTGTTCCTAGATATAAAATGTCATTTTTTTATCATGTACGTTGTTCTTTACCGACCTTCATAAATGCATGTAACTATATCTTTATTGTTTTTTATGTGCCGAATGATATGTGTTTTGTCTTTAAAAAGGAATAAGAATAGATGGATGTTATCACCTTTGGGAAGGAGAGACTGTAGGAGGGTGAGTAGTCCCGCTGGCGCCAAGACGTGCTTAAAATTTAAAAGAAAATGTTATAAAGTTGTAAAGATATGAACATGGAATTATAATTGTTTAATAAAATACAATTACCATAAAGCAGTCTGTATAAAGTGTGCGGGGAAAGCTGATCATAGGAGATGATGATGCACCAGTATTTTCTGATGACGTCACCGTGAAGACGCATTGAGTACCACCAAACGTCGACCCTCAGAAGAATATTGTCCGATAGAAAGGGGAAAAGAAAATTTGTTGCTCTCTCACGTGCTGAGGAACAGAGCTCCTGTAGTAAGAACAGTATTTATTATTTAAACTATACACAGCCTTTTTCAACAGCCCTGAAAATGGTTGTCATTTGCGATAAATTTCCCCATCACACACTGATGATAGCTTCTTTTCATGCATTATAATTATAAGTGTCAATGATACAGCTAGGTGACGACGATGACGTATTCTGACATTTTAACACAGTATCTTGTATTGATTAAATCTACAAATGGTGCAGTTGTCCGCCCCCCTGGTGGCAGATACATAGAAATTAAACAATAATTAATAAACTGGTCGTAAGGACCATATTTAACCTATAGTTGAATGCATAATTATATTAAATATAAATAAATAAGTGTGGAATCATATTATTAGAAATGAATTATTAAAAAAAAGAATAGTATTGTTTTCCCTGAAAAAAAACTGGAAATATAATTCACTGTAGTATATTTTTAGAGATTTGGCAGCACTGATGACGTCACTACACTACACTAAACTTAGATTGAGTCGAAATTTTCGTTTCTGTTAGAGGAAGTTCCCCTAAAACACTCCTGCAGGCAGATTGTTCCAGTCATTATTAATTGTCCTATTTAGGAATGAGTATTTTCCAACGCCTGTTTTTCGGTTCCTTGCTTGTAATTTAAACAGGTGATCTCTCCTCCTCCTCCTCCCGTTCCGAGTCGATTCTTTCATTCTATCTCTGATTCCCTGCCAAGGTTTTTGACCTGCAAAAGCTCTGTAGAGAATGTGTAGCGTAGCTGTTTCTCTTCTTGTCTGTAGCGTGTCCCACCCTAGTCGCTTTACCTTTTCGTTCCCATCCATGCCCAGGTCCTATTTGTACGAATTTTGCGGCCCTTCTTTGCACCCTTTCTAAGGATTCTATTTGCCCTATCCTGGGGCATGCTGCACCATAAGTGGGCAAGTGTACTAATGACAAATATGCCAACTCTTTAGATTTCGCATTCCCCTTGTTGAGTGTTCTCATGACAAAGTGCAAGGTGTTCCACGCTTTCCTTGTAGCATAGTTTACCTGCCCCCAGATTACTCTTAAAATAAATGCCTAGGTATTTACAGTTTGTCTCCTGGATCACTGTTTCCCCATCTATTTTATATATCGAGGCATATTGAAGGCGCATTTTAGTAAAACTAATCGCCTTACTTTTACTATTGTTGATTGCGTTATAAAACAATAAAATGACCTAGTTCTTTTAATTTTGTGACTCATGCAGATATTAAACGTCCCGCACCTTCTTAAGTGTGACGCACGCTCAAGTCTGGTCTATGGCAATCTCTCGAAGAGGATTCGAGTTGACTCAACACATCCACATTCGTCCTTTGTTACCCATGTTTCCTACTGTAGCGAGAAACAAGGAACGAGTATTCTTTATTTCACAACGTCGTTGAATCGGTTACGAAACAAGCTAGAAACAAAGAAAGGATTGAGAAATGATTCCACTTTCTCCCGTATCAGATGCAAACGGAGTTTCCGTCTTACGAACTGATAAAGTGGTATTATAAGAGGATATTATAATCCATAGCATAGACAGAATCACCAGTAACTTTTTTTGCGGTCCGCGGAACACAGATTGGGAAAGCCGGCCGTAGAGCTTTGTTCAATTTACAGGGGACTGGCACTACTGGAGGATGGATGAGGAACGAAGGACGACGCTGATGAGGACTGGACATTTGGTCAAGTAAAAATAAAGAAGACGAGGGCAAATTTCAATCATTCGCAAGGTAACAAAGGGGAGACTGCACAACAACGTCCACAAGGCCCATTGTCGTGTTTAGTATTGTTTGAAAGCTGATCCTGGAGCCGAGTTCCAGAAGGAGGGTAATTGGTCGTCGTCGATGAATCACAACAGCAGCAGCAGCAGGGAGCGGCTATTCCCGGCTCCATTCATGAGCACCGAGGTCAGTGGGTAATAAAAAGCGCAAGGAACGGGGCAAGCTCGAAAATAACGGCAGTAAAGACGAGCCTTGCACAGGATAATACAGCTCTCGGACATCTTTTCTGTGACCGTGGTGGCCGAAGGGGGGGAAGGAAGTTTTTGCGACGCTCAAAATAAAATTGTTCCTACTTTAGTTGTCAAAAAATAGTGATGCTCTGAGTTTGAAGCCTCACTGTGCCCATTCGGAGTGACCTACGCTATTATGAAATCTCTCATTTAACGCAGAATTTAAAGCCATTTTATATGTATGCAAAAGAAATAAAGATATTTCATACATGCGATTTGACGAAAAACTGAAAAAAGTTAGTTTTTCTGTCTTTCTTTCGTATAGATCGACTTTGATAACTCATAGATTACAAACTGTTGCTTTAAATGGTCTGAAATTTTAGCAAAAGACACTAATTCATAAAAAAGTAGGCCTCTACTTAGTCAACGTATCGCAGAAAAGAGGGACTATATATATATATATATATATATATATATATATATATATTGTGATAAAAAAAGGGGATTTTGTAAGGTTGTGGCGTTATGAGGCGCAGTTCGGCCAACAACAATGGATAGTCGGCCGAAAGATTGTTTTTCCCCGCGGGGAAGGCCCGCCTTGCCTGTATAAAAAATGACGATGGTGAACCCCCGCGGGAAAAATGAGGGCGGGGAACCCCGAAATATTAAGAAATAAGGGAAGTCCCGTCAGAAGCTTTATAAGGGAAGCCGATGGGTGGCTCGGGATCAGATAGTAGTAGAGACCGCAGAAGGGAGCAGAGTGCGTCAGATCGTAGTAGAGACCTCAGAGTGGGGCAGACCAGACGAGAGCAGACCCGAGAAGGGAGGCGACCAGACCAGATCAGACCCGAGAGGACGTGGCTCGACCCCAGAAGGCAGGCGAGTGATCAGACCGCAGAAGGGAGGCGAGTGGAGCAGAGAGCAGATATCCAGAGAGCAGATATCCAGAGACGCACAAACATTCGAGAGGTGGATGTTTGTTGGGCCAGTAATTGTGGGTAAGCGATCTAAAAATTGTGAAACTTGCTCATTGCTCAGGATAAATTAACATTCAATTATTTTCTTTCTATTTTCAGCTGATGCATACTCCATCTCTTGAGAGACCCAAAATCCCCTGGGATTAAGCCCGTGTCTTCACTTAAATTAATAAACAAAATTATTAAAATTGATCATATTTGTAATTTAAATTAATAAATGTTTTATATACAAAAAAGTATATTACAATATATATATATATATATATATATATATATATATATATATATATATATTAACATGAAACGTTACGATGAACAATGCAGGCCAGCTAGCGAGTTGCAATTGTTGCAAACCGGGCCAACAATATGGTCTGGCGAGAGGTTGGGAGTCGTCAGGGAGTGATTGGAGAAGCAGGTTGTGTCGGTGGGACGACGAGAGAATGACCACGCCCTGCAGATATAATTATTTTATATGCTCTGATTGAGTTTAAAACTATTAAAATCAATTTTTGGTATATTTATGAAAAAGACCTGGCGCCCTACAGGAATTAAGAAATCCTCGAATATGGTAGGAACGTAGTATCCACTACAATATATATACTGTAATGTGCATTATCCCATTTACAAAATATTTTTAAATATTTGGCAAGACAGCTTACGCAGGGGGACGCACCCTTTGTTTTCGTCAAGGGCCAGCGGCCAGATGTGAGAGGCGGGGGTGGGGGTGGCTAAAGCGGCCTGTCTGGTCAGGCAGCACAAAAAAAGGGACTACTAAAAAAAATACGCAAGGACATTAGGATTTGAGGCAGTCCTATGAGAGATGGCGGCGGCACGTTGACTTGTGGGACGTCGCAGAAAGGCGACGAATTGGAATTGTTTTGAGATTCCTATAGGTGTGAGTGAAGAGACGTGACCTTCATCATCGCCACTGGCACGTGACCGACGTCGACACCTCTCATTGCTTCGAGAGACATAAAAAATATCGGAACCCCGGTGAGATCCACCCATCGTAATAACAATTTTCCCATGCATTGTCGGACCCAATGTTTCAATTAAGTGTTCTCTGCTACTTGGCCCAAAATCACCTAAGAAAATGAGTACATTTGTAACCGGTAAGTAAAATTGTCTGAAATGTGTTCATAAATTTTAATGTTTTCTTTTAGTCTGGAAATTGGATTTATTTATTAATTAATCTCACTGTTTGAATTAGATATTAAATTAAAATTTAAACTTATTATTATTTTTAAAGCCTTTTCTTCATTCCAATATATATATATATATATATATATATATATATATATATATATATATATATAATCGTTTCTTTCACAACAGCAAATCTTGTGTGTTTCATGTGTTTTGATGTGTGTTTAGAGGTTTACCGTCGTGTTATTTATAGTTAGTGATAAGAAAATGTCTCCAGTGAGGCGACAAAATTTCGCTTGGCGTACGTGTAACACAAGTCGAGTTCATACTCTTCGAAACAATGAGACTGAAGAAGGGCCTAGGCAGCGTTTGGAGGCAAACAGAATGGGGGGAATTTCTCCAGCGAGATGTACCCCTAACCCATACCGTCAGGTACAGACCACAGGCCACAAAACAGACTGTCAAACGTAACAATTACCTATGAAAGTTTGGCGTATAGCTTCCGAACTACTGCCCGTGGGGAGGTGGAGTTTTTATATGTAATAAAGGCTCATATTTGAGTCGTAAAAGTATTCTTGATGTGTTTTCCCTCGACAATATTTGTGTGCAGTTTGAACCCCTTGCAGCATGTGAGGGTGGAAATGAGTCATATGAATATAATAAGGAAATTATGAACTGATGGGTCTTAACCGGTGTAAAGGGGGTCGCTGTGTAACATTATCACATTTAATATGCGATTTAATAAAAATTCATCCCTTGAGTGGGGAAGAAATTTTATTCTGCCAGAATACTGAAAATATTTTTAGCCCCGTTGTTGTACCGGGAGTTATTTTGACTCTCTCGAGAGATACTGGGAGTATATTTATGGTTCACATTGTACCGTTTCAGATGTCGGTTTAGTCGTGCGTTAACCAAGAATTAAATCATGTTCCGCGATAATATAAATGAATACCCGGGCAACGCCGGGTCCCCCCCCCCCTAGTTAGTCTGGAATAAAAACAAAGGTCGGTCGCCGCGTCTTTTGCAGTGAAGTTTCCTTTTACTGATTCTGAATGTAAGTGGTGCAGCCGTAGATGTAGGACGACGTGACGTCATCGTCAGAGCCCAGGCTGGAATATAAGGCCGGGCCGTCCGCCATTTTTAATCTTACATTGACACACGAAGCGCGTAAATATTTTCAGATGTAATAACATAAATGATGAAGGCAAAATCGAATCCGAGTATATAAATTTATTTTCTTGATGGTTATCTCTCTTCTCAAGACTTTAAATTTTAATTAATAAACTCGAAAAGGGAAAACAAAATTTGGCGATTCAATTCATTTTCTTATGGAATTTATAGATTTTAATTTAATTAATAGATGTAAAAGATTAAAATATACATGACTTACGGTAAACAAAATATACTTATTCATCATCTCTCCTGATGTTTGAAGGTCCGTTGATTTTATGTGCAATTACTTACTTCCATGGCTTTTGAAAGCTTCGGATTAATGCAAATAAATAATGTTTACCTAAACTGTCACTGGATCCTATTGGGATTCTATTTTTGAAATCTGTAACCTTCATCTTGAGCTTTATTTAGTAATGAAAGTGATTCTATATTGTTTCTCCCATAATTTAAAATATCTTTCATGTGAAATTCTTAAATTATTTAGGTGAAGTTAATTCAGTTCAGAAAAAAAGCATGCAATACACTATTTCTATTGTTTATTGATGAATTCTGAAGAACCTGTATAAAACATATAAATTCTTATATTAAAAGTAAAGAACTGCATAAATATTTTAAGCAACTTTAACCTGAATTTTAAACAAACCTCTGATTTTGTCCTTTGAGAAATTGTATATTTTCGTTTAGAAGACTTCAAATTTGGTGGATTTTGTTTTCAGGAAAATAGAGTTGGAAAAATCATTTGGTTTTAATTTTTTTTCCAACCATCTTCCCTTTGCTGCTCATAGTGGTTTTACTCGAATATTGAAACAATTTAAAATTTAACATAAATGTAAAATTTTTGAATAACCGATCTCCTTTACTTGTAGAATTGCTACAGTTTACAGCTGCACAACAAACCACATTGCTGATGGAAAACACCAGAAAAGAGATAGATTTAGATTTATTGCTGTTTCCATTAATCCTCGATTGAGGAAATAGGATACGTCATACATTAAAAAATAAAAATGAACAAAATAAAGTACATGATTAAAGAAAAATAATCTTAAAATAAATTAATAAAAGGAAATGTATATAGACAAAAGTCAATATAAACACAACACGGACACACGATGTCACACACACACACACTGGAAAACAAACAAGCACACTCTGAGGAACACGCAATGGAGTTTTGAACTACTTGGACCAGGAAACTGTCCTTGCTCCAGCAGCAGCAGCGCCATACGTGAAACAAACAAACAAAGGAGCAGAAAAACCTAAACAGACATTTTAAAGATATGTGATGTGTTATTTTACAAGGTTGGCAGCAGCTCATTCAACACTTGCAGCTGGAACCTTGATTTTAAATACTAAGGACTGTTAAGAAAATCCTGTACCGAGTAAAACAGCAGCAGCGCAATTTAAAAGAATAGTTTTACTCTGCTTCACGAAGCTTTTGTAGTTACTATTTTTAACCTCTGGAGCAAGGCTGTTGTATAGAATTATCCCGGGGGAATTGTGAATACTTTTCTGGTGTAGAGCAAGGCGATGCTTGTCCGACCTTAGAGCTGAACGATTTCTAGTCGCGTATTCATGAAACTCGCCATTTGTTTGAAACAATGCGAATCACAGTTAAGTTAGCAAAACTAGATTAAAAATGGCGGACGAACCCCTGGGCCTTAGAATCGTTTCCCTGAAAGCCGGGGCGACGCAATTGTATTTATTTTGCCGCGCGTGATCCGGCGGCCATCTTAAGTCTCACAAGTTGCACTGCGCGCGTTGAATTGCAGGTGTGGAGTGAATTCCTGCGGTAGACGAGAACAATCAAGAAATTGTATTGACTCGCATGTGAGAGAAGGATCAACTCTGTGACGTTCATTTTCTTTCGTTTGCGTCGTATTGTCTTCAATGAAGATTTTTGCCAGTGGTCCGTCGGCGGTGGCTAAATTAGCTTTGTTCGCCTCGCACGTCATTGTTGAAGGTTTCGCTGCATGACGTCTTATTCAGCGGTAGCACGAAACTGCGACGGGATTCCGTCCGTTCGTTGGCAAGGGAACCTCCCCTGGGGACGCCGCAGACCGTCACCGAGGGAACCACAAAGCCACCGCAGGGAAACCTCCCCGTGGGGGATGACAGAGTGCGTCAGTCGCCTCCCCGCGGTGGCGCTCCCTACACACAAGTGGGGGAAGATGTACCATAACAAGCGTAAGTGCGGGGAGAAACAGACAGGAGAGGAAGGAGGGAAAGAAAGGGAAAAAAAATGTTACGGCGAAAACGAAGGAGACACAAGAATGTAGAAAAAGAATGGAACGTGATTGAAGGTTAGAGAACTGAATAGGAAAGAGAACTCAAAGAGAGAAATTGCGACGGGAACGACAGAGA
Organism: Eucriotettix oculatus; assembly: GCA_034510155.1. Taxonomy (NCBI): domain Eukaryota; kingdom Metazoa; phylum Arthropoda; class Insecta; order Orthoptera; family Tetrigidae; genus Eucriotettix; species Eucriotettix oculatus. The sequence continues at coordinate 217,408,197 of CM067377.1, read as the reverse complement.
GAGGTAGAGATAGAGAAAGAGAGAGAGAATAGAAAAGTAGAAAGACAATGGAACGTGAGTGAAGGTTAGAGAAATAAATAGGAAAAAGAAGTGAAGCAGGTAAATTACGATGGGTTCGAGAAAGAGAGGAGATAGTAAGAATTACAATGGAACAAAGCGTACCATAACTGATGGGACATACCGCCACGCTCCAAACGAACATTTTTAGCAGTGATTTCCTAATATTCACACTTATGTAACTTGTAACTAAATTCCTCTTTTTAGCGAAATTCTACCTTCCCTATGCCATCCTAGTCTACTTATTACTCTGCCCAAGTAGCAGATTTCCTTAATTTCGCTCAAAATATCCCTTCCCAATCTAACAACCTTTGTGATTGCACTGTTTCCCATACTACATTCTATTACCTTGGTTTTCCCTCTATTAATACTCATATTGAACTTTTTCTCGTTCATGCCATTTATTATTGTTTCCAAGTCTTCTTCTGACTCCCCTAATACTACAATATCATCTGCTAGCAGTATGATTCCTTTTCCATATTCTGTTTTAACTTCCTTTATCTTCTAAAATTAGCATTAGAGAGAAATGTGTGGGGTAACAACAGAAGAGAGAGACTAGGGAAGATGTGGGGTGTGCTAGTTATAATTGTAAATTCTACTAGGAAAATACGGAAATGAGATTAAGTAAACTGGATCACAGATAAACTTATGAGTCCCACTCGACTCCCTCTAAATCTCATGAAGTTTTGTAAGGACATAAACCCAGATCCGAACTGAAAACTGTGCGTAATATGAAATTTTACTTCACACTTGTTGAGAAGTTAGATTTAGATTTATTGTTGTTTCCATTAATCCTCGATTGAGGAAGTATTATACGTCATAGTTCCATGTTTGAAATAAAGTGAAATCTTATTAATACTGGAGATCCAGCAGTGTGCCTTGATCCGACTGTCAACAATGACCAAAGTCGTTTCCCATGTGTACGCTGCTGCCTAAGGCCTCGTACAGATGGTCGCGACAGGCGGCCATTATTTCGTGCTGGAGGGTGAAGTACACTGAAAAAATAGAATTTTATAAATTCAACTGTTACTCTGTTTATTTTCAATATTATTCTTTCCAATTAAAAAAATATGACACTTTTAAACTAAAAGTAAATAACTTACGTAGACTTGTTTTCGTTTTTGTGAGAAATTTTGTAATCAATTTCCATCATTTATTCCCAGGAATAAATGTCTATTGCTGTAGGCAACAATCTGCATGTTTATTATAGCTGGCCGTTTTTTGTATTTTATCGATTAACAAAGCGAGCGAAGGTAACTCTATTTTAAGTAAAATAAAACGAAAAGTTGATTCCGCGTAGCTGCTTGGAGAGAATTGAAACCTATAGAAAGTTGCAGGCAGCCGCCGATCGATACAAGTCGATAATGGAACTCCATGCTGCAAGTGCAACGATAGAATACATGAAGTGGAAGTGTAGAGAATTCAAAAACCAGAGCACAGAGATTTATTTGACAGGAAAGTGAAATTTTGAAGAAAACGTTCGCGTGAAGGAGGAATATTTGCTGGATAAGGATAGCCATAATTTTTTTTACAAACAGTTATCACAGAAACTTTTACGCATATTACCTGTAATGAATAGTTTGGGTGTAGGGTAAATTAATTATGATAATGATGGAGAATATAAAAAAGGGGAAATAAAAATTTAATTTTAATTCTAAGCTTTAATCTTAATAAACATGAAGATTATTTTACAGATTTAGGTAATATAAAAAAGACAATTCGTTTATCGTTTTAGACTTTACTCTCAGGGTTCAACAGTGGGGTGAACGAGGAAGCTTAATTTGATTCCTAATGACAATAGGCCTGGTAAATGTGAACTCCAAAGTAAAAATATGTGCACGGTACCGCATAAAATGCTTGTTTCTATATGCTGGGTGATTGGTTGCTGCTACTGGATGGTCTCCGTCTGCTGTCCCCCTTACTCTCCTTCCGAGTTGCAACTTCCGCCAATGTCTCTCCGTTTCTCCAACAGCCTCTGTTGACAAGCTTCCTCCGCTCTCCCGACAGCTTTTTCTCTCACAATCTAGTAATTCTCATCCCGATCTCCCAAATTTTCCTCCGTCGTCACCTCGGTCACCATCCTCAACCACCAATCAGACGTTGTCCACCAAAGTCTCCTATTGGCTTGCAGTTTTGACAATTGCAGCCAATAGAAAATTCTTTGTCTTGGAGGGCGGCGTAAATGCTGCATATGTTACGCATTTAGCCGTAGCATTCCAAATTCTTCGTGGACCTTCCGTTTTTCCCGGCCGGTCCTCCAAATTAGCTACGCCCACTTCTCGGTAGCAACTCAACTTTCTATAGATGGTCCCTTTTATCAATGGGCTGAAAGAAGGATCAGTCTATTGTCCATTGAATGCGCCCTTAGACTTCCTCCCACTTTCAAAATGGAAAGTGTTTTTTTTTAGATTTTCGCCACACATACACACAAAGAAATAGCCAAGAAACAGATTAATTTTATTTACAATTTAATCACGCGTATCTATTATCAATTACATACCACTAAAATATTTGCCTCTATCTATCCTCGAGATTCTACCCTGGGAGAAATATTGTTTCAACTAAAATTTTAATAATTTTTTTGTATTCTCGTTTCGTTGTTAAATAAACTTCTAAAATTATAAAATAATTTAGTGTAATAGACATATAAAGAAATCAAAACATAAAAATAATCCTTACAACAGTGTATTATTTTCTTAGTGGAATTCACACATTACGACAACATTTATTAACACGAGAAGAATTGATTTGTATGTATTCAATTTCTCCGCAACATCATTGTCACTATAATATCCGGAAAATACTCAAAGAAGACCGCCGACAGTGACAGAAACGTCGTATGTGTAATATAGTTAATGTGATATACGTATTCGTACAATTACTTTGTCAGAATCGTTTGGCTCTTGATTTTAAATGTTATCTTATGAATGAAGTCATAGCAGTATAGATACTATAAATGGAAAGCCCACATGATACAGCTTTCAAGAGCATTGTCGTCTCAGGTAGAACGCGCGACACATGTGTACGTGCAACTCCATAAGGAACAATGTGCTTGGAGTGTAGATTTAGATTTATTGTTGTTTCCATTAATTCTCGATTGAGGAAATAGGATAAGTCATACTTTAAAAATTAAAAATGAACAAAATAAAGTAAATAATTACAGACAAATAAACTTAAAATAAATTAGTAAAAGAAAATGTATACGGACAAAAGTCAATGTAAACACAACACGGACACACGATGTCACACACACACAGGGAAAGACAAACAAGCACACACTGAGGAACACGCAATGGAGTTTTAACTACTTGGACCAGGAAGGAAACTGTCCTTGCTCCAGCAGCAGCAGCGCCATACATGAAACAAACAAACAAGAGCAGAAAAAACTGAATAGAAATTTTAAATACATGTGGTGTGCTATTTTACAAGGTTGGCAACAGCTCATTCAACACTTGCAGCAGCAGGAACCTTGATTTAAATACTAAGAGGACGATTAAGAAAATCCTTTACCTAGTAAAACAGCAGCAGCGCCATTTAAAAGAATAGTTTTACTCTGCTTCACGAAGCTTTTGTAGTTACTATTTATAACCTCTGGAGCAAGGCTGTTGTATAGAATTATCCCGTGGGTATTGTGAATACTTTTCTGGTGTAGAGCAAGGCGATGCTTGTCCAACCTTAGAGCTGAACGATTTCTGGTCGCGTATTCATGAAACTCGCCATTTGTTTGAAACAAATTAGTGTTTCGCTTTACAAACTTTAATATTTCATAAATATATACAGGCTTGGTAAAGTAAGTATTTGAAAACTTTTGAAGAAAGGTTTGCAACTCCTTGATCTAGAATTCGTGCTAGAAAGTGTTCTAATTGCACGCTTTTGCAACTTAAATATTTCATTACTCCTGGAGCAGTTAAAAGACGCCATAGATCATAATTGAATGAAAATACGCAAAAAAGGGACAGAGGGCGATATTGTTATACTGTGGAACAACATTGGATATTGGAGATTCAAAAAAAAAATTCTTTTGCAGTATCAGCAGAAGCAGTGTGATGAGATTATTGCACTTGCTGGGTTTATTTTCGCAGTTAGGTCGTCGCCGCCGTCGCACGTGGGAATCTGTTTAGGGAACGAGCGGCCATTTCTTTCGTTTCCGTCCGTGTTATTTCTGTGTGTGTGTTTACCTTGTCCGCCCGCGCGCAGTCGTGAACTTGACTCCTCTTGACCCCAGAGACGAGAGGATCAAAGAATTCTCTTCCTGTTACTGGACAACGTCAATCTTCAGCGTGAAGAGGTTTACATGACCAGCTCCATCTATCACTAATCTATGGAGCACAGAACAATTCATTTCTATTTCCTCAAAATAACTCCGATATTGGTGTCATTCCGGTCTCTTTGACCCTCTATTAATCTCTGGAGAATGAAAATCCCTACATTATGTGTAGTTCATGATTTCCATGACAGATTGACGGTTAATCTACAAGAGAGCAGCAAAGTACTGTCTTCGTCTCCAAGTCTCTAGTGTGATGAACTGTCGTCACTGTCAAGTCCCGAGTTTGAAGCCGCACTGTGCCAATTCGGATTGACCTACGTTATTGTAAAAGGTCTCATCTTAAGTATAACTTAATAACCATTTTATGATATGTAAATAAATAATTTTCAAAGTTTTTCATACTTACATTTGGGCGAAATAACTCAGTTTTTTATTAAATCTTTCATATAGTTCGATTTTGACAACTCATATATTTCAAACGGTTGCTTTAAATTGTCTGAAAATTCAAAAACTTTTTGCAAAGTTTGATTCTTCATTGTGTCTTAGGTTTTTTAATTAATTAATTAGTGGGCCTCTACTAACTCTTGCACAGCGCATCGCAGAAGAGTACAGATTACCGCTACGACATTTTCTACGATTATTTAAAAATGTGCTGGGAGAAAGGAAATATTATTGGGCCGGGAGGATAAAGTAGGGTGGCAGCCCTGCCCGCTGACCTGGCCCGACCATTCTCCGTCGCACTGGGCGCCTACCAAGGTGAGGGGTGAGCTAATTTTGAGGTGGAGAAATAGATAATGATCAGAGGCCGACAAGAGTTGATCGAAACAAAAAATTTGAAAGCAGACGCGGAAAGCGGTGGTAAGCTCTTGAGACCTTAGGGAACCCAGTTTTTCAATAATAGTCTCAACTATTTAGCTTCAAGCCATCCACCAGCCAACGAGCTCAACTACAATGCAGACAGCAAAGTTCGACATCAGTTGCCACCAGACTCTCTCCACTCTCTTCTCTGTCCATCTCTTCCGTCCCACTCTCCCTCCCCTCCCTCCCTCCCTCCCTCCCTCCCTCCCTCCCTCTGTCTTCCCCCTCTCCATGTCCCCCCTCTCTCTCTCTCTCTTCTCTCCCTCTCTCTATTCTTCCCTCTTCCACTCTCTTCCTCTCTCTTCCTTCTCTCTCTTTCTCTCTCCCCCTCCCCTCTCTTGTCTCCATTTTTGCTCTCTACCTTCTCTCTCTATTCTCAGTCTCCTCTCTGTTCTCTCTGTCTCTCTCTTCTCTCTCTCTCCGGGTAAAACTTATAACGGAGGCAGTGAATAAAGGTTAATTACTTTGCCGAGTACAGGAATTGTCAGAGAGACTTTGCTGGTTGTGAGAGACAGAAAGTAATCAAGTCTGCAAATAGTTTTGTCTGTGGAGATTTAATCGCTTTAGTCGCTGTTCCAGGAAAAGGACTTCGCCGGTTTTCATCTCTCAGCATAAATAGGCAGCCAGACAGACGGAATGTAGGAGCAGCTGCAACTGAATTACCGAGACTCCGCTCCTTTAGAAGATGCTCATTTAATTCAATATCAAACGGTTCTTCCCGATAATTCCCGAGCCTTCTACTACCTGCCTTCCATGCTTATTGCTCAATCTAACAGCAATTACAAATACTCTCAGGATTGTTGAGATTTATAGGCGAGGCGACGAACTGCCATCTACGTGCCTGACTGCAAGCTGCTCTAGTCATATGAAGAACCTACTTTTTCTCACTGTGTCGTTTCTTTGCTGACGCTAATGTTGGGGCGTACAGCAGCACCCCGAGCAGGTATACTGGCAGTCTTCTCCCTCCTTCCAGTCTTCCTTCCTCCAAACAAACTGTCATCCGTGAACTGCATAAATTACATCAGACAATAGTTTCTTTCATTCTCGAAAAAGTAACGTTTTTTTTAAAAAAAAGGGGGGGTAAATAGTTCACTTAGAAAATACGTTGAATGTATGGACAGAAAAAAGAAAACAACCTTAATTACAATTTCGATCCTAAATGTGGAGCCTGACCAAAACTTACATTGAAGCAAATTAAACGTAAAAAGTAAACCCTTTGGACAAAAAGACGTGGACATATCGTTTTTAGACTCCGAATCCTGGATTATAATGTTGTAAATATTGTTTAAGTAATCCTTTCGGGCTCCGTGATGAATTTTTTAATTTCATTATTAGTCATAACTGAGAATTCAGGTATTAAGGTAAGTAATTCTATATATAGCGTATCATTTCTTCGTTAAAGATACAAACATTGATTAAATGTGCATAATAATTTCATTGGTCCAGCTGCATGAACAACCTCTTAAAATTATGAGGATAGGTTTACACGGGCAGTGATGACTGGCAAAATACGACGGGCAGTGTTGTCAGTGCTGACAGTTTTCTTGGAGCGTGTCAACAGCTTGTCAGTCAAGACTGGCGTTCCTAGACGCTGTCCGCATAGGAGGCCAATTAGTGTTAGTTACGGTTGTCAATTATCGACTGTGAACGGTGTGGAAGAGGTGACTATCGATTGCGCGATGGTAAATAGTTTATATTTTGTGTTTTCAATTCGCGTGCAGTTTGGTTTAGTGTGTCATTGGTGTAAGTGGATAGTTCAGTTCAGCAAGGTTTTGGGATGATGTATACATACATATGTATATATATTGCCAAATCTCAGGTCCTGAAGTGATGGCAGAGGGGCATAGAGCCGGGCTGCAAGAGCGTAGACTCAGGTTCGAGTCCCACCAGATGCAACGATTTTTATTTGTTTACTTTATTCACATTTGGTTGCCTTTACTTTTAGTATTTTCTGTTTCAAAAATGTTCTTCTTCTGGAATATTCCATGTATGTATAAATTGGATTGGATTCCAAATTGGAGTCAGTGTTACGCAGCAGGAGCTTTGTACAGCACTTGGCCGTTGATTAAACGCATATAACCTCTACGTGTGTGTTATTGAATCTGACGATCACTCAGAAACGTGACTATATATATATATATATATATATATATATATATATATATATATATATGTCCTGCTATCACACGAATTTAAAATTAATTAATTTTATTTTGTTCAGTAATTGACGTCTTTAAGGGGAATAAATCAACAAGTAATAATACCAGAGTCAATTAAATACTAAAAACCAGGATAGCACAGGCAAGGAGGGCTTTCTGTATAAGAAGGAATTTACTTACGAGTAATATAAGTAAGAATATTACCAAATCGTTGCTAAAAATATTTGTTTGGAGCCAGAGGGAGAACAAAATGTATTGAATGTATGTATTTATTAAATCTACAAATGAGCAGATGCCCGGTGGCAGATACATAGAAATTAAACAATAATTAATAAACTGGTCGTAAGGACAATATTTAACCTATAGTTGAATGTATATTCAATATAAATAACTAAGTGTGGAATCATATTATTAGAAATGATTTTTTTTTAAAAAAAGAATAGTACTGTTTTTGCATGAAAAAAAAAGAAACAAAACAAAAAAATAGGAAATATACTTCACTGTAGTAAATTTTTAAAGATTTGGCAGCACTGATGACGTCACTACACTACACTAAACTTAGATTGAGTCGATATTTTCGTTTCTGTTAGAGGAAGTCCCCCAAACTCTCCTTCAGGCAGATTGTTCAAGTCATTAATTGTCCTTTTTAAGAATGAGTATTTTCAAACGTCAGTTTTTTGGTTCCTTGCTTGTAATTTAAACAGGTGATCTCTCCTCCTCCTCCTCCTAACCATTCTGAATATTTTTCAGCTTCTCGCCTCCCAGCTAATCTCGCATATCTCTTCTCCAAGGGGAAACACTATCCCACGTGACGTTTGTTCCGACAATCCTCATGAGTCTTCCGCCCAGCACGGGAAATTTTTCATGACACAGGGAAAATTTGAATGGTGAATTTTTCGTCAGCAAAACAAGCTTAGTATTATCTATTATATATTATATGGGCTATACCCTAGTAGGATAAAAAGAAACAAGGACACCCTGAACATGTAGTGTTTGATTGCCCTGGATATGACATAAATCAATATGAACGGAATGCCTTAAAGGACATGGATATAAAAGTTGTAATCAGGGATCCGTATTTAATAACAGTGCTCGAAAATATAACAAACCAGAGATCACGGATTGAGCTAGGAAGATATAATTGTAGAATCTCACACAACCTTAGATGAAAGCTCCGTGGTCATAAAGAAAAAAATCGATTTTCTCTGAAAAGCGGGTAGAGAGGAAGACGGTTGTAGCTGCTTCAAACAATTCGACACTTCTTTGGGTCTCTCAAAGATGTGACTGACAGTGACGTCACCAGTCACTCTCGTGGACCGGTAATTCCAGGAACCGGAGAGTAAAACAGATATGAACAGACAAGGATATATACACTCCCGACATTTTCGTATCAATTTGGCGGTAGAAATGAAAAAAAAAACTACACTTGACGAAGCCATCTTAAACACTCATATCCTGGACGCCGGAAAATGAGGGAAACCGGAATTCCGGAGCTGGAAGTACAACCTGTGGTAGAGAAGTGGCGATGCAGGAAGGAGGGAGGAGGAAGCGAAAACATTGAAAGACTGTCTCCTGCCTTCAAAAGGAAGCCCAGGAGACAAGAATAGAGCAATGGCTGACCTCCACGCATCTTTACTGGTAGAACTTATGCAGGGAGAGCATCTGCATAATACACAGTCTGCTCTACAGACCCCCTGCAAAAAATATATATAAGTATTATAAAAAAGTGTTAAAAATCTTTCTGTAATGTAATTTAAAAGAAGATGGAAGCAGCTATGACTTAACATAGTTTTCCTCTCCCTTCAAATTAGAGCCCCCGTTCTTTCTTCCCATACATATTCCGCCAGCTGTGATCTCACAGTACTTTCCCTTCAATCCTCCTACTCCTATTCACCCTTCACCCTATACCCCCCTTCTGTCTTTAGTTTTAGTTTATTAGTTTTCTTATTGTTAAAAAATAAATATATATAAAATAAAATAGAATAAATCTGTAACACAAATCTTGTAAGAAATGAAAGTAAGGCCTGTTATAGATATTGAAGAAAACAGGCTATTAGTGTAATTAGTATAATAAAAAGTATTGTCTATTTGCTCACAGGCATGTCACTCCGTCTGCCAGCCTGGCGTCGGGAAAAGTCATACTTACCTGCCTCTCGCCTGCTAGAACGTTCTACCTAAATTTTTATATCCTTTAATAATTCGAATAAAATGGGGGAAGGTGGTCATGCTGTCCTACACATTTAAATAATTTGGTGGGATAGTGATTCATTTTATTTTATTTCATTCCTTCCAACGATATAGGAAATATTTTATTTTAAGTAATTCGATTCATGGGAAAAGAACATATATTTTCCTGCAACATTTTCGGGCAATGCATTAAATGTTGTTTTTTACCTTCTCATTGATAATTATACTGCTATAACTTCGCGTCTCACTGACAATATTGATTTTAAAAACATGGTCATTTTTGTTTATCTTCCGTATAAATTTATATTTGTACAATATTTATTTGAGAATACCCAGTTGTTGTGTTAATAAATATAATATATCTTTGTCCTTCGAAATAGATTTTACCAGAATCAAATAGACGTCATCGCCGCTGATGGAGCTGCCCCCTGGAGGCGAGCCCTGGAATTGCCATTCTAAGAATATGAATGTGCTCTTTGATCTGTGTACTGTAAACTCTGTGGGAGGCCGAATAATATCTCTGGCATCTCTATGCCTACACATAATTGGAATTCGTTTCTATATCTAATATTATACGGATCACAATGGCGAAAACAATAAACACGACTTGTAAGGAAATTCCTTTCGCCATCATTTCATCCGCTGAAGTAAAAATCTCATGTGTTCTCTGGGGTAATGAGTTTGTAAAGCTAATCGGGTGAATTGCGAGTTGCGGAAAGGAAAATAATAGAATTATTATCACAACAACTAAGTAGCAGAATTCCTTAACTTCCATTCCCAATCTAACAGCCTTTGTTATTCCACTGTTTCCCATGCTACACTCCATCACCTTGATTTTCCCTCCATTAATCCTCATTTTGAACTCTTTTCTCCAGAACTCCGTTCATGCCAATTATTATGGTTTCCAAATCTTCTTTTAGACTCCCCTAATAACTTATTACAATATCGTCGGCAAAGCATAAGTTTTTTGTTTCTTCTTATTGTAGTATGATTCCTTTTCCACATTCGGTTTTAACATTCTTCATTGCCTGTTGTACGTATATAAGTTAAACAGAGTGGGCAATATACTGCATCCTTTGCCTACTCCTTCCTTGATTACGGCTTTCTTTTCTTGATCTCCTATTCTAATTACTGCTGCCTGTCTTCTGTAGAGGTTTTCTATAAGCCTCTTTTTTCGATATTTTATTCCAGTGTTTTTCATAATCCTTAGTAGTGTGCCCCAGTTCACGTTATCAAACGCTTTTCGTAAATCTACAAATTCCATGAACCTAGGTTTTTCTTATCCCGTCTTCTAAAATTAAATGAAAAATCGGTATTTCTTCTCTTGTTCCTACATTCCTTCATTATATTATAGTAGCATTTAAATGGTTCCATTGATGACATTAATTGTATATTTACGTGACCGAACAATAACCTGAACCTATATATTACCGATTCTGTGATATATTTAAACGTACGACGTACCACGTTTTAAGACGTGAGGGAAGTGAACTGAAGAGGGAGGCCAAGGACGGAATACACTAAGCAGAGTAGGGAGGATGTGGGATGTGCTAGGGAAATGAAAAGGCTTGCTCAAGATAGGTTAGCATGGAGGGTTGCATCAAACCAGTCTTAGGACTGAATACCACAACAACAACAAACAACACAGAAAGCGTAATAACTACAGCAGGATAGCACAAGTAAGGAAGAGGTACTTACTTATAGAAGTGTGAGTATCAGGAAATCTTTGCTAAAAATGTTCTTATGGAATGTGGCGTTATATGGGTGCGAAACGTGGACGATAGGAGTTGCGAAAAAGAAAAGGATAAAAGTCTTTAAATGGTGGAGCTATAGGCGAATGAGAATAGGGTGGATAGAATCACTAACCAGGAAGTTCTAAACGGAATAGGGGAAGAGCGGACAATATGCAGGACGTTGACCAAGAGGAGGGACAGGTTAATAGGCCACGGTTTAAGACACGAGGATCTTGGAAAATGACCAGTAGAAGGAAGTTAGTGGCGTAAGAACAGAAGAACGAAGGTAGAGGATTGAATACGCTAAGCAGGCTAGGGAGGATGTGGGAAGTGAATGATAAACACGAATGAAAAGGCTGGCGCTAGACACGTTAACATGCAAGGTTGCATCAGACGAGTCTTGGGACAGAAAACCACAACAACAAAGTGCAACGGAATGGAAAATTTATAATTTTCATAATTTAGATGCAAGGAAAAAATAGTGAATATTCACCCTAACATTTTTCTGGTAAAATAAAATATATTATTACCTTCTCTTTGAAAGATATAAGTTGCTATATATCGGTACACAACTGACAATAATGATTTTCAATCATGGTCAATTTCATATTTTAATCCTTCGTATGAATTGATATGTGCAGCTTACATATTTGAAAATGCTTAGTTAATGTACTTTATATTCTCATTACTTGCATTAAAATATATTTTACGGCACTTATACAGTGGTGCTGGTTTTTTTTGTTAGGGTCGAGCGTCTTTTTATCATCATTATAATTGTTAATTAAGGTGTCGGTAAAACGTTTCTGCCATTCACAAAATATGTTTAATTAGTTTGTCACGATTTTCTGTAAATGTAAATAAAACCTTGACATCGTCAAAACATAAACGGAGATAATTAAAAAGATATTATATAATTATTTTCAATTAAAACTTAAAATATAAATATGTATACTTTGTAATTTTATGTTTACAATTAGTTTTCCACCAAAGTGTTTAAATAACGTGTACTAATGTTTTATTATTAATTAACAAAGGTTATATTTAAATAATTTAGGGAGATACTGTTTCATTTTAAAATCCATTTAGTCCAGCAAACAGAAAATATCTTACAATAAATGAAAAGACGGCCAATTAGTCAGCGTATAATTTTATTGCTATTTAATTAATATAAATGTTATGCTTGTAGGATGCCTGATGAAGTCTCGAATGGGGGAACGAAACGTTGCATTAAATAGCAGTAAATCTATATGCTGACTTCTTGGCCGTCTCTTTATTTGTTGTAAAACTTATAGCCAGAAAACTAATTTTTACAAAATATCTTATTTTGCGGATTTGTGTCTGGAGAAAAATAATATATGAGAATAAAATATTACATATTTTAACATTTATTTGAAATATATTTAAATCGAAGTATAAATTTGAAAACATGGTCACTTTTCTTAATGTTCCGTATAAATTTATATTTAGATTTATTGTTGTTTCCATTAATCCTCGATTGAGGAAATAGGATACGTCATACATTAAAAATTAAAAATGAACAAAATAAAGTACACAATTAAAGACAAATAATCTTAAAATAAATTAATAAAAGGAAATGTATGTAGACAAAAGTCAATATAAACACAACACGGACACACGATGTCACACACACACACACTGGGAAACACAAACAAGCACACACTGAGGAACACGCAATGGAGGAGTTTTGAACTACTTGGACCAGGAAGGAAACTGTCCTTGCTCCAGCAGCAGCAGCGCCATACATGAAACAAACAAACAAACAAAAGAGCAGAAAAAACTGAATAGAAATTTTAAAGATATGTGATGTGCTATTTTACAAGGTTGGCAGCAGCTCATTCAACACTTGCAGCAGGAACCTTGATTAAGAAAATCCTGTACGGAGTAAACCGCAGCAGCGGCGCCATTTAAAAGAATAGTTTTACTCTGCTTCACGAAGCTTTTATAGGAACTATTTTTAACCTCTGAAGGAAGGAAGACTGTTGTTTAGAATTATCCTGGGGGTATTGTGAATACTTTTCTGGTGTAGAGCAAGGCGATGCTTGTCCTCAGGACCTTAGAGCTGAACGATTTCTAGTCGCGTATTCATGAAACTCGCCATTTGTTTGAAACAAATTAGTGTTCCGCTTTACAAACTTTAAGAGTGAGATAGAGTGAGAGAGGGGGTATGTAGTGTGAGTCACAGAGAGAGAGAGAGAGAGAGAGAGAGAGAGAGAGAGAGAGAGAGAGAGAGAGAGAGAGAGAGAGAGAGAGAGATGTTGACGCCAAGCGTTAGCGACAGTTGCAACTGCACGTTTCAATTCATCCTGAAGCTGATTGTTTGTTCAGCTTTCAAAATCTTTCAAATGCAATGTAATAATCTTCCGAGGCTCCTGTCATAGCGAGACAAGCCAGACATCAATGGCGACAGTCTTTACGCCTACCAGAAGGGAAAATAAATAAAATACTTGAGTTTAAAGACGTAAATGGAAGCAGTTTAAGTGTTTCTCAAGGTTCTTACTTGAACTTCATCCTCCCCTTTCTCCCTCCTGCCTCCGCCCAACCTTCACAAGCAGAGTAGAAATAAACGCAGAAGCATTCAGTTAATTTTGCAAACTATGTGACAGTAAAAAACTACACGGCAAAGAAAGGAGACAGATTAATTAACTTTCACAATGATCTCATTTCTGAAACTGCATCTCGTGTTTCATAAGCTGGTAACACTGATGTACCACTTGGAATATATGTATATATTGTAACATGAAAAGTTACACGCAACAATGCGGGCCAGCTTGCGAGTTGTAATTGTCGCAACTCGGGCCAACAATGGAGTCTGGCGAGACTTGAGCAGTCGTCATGGGGTAGTGGAAGGAGAAGGATGTGAATGACCACGCCCTGTAGTGATAATTTTTCTCATGTTCTGAAATGGATTAAAGCTATTATAATCCACTTTTGGTATTTTTATTAAAAAATACCTGGCGCCCAAAAAGCATTTAAATCCTCGAATACGGAGGAACGCCGGATCTTCTACAATATACAGGGTTAATTACGAATCGATGTCATTATATTTCAAAAATGAAGCTAAAAATAACTATTTATTCCATTCGCAAATGTTAGAGCAGAATATCCACTGTTATTCCTAAGGTATATATTATCAAAATGAGATATCCCTTTGGACTTGGTCACCTTTAAACTCTATTAATTTAGAATGAAATTTTCATTTTGAATTTTGGCTTCTGTTGTGTTTTTTGCAATCTGTATTTATTCTAATACTAATGTATTTATCGGTTATAAATAAAATAAACGAATGTGCGTGTAAGGCGTTGCTTTGGAAATTCTTATTGTCGTAAAAGAACGTCCAAGAGTATAGGTGATTATCCTATTTTTAAACAGTTGACAGTCCCTTTTGTCTTTCTAAATAATATACGTACGAAAAAGATTCAAATCCGTGTATTTATTTATTTGGGCGCGACTTATTCAGCGCGATTATTTCCACTAAAAAGAGAATCAAATTCTGAACTAGTTCCCTTTTATTAGTGTTGGATTGATCCTGAGCTAAATGTCATTCACTCACTCTTAACGCTCGGATTTGGCCACTTGCGTAATAAAAAAAGATAACACAGGAAGCTTAAAAAAAAGAGTGACCTAATTAAAAAACTTTAAATTTCCTTTAAGAGCCATTTTAAAAGTGTTAATGTCGCATCTAAACGTCGGTCTATCTAAATTATATTATAAAAAAAATTCTCTGAATTTAGATCCTACGAAAAACAATTTCGATACTCCTCCAACATTTGCGAATAGAAAATTATATATTTTTTAACGTGTAATTGAGAAATATGCTGATATAACTTCGCATTCAACTCGCAATACTGATTTCGGAACATGCTCACTTTCCCCGATTTGAATTAATATTTGTACCTTACATATTTGAAAATACTAAGATATGGTGTAATGAAATAATCCACTTTAATTTGTCTTTTTCTGCTATAAGAAGGATTTTAGCGGAGTGAAAAAGCGCTGTGTTTTTCACATGGGCTGTTATGGAGCTAATGGAATGGGGATGACGTCACGCTATTACTCCCCCTCCCCCGCCTCTCTAGCTATTTAAGATACTATTTGGTTTTACGGACAAGTGACTAGTGATGCGCTGAATAGTTATTTCCCGGTAACATGTTATCCCGTGACAGTTACAAGGAAATAACAGGTTATTTTAGTAACATGTTATTTTAATAAACAAATATTTCAGTACATGGCGATATATATAACCTTCTTATCTGCGCCCATTATAATCGCCCTTGTGTGCCGCACGTACCTAGATAATTACTTTTATTTTTACAAGGAATATACTGTGAACATTGTTAAATCATCACAATATAATATCATGTATTCACGAAAAGGAGGGAAAAGAAAATTAACGAGGATAAAAATAATTGTTCATATAAAATTAAAAATTACGTTTATCGCTTTTAGTGCTAATTAAATAACAGTAAAAGTAAATAAATCAAGTTAAAGTTAATTAATTTATAATTGAAGATAGTGTCAGATAATTGATATATTGAAAGAAAATATGGGAAGAAAGTATGACAAACGTATGCTATTGTATTAATAAAAGTTTATATTTATTCTTGAAATATTTAATCCTATTCCTTGACGATTACATAATATTGATCACATAGGAAATGCATTGAAACGGTATGTAGTTAACTTAAACCAAGATTACATTACTTTTAACATGAATACTTTATTTAAAACTTTTAAATACGCCCTTTTTGAAATAACTTTTTATAACCTGTTAAATTAAATTCGCCAAGGTCCAATGTGAAGCAGACAGACAGCTTGTGGAGCGCAGTGCACCTCTAGCGGGCCAGTGTAGAACTAAATATAACAGGTTGAGCGGAACCTGCTCCTTTTAACAGGTTTATATATAACAGAAAGGTTTAGCAGAGCCTGCTACTTGGTAACAGGTTATGACGTTACAGCGTTATGTAACAGAAGGGATTAGCGGATCCTGTTACTGGGTAACAGGTTACGACGTAACAGCGTTCCTTATATTGTCCTGTTGTAGTCTTTCTGCAAGGCGTGTTTTACTCTTTCCTGTTGCAGGATGATGATATATTTTATATCATTCCAAAAAATACATTGGATAATTCAATCCAAATTTTCAATAATTTTCAACAAAGTTTAATTACATTTTAATATATTATTATTGATAAAAATTGAATAATTATCAACTTTTAACCTTTTTTAACTTTTAAATTGTTGTAAGAGTACCTCATTTTATTCGTTCAAAATGTGTATTGACGAAATTAATGGGGTAAGAATTTAGAAAAAAAAAAGAATTTTAATAACTTTACTAAAATTTTCATTATGATATTTGTGATGTGACAACTTTATAGTCTTCCTTTGAAAATTAAAAAATTGAATAATTAAGAACTCTTCGAGCATATGTTGATTTTTTATACCAATTGGTAATAATTACATTTTAAACCGTCATCCTAACATCTTTAAAATTAATAGGGTGCTATAGGGTTCTATTTAATTGGGTGTTACTAAAAAAACATAGTATTTTCAGTAACAGGGTATTTATAACCGTTACGTTATTTCGATCCCATCCCTACGGGACAACGCTCCCCCCTCGCCCCCCTTCATGTGGCCGATGTTTCTGTGACGTCATCGTCCGTTGCATTTCGTCCGCTACTGACGGACACCGGCTAATGCCTAGGAAAAACCATATAGCTTTAAGACGAGACCGAGGGGGAGACTCACGGTCGGATCGTGAGCCATTCATCAGAGTCGTCCCGCCCCCGCCCCCGCCATCGTCACCCGCCAACCTTGAACTCTACTCCAGCATGGAGCGAGCCTCGACAAAGGAACGCACGGCAACGGTCGACGCATAAGCTGAACCTCTGCAGAAGAAAAGACGAGATTTGGGCGAATAAAACCTCAACATCTCTGCCCAAGCAGCAGTCCTGAAGGTGACTGTAAAAGGATAAAATTTGGCAACGGCGCTTCTCGGACTTGGCGCCGCAGCCAACGACTACAGAAGAATGAATTATTCCACATGACTTCAGAGATGCAGCAGCGGCAACTAGAACATGAAGTCGAGACAAAAACGCGAGACATTAAACTAGTAAAGAGAAGTGCAGACGCTTGAAGAATGAGACAGGAAGTGCAAATCAGCCAAAGAGGCTTGGCTACAAGAGAAATGCAGTAGGAGATTGCATGGTCAGAAGCAGCTTATAGGAAAATAAAAAAAAAACATTCGGAGACAGGAAATAAATCAGCAAGAACATCAGGAGAGCGAATGCGAAGCCAATTCTGGATAAAGAGTAAAAAGCAGAAAGATGGAAGGTGTATCTGGAATAGCTGTATCACGGTGCAAATCAAGATGGGTCAGTAATGGAAGAAGAGGAGGAGGTGGATGGTAAAGAGTTGGGGGACAAGATTTTAAGGTCAGAGTTTGACAGGTGCCATGGCTGACACTAAGACCTCAGCAATTGTAAGGCGCCAGGAATTGACAACATTCCAACAGAGTTGATAAGAAGCAATGTCATGGCTGTTCAGGATAGTAATCTACGAAACAGGGAGAATACCAGAAGATTCTAGTAACAAAATAATTATACCCATACCGAAGAAGACTGTGGCTGATAGATACAGGACAATTAGGTTAGTATCTCATGCGTGAAAAATGTTAATGAAAATAGTATATAGGAGAATGGAACGTCAAATAGAATGCGAGTTAGGAGAAGATCAGTTTGGTTTTAGGAAGAAAGTAGTGACAAGATAAGCAATGTTGGCTTTGCCACTAATTTTAGAAGACAGGATGAGAAGAAAAACCGGTCTACATTTATGGCATGTGAACTGGAACACACTGTTAAGGACTTTGAAGAACAGAGGATTAAAATATGGAGAAAGGAGGCTTATATATTGTAAATGATGGGGATATTAATTAATGAATTCAATAATTGGGTTTAAATATATACATTTATTAATTGTAAATACAATAATTTTAATATGGGTCGTGAGTGTATATATTATGTACAAAAATAATTAATTAAAATGGGATTGTATTAAAGATCTCAGGGTAATTATGGTTTGGGTGTTGACCACGTGTAGCAAATTTTCTGTTCGTTGACGAACCTGAGTTGTTTTCTTAGTCATCTCACTGTAATTTCCGTGTTGTGGAACTTGAAGCAGCCGGTCGACAATAGTACGAAGTCGTGCTGCCAAATTGAGGAAACTCCGCTTTTCCCTCTTCCTTCCGTTATTGTTAAGACCTTTCTCTCCACCACTCTTCTTCAATCTCCTTTCGCCATCTCCTTGTATCAGCTGCAAAAATCTGTCCATCACTCTTCTTCAATATCTTCTCACCATCCCCAGCAAAAATCTCCAAAATTGTCTCCGCCAGCCTCTTTAAAATATTGTCCCCATTTATCCGACACCTATCACTAAGGTGGCTGGGATGGATATTCTCCAATCATATCCCTTGTTTCATTTGGGGAACACACGCCACCCGGTCACCAAATTCCCAGGCAGATCAAGACATTCCGAAACCGGCGACGAGGTGTCCGAGCTTTATGGTCCAGGTGTCAGCCACAGTCCCTTTGTTATTATTCCGAGCCGCCAAGACGGCGTGCGGAAAAAAACCCCTTCTTCCTTCCTGGCCAGCGACTTGCTCAGGCCGAAATATTTGTTATTTAAGTTCCCGTAAATAATAATAAAAAATTGGACGCGGGCTCTACTGCGCTACAATATAACCTCTACAGAAGACCAGCAGCAGTAATTAGAATAGAAGATCAGGAAAGCCGTAATCAAGAAAAACCGGCCTACTTTCAAGGCATTTGTAGATTTGGAAAAAGCCTTTGATCATGTGAAGTATTTCGATGACGACAGTAGACCAGCACCTTGCCAATGGTAAAATAGGTACCTCTTTCTAGAAAACTGCCATAGAAACACAACTGAAATTATCCCCAGCTTATTGCTAAACTTGTGGTATGTGTGAGGAAACAGGACAAATAATTTATTACAGTAAGCATTTAAATTATTAACTTGTTTATCAAGATCTATATTGCATGTTTCAATTTAGGTTCATATCGGTAACGGTTTAACAGAGAAGTGTACTTAAAAAAATCACTGTTTTAGCGTTGGCAATATTAGGGCATCTAAAGAGGAAGACATATTGCGAAACTTCATGAATGAGGTGAAGCCAGGGGTAAGTGTCATGACGGTAAGAAGAAAGTATCTGCAGAAGAGAAAACGGTAAATAATGGGGTTGGTAGACGAAAAATGCTACGACTCAAAAAAAATAATAAAGGTGGAATTGAAAAGAAAATATGAAGAATATTTTTAATTCGCTGTTGCTTGGGTGTTTGACTGGAAAAGGGATCCCGATGACGTCATCCCCGTCTCTCTCATAAAGAATAACTTGTCTGGCAATCCTACGCCCCATTTAAGAGAAAAGTTTGGTCTCGTTTGTGGAGTAACGTGGAGCGTGGAGGAGACGGATAACGAGGACGCGGACAAATTGGGAAATACAAACCCGTCCTGAAACACTAGACGAGGAAGGATACGTAGGAAGACGAAAAACCGTTACGGTCATCGATCGAACACTATAAAGGCCATTATTAATATAAACACTAATGACGGTCATAAAAATGGCACTGAGAACTGTATCACAAAAGAAATTTTAATTTTCAGTCATAGGAAAAAGGGCTAAAATTAATAACAAGCAATTTAAATTATTTAGGAGGATTATATATAATGATATGTTAATGACTAAAAATTTCCTTAAACTTAAATAAAAATGTATATTTGATTCATACTGACAAAACTAAGCAACTTGTCTTCATTTATTAAGAAGATTATAATGAGAAAATTAACGGTTTACCAGATGATAAAAAATACTTGTAGATTAATTAGGACTAATCCTGCAATGAAAATTAATAAATCAGTAAATGAATTTCTAATTAAATTGGTGGTAACACTTAAATTTATTGACCAAGAAAGAAGGATATAATTATTAAAAAAACTATTACAACAACCCTAGAATAAAAGGATCAATTAAAATGCAACAAAAAATTATCCTGTAAGGCCGATAGTTGATAATAGAAATTCTGCTAATTACAATTTAACAAAGTATTTGAAAGATAGCCTTGGATTTCTTTTTCTATAACGACAACTCATACGATACAAAAAATGATTTTGAATTAAAAACCATAATAAATAAAATAGAAAACTTTAAAAATAATGATAAATTAATAACTTTAGACGTAGTTTATTTGTTCACAAATATACCAACAAAACTAGCCGTTGAAATAATTAATTCAAATTGGGGCAAAATAAAAGACCACTCAGAAATAAAAAGTAAAAGCATGTTTATTGAAGGTATAAAAATATGTTTCCATAATGGCTTTTTAACATTTAAAGATAAAATATATAAACAAGTTCATGGTCTTTCCTATGGGAGATGAACATTGCTGGTATCATACTAAATTATATTTGAGGTAAAAAGTTCAAAAAACAAATATAAAGCCAAGGTTATGTAAAAAATAATAGATGAAAATAAAATAGAAAAATTATTAGAAAATAAAATTGATTTTAGAAAGAGAATCTGTTAATGAAATCAACTATTTAGATATAACAATAATTAGAGATAAAACAAAAATGGTATAAGAAACCAATGACAGCTGATAATTAAATCAATTATTTCTCTAACAATCCATTATCTTAAAAAAGGAATGTTGCAAATAATCTAATACATAGATCTTTAAAATTAACAAACATCTAATTAATAAAATAAATTAAAACAATTATATATGAGACACTATTCAATAATTTTAACCCTAAAAATTGATAAATACTTTATGGTATTCTAATATAAGTAAGAAAAATAATGGTAGTGAAAGTAAACCTGGTAATAATACAAAATAAGGTAGTGGTAAATAATGATCAACAAATTAAACATAATAATAACCTTAAAACCAAAAATAAACAGAATATCACACATTATTTTAAATCAATAGATAGTAAAACATCTAAATTAAATAATACAGATGATAATCAAAAAGTTGTCGGAAAAGAGACAAACAATAACACTGATAATAAAACATGGTAATTGCTCCTTAACATACATTGAAACACTAACTCCCAGAATAGCAAATGTTTTTAAAAATAATTGTTTTAATGGAAAAAAACAATTAGATTAAAGCCAGAAAACAAGATAAAAAATATTTAATTAAACTTAAACATAAAGTTTTGGTAAAAGAAGGAAATAATGTAATATATTGTAACATGAAAAGTTACACGCAACAATGCAGGCCAGCTTGCGAGTTGCAATTGTCGCAACTCGGGCCAACAATGGAGTCTGGCGAGACTCGAGCAGTCGTCATGGGGTAGTGAAAGGAGAAGGATGTGTCGGCAGTTACGGACGGAGAATGACCACGCCCTGTAGTGATAATTTTTCTCATGTTCTGAAATGGATTAAAGCTATTAAAATCCACTTTTTTGGTATTTTTATTAAAAAATACCTGGCGCCCAAAAAGCATTTAAATCCTCGAATACGGAGGAACGCCGGATCGTCTACATTTGGCGCCGCAGCGTTGGGGCCCCGAACAACGTGGTTTGGTGAGGACGACTACGTGGTACCCTAGAATTGTACGACGACTGAAGAAGTGGGAGGCGCTGAAAAAGGAACGCTGTGTGGATTTCGTCGAGAAGTGTGTTGTGTATCTTTTTAAAATGGAAGAAGTGCAGGAGGCTATTACGTGTGAAAGAGTAGATGAGAAGGCAGAGGACGCTATGCTCAGGGACATAGTAAGATATTTGATGAAAAATGAGGAAGTTATTGATGACATGGTTAATAGTATTTTGAAAAAAGAGGAAGTTCGTGATAAGCAGATAGAAAATATGGTAGAAGTAGAGCGGTGTGTAGATACGAAGTGCAATAACATTGAGGATGAAGGGGAAGAGAAATCATCTGACCTTGAAGTGTTGTCTGTTGATATTGACATTGAGGGAGATGGGAAAAGAAGACCAAATGAGATAGCCAAGGAAATAGAAATAAAACTATCATTGGGGGCTAAGGATGGACCAAAGCAGCAAAGAGATCATTTGTTAAAAAAGGAGAGTGTGGTTGCTGTAACAATAAAGGAAGATCTGATGCGGAAGGATCGATTTCATGATGTAGTTAAGAAAGTTGAAGCTGATAAATGTGAAGGTAATGCGAACGCATTGAATAAACATGTTAGGGAACAGCTGATTATGTTTGCAAACAAAGATGAAGTATTGAAATGTTTGTTAATAGGTTTAAGACTAACTCCCGAAATACGTACAAGAGAAAGGTACGAAGGAGAAACATTCATCAAAAAACTAAGCGGAACTTAATGATTAGCGGAAAATGTGCTTCTATGTCTCAAAATTGTGCATCCTATGGTGAAAACAGAGCAGGAAGAAAGTTATGGAATAGGGGTGGATGTGGAGTTCCTTGGAATCCAGGTGCAAAAACTGAATGCGGTATTCTGTTAATGTCAAACTAATAAGAAACAGATGTTCTGTTGACGTGCGGTAAACAGCTGACAACAAGTGTCATATGAACTGTCAGAAACAGCTGATGGCAAATAAAATTTTGTGTAATAACATTGTAATTAGTTATAAGAAACAGATGTTCTGTTGAAAATTTGCGACGTGCGTTAAACAGCTGTTGTGCAGAAAAATTTGTAATTACTTTATGAGTGAATTTTTGTAAAACCTAATGTAATTTTGACTAAGGGCGTGGGTCAGTCAAATTGTTTACGACTGTGTTTCAGTAAGTGTTATTAAAAAATTGTACAATTTTTTAAATTCATTGGGGGCGGGGATAATGTAACATGAAAAGTTACACGCAACAATGCGGGCCAGCTTGCGAGTTGCAATTGTCGCAACTCGGGCCAACAATGGAGTCTGGCGAGACTTGAGCAGTCGTCATGGGGTAGTGGAAGGAGAAGGTTGTGTCGGCTGGACGACGGAGAATGACCACGCCCTGTAGTGATAATTTTTCTCATGTTCTGAAATGGATTAAAGCTATTAAAATCCACTTTTTTGGTATTTTTATTAAAAAATACCTGGCGCCCAAAAAGCATTTAAATCCTCGATTACGGAGGAACGCCGGATCGTCTACAATATATAAAATTAATTTTAAAGACTGTAACAAAAATTCTACGGGGCACACAGGAACTAACCTGAATACTAGAATATATACCATAGAAATAATGCAAAGAGCAATACTATACAACCTTTTCACTACACCATTCAAACCTAAAGAAAATATAGATTAGGATAATATTAATATTTTACATGAATAAAATAATATAATTAAAATACAGATTTTAGAATCTATATAAAGTTTTAAAAACAATAATGGTATGAATTCTAGAAAGGAAAGCGAAGATATATCTAAACACTACGCCAAAGTTTTAGAGTAAAATAAAAAAATAGTTATAATTTGAAAATTTGTCGATTTGGACTGAAACTTATCAAATATCGTTCTACAAGATTCGATAAGTCGATTTGAAAATTACCATTATTATTGACACTTTTGACTTTTAAAATTTTGACATGGCTGAATTTACGAGTTGAGGATTCACTGAAGAAATATTTTGAATGTAAATTTTTCCACAATTTGATTAACACACGAACAAAATATTTGTTGAACTTCTGGAATTCCGAAGTTCGATAAAAAGCTGTGTGTAGGGCAGCAGAGTCACGTACAGTGCACGATGAGAGTTACAAATTATATACATACATACTAAATTACATGAGGGTATGTACAATATTTTAACATTAAATCATTGAAACACCAACTTTTTATATTGTAACAATTTTAAACAAATTACATCGTATAATTTTTCTTAATGTTTCAAAAAATTTGCTTTTGATTTTGTAGATGCCGAAAGCTCTTTATCATACTAAATAAAAGTCAGGCTTTTAACAAAATTTAATAAATTCCTTGAAAAAAATTATATATTTCATGGGAAAGAGTGGAGGACGTTCTGGATTTGCAATTAGTTTCTTTCGGTAATTATCCAGAGAGAAACGTTCCTGAAACGAAGATGAATTATCAGTCGCATGTAAATTATTTTATTGTGTTTCCTTTCGGTCTGCTGAATATTGCTCGTCTTAGATTGCGAGGCAAGATGCTAAATACACAGGCAGGTCAACGTTAGGGTACCTGCTTCTTGAATTTAAATTATTCTTTAAATAAATGTTGATATAAGTGCAAAGAAGCATCCAATTACAATCCTTATCAACACCTAACTTATAGACTGAATATGTTTTTAAAGGATTGTGGGGTTTTTATTTAAATTATTTTATGAAATAACTTTAAGATCGCTTTAAACAAAGTAATTCAAGGGGATGACATCAGGGTTAATTACTGATTGGGGGAACCACGTGGAGCAGAGACGAACCTGTTTAACCTTCGAATGAAGGCTTTCCCGGTGTAAGTAGTATACACGGTTTTCTCTTCACCTGAAGATGGTAGCAATGACAGCTGCCGAAACGTCGTGGAACTACTGTGTTTTCACCCGGTTGGAAGCCAGAGAAAACCTTGTTAACTGTTTAACCTTCATTCCAGTCTTGATTCAGGTTACTAGGCGACCGGAACTTCCTTCCTCCTTCCGATTCAATTGTAGATTTTCCCTCTGCCGGCGGAAAATTGGATGAACCTGGTACTACTGGTGATTGAGGAAAGTACAGTTATTCCTGTTCCTTTCCTGTAGCCTTTCTTGTCCTTAATATCTTTTCACTGAAGAGCAACAAATCGAACCTCACTTTCAACTCTTGTTGCACTGTCCAGATTCCTCCTCCCTTTCAACATCCATTCCACTCTCTGATCTACTCTCCAACTCTACCTCCTAACCCTCTCAACGTCTATAACCATTCACTTACGGTGGCTCCTCGCCTTTCCAACGTCTTGCACAACACTGAATAATTTTCGCCTCCTCAGCTGACAGCTTAACTTGGATATCCTTTCTTCAAGACAAAACCGTATCCCACGTAACGTGTTATTTTTTCGTTTCTTAACGCATGCCAGTGATTCGGTCACCATTTACTCAACATATTTTTTCTAGTGTTTCTAGTTCCTCATTTTATTTTACTTACACCGTTTCAATTTAATTTACTATGCTCTTTGCTACCTTTGAATCGATTATTAATATATTTATTCTAGTGTTTCTAGTTCCTCATTTTATTTTACTTACGCCGTTTCAATTTAATTTAGTATGTTTTTTGCTCCCTTTTGATCTATTATCTATCTCTGTGACCCGATATAGTTGTCTGTGTTGCTGCTGCTCTGTTGAAATGAACGCTAAAGGGCATTTTACATGGTCCCGCCTTTAGAAAATAACTGCACGCCGGATCAGATAAGGAAAGCCTCGCCCTGCTCTGCGTTCAAAGGGGGAAAAATGACGAACAGGTTAAAGGACATTTACTGAATGAACGTAAATACGTCTTGGAACCTGCAGATTTTCGAATAGAGATTGACATCTCCCATAAACCGGACCGTGGGAATAAGTCCACCTGAGAGATACAGATACCTGCGTCTGTCTTTATGCTACCACAGAGGACCTGCACAGACGTCAGAGCTCGGGGTCACACTCAAAATTTGATGATGTTTGCTCTCGTCAGAGTCTCAACTTAACATGTTGTTGTTGTTGTGGGATTCTGTCCTCAACCCTCAATGCTTACCTATCTTGCGCAAGCCCTTTCATTACAGGACTTAAACAATAGTTATTAATCTCGTCGTAAAGACCAGAGTTAACCTATAATTAACTATAATTGATACGCGTGATTAAATTGTAAATAAAATACATCTGTTTCTTGGCTTTTTCTGTGTCTGTATGGGTGGTTAGCGAAACTCGAACAAAAATCCCAACCCTTTCCGTTATGAAAGTGGGAGGAGGTCTCGAGGCGCATTTCATGGACAATAGACTGACCCTTCTTTTGTAACGAGAGCAGCCCATTGATAAAAGGGACCATCTATAGAAAGTTGAGTTGCTGCCGGGAAGTGATCGTGGCTAATTTGGAAGGACCGGCCCGGGAAAAAAAGGAAGGTCCACGAAGAATCTGGAATACTACGGCTAAATGCGTAACATATGCAGCATTTACGCCACCCTCCAAGATAAAAAACTTTCAATAAACTGAAATTGTCAAACTGCACGCCAATAGGAGACTTTGGTGGACAACGTCTGATTGGTGGTTGAGGATGGTGAGTGTGTGACGTCTGACCGATGTGACGACGGAGGAAAGTTTGGATTCAAGAGGGATTACTAGATTGTGAGAGCAGAAAAGAAGTTGTCGGGAGAGAAGGAGAGAAGAGCTTGTCAACAGAGGATGTCGGGGAAACGGAGAGACATTGGCAGAAGTTGCAACTCGGAAGGAGAGTAAGGGAGAGACCAGCAGAAAGAGACCATCTAGTAGCAGTCAACCAGCAATCAACCAGCATATAGAAACATATGCATTTTAATCGGTATCGTACCCATATTTTTGACTTTTGAGTTCACATTTTCCAAGGCCTATTGTCATTCGTTCACCCCACAGTGAATACCCTGAGATTAAACTTAAATGCTAATGAATTGTCCTTTTCCTGTTTTATATTATCTGAAACTTGTAAATAACTTTGATGATGTTTTATTAAGATTAAAACTTAGAATTGAACTTAAACTTTCATTTCCCCTTCTTTATATTCCCCTTCTTTATATTATTATATATAATTCAGTAAACATTACATAAAAGTATAATTCTATTACTTCAATATAAATCATACATACAGCTAAAAAATAAATATACTGAAATTATAATTTTGTTGTTATGGGTCTGATAAACCCTCCATGTGCATGCCTTTTCATTTCCGAATAACTAGAACACCCCACATCCTCCCTAATCTGCTTACTGTATACCATCCTTGACGTTCCTCTTCTGTTCTTACCCCACACACTTCCCCCCTAATCCTAATAATTTTACAAGACCCTCATGTCTTAAAATATGGCCTATTAATCTATCCCTTCTCTTGGTTAACGTCCTAGATATTGTTCCCTCTTTCCCTATTCTGTTTAGAACCTCCTCGTTACTCATTCTATCCACCCATCCATCTCATTCTCCAATAGCACCACATTTTTCTGTAACTCCTATCGTCCATTTTTCGCTACCTTCTAACGCCACGCTCCATACGTAAATTTTTAGTAACGATTTCCTAATATTCAAACTTCAAAACTAAATATAGAAAATGAACAGTACAACACGGAGAAGAAATAAAGACCCTACGATTTTCCGATCATATTGCAGAAGAAGACTTGGAAACCATCATAAATGGCATATACGGGGTCGTGAAGAATGAGTACAAAATGAGGGTGATGGAGTGTAGTATGGGAAACAGTGGAATACCAAAGACTTACACTGAGAAGGGATGTTGTGACCGAAGTTAAGGAATTCTGCTTGATGGAAAGCGTAATAACTGTGGATGGTAGAAGTACAGTAGACATAAAGAGTAGGATAGGACAGGCAAGGAAGGCTTTCGCGATAAAGTGGAATTTATTTACAGTAAATATAAGTGTTATATTAGGAAATGTAGACCTATAGAGAAGGATAGGACAGGCAAGGAAGGCTTTCACGATAAAGTGGAATTTATTTACGGTTAATATAAGTGTTATATTAGGAAATAGTTTTTCATAATGTTCGTATGGAGCGTGGCGTTATATGGGGTGTGAAACGTGGACGGTAGGAGTTGCGGAAAGGAAAAGGATAGAATCCTTTGAAATGTGGTGCTAAAGGAGAATGAGAGGGATAGTGGATAGAATCACTAACGAAGAGCGTGGCGTGCTAGAAGGTTGCGGAAAATGGACGATAGGAGTTACGGAGAATGTGATGGATGGTGGATAGAATGAGTAAGGGGGAGGTTCTAAACAGAATAGGGACAGAGAGAACAATATGGAGGACGTTGACCAAGAGAAGGGATAGGTTAATAGGCAACGTTTTAAGACATCAGGTTCTTGCGAAATTAGCATTAGAAGGAAGTTCGGGGGGTAAGGAAAGAAGAGGGAGGCCAAGGATGGAATGCGCTAAGCTACGTGGTATTTGTGAGGAATTGAAAAGGCTTGCACAAGATCGGTTAGCATGTAGGGTTGCACCAGACCAGCTTAGGACTGAATTTCACGTCAACAACAACAGTACAAAATATACATTGAGAATATCAATAGGTAACACTTTCACTACAAAAATCTATTAGAATGAATTCCAGGTATTACGTATATAAGAACTTCAGCGGCAAGATGAAGATTACCGTCGTGATTTTTGTCCTCTATGCCTGAAGGTTTCAAGTACTTGAACGTTTTTCAGGGAATGGTTTCTCCTCTTATTCTTCTCTGCACCCCCGATTTTAAAAAGACCGTACAACTGTTGTTTCCCAGTTAGGCCAAGGTTGTGGCTATGCAATAGGTGATAGCTGTTAATACAGCGATATTGATTTTGCCCCCTTTTAACCCCTCCCCGTTCCGTTATTATTTTTATTGATATAATAAGAATACAATTTCACGGCTCGGCGGAGCAAATCCTCTTTAAAGATCTTTATCAGTTTAATTTCTCTCCCCCTTGGAGAGGGAAGGAGGCTGAGGCTGCGAATTTGTTGTGATGATTAAATTGTAACTAATTCCTACACAGAGATAGGGGATGATGAGGATTGGGGGGGTGGGGGGTTGAGTTTCGATGCCGTAACCTTGTTTAATTGCAGGGGAAGGGATGGAGGGCGTGATTTGGGGGTGGGGGGAGGTAATGAAAATGATAAATTAGCGTCTCTGAAGAATTACTAGCGATTGATGGTGTGTGATAACCTAAAAACCAGAGAGAAAAGGAGGCATCCGAAAAAGGTAAGCCCAAAATTCACTCTGTAGAAACACACCTGCGAGAGAAATCTCCCTCCGTCGTCCACCAATGTAGAATTTTGTATTTTTGGGAAAGGATGATAGAGGGGGGAGGGGCAGCAGTATTCATGAGGGTGATCCAGCAAGAGGCAACTTACCTTTGATACCATAGGAAGGGAATTGATAAGAGGGGTGTGGTATGTAGAGCAAGGTTGACTAGGGACCCCGGGCTATAGTTTGTAAATGATGGGGGGACTATTAATAATTGGGTTTAAATATATACATTTATTAATTGTAAACACAATAATTTTAATATGGGTAGTGCGTGTATATATTATGTACAAAAATAGTTAATTAAAATGGGATTGCATTAAAGATCTCAGGATATTAATGGTTTGGGTGTTGACCACGCGTAGCAGATTTTCTGTTCATTGATGAACCTGAGTTGTTTTCATATGCATCTCGCTGTAATTTCCGTATTGTGGAACTTGAAGCGGCCGGTAGACAATAGCATGAAGTCGTGCTGCCAAATTGAGGAAACTCCCTTTTTCCTCTTTCTTCTCTTGTTGTTAAGACCTTTCTTCCCTGCTTCATGGACTGATCAAAGCATGGTCTCCGCTGCCACCTCACCAATCTCCTCTCTCCACCACTCTGCTGCCAATCTCCTTTCCACCTTGAATCACCATCAAATTCTGTCCACCACTCTCCTTCAATATCCTCAGGCCATCCCCTGCAAAAATCTCTCCAAAATTGTCTCAGCCAGCCTCTTTAAAACCTTGTCCCCACTTATCCGACACCTATCACTAAAGTGGCAGGGATGGATATTCTCCAATCATATCCCCTTTTTCATTTGGGGAACACGCGCCACCCGGTCACCAAATTCTCAGGCAGATTAACACATTCAGAAACCGGCGACGAGGTGTCCGAGCTTTATGGTCTAGGTGTCAGCCGCAGTCCCTTTGTTTAGATTCCGAGCCGCCAAGACGGCGCGCGGAAAAACCCCTTCTTCCTTCCTGGCCAGCGACTTGCTCATGACCAAATATTTCTTATTTAAGTTTCCGAAAATAATAATAAAAAATTGGACGCGGGTTCTACTGCGCTAGAAGTTTAAGGATCGTACCAGGTGATTCACCTAAAAGAGACGAATTGAAACCCCTATAAAACCTGAATTCACAAGTTCGCGATCTTGGTACTTGTACCCCCATGCCCTTTCCACTATGACGTAAGCGTGGACGCTCCATACCTCGACCAGCTTAGGAGGCAGTTAGACAATTGCTCCCAGCGGGAACGCGGTGTAGTGCCTCAAGGCATACACCAAGGTTGCACCTTGAACCCCCACTGGCTGCTATATAGCTGCTGAGCTCAGTGGATTCAGCTGTGCCAGTCACCGTGACCGTGACAACAGCCACCAACTGATCAAAGACAGACGCTGACGCACCTGTGTCACCTGCAGACTCCGTTCTGGGAAAAGAGAAGGATCTACAGGCTCCACGACGAGTCAACAAAGACAACTGCTCACGTAAATAAGTAGATTTATGATACGAAGAAGCTGAGTTGCGTTTGAATTTGGTTAAAACTGTAGACGATTCTAGTTTCCAGAACCATAATAGTTAATAAACGGAACGAAAAAAAATCACATATTGATATAGGCGCTACCAGAGTTTCTCTCGCAGGCGCTTGCTGCTTCACCCCAGAGTGACTGCGGGTCTCACCTGATCATGTCGGGAATGCCTCTTGCACTCTCTCTCTGGGTATTTTTTATCAAAGTTCTCACATGCCGAGACACCTTCACCTATTTTAGGAGGTACATGTACTGGGGTCGAAGACATTGGGCATATGGCAAGAGTTGTCAGGCTGATCCCATTGGATCAGTAGGCCAGCTGCCTCCTGAAACTGGTGGAGGCATGGAGAAGGGAATGCTGCGACCTCACAGCAAACTCGTCTCCCGTCATTCGGAAGGTCATGAGAATAATACCCATTGGCCTGATGCAAGTTTTCTAGGGTTTTCCCTGCATCTCTTTAGGTAAAACACCACTAGGGTAGGATCCTTAAACCATGTCCCTGGGGCCGTAGATAACCCTTGCTCTACCTTCCGCATTTTCCCTTTTCAATTCCCTTCCTATGCTATTAAAGGGGAGTTGCCTGTTTCAGGATCACCCTCATGTAGCCTGTTAACCCCCCCCCCCCAAAAAAAAATGAAAAAATCACGGAAATGGACAACAATACTGTCGTCAAAATAGTGGAGACTTGAGTTTGAAGCCTCTCTGTGACCATTCGGATTGACCTACGGTATTGTGAAAGTTTTCCTTGTACGCAAAACTTAATGTCAATTTATGTTATGAAAATAAGTAAAAAATTAAAAACATTTTATAAATGCGTTTTGGCGAAGAACCTGAACAAAGTAAGTGCTCATGAACAATTCTCGAGTTTTCAACCGGGTAAGTATAAAGTTTGAACACGACGTTTCCATGGTGAACTGAAGAAGATGGCAGAGCAAGCCATGGAAACGTCGCTTGAAAACCCGAGAATTGTTCATGAATAATATACACCGGGAAAACCCACGCTCTCTTATAAAGTGAGTGTTTTTTATTTTATTTTTTCATATAACTTGAATTTGACAACTGATAGATTTAAAACTGTTACTGTGAATAATCTGAAAATTTAGCATAAGACAGTGTGAACCCTTGCAAGCCAATCCGCAAAGTTTGAATCATCTGCTTGTCTTACTGTTCTTTTAAATTAATTAATTAGTGGACCTTAGGTAACTCTTGGACAGTGCGTTGCAAAAGAGTGGGACAAAGCTTTTCATGTAGCGGCTGAAAGTCATAAATATAAAATTAATTGATGTATCAACGCTACAAAAATTTGTACGTTTTTTTAATAAGTGCGGGGAGAAAGGAAAGTTTTAAATTGTAGTCTGCTCAGGCTCATATCATATATGTGAGGTAAGGTAGACATTGTCCCATCTTACTGTCATAACTTCCGAAAAAGAATATTAATAATTAGTGCTTGGATAATATATTTACGAATGCTTCCTTTACTCCAGGAATAAATCTCAAGTATGCGTGAGAATGAAAAGACAATTATGGTAATTGAACCCGAAGGATATTGAGAGGACTTGACGAGTTCTTTCAGACAAGTAAAAGAAGACTTTGATCCCAGGATTTGGTGTTGGAAATTGCAGAGATTCGTGTCCTCGTGATTGGAGGCAGAGATTACAATAACAGCGAACGGTCCATCCATTACGAGAACGTGACGCCGCATTCAGGTCACCGTACCTAGAACTCTCCCTCTAATCTCTCTCTCTCTCTCTCTCTCTCTCTCTCTCTCTCTATATATATCCCTCTCACTCTATCTCTATATTTCTCTCTATAATTCTCTCCCTCTCTTTATCTCTGTCCCTCCCTCTACCTACATCTCTCTATCTCTCTCTGATACTCTGTATATTTCTCCCCATATATCTCAATTCAGTTCTCTCTCTCTATTTATATCTCCCTCTATTTATTTCTATCTTTCTCTACTTATCTCTATATATATGTCTTTCTCTGCCTCTCTCTCTCTCTCTCTCTCTCTCTCTATATATATATATATATATATATAATAAAGATAATAAAGATCAATTGCTTAGCCAGCCCAGCCTTGATAGAAAAGTGTGGTTTTCAATACTTACAATGATCTATGGGAGCGTTTCTCGAGCAAAAACTGCCCTACTCAAAGGTTATACATAAGCCTTCTTCCTCTATATTTAATTCGAGACCTGTTTATAATCCTTAATAGTGTGTTCCAGTTCACAGTATCAAAGGTTTTGTGTAAATCTTTAAATACCAATAACTTCGTCCTGTTTTTTCTTATCCTGTCTTCCAAAATTAGAAGCAGTGTTAATATTGCTTCTCTTGTCCATACCTTTTTCTTAAACCCAAACTGATCTATTTGTCAATCCATGCTCCTATGTACTACTTCTCTGGGACAACGGTCATGCCATTTATTATGGTTTCCAATTCTTCTCCTGACTCTCCTAATTAATTAAATTAAGGTAGCGAAAACTGTCGAAAGGGCCGCGGATTAACCTTCCGCTTTCCGAGCTCGATCTACAACGTCAGGCTTCACCTTAAATTATCAACATCTCAGTGTATTCTTCAAACGGGTCTGAGACTTCAGGTGCTGCTCAGATGTCGCCCTTAGACCATTTTTTTTGCAAACCGTGAAGTGGGAGATTTTATATCGATTCTACCTTCACACTTATTTTTTATCCAAATGGTATATTTCCGGACTCGTGTTTCGTACAAAATCTTTATCTGTTAAGTCCTCTGCACGCCTATAATAGGCTTGTATAGAGAAAGCACTGAGCGGATTTTCAAAATCGCCTTTGCCTGACTGCGGCTGCTGTTACGTTGTCCAAACAAAAAGGTCATTAAATATACCTGCCGAAGATCACATCTCCAGTATTAGAAACGTTGTGTGGTATTTTTTTTGGTGTGTAATTTAGCTACTTTCTATTCGTTATTTATATAACTTTAGGTTCCGGGGGATCTTATAGGAAAGGATGAACACGCAGACAGACGTTTCAGAATGAAAAGAGGCTTCTCGACAGAATTACAGACATTTTTGGTAATTTTTAAACGGGTCTCATAAGACATCGTGACTTTTAGGAATTGAGGACTGCGAAAGGGAGTGTACTTTGCGCCGTGACGTCACGCAGCCATAAGAAGTGACGTATAGCGAGTTAACAGGACCGCACCCGCAGCAAGAGCCATAATAATAATTATTATAATTATAAATTGCAATTAGCGCGGTTTCCTGTCGTCGCCTCCCATTAAGGGCGGGACAATAATTCTCGATCTCTCGAGGGCGAGTAGATTAAACTACAGTGGCGGTGCCTGGCTTAATTACCCACATTAAGACTCTCATTCACCCACTCGGATGGCGTCCGTCTTATCTCCTCCGGGTTCTGAAATGGTATTATGTCGACGTTAGATTAGTGCATCTAATCTGTAGCGCAGTGAGGACACCTCCCTAATTTTATTCGAATATTTGGAATTTTGAATGATATAAAAGTTCAGCAAGAACGTTCTAACCACCGACAGGAAGGTGAGAAAAGGGGGTTTTCCTGGCGCCAGGCTGGAAGTGGTTAGGCAGACCTGTTCGCGTTTTTATAATGTGAAGCTTGGTTTTTGCTAAAGGAACATTCGCCCTTCTGAAGGACACTGTTCCCTGTGTAATGAAAAATTTCCCGCGTCGCACGAAGGACTCACGAGGATTGGTGGAACAAACATCACGTGTGATAGTGTTTTTCCCTTGGAGAAGGGATATACGAGATTATCTGGGAGGCGAGAAGCTGAAAAATATTCAGAATGGTTCTAGACGTTAAGAGGGCGAGGAGGTAGAGATGAATAGTTGATCAGGACTTGGAATGGAGGAGAAAGCTGGACAGTCGAACGGATTTTGAAAGGCAGGAGAGTGCAACAAGACGTGAAACTGAGGTGTGAATTGTTGCTCTTTTGTGAGAAAAAATATTGAGAAGCAAGAAAAACCTTGGTTCCCTTCAATTAGCGGCAGCAGCAGGTTCATCCCACTTTCCGCCGGCAGAGGGAAAATCTAAAAAATTCAACCCGAATGAAGAATGAAGTTCCGGTCGCGTAGTAACGTGCATCAAGACTCGAATGAAGTTAAAATTCTTGAGAAGGCATTACTTATGAGAATTACAGATTTTCTTACAAAATTCAAACTTATTTCCACATTGCAACATGGTTTTATTAGTGGAAAATCTACCAACACGGCTTGATACGACTTCGTTCAAAGTATTCAGGACGCACTTGATGAAATAAAGACTAGCATTTTTTTCTGACCTCTCGAAAGCGTTTCATAATATTCTACTCAGAAAATTAGACTTCTACGGAATGAGAGGAGTTCCCCTGTCTTTATTGACATCGTACTTGCAAAACAGACGCCAAAAAGTTTCTATTCAAAACACGGATGGAAATGAGTATCTGTCAGAATGGGAAACAATTATCTGCCTGCCTGTGGTGTCCCTCAGGGCTTAATTTTGGGACCTTTACTTTTCATCATTTACATTAACGATTTACCTAATTATTTAGATCCCTTAAAATAAGTCCTCTACGTGGGGCTGACGACACAAATTTGGTTATCACGGACAGCCACCGACTCGGAAAATTTATGCGAGAAAGTTGGTACTGCGATGCTCCTACAGTCTCAATCTTTGGTTCACTGTAAACAAATTTTCTCTTAACCTAGACAAAACCAAAATCGTTAACTTCACAGCAAACAGAAACAGTTTATCTCCTAACTTGGAAAACATTTCATAGCACGCGCCCCTTTTTTTCTTGGTCTGCTGATTAACAATAATTTGAAATGGAATCAATCACCACATTAAAAAAATACCGGGAAAACTCAGCAAAATTTGCTTTACATTACGAATGTCAGCTCGGGAAGCCAACAATGATGTACCATGCATATATTCATTGTCACGTGTCATTCACGGTATTGCAAACTGGGGTCATTAGCTTCACGTTTTTAAACTGCAATAGCGGGGGCCGTAAGGATAGTAAGTATCTAGTATATAGTGGATGGAATACCACTTGGAAACCTTTCGAGTTCTAACCTTGTCTTGTACGTATATTCTAGGAATTTTAAAATTTGTATGGAGCAACATCAATCATTCTATATGCTGTTCAAGTCACTAGAAATCTCTCTCAGCTCCGTGTTGAAAAAACATCGTCTAAGTCTTTTTGAAACAAGCCTCCATTCACTATTCCGGTATAAATCTATACAATAGTCTCCCGGAAGAAATAAAAGCTTTAAAGGTTCATAATTATTTATAAAGAGTTGTAAATCTCTGTTAATGAATGGAGCGTATTAAAGAGTTGGCAGAAAGGAAGGACTAAAACAGTTTGCTGGTGTCCTGTCAAATTATTCTAT
Organism: Eucriotettix oculatus; assembly: GCA_034510155.1. Classification (NCBI taxonomy): domain Eukaryota; kingdom Metazoa; phylum Arthropoda; class Insecta; order Orthoptera; family Tetrigidae; genus Eucriotettix; species Eucriotettix oculatus. The sequence continues at coordinate 217,372,115 of CM067377.1, read as the reverse complement.
TATTTTACAACTATAATCTACTAGAATTTAACTGCTGACTTATTTTCTTTTTCATGTTCGACAGGGAACCTGTTTCCTCCTCCTCCGTCGACTTAAAATTGAAGATTGAATTTTATCTTTCCTTTCTTGTCAATTCTTGGTTGTAAAATTTTGTATTGTAGCAGATCCGTCGTTCCTCCGTATTCGAGGATTTCTTAATTCCTGTAGGGTGCCAGGTATTTTTCATAAAAACAACAAAAATGGATTTTAATAGTTTTAATTTCAATCAGAGCATGAAAAAAAATTATATCTGCAGGGCGTGGTCATTCTCTTGTCGTCCCGCCGACACAACCTACTGCTCCCATCACCCCATGACATCTCGCCAGACCACATTGTTGGCCCAGGTTGCGTCAGTTCCTCAACAATTGCAACTCGCAAGCTGGCCTGCATTGTTCACTGTAACTTTTCATGTTACAGTATATTTTTTGTAATATTATATTTGACGTATCCTATTTCCTCAACCGAGGACTAATGGATTAAATAATAATAATAATAAATAAAACAGTTTCTTCAAGAGGACGAAATCTCTGCCGCATGTGCTCAACCCAATGATATTAAACATTCCCCGTCCCCCCATGAATTTATTAATTTGTAACAGCACGCAGGACCCCTTGAAGTAATTATTTTACTATGAATAAAATTATGATACCGTACCCTTAATGTGATTTTATTAAATTATTTAAATAATACCCTATATTCATTTAATATTACCATTCTGAAGGAACGTCGTGGCCATATTTAATTATTGAACACTTTTACAATTCAATATTTAGGATTAGTTTCTAAATATTATGAAACGCCACGTGCTTAAATATCTCATAATTAATACGGCACACCTCACAATACAAATTTTTAACTGAATTGGAATATTAGGAATAAAAAAAATTTCCACCGGTCCGGGAATTAGTAATTCACTTTCGTGGCTTAAAAAATCAATCAACAGTTTCTATGATGACTGAGCTGATGGAACTTTCCAGACCATCGTGAAACTGAAGTTTCGTAAAAATTGTAGGAGACCTCCCCTGTGTTTGTAGTCGACGAGGGAAGCTCGTAGGCCATTTGGCTTGCTTCAATAACAAGCGTTTCTTATATTATGAAATAAATTTGATGTGGTAATGGTCTGTCCGAATCCGGGAAAAGGACATTGATTATGAAAGCTTCTCGGGACTCTAGCCGAGTAAGGTGGTCGACAGCCCGCGACGTTTCGGTGGCTGTCCATGCTACCACCTTCACTGATTGGCGGTTGTTTCTTGAGGACGTAGGAGTACGAGTTTGCTGCTTGTCGTTCGTTACCAATGAGAGACCGACGTTCCCATGTCGACTGTCGGTATTGTAAATAAATTGGGGGGGATATTGATTAATGAAGTTAATTAGTTGGGTTTAAATATATACATTTATTAATTGTAAACACAATAATTTTAATATGGGTCGTGAGTGTATATATTATGTACAAAAATAATTAATTAAAATGGGATTGTATTAAAGATCTCAGGGTATTAATGGTTTGGGTGTTGACCCACGTGTGGCAGATTTTTTTTTTTTCGTTGACGAACCTGAGTTGTTAAGACCCTTCTTCCCTGCTTTCTGGACTGATCAAAGCATGGTCCACCTCACAAATCTCCTCTCTCCACCTCCTTGTATCACCAGAAATCTGTCCACCACTCTCCTTCAATATCCTCTCGCCATCACCTTGTATCACGTTCTACTCAAAAGTTACTTAATTCACAATTTGCTCTGGGATGCACACCCTCCTCCGCTCTCTAAGTACACATCTTCACTGCACCATGTCCTTCGCCGCTCTCCAAGTACAACCTTCATCAGCTCCGTGTCCATCCTATCGCCCGTCTCCTTCAACCGTCCAACTCGCTCTCCAAGTATACAATGTCTCAAGAACTGTCATTCTTTTTCCAAAATTTCGGTATAAAGTATTGTAACATGGTGTAACTCCTCTGTTGTCGGCTTCTTTTGAGACTTGCCGACAGGAAGGTATTGTTGATGGCGCGCCACAAGCGTCGATAATCTCCTTAAATAAAACGTTTCCGTAAATAATAAAAAAAATTGGGCGCGGGTTCTACTCGCTACAGTACACTATGTAAAGGAAGTACTCTTCCAACATCGGTATTTTTCGGATGTCGTGGTATACATCGACGACCCTCACCTAATAAAATTCCCGAGACTCTTACATCTATAATTTACGCTAGGAAAGTTTTCGTTCTAGAATGAGGACGTTTGAGCTCTTCGTGGTCAGGAAAACTGGCCAGCAAAGAATCGGTAATGTGTTGTGGAAGAGGGCAATCTAAGAGTTGACCTAGAGCCAATCAGATAAAAACAACAACAAAAAAACCATAAATATACAAAGCTTGTGGCCTTGAATGGATCCCTGAGCCGGCGCTTCTTATTTACTGGTGAACTCTTGCAGCCTTTCCCTGTTTCACTGTTCCACGGACGTCTTCTTCACGAGAGGAATCGTCATTCAGGTTGCCATCCTCCTTTACCTGCAACGTCAACTGGAGTAACTTTGTTATGAATTCTTGCCACATAACGAAGAAGAAAATATGCAAACTGAACTTAAAAAGAGGGGGCAAATCAATTATATTCCTATAGAGAAAGTTTTAGAATCCAGTTTGACCAATTGAAAAGCATACATTGATTTTTCCCCTGTATGTGGATTTAGGAAGCAATATCCGAGGTGTAAAGGCAAGTTATGTAATATTGAGGGGAGCAGTGAACGTTGATCGACAGAGCGATTGAGAGAGAGAGAATTAAGGGCTGGGGGAGGGAGAGAGAGAGATGGGCTGATGGATGAAGGTGATGGTGATGGAGGTTTCAAACTCGATTACTAGGGACGGGTGTGAACCACAAAATTTATGAGGAATTCTCGGTCCAGCAGCGAGCAGAGGCGTATGACGAAACAAACTTCCACCAACGGTACAAAAGGCTGAATTATGTTCAGTTCTTAGACGACCACATTAAAAATGTATGTATGTATTTATTAAATCTAGAAATGGGCAGATGCCCCCTGGTGGCAGATACATAGAAATTAAACAATAATTAATAAACTGGTCGTAAGGACCATATTTAACCTATAGTTGAATGTATAATTATATTCAATATAAATAAATAAGTGTGGAATCATATTATGAGAAGAGAAGGGCGCTGCGGGAGTTTTCTCGCAGACGCTTCAGCCCAGACTGACTGCGGGGCTTACCTCATCATGTTTGGGTATATGGCAAGAGCTGTCCGCTGATCCCATTGGATCAGTCGGCCAACTGCCTCCTGAAACTGGTGAAGACACGGAGAAGGGAATGCTGCGTCCCCACAGCAGACTCGTCTCCCGTCATTCGGAAGGGCGTGAGAATAGTACCCAATGCCCGACCTACCTGATGCAGGTTTTCTAGCGTTTTCCCTGCATCTCTTTAGGTGAAACACCGGGTAGGATCCTTAAACCATAGCCCGGGGGCCCTAGTTAACCCTTGGCTACCTTGCTCTACCTTCCGCATCCCCCCTTTTCAATTCCCTTCCTATGCTATTAAAGGGGTGTTGCCTGTTTCAGGATCACCCTCATATAGCCTGTTAACCAAAAAAATCATATTATTAGAAATGAATTATTAAAAAAAGAAAAAAAGAATAGTATTGTTTTCCCTAAAAAAACTGGAAATATAATTCAGTGTAGTATATTTTTAGAGAATTGGCAGCACTGATCACTGCACTACACTAAACTTTGATTGAGTCGAAATTTCCTTTCTGTTAGCGGAAGTTCCCCAAACACTCCTGCAGGCAGATTGTTCCAATCATTAATTGTCCTGTTTTAGGAATGAGTATTTTCCAACGTCTGTTTTTTGGTTCCTTGCTTGTAATTTAAACAGGTGATCTCTCCTCCTCCTCCTCCTCCTCCTCCCGTTCCGAGTCGATTCTTTCATTCTATCTCTGATTGCCTGCCAAGGTTTTTGACCTGCAAAAGCTCTGTAGAGAATGTGTAGCGTAGCTGTTTCTCTTCTTGTCTGTAGCGTGTCCCACCCTAGTCCCTTTACCTTTTCGTTCCCATCCATGCCCAGGTCCTATTTGTACGAATTTTGCGGCCCTTCTTTGCACCCTTTCTAAGGATTCTATTTGCCCTATCCTGTACGGATCCCAGGGGCATGCTGCACCATCAGTGGGCAAGTGTACTAATTACACACATGCCATCTCTTTAGATTTCGCATTCCCCTTGTTGAGTGTTCTCATGACAAAGTGCAAGGTGTTCCACGCTTTCCTTGTAGCATAGTTTACCTGCCCCCAGATTACTCTTAAAATAAATGCCTAGGTATTTACAGTTCCTTTTTTCTATCACTGTTGTTACCCATTTATTTCCCTGTAAATTACACAGTCATCTGCAAAAAGTCGGACCTTAGAGTTTATATTATTAGGCAAATCATTAATAAATATGAGAAACAATAATGGGGCAATAACTCATCCTTGGGGGACTCCCGATGTTACAGATCCGAGTTCCGAAGTTTCCTTCCCAACTTTGACTTTTTGTAGCCTATTTTTTAAGAATTCTTGCACTCAGAGAACTACTCTTTTGTCAATACCTGTTCCATCTAACTTCCAAGTCAAGATGTCGTGAGGAACTACATCGAAAGCCTTTGCAAAATCAGTAACAATGGCGTCTATTCTACCACCACGATCGACTTCGTCTGCTAGATCTTGAAACAAATTGATTATCTGACTTTCACACGAAAAACCCGATCGGAATCCATGTTGGTTTTCAAAGAACCATCCTTTAGATTCAAATGCATCCCGAATGTACGTACATTTTAACAGACTCTAGTTTCCATCTCATATGAAATATCCAATTAAATTACCGTTCGTTTCCTTGACTTATGTTAGTTAGAGATACTTTTAATTCGAGCATGAAAAGGAAAACATTGAATAGTTCGATATATGAGACTTGGCATTAGATTGAAAAGAAAAATATACAACGAAGCGCCATTTCAAATCTGTTCCCTCCATTGCTACCGACGAGGACTGGGGCTGATAAATGAGGGAAATTAGTTTCATATCCCAAGCGTGCAAAATATTAACGAAAATAGTACAGAGAAGGGTTGAACGACAAATATAACGCGAGTTAAGAGAAGATCAGTTAGGAAGAATGTGAGGGATAAGAGAAGCTATTTTGACTTTGCGGCTAATTATATAAAACAGGATTAAAAAAAACCGGCCTACGTTCAGGGTATTTCAAGATTTAGAAAAACTGTTTAATGACGTAAACTGGAACACACTATTAAAGGTTTTGAATAAAACAGGATTAAAATATCGAGAAAGGAGGCTTATATATATCCTCTACAGAAGACAGGCAGCAGTAATTACTGTGTTGTAGTTCACATTATGCAACAGGTATTTCTAAATCTAAAAAAATGCCATGAACGTAGTTAATTAGATGCAAAGTCAATATTGCTTTTCTTGTCCCTATATTCTTCCAAAAACGAAATTGATCTTCTCCTAACTCGTATTCTATTTGTCGTTATGCACGCATGAGAAACTAAGTTAATTGTCCCCCATCTATCATCAGCCAGTGTTTTTTCGATATGTGTATAATTATGTTGTTACTAAAATCTTATGGTATTCTTTGTGTTTCGTGCATTTCGCCAACTATCCTGCGCTGGAATGTTATCAGTTCCTGGCGCTTTACACTTGCTGAGGTCTTATAGACATTTGATTTGATTTATTGTTGTTTCCATCTATCCTCGATTGAGGAAATATGATACGTCATACATTAAACAATAACAAAATAAAGTACATAATTAAAGACAAATAATCTTAAAAATAAATTAATAAAAGAAAATGTATGTAGACAAAAGTCAATATAAACACAACACGGACACACGATGTCACACACACACACACACACTGGGAAACACAAACAAGCACACACTGAGAAACACGCAATGGATTTTTAACTACTTGGACCAGGAAGGAAACTGTCCTTGCTCCAGCAGCAGCAGCGCCATACATGAAACAAACAAACAAAAGAACAGAAAAAACTGAATAGAAATATTAAAGATATGTGATGTGCTATTTTACAAGGTTGGCAGCAGCTCATTCAACACTTGCAGCAGCAGGAACCTTGATTTAAATACTGGAAGGACGATTAAGAAAATCCTGTACCGAGTAAAACAGCAGCAGCGCCATTTAAAAGAATAGTTTTACTCTGCTTCACGAAGCTTTTGTAGTTACTATTTTTAACCTCTGGAGCAAGGCTGTTGTATAAAATTATCCCGGGGAATTGTGAATACTTTTCTGTTGTATAGCAAGGCGATGCTTGTCCTCAGGACCTTAGAAATGGACGATTTCTGTTCGCCATTTGTTTGAAACAAATTAGTGTTTCGCTTTACAAACTTTAATATTTCATAAATATATATACAGGCTTGGTAAAGTAAGTATTTGCAAACTTTTGAATAAAGGTTTGCAACTCCTTGATCTAGAATTCGTGCTAGAAAGTATTCTAATTGCACGCTTTTGCAACTTAAATAATTCATTACTCCTGGAGCAGTTAGAGACGCCATAGATCATAATTGAATGAAAATACGCGTAGTAAACCATTTTGACGTAGTTTTTGTCAACCAACGTGTTGCATTTAGTGTTCTGAGAGAATAACAAGCTGGACTCCAGCAAGCAGATCTCCCATGGATGGTCATTCCACTTTAATATATCGTCAATCCGAAGGCCGAGGAAAGGCTCAAGCATTAGCTGAGAAGTTGTCTACGGGTCTGTCTATTCCTAGCATCTGCACTAAACTCAACTAACTTACTCTTATCTAGGATGAGGGATAATTTATTCACCTTAAACCAAATATTTAGACCATTGTCTACTTTCTTAATTAAATTATAGAATTTTTTATTTGCAATAATCATATTTGTATCATCCGCGTAGAGAATCGGCCATGGACCCTGACATACTGTACCATTAAAATTTTTCCTCCCACTCTTCATCATCCACCTCCTCTTCTTTTCCTTCTAGTACCAACTGATCTGAGTAATATAAGTTAACAAACATAAAAATTATCCTCCCCTTCTGCGGTTAGCGTTTTTTTTTCATTATGTGGCAACGTTTGTGACGTCATTATGACGTTTGGGATTGAGATTAATCCTGCTGAAAAGAGGGAGGAAACGTAAACATGACGCCTTGTAAAGGCGCTATTCCCTCTGTCGGTATGTATATTGCGATATTTGTCGCCGAATGAAGGGAGGATGGGCGGAATAATAGGAAATATCAGTATGCAAAAATTAAATTTATTAAAATTGAATTTTATTTGCCACCCCATCACTAGCAAAGAGGAAGTCGGTGTTAGGGGAGGCCAATTTACAAACCCAGCTGGAAACGAGGTGCCGCCATTTTTATGAATGTTTTTCCGTTCTGTCAAGCGAATAAATTTATATCGTTCAAGTTGAGAATAGATTCCTTTACTTTCCGTTGGAAGGGGGATGAAAATGCCGCTCCCCGTGACGTGAATTAAATTTAAGGGAACCGTTTATGGAATTCCCGGCGCCACTTCAGGGAGCCAACTATGACGTCATGCTTAAATCGCAAAACGTCATCTCTCCATTTATTTTGAAACCGTGATTGCCTCCCCTTCCCTCCTCCTCCCACCACTCCTGATGAGTCTATTGTGAGGGATGGTAACAAGTTATCATCGGATTTGTTCTCTGTCCAATTACCACAAAGCGGGTGGCTGTGACGTCGTCTATTTTTTATTATTATCATTCTGATAGGCTGCAGGAGGAGGAAAATACACGAGTGTCGTAACTTCCCTTTGAGATATCACAGTAACGGAATCGAACGGAGGGGATGAGGGAGGGACACAATGGCAACAGTGGGTTTACTAAGGGTCCCAGCACTACACTTTAAATATTATACCTGGTATTCCCCGAAAGGAGATGCAAGGCTAATACTAGAAAACATGAATTACTGTCCGTCAAAATAGTAGAGCCCTGAGTTTAGAGCCTCACTGTGTCCATTCGGATTGACCTACACTATTCTGAAAGGTCTCATTTTACGTAGAATTTAATGACAGTCTATTATATCTAAATAAAATTAATTTAATAAATGCGGTTTAGGGAGAAAACAAAAAAACGTCAGTTTTTTTTTGGTTTTTCTTTCACATAACTCGATTTGACAACTCATAGATTTGAAACTGTTGCTTTAAATGGTCTAAAAATCTAGCAAAAGACACTTCTAACCGTTCCAAAACTATCCGCAAAGATTGAATCATGTGTGTGCCTTAGGTTTTTCTAAATGAATTAATTAGTGGACCGCTCACAACTCTTAGACAGCGCATCGCAGAATAATGGAACAAAAACTTCCTGTAGCGATTGAAAGTCATATATATAAATAAAATATAAGCTTTATTGATGTAGCAACGATACGAAACGTTGTACGATTTTTTTGAAAAGTGTAGGGAGAAAGGAAAGGCTCACTGAAGCGAGAGGGTGAAAGTAAGGTGGCAGCCGTGCCACCGACTTTCTTCCACCGCTCTTATTGGGAATTAAGGATTTTTTTTTCGCGATCACTAAGAACTTGTGTTTAGTCTTTGTTTACACCGCAAAAATATTATTATAACAACATATATTTAATTTGAATATATTCCATTTAACTATGATGATATTACATTATAAAATTTCCAAAAGAAATATAACTCAAATTAAGTTTTAGTAAAAATATAAATTTACGAATTAAGTGTACTATCAAATTGGTTCAATCGGTAAAGCAAAAAGAATCTATGCAACTCCTAAACGGCTGCTCCCGGGAACGCGGGTGACGAACGATATAATTGAAATAAAAACACAATCTCAAATCAACGAGAATGGTTTAAGTCGAAACCGGGTAGAAATGCCGTTACCAGATGTTAACAAGGGCCTGGTGACGTCGTTTTTGGTTTGCCGTTGCCGGAGGTTCCTTTGCTGGATCACGTCTTCTAGATCCTCTAGCGCCTCTTCTTCAGATTAAATCTCCATCACATGTTATCTTTTTGTTTTCCGTACTCCCATCAAATGAATCTTCTTTCTCAAAACATTCCGAAATTAACTTTTCGCATGTTGTTTCTTTAGCCACTGCTCTCTCTCTCTCTCTCTCATCCCGTCTTTCTCAGGACAGCTCCCGGGACCAACTGTCCGAATACAATGCACTCCAGGCAATATATAATGTTGTAAACGGTGACGTTTCCCGCCTACACGGCCTTGACCAAACCATCCTCGCGATTTCGTCCTGCTGTACGGGAATACCAAAAACTAAATTATTTTCAATGCAGGGGCCATGAGTCACCACAAACATTATTTGGAGACATGTGCGAGCCATATGAGTAATGTCACTTAAATGAAATCAACAAGAAAGAGCGGTGGAGAAAGGTCGGGGACAGAGCTGCGGGCAAGGGTACAACACTACTTTACCCTCTCACCCCAATAAACTCTTCCTTTCTCCCCTACACTTTTTAGAAAATCACACCGTATTTTATATCGTTGTTACATCACTGAAGCCTATATTTTATATTCGTGACTTAACCACTACAAGAGAGGTTTGTCCCACTCTTCTGCGATACGCTGTCCAACAGTTAGTAGAGGTCCACTTAATAATTAATATCTAAAACTTAAAATTTTTAGATTTAGATTTTAGATTTATTGTTGTTTCCATTAATCCTCGATTGAGGAAATAGGATACGTCATACATTAAACATTAACAAAATAAAGTACATAATTAAAGACAAATAATCTTAAAAATAAATTAATAAAAGAAAATGTATATAGACAAAAGACAAAATAAACACAACACGGACACACGATGTCACACACACACACTGGGAAACACAAACAAGCACACACTGAGGAACACGCAATGGAGTTTTGAACTACTTGGACCAGGAAGGAAACTGTCCTTGCTCCAGCAGCAGCAGCGCCATACATGAAACAAACAAACCAACAAAAGAGCAGAAAAAACTGAATAGGTATTTCAAAGATATGTGATGTGCTATTTTACAAGGTTGGCAGCAGCTCATTCAACACTTGCAGCAGCAGGAACCTTGATTTAAATACTAGAAGGACGATTAAGAAAATCCTGTACCGAGTGAAACGCACCATATAAAAGAATAGTTTCACTCTGTTTCACGAAGTTTTTGTAGTTACTGCTTTTAACCTCTGGAGCAAGGCTGTTGTATAAAATTATCGCCGGGGGTATTGTGAATACTTTTCTGGTGTAGAGAGGACAAGGGCGATGCTTGTCCGACCTTAGAGCTGAACCATATCTTCTTCGCGTATTCATGAAACTCGCCATTTGTTTGAAACAAATTAATGTTCCGCTTTACAAACTTTAATTTAATTTTTGCAAATACTTACTTTACCAAGCTTGTATATATATATATATATATATATATATATATATATATATACAAGCTTGGTAAAGTAAGTATTTGCAAACTTTTGAATAAAGGTTTGCAACTCCCTATCTAGAATTCGTGCTAGAAAGTATTCTAATTGCACGCTTTTGCAACTTAAATATTTCGTTACTCCTGGAGCAGTTAGAGACGCCATAGATCATATTTGATTGAAAATACGCAAAGTAAACCATTTTGACGTAGTTTTTGTCAACTAACGTGTTGCATTAGTGTTCTGAGAGAATAACAAGCTGAACTCCAGCAAGCAGATCTCCCATGGTTGGTCATTCCACTTTAATTTATCGTAAATCAAGAAAATGAAATAATGCGGATGGCTTTGAAAGGGTTTGCACTGTCTTCTGTTAAAGTTTCATACCGTTTGAAGAAACAGTTTGAAACCTCTGGGTTATCAAAGTCAAGCTATAGGAAAGAAAAACTCAAAAAAACTGATTTTTCTAAGTCATTTATAAAATGTTTTTAAACGTATTAAAAATACCATTAAATTCTGCGTAAAATGAGACCTTTAACAATAACGTAGGTCAATCCGAATGGACAGAGTGAGGCTTCAAACTCAGAGCTCTAGTCTTAGGCCTCGGGCACGATAAAAGCGGTGAGCTGTGGGACTCCGAGTGACAGAGTAGTGAGCGAGCCATAGAGAACCCTTGAGCAGCATCGCCCTCTGTTTAGAAAAGGACGCAATGGCACTGGCTCGTCATGGAGTAGCAAAGCTTCTCTTGCTCAGTGACAATAGGAGCCTTTTATAGGAACGAATTTTAACGGAAGGGAAGAGAAGGTAAGAGTTAATCCCATAAAATAGGAGTATAATGTTTTACGGAGAGTATCACCATATTTTTAGAAATTTAAGAGTTGACGAAAATAGGTTTTTCGAATATACGACAATGTGTTTGCGAACATTCAATTACGTGCTAATAAATACTAAACCATTTTAATGAGGTACTTTTTACATCTCCAGTTTTATGAATAATGTAAGTTGCAACAATTGTAAACCTAATTTCAGTTAATAAAATTATCCATTTATTCATAATAATTGAAAATATTGAATTATATAATCAAAAGTATATTACGCGTACCTGTCACATAAGTTTTATTTCATTTACAATTTTTTTTCTATCAGATGAGATGGGTGGAGGATAGAATCGCTAACGAGAAATTTCTACAACAGAACAGGGGAAGAGCGAACAATATGATGGTCTTTGACGAAGAGAAAGGATAGATTAATAGGGCACGCTTTAAGAGATGAGGGACATGTAAAATTAGCGTTAGAGGGAAGTGTGTGGGGTAAGGACAGAAGAGAGATGCAAGGGATGTAATATACTAAGCTGGTTAATGAGGATATGGGATGTAATAGCGAAAAGGCTTGCTCATGTTAGGTTAGAATGTAGTATAGCATGAGACGTGTCTTAGGACTGAATACCACAACAACAATAAAAAGGAGTCACTGCGGCCAAATCGCCCTGCCGAAGAAAATCATTATTCTATGAACTGAAGAAATAGGAAAAGAAAACATAGGAAAAGTAAAAAAGTATATTAAAATATAAGAATAAATTAAACGCAGCCTTAAATAGTAGAAGCTATGCAGCGGAGAGTAGTCATGGATGTCCGCGGAGACGAAAACTGGGGTCGTGACTCAAGGAAAATTGGTTCGCTGTCCTCGTCGTGACGCTCCTAAGCAGCAATCCGCAGACGTCCAGGTAGGCCAAGGATAAAGTAAATATGACACTCTAATATTATCAAAGCGCAAAACACATACGAAGAATAAAATAAATAAAATCGGAATGGAGCAAACTATAGTTAGGTGAGACTGCGAAAGAGATGTCGTACTTGCCGTTGGTTATTGAACCACGTCGCAACCCTCTCCTCTCTAAAACCTATCTGCGGGAGTGATTTATGGCCGAAGCTATAAATCAAAGGTGTTTACGGTTATCCCGAACAAAAAGGGAGAGAGAAAGAGAGATAGATAGATAGATAGAGAGAGAGAGACGACAAAACTCTCCTATAAATTACTTTCATATACTTTTTATTTGGAAAGAGGGGTTATGAAGGGACAGGGTTGGCTAATAATAATTATACACCGCCGCAAGGGACAACGACCCGCTCAATAAAGATGCATTTGGCAATTACAGCGACGGGGTGGAAGGGGGCGGGGGTTGATTATTTTGGTGGATTCGAAACTTTGAGAGACAAAACAACGGTGACGTGCTTGTAATTAGGACTAAGGAAACAAGTTTTTCATAGGCATTCCGGCCAAATCTTAACGGCCGAGATTGGTGACATCATCACCTCTCTCCCTTTCTAAGGGCATAATGGGCCCTACAGGGATTGAGTCTTCATTCTCTATCCGTTAAAGGACGTTCCTTAAATCACCTCTGCAGGCAAATTGTTCCAGTCTTTAATTGTCCTATTCAGGCATTTAATTCGTAACGAGTCGATTCTTTTATGCTATTTCGGATTCCCTGCCTAAGGCCTCGGGTACGATAAAAGGGGCGAGCGGCAAGGAGCAGGTAATCAGAGCTCACTTTAATGTTCCAATGCAATTCAATGGGTCCGCGGTTCCACTGGCTACGACAAGGGTGAGCGACAGAGCGGTTCAACTTCCGCCGCTCACCCCCGGACATTAATTTTTTGCCCCTGCTGAGCGGCAGGGACTATAAAAACCTCTCGAGCCCAACTTAATGCACAAAAAAAAAACAGGACGAGGCCAACTGTAATTTCCCTTAGTGAAAAAATCATTTAATTTGTTTATTAAATGTTAAAGATTATTTTCTATGAACTTTAATTTTGGTTTAATTTTTCAGAAAGCACAGAGTTTTCAAAATTTTACCATCATTTGAATCGATAATCAAACATATTCATTTTCTTAGTGAAGACTGTTGTAGGATATTATTTTGAAGGCAATGAACAAGTCTTCAAAAAATAATAATTTAATTTGTTGGGAGGTTTCGGCCTACTGGGCCATTTTAAACCTGAGTTAAATGTACTTATTACATACAATTTCTTGTCGCCCGTGACTTGCAACTTTAAAAACATTCCAATTAGTCTAAAAACGAATAGAATTTGTACATTTAATTCAGGACATAGAGGATCCAAAGTATCCGACGAAATAAGTAATTATTTTTTCAAGACTAAACATGTTTCTTTTCTTCCGAAACGTATAGTTTCTTTTCTTTTTACCAGATACAATAAAATGATGAGAGCATTTATTAATATACATTTTTATTTAATTAAATTGCTTTCTAAGACATAAAATTTTATAAGTTGTATGTACTGATAGAAAAAAAATGGAAATGAAATAAAACTTATGTGACAGGTACGCGTAATATACTTTTGATTATATAATTCAATATTTTCAATTATTATGAATTAATGGATAATTTTAATAACTGAAATTAGGCTTACAATTGTTGCAACTTACATTATTCATAAAACTGTAGGTGTAAATTTAACTATAAGTACCTCATTAAAAATGGTTTAGTGTTTATTATCACGTAACCGAATGTTCACATACATATTCTCGTATATTCCAACAACCTATTTTCGTCATCTCTTAAATTTCTAAAAAGATGGTGATACTCTCTGAAAACTTTATGCTCCTATTATATGGGATTAACTCTTAACTTTCTCTTGCCTTTCGTTAAAATTCGTTTCCATAAAAGGCTACTATAGTCACTGAGCAAGAGAAGCTTTGCTACTCCATGACGAGCCAGTGCCATTGCGTCCTGTACTAAACAGAGGGCGATGCCGCTCAAGGGTTCTCTATGGCTCGCTCACTACTCTGCCGCTCGGAGTCCCACAGCTCACCGCCCGCCGCTTTTATCGTGCCCGAGGCTCTGTTTGTTTCCCCAGTTTTGCAATGCGGAAGAAACGAAGCAAGATGCCGCTTCTCCGCGTGCCTTGAACGGGGCTACAACTTTCCTTCTCCGCCACCCAGGATCGCACATTCACGCTCAAATGCTGTACAAGTAAAGTTGATACACTTTACTAATGTCAGCTTAAGAAAATCTCTCAGTCGCGTAGAACTTTCGTCCCCCCCCCTTAACCTGCAAAAAGGGAACACTAATTTGTTTCAAACAAATGGCGAGTTTCATGAATACGGGACTAGAAATCGTTCAGCTCTAAGGTCGGACAAGCATCGCCTTGCTCTACACCAGAAAAGTATTCACAATTCCCTCGGGATAATTCTATACAACAGCCTTGCTCCAGAGGTTAAAAATAGTAACTACAAAAGCTTCGTGAAGCAGAGTAAAACTATTCTTTTAAATGGCGCGTTTTACTTGGTACAGGATTTTCTTAATCGTCCTTCTAGTATTTAAATCAAGGTTCCTGCTGCTGCAAGTGTTGAATGAGCTGCTGCCAACCTTGTAAAATAGCACATCACATATCTTTAAAATTTCTATTCAGTTTTTTCTGCTCTTTTGTTTGTTTGTTTCATGTATGGCGCTGCTGCTGGAGCAAGGACAGTTTCCTTCCTGGTCCAAGTAGTTAAAAATCCATTGCGTGTTTCTCAGTGTGTGCTTGTTTGTGTTTCCCAGTGTGTGTGTGTGACATCGTGTGTCCGTGTTGTGTTTATATTGACTTTTGTCTATATACATTTTCTTTTATTAATTTATTTTTAAGATTATTTGTCTTTAATTATGTACTTTATTTTGTTCATTTTTAATGTATGACGTATCCTATTTCCTCAATCGAGGATTAATGGAAACAACAATAAATCTAATTCTAAATCCTCCCTCCCCCCGCGTTTATTTCCCGCCAGATTTTATAAAGTAAGCAACAGCGAGTCAGCAATTTCTTGAAGGGTTGGGGACGGGGTGTATGGGGGCGGTTTTTTTATTGGAACTTCGTCGCTGGCCTTTATGAAGACAGACGGAGAGAGTTATCGTTCATCTAATTAGAAATCCCTCACCTCACCCCCTTATTTCGGCAGACGTTTCTGACGACCTCAGCAGCAGCTTCAACTCCTTCCTTATTGGTGAGAGTATTTCAAAGGCGGTGACGTCACGTCGCATTGTGATGCTGATTTAGTAATCAGCGCGGCGGTGGAGGAAGGGAAGGGGGATGAAACCCCCCAACCCCTCTTCCCCCGTCTCTCTCTCTCTCTCTCTCTCTCTCTCACCCTGTGTGTGTGTGCCAGGCTTTCAATCCGCCTTTGGAATTGCGTCTTCAATTGGATTCTGTCGCGGTCATCTTCTTCTTTTTTTCTTAATTTCTTTTCCCTCTGGTCCGCGATGGTCCGAGTCCATCTCAAGAAGACCGTCGCCGCCCACGGAACTTTTCCTTATTTACTCCGCTGGACATGCAATAAAGACGCTGCTCTCTAGATCGAATATACGGAGTCGCGATTGTGTTTGTTGACTACACTCCACTTGTGGAACTACGGTGACTTGATTACGGTCGTGAGACGTCATTACACCTCAGCGGAGGTACTGCGGTGACGTCATTAACTTTATATATATATATATATATATAAATGTACGAATATTTTCTTCACTGCTAGCATATCTTGTGCAAGCATTTTCATTTCCTCATCCCACGTCCTCCCTATTCTGCTTAGAGGATTACATCCTTTGCCTCCCTTGTCTAACTCCTTTCTTGATTACGGCTTTCTTTTCTCGGTCATCTATTCAATTTACAGTTGACTGCCCCTTTGTAGAAGTTATGCATAAGCCTCCTTCCTCCATATTTTATTCCTGTGCTGTTTAAAATCGTTAGTAGTGTTTTACAATGCAAGTTATCAAACGTTTTTTTCGAAATAACGTTTTATAAATACGTAGGTTCGTTTTTTTCTTATTCTGCCTTCCAAAATTACCCTCAAAGTCAATATTGCTTGTCTTGTCCCTGCATTCTTCCTAAAACCAAATTTATCTTCTCCTAACTCGCATTATTTTTGACGTTCTATCCTCATATATATTTTTTTTTTTTTATTTAATGAATATTTTGCGTTCTCGAGATACGAAACTAATTGTCCTGCATCTATATGCCCCAGTCGTCTTCGGTATGCGTATAGTTATGTTTCTATTAAAATCTCCCCGTATTCGTCCTGTTTCTTAGATTTCACTAACTATCCTGACCCTGTCTAACTCTGATTTTAAAATTTTATCCCCTAACTTTTCATCGTCCATCATCTTCTTCCATTACCTGACTGATCTAGATTTACACTCTGATTCAGCTCTTCTAGAGATATTCCTTCCATCTTTCTGCCTTTTCTTCTTTATCCAGAACTGACTTCGCATCCCTTCTCCTGATGTTCTTGCAGAATATTTTCTCTCTCTCCGCCATAGTTTCTTCGATTTTCCTGTTAGCTGTGTCTATTTATCCCTTTCATGAAATCTTCTCTTCAAAAGCTTTTTGCATTTCTTCGGCTGCTTTGCACTTTTTATCTATCTTATTCTTTAAGCGTCTGTACTTCTCTTTATATATCGTACCTCTAACACAGCTTTATGGGAAAACAATTGGTGGCTAAATTAATGAACGAGGGGAAACAAACGGGATATATCAGTCAGATGTTCAAGTCCAAGTAATTTTTAGCAGGGTTTTTTAATATTTTAAAAAGGGGTAATGAAATCGAGGAGAGCGACGTTATTATATTATTATTACATATTACCTAGCTGTTATTGGGAATTTTCCCTGTGGTGGCTGCAACTATATACAAATAAAACACAAATACAATAAGGAAAATTTACACTAAGGAAGAATTTTGAAGTTAAGTTTTTTATCTGAAAAAGAGAAGTCAGCAGCCACACAAAAATCACTTCACTGCACTGCACTATTTTCGCTTCACTGATTCTAAAAAAAAATTAAACTACTCACTTAAGTTTTCTTAGCCTATTTCTAAACTTATTTACGCTACCCGGAAAAGTCGTATTTCTGCAGGGGACAAGGAAGGAATTACAATCGCCTATTATGAATTATTTAAAAATGAAAATTTTCCTGCGTCTGTGCGTTGCTGTGGTCAATTTTTAGAAATATAATTTGGCGTCCGTAGTAAGATAGTTTGTTATTCCTTTCTAGGCCCCTGTGTGTGGTTCACCCTTATAAACTTTATATATTGTCTTTATTGCCTTCTATTACTGAGACCTTTTAAATTCTCGTGAGGTTTCATGGCGGATCACCTGACCCCCAAACATCTTTTCAGCTGGTTTTTGTATTTTTTCCAACGTTAGAGTAGTGTGTGTTCATTTCGATATGGATCCCAGCACGTTACCTCATATTCTAAATGAACAAATGAATCGCTTAGTAGTTTTAGCACTCTCCCTCCCCCTCCCCTCCCTCCTCCTCCCCTCCCCTCCCCTCCCCACTCTCTCTCTCTCTCTCTCTCTCTCTCTCTCTGTGCACTGTCTTCATCACCCGCTATCTTGTTTGTCGACGTTGACAAGATGTCCGACCCGACGTCATAGCCGCAGATAAAAAAAAATAATTTGAAGTAACGGGATCCTGAGAAGTGTTCAGTTGTGTTCCGGCCGTTTCGAAGCGAATATCGATCGTGCATAAGCGGCGCAACTTAATATTTTACAACTCTCGTCCAACAAACACACCGATCCTTTTCGGAAACTAAGTTTTAAACTTTCCCCCCCTCCTCCCCTCCCCCGGTTATTTACCTGCCGTCTCCGCGCTAAGCCTACTTCCTCCTAAACTACTTCGGGTGGCAGTTTGCTATAAAACATATTTAGGCCTATAATACGACGGAAGTTCCTTTTAAATTATAATTATAAAGATATCACGCTTCTCTCTTACTTTCCTACTATTCTCCTTGACGAGGTCAAGATAGCCATACATTTAAAAAGCTGAGAGGAAATACTTGGAAACGGTTTAGTGGATGAAACGTAAAAGAATCATTGAAAATAATTTTGGAATACTACGATAATAATAAGTGAGGATAAAATAAAGGAAACAAACGAAGAGAATGATAGGAATTAAGCGTGAAATGACAACGAAAAGAAAAAGAAAGAATGGAGAACGGAATTTAACTGAAGCTATTGAAATATTATGTAAATCAGAATAAAAAAATCTTTCTTCATTGTTCCTTTCCCTTATCGTTTTATTTTCCATTTCATGTATTTTTCTCAACTGTTAATATAATAATCTTTAACCACTAAAATTTTTTTCACTCGCTTCTCCTTTATTGTTAATTTTCATTCTGTTCTCTACTGTTTCGTGCTCTTTTCATTTCACGCTTCATTCCTATCATTCTCTTCGTCTGTTTCCTTTATTTTATCGTCACTTATTATTTTAGTATTACAATATTATTTTCAATGATTCCTTTACGTTTCATCGACTAGTCCGTTTTTCCCTTCGCCATGTGTGACTTTTTTTACTTACTTTTCTTTTAAAACAAATTTTGAAATTGTTCTGACTGTACCTCGAATAGTGTAGGTGAAAAATTACGGCCAAAATTGGTCAGAATTAAACATTATTAATTTATTAAATCAAAAAATACACGACGTTTCGTTCCTATGTTTGTAACCTCCTCAGGAATGAGAGCAATACCAAAAATAATCCAGAAATTTGTGATAATCACAAATAATAGAAAGTGTTGGCGAACTGAATTTTGTGCAACTCACCAAGGGCTGTCGGACCATGTCCCGAAACGCGGGAATACACAAAAACTAATTTGGCCTCCAAACACGATAAACCATTCACTGTATTTATTAACAAATTTGTACATTTGTAAACCTTTGAGCCATTTGTGATTATAACAACTTTCTGGATTACTTTCTGAATTGTTTTCACACCTGATGACTTTCCAAACAAAGCAACGAAACGTTGTGTTATTACTTAATAAATAAATAATGTTTAATTTTGACTAATTATCACCGAAAATTTTCGCTTGCTTTTCTTTATTTACGATTCTCCTCAGCATTGCTTTTATCCCACGGTTGTTACCTTTCCTCATTTGATTTACTTGTCTTTCCATTTTTATTCTCTTCTTCATTGGCTTTTCTCACACTCTTGTGATATTTCCATCCATTTGCTTTTAATCCGTTTCTTTTTTACGTAAATAATTTCCTTTACTTTGTTTTCCCTTTCCTGCTCTTAACTCATCCGCTTTCATCCGTCATCAAGTATGGCGTTTATACATTAAATTTTCTTTTCCACAATTAATCTTTTCATCGTTTCTTTCTTATTTCTCATTTCCTCTCTAACTCTTTATTCATTTCATAATTTGTTTTATTAACATCAATTTTTTCTTGATCCTTAGTTTTCTTACAGGATCTATAGGTTTGAATTTTTATAGTATCGCCTTGTCCTTTTTTATCATATACAGTGTATTTCCTATTTCATTCCATTTCTATTTGATGTTATATGTTGTCCTGTACTCTCTTCCATTAGTTTTGAACACTTAGATTTCTGTTTTGTTCTTTTTCACCGCCTTCTATAATTCACTTTTTCTTTTATAATTTGCTTTGATTCCCATTTTTTAATTAAATATTTATTTATTGTCCTCTTGTAATTCTCTGTCAACTATACTAACGCGCCTGGTCGATTTAACGTTCAGTTCAATTCCGTTCTTTATATTTTCGTGCTCTTTTCCTTGTCCTTTCACGCCTTCCTTATTCCTATGATTTTCTTCGTTTGTTTCCTTTATTTTATCCTCATGAATGGGCTTGCGCAAGATAGGTTAGCATGGACTGTTGCGTCAAACAAGACTTGGGACTGAATACCACAACAACAACATCCTCACTTATTATTTTAATATTCTCTTATTATTTTCAATGATTACATTACGCTTCATCAACTAAATCGTTTTTTCTTCATCATTTGAGAATTTTTATCTTACTTTTCTTTATTTACTTTTCTCTTCAACATTGTTTTTCTCTCCACGATTGTGTTCTTCTTTCCTCTTTCTCTAGTTAGACCTATGATAGAATACGGGGCAGCAAATAGGGATGCTTACAGACATCAATGCCCTGGTTAAAATTCATAAACGGGCTGGGGTGGGTCTTGTGTGTGGGCGAAACTAAATGGTCCCACTCGGTGATAGGAGAAGAAAGGCTACATTTGGGGCACTCTACAAAGCTTAAACGGACGAACAGGCTTGGTCGAAACTCCAAAAATGACCATAATTACAAAATAAACGAAAGGGACCGAAAAACGGATGTGGGATAATATTCCTTCCTAAACAGAGTGATAAGGGACTGGAATGCAAGGGAGACTTTCTCAAAGAATACAAAGTTTTTCAAAAAGGTTAGAAACATTAAAAGTTAGGAACTCATTTTGTAAGAAAGGGACGTGAAATATTTTAAAATCGTATTTTAAATATTTTTCTATAATTTATCTTTGTTCTTTTAATTTATCAATTTAACTCTAACACTGCCACCGGGAAAAAACCAGACCACCCTGAGAAATATGAGATACAATACAAAAAAATTTATTTACCTGCATTTTTACTTTTATTTTCTTCTTCATTGTCTTTTTTCACATTCTTGTGATATTCCCTTTAATTTATTTTCCCTATCCTTCGCTTAACTCATCTGTTTTCATCCGTCGTCATATATGGCGTTTTTACATTAAAATATTGTTTTACACAATTAATCTTTTCATCGTTTCCTTCTTTTTCCTTGCTTCTAATTTCCTCACTAACTCTTCTTTTTTTTTGTCAATATTAATTTTTTATTGATCCTTATTTTCTTATAAAATCAATTGGTGGTAGTTTCCTTTTTTCTCTATTTGAATTGTTTTTTTAATCATATGTTGAGTATTTCCTATTTCATTCCATTTCTATTTGCTGTAATATTTTTCCTGTAATCTCTTTCTTTTGTTGTCAACACTTAGATTTCTGTTTTGTTCTTTTTCACCGCCTTCTTTAATTCATTTCCTTCTATTATAATTTGCTTTGATTCGCATTTTGTAACTAAATATTTATTTATCGTCCTCTTGTAATTCTCTGTCAACTATCCTAACATCCCTGGTCGGTTTTACGTAAAGCGAATTTTTCTTTTATTATTTGAAAGAAAACAACGGTTTTCGTATTTTAATAAAACAATGATAATAGACTTTACAATTGTATTATTCTATTACGAACGACATATGCCCTATTATTATTTTCTCTCGTTATTCCTTTCTTTCTTTTTGTTTTTCTTTTATATAAGATCTGACTTAGGGAGAATTTAGCCTCAGAGAAATATTTTCTCTCTTTTCCATTTTTAGTGGATCTGAAACGCATTCTGCCTGTCAGAGTGCGTGTTCATTCCACGTCCTGGGTCCACGACACTCTCTGAGCCTCTCCCCTTAATCCTTCTCCACCTTTCCCAAGGGATCCTGACCTACCTGTCGCTCTCACCTGACGTCATGACCTGGAGGCGGACAAACGATGTGAATATAGTATATTGAGAGGGTGTAGGTAAAAAGAAACTAACGAAGAAAAGACGGGTAAAACAAGTGAGTGTGGGTAGAAAATATAACGCAAGAAAAGAAACATAGATGAAAAGAATAAATTAGTAAACCGAGGAAAATAAGGAAAAAACATGTGAAGAGACAAGAAAAGAGGTAATGAAACCGACAGAAAAAGGCCAGAGGGAGACAAACCAAGAGAAAACCATAAAGGAAGTATAATATTAATAATTGATAAAAAATCTTTGACCCGGTTGGTTGGAAACCCGAGAGGAATTTATACATAAAAAAATTTCTTATTTTCCAAATTTCAGATCCTAGCAAAAAAAAAATTTTACATTCTGCTCCAACATTTGCGAATAGAAAATGATATATTTTTAACATTTAATGTTGAAATATGCTGATGTAACTTTCGCATCCAACTCGCAGAACTGATTTTGAAACATGTTCAACATTTTTCCTGCTTTAAGATGGATTTTTATAGGACTCAAAATAGTGGAGTGGCGATGACGTCACGCTATTGCTCTCTTCCTCTCCCCCCGCCACTCTAGCTATTTAAGGTACCCGTTGTCTATCTCAGTGCCGTTGGGAGGTTAGTTAATACACCGACCGTCCTTTTATTATCTCGCCATTAACAAATCGAGTTTCTAGAAGTATTTTGTACAAATAATTATTCACTTCCTCACATCCCGCCACTTATTTCTAACGTGAGAACGTAACGGAATGGTAGAACGACCACACACACACACTTCCTTCGTCTGTATATTATAAATTTCGTATCGCAACCTCATTTCCCATCCAATATTATATTATATTCCCCCTCCCCCCGTCTCCAGCTTTCGATATTACTTCCTAATGTAATAACGTCCGCCCCGCTCACTGCGTAAATATATTTATTTCCTCCCCCCCTCCTATACTCCCTTCGTATTTCCACTGAACCCCACCCATCCTATGACGTCACGCGGAATTTTCACGCACGTGTAACCCTCCCCAAAACATTCCGCCGCCCTCTCAACCCCGGGCGAGACCTGGTTACTTACACTCATTCTTGAAAGCGAACCTGTGCAAATGTTCAACGAAATATAGTTAACGACTCGATGCAGTTTCAGACAAAGAGTGCCAATTTGAACTCAATAAGACTAGCAACAAATAATTGTCAAATAACTGAAGTTGAATGTACAAAATTTTTAGGTATATCCATGGACAATAAATTAAACTGGAAGGATCATACTAATATTCTCCTGCGAAAACTAGTGTGGTGATTCATGACCCTTACACTCATCGGGTAAAGCAAAAATAATTTAGTTTTAGTTATTTACGTACAGCAGGACGGAAGGCGAGAATGGTTTCGTGGGGCCGAATAGGCGGGAAATGTCGACGGGCGGGAAAACGTCACCATCTGCAACATTGTTGATGGCCTCGAGTGCATGGTAGATTGGACAATTGGTGCAGGGAGGCTTCCTGAGAGAGACGAAGCAGTGGCAGAACAAGGCGACATGTAAAAAAATTAGTTTCTGCACGTTTCGAGAAAGGAGATTCAATTGGTGGGAGTACAGAAAATAAAAAGATAACATTTGATCTGAAGGAGAGGCACTAGAGAATCTTAATATGAAGAAGACGTGACCCAGGAAAGGAACAACCGGCATACGAACGAAAACGAAGAACGACGTCATCAGGCGTTAACATCCGGTAACGGCATTTTACCTCGGTTTTTCCACGCAAACCATTCTCGTCTGATTCGCGATTTTAATTTTCAACTATATCGTTCGTCACCCGCGGCGTTCCCCCCTGGAGCAGCCATTTTAGAAGCTGCGTAGATTATTCTTTTAGCTTTTACCGACTGAGCCAATGATTAAATTGATATTCGTAAATTTATATTTTTTCCACAATAACTTAATTTGAGTTATATTTCTATTCAAATTAAATACATTATTATTATTATTGTTCGTTTGATTGACAACAATATTTTTGTTGGTGTAACCAAGGAACACCACACTTAGCTCGGCGGCAACCTTTGCTCTTAGAGAATTCTGCCAAGTTGTAGTGATCTTAACATAAAAAAATTAGTTTATTTTACATATTTCCACTCTATAATGACATATGGTATAATATTCTGGGGCAATGCATCAGGGAAAAGATAAAATATTTACACTTCAAACAAAAGGCTGTCGGAATATTATGTCAGGTCTCACCGAAAACATCTTGTAGGGGACTTTTCAAGAAAACTGGAATACTGACACTCACTTGAGCCAGAATATTCAATCACTCATGTAACCTTTTCACACTAAACTCAGATATACAAGACTTTGATACCAGAAGTAAAGGAAGGGAAGTCTCTAACCCTAATACAAAAGGATGTACATTGCAATGCCATCTATTAGCATATTTAATAAACTTCCCACCTCCATTAAACAATCAAAAAGAAATCCAAACAAGTTCAAATATGAACTAACTAAGTTCTTACTAAGGCCACTCCTTCTACTCTGCTGAAGAATTTATGGAACTGAATGTATCACAGGGTAGATTTTTAGAATTATGAAAGAACATTATTACAACTCTAATTTTTTAGTATAGGATGTAAAAATATTTATCAATTTTATATATAAGGTACAAATTGTATGTCTTCTGTATAGAACTTAAGAAAATCATATTACAAGTAAAAAATTAATGAATAGTTACAGTATATTTTAGTATTAATAAAGCAACCTCCTATGTGTATAAAATCTCTGACTTGTTCCGCATCCTTGAAGCTTGTGCTTCTCTATAGGATCTATGGAATATGATTTTATACTTATACGAGTGTGTGTGTCAAAGTTTGTGACGTCACAGACGGAGCGGTAAAATACAGAATACTTAACTTCCTGCATACTCTGGTCGATATTAATAGCAGAGCCCTGAGTTTTGATGAAGCCTCACTGTGCCCATTCGGATTGACCCATGTTATTGTAAAAAAATGCCTTCTTTTACGCAGAATTTATTGCCATATTACGATATGTAAATGAAAACTATTTTGGGGCATTTTATACTTGCGTTTTGGTGAAAACAAAAATGAAAAAAAAAATCAGGGTTTATAATCTTCCTTTCATATAGCTCGAATTTGAAAACTCATTTCAAACTGTTGCTTTAAATGGTACGAAAATTTAGCAACAATCACTGAAAAACCCTTCCAAAACTATACGCAAAGTTTCAATCACCTTTGTGTCTTATATATATTTTTTAATATAAATTAATTACTGGACTCTTGGACAGAGAATCTCGGATGAGTTGGACAAATCTTTTTGCTTGCAGCGCTTGAAAGTTATAAATATAAAATATAATCTTCATTGATGAATCAACGCTACAAAATTTGGTACGATTTTTTTTAAAAAGTGTAGGAAGAAACTGTAGGTTAATTGGAGCGGGAGGGTAAAGTAGGGTGGCAACCCTGCCCTTAGCCTTGGTTCCGACCCTCTTCCACCGCTTTTTCCTGGTTCCTCTTTTTTTTGCGAAAGTCCTACCCTTTTTGTCTACTATACGCCTACAATCCCCAGTTATTAAGCTTCCGAAGTAGCAGAATTCCTTAACTACCATCAAAATATCTCTTTCCAATGCAACAGCCTTTGTTACTGCATTGTTTCCGATAATCCATTATTTTTATTTTCTCTCTATTAATTCAGGACATCGTTCATGCCTTTATTACAGTTTCCAAGTCTTTTGACTCCTGTGACACTACAATATCGTAGGCAAAGCGTACTGTGTTTAGTTCGTCTGCACGTTCTGTTTTATTTTACAAGACCCTCGTGTCTTAAAACGGTAGCCTATTAATGTATCCCATCTCTTAGTCAACGTCCTCCATATTGTTCGCTTTTCCCCTATTCTGTTTAGAACTTCCTCGTTTCTGATTCTATCCACCCATCTCATTCTCCTATAGCACCACATCTCAAAGGCTTCTATTCTTTTATTTTCCCCAACTCCTATCGTCCACGTTTCGCACCCATATAACGCCACGCTCCAAACGATCATTTTTAGCAACCAGTTCCTAATATTCACATTCATATTACCCGTAAGTAAATCCCTTTTTTTCGCGAAAGCTTTCCTTGCCTCTGCTATCCTACTCTTTATGTCTACTATACTTCTACCATCCCTACTTATTACGCTTCCCAAGTATCAGAATTCCTTAACTTTCTCTATTAATCCTCATATTGAACTCATTCTCCAGGACTACGTTCATGCAATTTATTACGGTTTCCAAGTCTTCTTCTGATTCTCCTAATACTACAATATCGTCGGCAAAGCATAAAATTTTTAATGCTTCTCCTTGCAGTATGATTCCTTTTCCATTTTCCGTTTTCACTTTCTTCATCGCCTTTTCTGTACATAACTTAAACAGCATGCGTGACAGGCTGCATCCTTGTCTTACTCCTTTACTGCTTTCCTTTGTTGATCTTCAATTCTTATTACTGCTGCCTGTCTTCTGTAGAGGTTATGTATGAGTCTCCTTTCTTGATATTTGACTCTCGTTCCCTTCAAAATCCTTAATAGTGCGTTCCACTTCACGTTATCAAACGCTTTTTCTAAATCTACTGTGGTAAGCTTCTGACTATACCACGTGGTAAGGTATTCGGGGGCCACCTGCGATGGTTCTTTCCAGACGAATAAATTAAATTTAACAAATCACGTAAAGTAAAATTAGTTTATTATAAATAAGACGAAAATGAAATTACACTTGAAATTATTATTGGTCTCATCTACAAATTTACCAATTCCGAAGGGCTAAAAAATGAGTATTTTCCCCCCAAGGATAACAGTGGTGGTTGTTGGTTACAAACCGCGTGATCATGCATGGCCAACACTTACCAAAAGCAGTAACATTGAGGAACTGTGGGACGCTGCTTGTTCTGTGGCGCTAAAAGAAACCATCAAAATCTCTCTCTCTCTCTCTCTCTCTCTCTCTCTCGCCATCTTTGCCAGAATTCTCTGTCCCAGACGAAGGTCAACTTTCCTCCTTTCCTCTCTACTGTTTCCATGTTCGTATTGGTCACCCCATGGCTAAACCCAGCATCCCCCTCCTTTGGCCCGTTCTGAGAAAGGAAAGGGTGGACGGCCAAAATAAAAGTATTTCTGCCTTTTTGGGATTTTCCAGCGTCGTCCTTTGTTGGCTACAAATGATATAATTATTAAATATAATATAACGCGCCATACTACAAATGCCATGAACGTGTGCCGGGTCTTTTCTTATCCTGTCTTCAAAATTAATCAATATTGTTTCTTTTGTCCCTACATTCTCCCTAAAATCAAATTGATTTCCTCCTAACTCTCATTCATTTTGACGTTCCATCCACATATGTATACATTGTTTCCGTTTGTTGCACTCAATCAAGAATATGCAAACATCCAACCTTTGTATTGTATGGATGAAATTTTTTATTATTGCTGTGTGTTTTACCAATCACTCTCCCCTTGTCTCCCTCTCTCCCCTCCCCCTCTCCCTCTCTCTCCCTCTCTCCGTCTCCCTCCCTCCCTCTCCCTCCCTCTCTCTCCCCCTCCCTCTCCTTTTTCATCCTCCTCCCTCTCCCTCTCCTTCTTTCTATCCCCCTCCCTCTCTCTCCCCTCCCTCTCTCTACCACTCTCCCCCTCCCCCCTCTCTCCCTCCCTCCCCCCTCCCCCTCCCCCTCCCCCTCCCTCTCCCTCTCTCTCTCTCTATCTCACAACTCGAAAGAAAAGATGGATACCATCTAGTAGCAGTCAACAGCAATCGCCCAGTATATAGAAACATTTGCATTTTATGCCAGGGCCTATTGCCATTATTAAGATATCCCCTTCAATAAATATCATATAATAAATAATTAAAATAAATTTAACTCCACCCAAAGAGTTTTCATTACAGCTAAAAAGTAAAATGAAAGTACCGCGGGCCACGTTACAAGGAAAGTAAGGTAAATGTGTAAAACAAAATATTGTCGTGTAAAGTGTGAAAGTTGTATGTGTTTTTGCGTAAACGCAAAAAAAAAATAATTTGCCAAAGAATGCCGCGTCAAAATTTCAGAAAACTTTGAAACTGGCCCTGATAAATGCAATTATTTAGATTACGATACTATATATACACTAATATAATTTATGATAACTTAATCAGAATTAATACGCATTAGAATCTTCATAAAACTAATAATATAAACAACAGCTACCTGTGACGTCAAATATTTCAAGCACACTGGGAGTGTTTCTCGATCTGGCTTCTAACTGGTGTTCGGTTTAAGTAATAATAGTTGATAAATTTATTGATGATAATGATATATGGTAATATTAGGTAAGTAGAAAAAAAATTTTTTTAATAAGTTTTTTGAATTCAATCGGAACTTTTAACTAAAGAAGGTTGTTGTTGAATGTATGAATTTCGCATATGTGTGCGTAAGTGCGCGCGCGCGCGCGTGTGTGTGTGTTAAATGCCTGGGAAAAATAAGAATAATGCATTCACAAATGTGAATGTGACTTTAGGTCATCAGGACCTCGCCGCGTTACTTAAGCGGGCGCGACTAACGGGGGCTCAATATGCCGCGTGGACGAATAAGACATGTTGGGGGGCGCTGAGAGGCTAAGTGATGGGAGATGAAGAATTGAGAGAAAGGGTTCCCATCTTAATATCAGCAGTAGCCTATAGCACCACTTTTCACAGGCTTCAATTATTTTCCTTTCCCCAACTTTTATCGTCCATGTTTCGCAACCATATAACGGCAGACTCCACATGAAAATTTCAGAAACCACTTTCTAATATTCACACTTATATCACGCTAAAGTAAATTCCTCTTATTCCTTGACTTCCTTCAAAATAAATCTTCCCAGCCTTTGTTATTCCACTGTTACCCATACTACACTCCATTAACCTGGTTTTTCCTCTATTAATCCTTTTTCCAAAACCACTATCATGCCATTTATTATTATGGTTTCCAAATCGTTTTCTGACTCTCCCAATACTACAATATCGTCAGCAAAGCGTAAGGTTTCTTCTTCTTTCAATCTGTTTCCTTTTGTATATTTAATTTCAACTTACTTCATCGCCTGCTCTATATGCAAGTTAAACATCATGTGCCTCCTCTCTTGCTCGTCATTCTAGTGCTCTTCAGAGCCCTTAATAGTGTCTTCCTGTTCGCATTATGAAAAGCTTTTTCTGCAAAGGCCATGAACGTAGGCCGTTTATCATTCTTTTTTGTTTTCTAAAATTTATCGCAATGTCAGTTTTGCTTCTTTTGTCCCTACAAACTAAATTGATTTTCTTGTTACTCCCATTATATTTGGCGTTCCATCTGCTAAAGTAAATTCCTCTTATTCCTTGACTTCCTTCAAAATAAGTCTTCCCAGCCTTTGTAATTCCACTGTTACTCATACTACACTCCACTAACCTGGTTTTTCCTCTATTAATCCTTTTTACCAGGACCACGATCATGCCATTTATTATGGATTCCAAATTGTTTTCTGACTCTCCCAATTTTACAATATCGTCAGCAAGGTTTCTTCTTCTTTCAGTCAGTCACGTACAGTGTACCAGAAGAAAGTAAAACAACAACAACAACTTACTTGGGCTTTTGGTCCTTCCAATTATTTTTGAAAATGTGAAGTCAATTTAAGCGACACGTTGGCCAAAATACATGCTCTAATCATAATTATGTACTGTGGTAGATTTAATTAAGAATCACCCTGCCATTTCCTCCCACATAAGAACTAGGTAACCATCCACCCCCAATCACAGGTTTCAGATTAAGTAAACCGTAGACAAATTTTTGAGAGACATTCCCCATTGCCAGGGTTTAGTAAAAGGTCTGCACTGAGGTAGTGCCGAAAATTGCCGAGTGGCAGTAGAGACATAAACAAGGGAAACTATAACACATTAATGTTTCTCACAAGAGAGTTTCTCCTTATTCTGAGCATGAGCTCCTACAAGCTACAGCGTTCAGGCCTTCGCTGAATTTAATTTCGATAGCGTGAAGATTTGTCCTTTCGACCTTTAGGAAATAAAACATTTTATTTTAAAAATACCTTTGAAATATGAGATTTCCTTTTTACATAGCATAGTATGGGTAAAAGAAGTATAACAAAGACTGGGAAGATTTATTTGAAGGAAGTCAAGGAATAAGAGGAATTTACTTTAGCGGATGGAACGTCAAATATAATGCGAGTAACAAGAAAATCAATTTAGTTTTAGGAAGAATGTAGGGACAAAAGAAGCAAAACTGACTTTGCGATAAATTTTAAAAAATGAAAAAGAATGAAAAACGGCACACGTTTATGGCTTTTGTAGATGTGGAAAAGGTGTTTCATAATGCGAACAGGAAGACACTATTAAGGGCTTTGAAGAGCACTGGAATAACGTTCAAGAGAGGAGGCACATGCTGTTAAACTTGCATATAGAACAGGCGATGAAGTAAGTTAAAATTAAAAAAACAAAAGGAAAAAGACTGAAAGAAGAAGAAAGCTTACGCTTTGCT
This sequence comes from Eucriotettix oculatus, assembly GCA_034510155.1. Classification (NCBI taxonomy): domain Eukaryota; kingdom Metazoa; phylum Arthropoda; class Insecta; order Orthoptera; family Tetrigidae; genus Eucriotettix; species Eucriotettix oculatus. Next base: position 217,341,866 of record CM067377.1, on the reverse strand, counting down.
GACGATATTGTAGTATTGGGAGAGTCAGAAAACAATTTGGAAACCATAATAAATGGCATGATCGTGGTCCTGGAAAAAGGATTAATAGCGGAAAAACCAGAATAATGGAGTGTAGTATCTGTAACAGTGGAATAACAAAGGCTGGGAAGATTTATTTTGAAGGAAGTCAAGGAATAAGAGGAATTTACTTTAGCGTGATATAAGTGTGAATATTAGAAAGTGGTTTCTGAAATTTTCATGTGGAGTCTGCCGTTATATGGTTGCGAAACATGGACGATAAGAGTTGGGGAAACGAAAATAATTGAAGCCTGTGTAAAGTGGTGCTATAGGCGAAGTCTGAAATTAGGATGGGTGGATTAAGCAATTAACAAGGACGTTCTAAAGAGAATCCAGAAAGAGCGAACTATAAGAACTACTTTGACGGGATAGATTAATAGACCAAATTTAAAGATATGAAGTCTTTTAAAATAAGAATTAAAGAAAATTGTGAAGAGTAAAAGGTAGGCAATGACAAAATTCGCTAAGCAGATTAGGAAAAATGTGTGTAGGAAAAATTAATAAAGCTTGCTCAAGACAGTTTAGCCAGAAAGGATTGCATCAGCACAAGAAAAAATATTAATTCACTAATATATATATATTTGCCCTTTCCACCTTTAGGAAACAATCATTTTATTTTAAAAATAACTTGAAACATGAGACTTCATTTTTGCATAGCATGGACCTTAACAAAAATTATCATCCTTACAAACCTCTTTATTCCATCTGGTCTCCATTACAAGCCGTGAATCTACTTTTAGCTGCATGTTGGCAACTTTAAAATAAAACTGTAAATAATCTCAACCGTTATATACTTTGATAGTTTAGTTGACGATCATCCGGGTAATTGCTTCCCCATCATTAGAAGAAAAGATCAACTCTTTCAAAATGTAATGAGTGGATATGGTAATTGACATATTCGTTCGTCACAGGGTGAAGCATTCCCCATATAGGCGACACTCAGTACAAGTAAACGCGCCAGAGAGACGAGGCAACGGGGTTCAGTACGTGCCAAAAACTCCGTTCGGCGAATAAAAAATCTAATACCTGAGTCCGGTTCATTGATCACGTGAAATTACGGAGAAACACCGCGGGCCAAACTCGAAGTTCAATGTTACTAGGAGGCTGAGGGTACGGCAATCCGTCATAATCTCATGGAAGGGTGAATGAACGAGATAATCTTTAGAGGATGGATGGGAGAAATTTGGTCAGTTGGGTAAAGAGAATTGAACAAGTAGGACGTCTGGACAGTGCGTAGTAGTTGAGCCACGACACTGGAGATATGGGTCAGTCAGGAACGAGTTTTGAAGTAATCAGGCGGAGAGAAAACGATGCATCTTGGTGGCACAATAGAAGGAAGAATGTCCATGGGAACGAGCTCCAGAGACGACAAGAATTCGTGGAAGACGGACCTTCAAGATACAGGCGTGGGCAACGGACGAAGCTTATTTACGACCCGAAATAAATCCCAGGTGTGTTTGCGCCAATATCGAAAAATGCGTGATGACGATTTTGTTGCTGAACGATAAGCCCAAAAAAGACCCTTAAGTAGATAGAGTCTCACTAAATGAAAATCATCTAGCCTTGTCGAATTTTTAAATTGGATCCTAAAGGTTAGCAATTATTGTTGTTTTCTTTTGTTTTCTGTTTATAAGTTTATTTTGTTGTTATTTATTTCGATTTAAATTAAAGTCAAATCCCCAGTCCATTATAAGAAGTTTGAGAACATTTTTGTGATACGTTTCAAAACAAACATACTATTGCCAGTGTGAAGAACGCCAATAAAGGAGACCTGAATGGCACAGTTTCGTGAGGTAGTGCCGAAGATTGCCGAGTGGCAGTGGAGACAAGGACTAGGGAAATTATAAGACAATAACGTTTCTGTCAAGAGAGTTTTCTCTTTATTCGGAGCATGAGCTCCTACAAGCTACAGCCGTGGTTTAGGAATTATTCAAGCAGTTGGTGACAGCTTGCTGGATAGCAGCGGCCGTGGTGTTGCCTGCAGTGGCGCTGCTTGCAAGGAAATCCGCAAGGGCGCGACGGGTGTTGTTGGTTGTCGTATCCAAGTTAGCCACAGCCTGGGTGACTGGCGCGTAGGCTCTGGTCTCGCACCCAAATATGTTGAACATGTCCCTGAATGGACACGTCAAGGCACTAGTCAGAGCGCTGGTTAAGGCATCCAAAAGGGACTGCGACGCGCTAGTCAAGTTCGATGAAACGGCGCTTAACAAATTCATCTTGTTGGTGGCGGCGGTTTGGACGGTGGCATTGGCCACTGCCGTCACGTTGGCGAGGCACTCAGTTGCGTTCTGAAACAAACAATAAGATAGAGACGGTGGCAGACAGAAATAAGATTAAAGGGCCTATGATGGGCGCTATGGGAATTTCCTCGCAGGTGCTGCTTCACCCCAGAGTGACTGCGGGGCTCACCTGATCATGTCAAGAATGCCTCGCACTCTCTCTTTTTATCAAAGTACTCATATGCCAAGACACATTCACCTAGGAGGTATATGTACTGGGGTCAAAGACCTTGGGAATATAGCATCCCATGAGATCAGTCGGCCAACTGTCTCCTGAAACTGTTGGAGACATGGAGAAGGGAATGCTGCGACCCCACAGCAGACTCGTCTCCCGTCATTCGGAAGGGCGTGAAAATAGTACCCAATGCCCGACCTACCCGATGCAGGTTTTCTAGGGTTTTCCCTGCATCTCTTTAGGTGAAACACCGGGTAGGATCCTTAAACCATAGCCCGGGGGCCCTAGTTAACCCTTGGCTACCTTGCTCTACCTTCCGCATCCCCCCTGTTCAATTCCCTTCCTATGCTATTGAAGGGGAGTTGCCTGTTTCAGGATCACCCTCATGTAGCCTGTTAACCAAAAAAAAACAAAGAAATAAAGAAATAATATTCGCAGGCTAGTTAGTTACCCTTCCGGCAGAGGTGAGAGTTTCGTTCGCTGCCGCCAATCTGGATTGCAAGGACTGGCCGAGATCGCTGACGGCGCTGTTCAGCCCGGAATTCAACTCTGCTAGGGAGCTATTAGCTTGATTAACGAAATTGTTCAAACTAGCAACACCGTTGTTGAATAACGCCTGTCCCTTGGAAGACAAGCCACCGAGGCGTGACACAACCGACGATGTGAGGCCTGACATAATTCCCCCCATGGTGTTCATCGCGGAGTTCAGAATGGCGCTGCCGCCGTTGAGTGCGCCTGTCACCGCGCTGCCGAAGCCGGCCAGAACGCCGTTCACTGCGGTGTTGGCGCCGGTCAGAGCGCCGTTCACTGCGGTGTTGGCGCCGGTCAGAGCGCCGTTCATTGCGGTTCCGGCGCCGCTCAGAGCACCGTTCATTGCGCTTCCGGCGCCGCTCAGAGCGCCGTTCATTGCGGTTCCGGCGCCGCTCAGAGCACCGTTCATTGCGCTTCCGGCGGCGCTCATCATGTCGTCGAAAAGCCCAGCGTCAACAGAGAGGGCGAGGAGGACACCCACCGTCGCGACGAGGATCAGTCTCGGAGTCTGCATGTTTCACCACGAGTGTTGCTGCTGCTGTGCCTTCCTCGGCTCCTGCTGGCGTCTTTATACCACGGCTGAGCCCCGTCACCAACTGTTCAAACACAGACGCGGGCGCAGCTGCATCACGGCTCGGCGGCCTTGGAAATTAAAAAGGCCCATGGAAATAAACTCCTTATTCAAGTTGAGGAACCCCAATAAACCTCAAGGAAGGCAATAAAAGACCATCTTCTTTCTTTCGTTTGTGTTCGTGTACTATTTAATATTTATTTTTCTTGTTGTCAGGCATCTGTTATTTTTCTCCTTTATTTTTTTTCTTTCAAATCTTCTGATGTGTATAAATTTTTCCGAATGTGTGTATACTTTTGTTGTTTCTCGTTTTTTATATTCGCTTTATTAAATTCTTTAATTACAATGTTCTTTAAATTTTCTGTGTGAATTTGAATTTTGACTTCTTTCCGATATTTTTATACCTTTATTTAGTAAGTAATATATTTTACTGATTATTTGGCCATATATATATATATATATATATATATATTGTAGCGGATCCTACGTTCCTCCGTATTCGAGGATTTCTTAATTCCTTTAGGGCGCCAGGTATTTTTCATAAAATATACCAAAAATTGATTTTAATAGTTTTAATTTCAATCAGAGCATGAAAAAAAAATATATCTTCAGGGCGTGGTTATTCTCTCGTCGTCCCGCCGACACAACCTGCTGCTTCTCCCATCACCCCATGACGACTCCCAACGTCTCGCCAGACCACATTGTTGACCCGGTTTGCGACAGTTCCTCAACAATTGCAACTCGCAAGCTGGCCTGCATTGTTCATCGTAACTTTTCATGTTACAATATATATATATCTTTATCATCACTTCTCAAACCTCTTTTTACAGCAGATAAAACTACTCGTAATTGCTACTGTCATGCGTCAGTATGTGTTTGTTGTTTTACTCTATCCTAACTCTGGTCTGATGCAATTCCCCATGCGCAAGCCTTTTCATATCCTCATGACTAGCAATACCCACATCGTTCCCAATCTGCCTAGCGTATTCTATCCTAAGCCTTCCCATTCAGTTCTTACCGCTCACAATTCCCCCTATAATGCTAAATTTACAAGACCCTCGTGACTCAGAATGTGGTCTATTAATATAATTCACTTTTGTATCGCTTCTAATATCTGCATGCTTATCGACACCACAAGACTTATTCTAACTTCGTTTAGGATATATAGAAAATAGTTTTCTTAATGTGACTCCAAAAGAAAGGAAGAATTTAGTCAGAGGACGTTGAGTCAAAGCACATTCTTCCTTATAGTCTTTTATTGCCTTCCTTGAGGTTTATTGGGGTTCCTCAACTTGAATATGTAGTTTATTTCCATGGGCATTTCTAATTTCCATGTCCACCGAGCCGTGATGCAGCTGCGCCCGCGTCTGTGTTTGAACAGTTGGTGACGGGGCTCAGCCGTGGTATAAAGACGCCAGCAGGAGCCGAGGAAGGCACAGCAGCAGCAACACTCGTGGTGAAACATGCAGACTCCGAGACTGATCCTCGTCGCGACGGTGGGTGTCCTCCTCGCCCTCTCTGCGGACGCCTGGCTTTTCGACGACATGATGAGCGCCGCCGGAAGCGCAATGAACGGTGCTCTGAGCGGCGCCGGAACCGCAATGAACGGCGCTCTGAGCGGCGCCGGAAGCGCAGTGAACGGCGCTCTGACCGGCGCCAACACCGCAGTGAACGGCGCTCTGACCGGCGCCAACACCGCAGTGAACGGCGCTCTGACCGGCGCCAACACCGCAGTGAACGGCGTTCTGGCCGGCTTCGGCAGCGCGGTGACAGGCGCACTCAACGGCGGCAGCGCCATTCTGAACTCCGCGATGAACACCATGGGGGGAATTATGTCAGGCCTCACATCGTCGGTTGTGTCACGCCTCGGTGCCTTGTCCACCAGGGGTCAGGCGCTGTTTAACAGCGGTGTTGCTAGTTTGAACAATTTCGTTAATCAAGCTAATAGCTCCCTAGCAGAGTTGAATTCCGGGCTGAACAGCGCCGTCAGCGATCTCGGCCAGTCCTTGCAATCCAGATTGGCGGCAGCGAACGAAACTCTCACCTCTGCCGGAAGGGTAACTAACTAGCCTGCGAATATTATTTCTTTATTTCTTTGTTTTTTTTTGGTTAACAGGCTACATGAGGGTGATCCTGAAACAGGCAACTCCCCTTCAATAGCATAGGAAGGGAATTGAACAGGGGGGATGCGGAAGGTAGAGCAAGGTAGACAAGGGTTAACTAGGGCCCCCGGGCTATGGTTTAAGGATCCTACCCGGTGTTTCACCTAAAGAGATGCAGGGAAAACCCTAGAAAACCTGCATCGGGGAGGTCGGGCTTTGGGTACTATTTTCACGCCCTTCCGAATGGCGGGAGACGAGTCTGCTGTGGGGTCGCAGCATTCCCTTCTCCATGTCTCCAACAGTTTCAGGAGACAGTTGGCCGACTGATCTCATGGGATGCTATATTCCCAAGGTCTTTGACCCCAGTACATATACCTCCTAGGTGAATGTGTCTTGGCATATGAGTACTTTGATAAAAAGAGAGAGTGCGAGGCATTCTTGACATGATCAGGTGAGCCCCGCAGTCACTCTGGGGTGAAGCAGCACCTGCGAGGAAATTCCCATAGCGCCCATCATAGGCCCTTTAATCTTATTTCTGTCTGCCACCGTCTGTTTCAGAACGCAACTGCGTGCCTCGCCAACGTGACGGCACTGGCCAGCTCTACCGTCCAAACCGCCGCCACCAACAAGATGAATTTGTTAAGCGCCGTTTCATCGAACTTGACTAGCGCGTCGCAGTCCCTTTTGGATGCCTTAACCAGCGCTCTGACTAGTGCCTTGACGTGTCCATTCAGGGACATGTTCAACATATTTGGGTGCGAGACCAGAGCCTACGCGCCAGTCACCCAGGCTGTGGCTAACTTGGATACGACAACCAACAACACCCGTCGCGCCCTTGCGGATTTCCTTGCAAGCAGCGCCACTGCAGGCAACACCACGGCCGCTGCTATCCAGCAAGCTGTCACCAACTGCTTGAATAATTCCTAAACCACGGCTGTAGCTTGTAGGAGCTCATGCTCCGAATAAAGAGAAAACTCTCTTGACAGAAACGTTATTGTCTTATAATTTCCCTAGTCCTTGTCTCCACTGCCACTCGGCAATCTTCGGCACTACCTCACGAAACTGTGCCATTCAGGTCTCCTTTATTGGCGTTCTTCACACTGGCAATAGTATGTTTGTTTTGAAACGTATCACAAAAATGTTCTCAAACTTCTTATAATGGACTGGGGATTTGACTTTAATTTAAATCGAAATAAATAACAACAAAATAAACTTATAAACAGAAAACAAAAGATAGCAACAATTAAGGCTAAACTTTAGGATCCAATTTAAAAATTCGACAAGGCTAGATGATTTTCATTTAGTGAGACTCTATCTACTTAAGGGTCTTTTTTGGGCTTATCGTTCAGCAACAAAATCGTCACACGCATTTTTCGATATTGGCGCAAACACACCTGGGATTTATTTCGGGTCGTAAATAAGCTTCGTCCTTGCCCACGCCTGTATCTTGAAGGTCCGTCTTCCACGAATTCTTGTCGTCTCTGGAGCTCGTTCCTATGGACATTCTTCCTTCTATTGTGCCACCAAGATGCATCGTTTTCTCTCCGCCTGATTACTTCAAAACTCATTCCTGACTGACTCGTATCTCTAGTGTCTTGGCTCAACTACTACGCACAGTCCAGACGTCCTACTTGATCAATTCTCTTTGCCCAACTGACCAAATTTCTCCCATCCATCCTCTAAAGGTTATCTCGTTCATTCACCCTACCATGAGCTCATGGCGGATTGCCTTACCCTCACTCTCCTATTAACATTTAACATCGAGTTTGGCCCGCGGTGTTTCTCCCTAATTTCTGGAAGAAGAGTTGCCTTCCTAAATTCTCGTGATCAATGAACCGGACTCAGGTATCAGATTTTTAATACACCGAACGGAGTTTTTGGCACGTTCTGAACCACGTTGCCTCGTCTCTCTGGCGCGTTTACTTGTTCTGAGTGTCGCCTATATGGGGAATGCTTCACCCTGTGACGAACGAATATGTCAATTACCATATCCACTCATTACAGTTTGAAAGAGTTGATCTTTTCTGCTAATGATGCGGGAGCTATTGCTAGAATGATCGTCAGCTAAACTACCAATGTATATAACGGTTGAGAACATTTACAGTTTTAATTTAAAGTTGACAACATGCAGCTAAAAGTAGATTCACGGCTTGTAATGGAGACCAGATGGAATAAAGAGGTTTGTAAGGATGATAATTTTTGTTAAGGTCCATGCTATGCAAAAATGAAGTCTCATGTTTCAAGTTATTTTTAAAATAAAATGATTGTTTCCTAAAGGTGGAAAGGGAAATATTCATTCTAGTGAATTAATGTTTTTCTCGTGCTTGGTTCTATGGTATTGAGTTTTAAGGATGGTCTGATGTAAACAAAAAAAATCCTTTCTGGCTGAGGGAAGGGAAGGGCCCTGCGGGAGTTTCTCGTAGACGCTTCAGCCCAGAGTGACTGCGGGGCTTACCTGATCATGTCGGGGATGCCTCGCACTTTCTCTGGGTACTTTTTATCAAAGTTCTCATATGTCGAGACATCTTCACCTATTTTAGGAGGTATATGTACCGGGGACGAAGACCTTTGGCATATGGCAAGAGTTGTCCGCTGATCCCATTGGATCAGTTGGTCAACTGCCTCCTGAAACTGGTGGAGACACGGAGAAGGGAATGCTGCGTCCCCACAGTAAACTCGTCTCCCGTCATTCGGATGGGCGTGAGAATAGTACCCAATGCCCGACCTACCTGATGCAGGTTTTCTAGGGTTTTCCCTGCATCTCTTTAGGTGAAACACCGGGTAGGATCCTTAAACCATAGCCCGGGGGCCCTAGTTAACCCTTGGCTACCTTGCTCTACCTTCCGCATCCCCCCTTTCCAATTCCCTTCCTATGCTATTAAAGGGGAGTTGCCTGTTTCAGGATCACCCTCATGTAGCCTGTTAACCAAAAAAAATAATCCTTTCTGGCTAAGCCATCTTGAGCAAGCTTTTTTATTTCCTCAGACACACATCTTTCCTAATCTGCTTAGCGAAGTCTTTCGTTGGCCTACCTCTTACTCTTCGCACTTCCCTTTAATGCTTATTTTACAATGATTTCATATCTTTAAATGTGGCCTATTAATCTATCCCTTCAAAGTAGTTCTTATTCTTCGCTCTTTCCGTATTCTGTTTAGAACATCATTGTTAGTTGCTTAATCCACTCTTCTTAATATCAGCAGTAGCCTATAGCACCACTTTTCACAGGCTTCAATTATTTTCGTTTCCCCAACTCTTATCGTCCATGTTTCGCAACCATATAACGGCAGACTCCACATGAAAATTTCCGAAACCACTTTCTAATATTCACACTTTTATCACGCTAAAGTATACTTCACTTATTCCTTGACTTCCTTCAAAATAAATTTTCCCAGCCTTTTTTTATTCCACTGCTACCAAAACTACACTTCATTAACCTGGTTTTTCCTCTATTAATCCTTTTCCAGGACCACGATCATGCCATTTATTATGGTTTCCTAATTGTTTTCTGACTCTCCCAATACTACAATATCGTCAGAAAAGCGTAAGTTTTCTTCTCCTTTCCGTCTGTTTCCTTTTGTATTTTCCATTTTAACTTACTTCATCGCCTGTTCTATATGCAAGTTTAACAGCATGTGCCTCCTCTCTTGATCGTTACTCCAGTGCGCTTCAAAGCCCTTAATAGTGTCTTTCTGTTCGCATTATGAAACGCTTTTTCTGCATCTACAAAGGCCAAGAACGTAGACCGTTTTTCATTCTTTTTTGTTTCTTAAAATTTATCGCAAAGTCAGTTTTGCTTCTTTTGTCCCTACATTCTTCCTAAAAATAAATTGATTTTCTTGTTACTCGCATTATATTTGGCGTTCCATCCGCCTATTTTCGTTACTATTTCGCACGCATGAGATTCTAAACTAATTGTCCTGCAGCTGTCAGCCCCTAGTCTTCTTCCGTATGCTATGGTTATGATTTTAATAAAGTCTTCTGGGATTCTTCCCAAATTTCGTATTCTTTCCTAAAGATCTTCTTCGCTCGATGATCTTAGAGGAATAAAATTTCAAATTACTCTTCTACGTGATTTAGAAGTTAGATGGGACAAGTATTGACAAAAGAGTAGTTCTCTGGATGCAAGAATTCTTAAAAAATAAGCTACAAAAAGTCAAAGTTGGGAAAGAAACTTGAGAACTCGGATCTTTAACATCTGGAGTCCCCCAGGGATCAGTTATTGCCCCATTATTGTTTCTCATTTTTATTAATGATTTGCCTAATAATATAAACTTTAAGGTCCGACTTTTTGCAGGTGACTGTGTAATTTACAGAGAAATAAATGGGGAACAAGACTCCGCAGCTGACTTAGATACTCTAAGTACATGGGATAAGCGAAATAAAATCAAAATCAACAATAGTAAAAGTAAGGCGATTTGTTTTACTAAAATGCGCGTTCAATATGCATCGATATATAAAATAGATCGGGAAATAGTGATCGAGGAGACAAACTGTAAATACCTAGGCATTTATTTTAAGAGTAATCTGGGGGCAGGTAAACTATGCGTGGAACACCTTGCACTTTGTCATGAGAAATCTAAAGAGTTGGCGTATATTTGTAATTAGTACACTTGCCCACTTATGGTGCAGCATGCCCCAGGATAGGGCAAATAGAATCCTTAGAAAGGGTGGCAAAGAAGGGCCGCAATATTCGTACAAATAGGACCTGGGCATGGGAACGAAAAGGTAAAGCGACTAGGGTGGGACACGCTACAGACAAGAAGAGAAACAGCTACGCTACAGAGCTTTTGCAGGTCAGAAACCTTGGCAGGGAATCAGAGATAGAATGAAAGAATCGACTCGGAACGGGAGGAGGAGGAGGAGGAGGAGAGATCACCTGTTTAAATTACAAGGAAGGAACCAAAAAACAGACGTTGGAAAATACTCATTCCTAAATAGGACAATTAATGACTGTAACAATCTGCCTGCAGGAGTGTTTTAGGGGAACTTCCTCTAACAGAAACGAAAATTTCGACTCAATCTAAGTTTAGTGTAGTGCAGTGACGTCATCAGTGCTGCCAAATCTCTAAAAATATACTACAGTGAATTATATTTCCAGTTTTTTTTTCAGGGAAAACAATACTATTCTTTTTTCTTTTTTTTAATAATTCATTTCTAATAATATGATTCCACACTTATTTATTTATATTGAATATAATTGTATAATTCAATTATAGGTTAAATATGGTCCTTACGACCAGTTTATTAATTATTGTTTAAGTTCTATGTATCTGCCACCAGGGGCGCGGGCATCAGCCCATTTGTAGATTTAATAAATACATACATACAGTATAAAGTAAAATTTAAACCTTATTATACTCTCTCTCTCTCTCTCTCTCTCTCTCTATATATATATATATATATATATATATATATTTATTTATTATAAAGAGTTAAATTATTTGGCAGGACGTTCGTATATTGATAGAAACGGGAAAATTTTGTGATGTCATGGAAGAGCATTCATTGGGTGGACTTAACGACCATAAATAATGATTTGTCCAGAAAAAGGGGGAAGAGGACAAGGACTGGCGGGAACTGTGATGCTAAGAGTGGCTGGAACCTGACATAATTTTAAACATAATAAATATGTAAGAGTAGTCACTGTAATGTCCTAGAAGAGCAAATTACAGCAATAGCAAGTTAAAAGCCACCGCCGTTTGATGAAGAAAAGTTAATTTTGCGACCGGATCAAAAGTGAAGTTAAATATTAGTCATTCTATAAAGCGGAGTACAGGAATATTTTCAAAGGGACGTGAAGTGATCGTGAGGAGACAAAATTCGGCTAGAACTCAGAGTCACAGCCGTGGCCTCTTTCTGCAACATTCAGTGACAACGAATAATTAATTATATAAACTTTTACTTCAATTATTTTAATGTCTTGCCAATGTATCAAATTCTACCATTTTATCTGCCCACGGTGAATGACCCCGAGGAAAAGCATCTGTGCCATTATTTTATTTAAAAACATACCATCAACAAAATTGTGTAAATTTTAGTATTTTTACATTATTATTTTATATACTACCATTTTTACTTATTCATTGCATTGTATTTATTATTACTACAGGTTGGTATTTGTCCGGTGGCAGTTCATTACAATATGTTTGCAATTATTGTAAAACTGTTACAAGTAATTGTGTAAATGGCTGGTAGGAATTCAATTAACATTCAGTGTAACACACCATTACGAATATTGATGAGGACAGTAATTAAATATCTGGATAGGAGGTTTTTGCATAACCTCTACAGAAGACAGTCAGCAGTAATTAGAATTGAAGATGAAGAAAAGAAAGCAGAATTTAATATAGAAGTAAGACTAGGAGGATGCAGCAGTCTGTCATCCATCCTGTTTGACTTATTTATGGAACAGACGATGAAGAAAGTTAAAACGGAATATGGAAAATGAATCATACTGCAAGGAAATAAGTAAAAACCCTGCGGATCACTGACTTATATTGCAGTATTAGGAGGTGTAAGAGGAAGACTTGGAAACCATGATAAATGGCATGAACGTGGTCCTGAAGAAAAAGTTCTAGATGAGGATTAATAGAGGAAAAACCAAGGTAATGGGGAGTAGTGTGGGAAACAGTGGAATAACAAAGGCTGTTAGATTGGGAAGGGATAATTTGAAGGAACTTAAGGAATTCTGCTACTCGAGAAGAGTAATAACTAGATTAGGACAGTGCAGGCAAAGAAGGAATTTATTTACATCTAATATAAGTGTGAGTATATGTCAAAATGTTGCTACGTATTCTTGGATGGAACCTGGACGATGGCAGTTGGGGAAAGGAAATAATAGAAGCGTTTGAAGTGTGGAGCTATAAGAAAATGAGATGGGTGGATAGAATTTAACGAGGAAGTTCTGAACAAAATAGGGGAAGAGAGAACAATATGGAGGTGTTTGAAGGAATAGATTAACAGGCCACATTTGGAGGTTTTGTAAAATAAGCATTACAGGGACGTGTGTGTGTGGGGGGTAAGAAGAGAAGAGGGAGGCGAAGGATGGAATGCGTCAAGTGGATTACTGAGCGTGTGGGATGTGGTCCTTATGTGGAAATGAAAAGGCTTGCACAAGATAGGTTAACCTGGAGGGTTTTTCAACAACAAACTCGTGAATAGCTCATGCTACAGTCATATAATAATATTAATATGTAATAGAATTGAGTAACGATCTTCTTGAAAGTCTCGGAAAGTATCGGAAACGCTCGGCTTCAGCTTCGTGAGAGAAACCGCTCTGCAGAGAATGCCCTTGAAATCAGTTTTCCGTAATAACAATTATGTTATATTAGTTGTTTTATTTTGTGATTATGGAGAGGCTGGATAAACTATGAGCTAGGGAATCTGTTAATAGGATTTAAGAATAATCAGACCGATTTATCGGAGGATCTGGTGGAAAGGGCGGTCGTGGAACAGGAAACTCCCCTCAGAATAAATCAGTGAATGTAGTGATAAGACAGTAGCAGAAACTTGTTCTTGAGGTTCCTTAAAGTGACGTCACGACTAGTCTTTTAGCTTTAAAACCCTTGTCTGCATAATGTTACCGTTCAAGAATACGCAAAGTAACCTTGTGTTGCACCTATTTAAATGTCTCAAGTTTGATATTATCCTTAGAGCATAAGTTTCCATTAACCTGTACAGTCGGATTTAGTTTATTTTTCTCGCTTGTAGTATCGTAGCCTTTGTTATCCCACGTCAGCTAGGTTTTCCCTCTATTAATCCTCATGCTGTACTCTTCTTCCACGACCTCGTTCATTGTCATTTATTATGGTTTCCAAGTCTTCTCCTGACTCTCCTAATACTACAATATCAATTTCATTTCTTCACCTTGCAATGTGATTCATTTTCCATATTTCGTTTTAACTTTCGTCGTCGTCCATCCGATATATATATATATATATATATATATATATATATATATATTGTAGCGGATCCGTCGTTCCTCCGTATTCGAGGATTTCTAAATTCCTTTAGGGCGCCAGGTATTTTTCATAAAAACACCAAAAATTGATTTTAATAGTTTTAATTTCAATCAGAGCACGAAAAAAAATTAAATCTGCAGGGCGTGGTCATTCTCTCGTCGTCCTGCCGACACAAAGCGGAGTTTCCTCAATTTGGCAGTACGACTTCGTACTATTGTCGACCGGCCGCTTCAAGTTCCACAACACGAAATTTCAGCCAGACGCATATGAAAACAACTCAGGTTCGTCAACGAACAGAAAATCTGCCACACGTGGTCAACACCCAAACCATTAATACCCTGAGATCTTTAATACAATCCCATTTTAATTAATTATTTTGGTACATAATATATACACGCACGACCCATATTAAAATTCTTGTGTTAACCATTAATAAATGTATATATTTAAACCCAATTATTAAATTCATTAATTAATATTCCCCCCATCATTTACAATGGTAAGAGAGTGATGGAGAGATATATGGAGCGAGAGATGGAGAGGTGCAGAAAGACTGATGGCCACAGAGAGAGAGAGAGAGAGAGAGAGAGAGAGAGAGAGAGAGAGAGAGAGAGAGAGGTGGAGAAAGGGATATACGGAGAGATATATGAAGAGAGATATGAAGTGATGTAGAAAGAGTGAAGGACCTGTTTGTATGTGTGTTTTTGAGTGAGAGAGAGAGAGAGAGAGAGTGAGAGAGGAAAGACGCTCTTGAAAACAGATAACACCTAGAAAGAAAAGAGAAAACATCGGAGAGAAGGCAAAAGAAGTTTTGAATTTAAAAATTTAACTTTCAACGTTACGAGAGTGGGGGGAGAAAGACAATGGTGCGAAGGTAGGGGGAGATTACATCCGGAATATTTTCTTTAAAAGTTTTAGCGATGCCAGTAAGTTGGGGAAACTCGCACAGGCTCATATTTGATGCATGGGGAAAGTTCCCATAGTTTGAAGAGAGGCGAGAACTGGATGACTCTGCGACATTGTCGCGTGACCGAGGGGAAAAGCCGACACGCTAACGTAGGAAATTCAACCCTCTGAGAAATTGCGTTTTAATGAGTAATAAACGAAGGTTATTACGTCATCGCAACTCAGTCCACTAGCGCCATGGAAGTTATATTTTCCCCGACCGCCGTCGAGAGACCGTCGCGCAGCCTAGGAACGGCGACCATAACTAAACTTTAACATATCTTCCTCTGTAATAATAAAAAAAAAGATATCCACGTATTTTTTATTCCAATCGCAATGTTATTGAAAATAAAAACTGGTTTTAAAGTTTGAGTAAGAATAACATTTCTAAGTAAGTAATACACATTGTTTTTTAGAGAAGATAATTTAATTTACCCACAAACCCCAATAAAAATTTAATTAGTAACTTCTTAACGAACTTTGAACCTAATATTAATTTATTCCCTATTTCTGACCATAATAACTAATGTTTCACAAATTAGTAATACAATTTGACGTAATTAAGTTTATAATCAATAACATTAGTGCTACAAAATAACTAAATAAATAATCCGGATGTTAGTTGTACCAAAGCAGTTGTCGTCGTATTCTGTCCTAAGACTGGTCCGAAATAATCCTCCATGGTAACCTATCTTGCGTAGGTGTTTTCACTATACTAATCTACTTAGCGCATTACATCCTTTTTCCTCCCTCTTCTATTCTTACTCCGCACACTATCCTCTAATAATAATTTTACAAGACCCTCTTCCATTCTTCAACGTCCTCCGTATTGTTCGCTCTTCCCCCTATTCTGTTTAGAACTTCCTCGTTAGCGATTCTATCCACCTGTCTCAATCTCCTACAGCACCACTTTTCAAAGGCTTCTATTCTTTATCTTTCCGGATCTCCTACCATCCACGTTTCGCCACGCTGCATACCTACATTTTCAGCAACGACGTCTTAATATTCACACATTTATTACCCGTAAGTAAATTCCTATTTTTCGCGAAAGCCTTCCTTGCCCTGTGTTATCCTACTCTCTAAGTCTACTATACTTCTATCCTACTCTAGATATTACGCTTCCCAAGCAGCAGAATTTCTTAATTTCCTTGAAAATATCCCGTCCCAATTTAACAAACCTTTGTTATTCCGCTTTTTCTCATACTACACTCCATTACCTTGGTTTTCCTTCCCCCTATTAATCCTCATATTGAACCCTTTCTCCACGACTCCGTCCATGTCATTTATTAAGGTTTCCAAGTCTTCTTCTGACTCCCCTAACACCACAATATCGTCGGCAAAGCGTAAGGTTTGATATTTCTCCTCCTTGCAGTATGATTTCCTTTTCCATATTCATTTTTACCCTTTTTCATAGCCTTTTCTATGTATAAGTTAAACAGCATGGGCAACAGATTGCATCCTTGTCTTTAATCCTTTCTTCATTACTGTTTTCTTTTCTTGATCTTCTAATGTAATTACTGCCTCCAGTTCTTTGTAGTAGTTATGTATAAGGCTCCTTTCTCGATATTTTATTCTAGTATCTTTAAAATCCTTAATGGTTTGTTCCAATTCACATTATCAAACGTTTTTTTCTGAATCTACAAATACCATAAACGTAGGCCGGTTTTTCCTTAACCTGTCTTCTAAAATTAGTAGCAAAGATAATATTGCTTCTCTTGTCCCTATATTCTTCCTAAAACTAAACTGATCGTCTCCTAACTCGCATTCTATTTGACGTTCCATCCTCCTATATTCAATTAATATTTCATATGCATGACATAATAAACCAATTACCCTGTATCTATCAGCTCCAGTCCTCTTTTGAATGGGTATAATTATGTTTTTACTAAAATCTTTTGGTATTTCTTCATGGACAACCATGGCATTGCTTCTTATCAACTCTGCTCCAATGTTATCAATTCCTGGTGCTTTACAATTGCTGATGTCTGTCAGTCATGGCACCTGTCAAACTCTGACCTTGTAGTTTTGTCCCCTAACTCTTCATCATCCACCTCCTATTATTCTTTTATCACTGACTGGTCTATATTTCTACCGTGATACAACTTTTCTAGATATTCCTTCCATTTTTCTTCTTTACCCATAATTTGCTTCCCATTTGATGTTCTTCATAATATTTTCCTTGTCGCGGAATGTTTCTTTGATTTTCCTATAAGCTGCATCTATTTTCCCTTTCACCATGAAGTCTTGAACCGCTTTGCATTTCTCTTGTAGCCAAGCCTCTTTGGCTTCTTCAAGAGTCAGTACTGCCGTTATAATGTTTTCGTTAAAATACGAATATTTACGCCTTTCTTTAACCGATTTCATCATTTATTGTATTATTCATTCTTTCCTATTTGTCTGAGCTTTCTTTGTAATATTACATAGATTGTTGTAGTAATTTCTTCCTTGAAGTGTGTCCATTTGTTTTCTGTATTGTTTCTTTATTAATCTAGTCTGGATATCTTCTTGGAATCTCTGAAACACCTCCTGTTGTTTCAGTTTTTCTAACTACCATCTCTTTGTTTTAATTTTCTTTATTTAATTTGTTCATTTTCAGCCTGTATTTCATAGTCAACAGATTATGGTCGTATTCACAACGGATTCTGGATAGGTTTCGCAGTCCAGCACCTGATTCCTATATCAGCACTTATTAGCAGCATACATTAGATCTCGAAGTGAGAGAAAAGGGTGGTTTTTTTTAATGGCCAGTATGGTTTTCGGGAAGGGTTCTCGTACGAAAGCGAAGTGATAAATCCATTTTAGGGGATAGCAGATGCAGTAAATAATGGGGGTGGAATAGATGGGGTTGTTATCACAGCCCTTGACGTAGATAATTCTTAACGCTCTACTTTGTTACTTCTGCCCAAACATTTATTAAATATCCCATACAGTACAAAAATAATTGAAGGGTGGAAGTATAACACAATTATAAATTACAGTTTTAGGTTTATTAGTTAAAAATTTTCCTGCTCTAAATATAATAACCCAACCTTCTACTTATCTTTCCTATCTATAAAATCTATATTACAATCCATTTCCTTAATTTGGTTCATTATGTGTGGTGGGGGGAAGTAGAATAGATGGAGTTGTTATCACAGCCCTTGACGTAGTGCCTTATGATATCCTATTGGATAAATTAAATAAAACAGGTATAGATAAAAGAGTTCTACTATGGGGAGAATGCGTTTAAAGCGACAGAAAGCAAAAAAATCAATATTAGAGAATATTTTCGGATTGAGCCATTGTAACGTCGGGTGTTCCTCAAGGTTCTGTAATCGGACCATTACAGTTTTAATATTTATTAATGACTCGTCAAATTTTTAAAATCAGGGGGTCAGGCTTTTCAATGACGACTGCAGCGACATCTGCAGAAAGATAACGAGCAATACGCGACAGTTTACACGAGATCTCCACAGCTGTGCTCAGGAAAATAAAATGAAAATTATTGGAAAAAGAAAAGCAGCTGGATCTCGTTTACAAAACGCACCTTGTTAAATGAGACACAATAGAAAATAGGCGAGTGGGGAACTAATTACAAGGTGGGAAATATTTGGGGATATATTTCAACAACAGACTTGGGTGGGAGGAACAGCGTGAAATTTACTTACATGTCATATTGAGTAACTTAAAAATGGTCAGTTCAAAATCAAAGGAAGTGGCATATTTATCCTTAGTTAGACCAATTTTGGAATACTGGGACGGCTTGTTGGGATCCCTGTAAAGAAAAATATGAAACAGAATAATTAGGGAAAGCTGAGAAAAGAGCTGCTAATGATAAGCGAATAGGGCCACGAAGGTAGAACAACTAGGTTGGGAGAAATTGTCACAAAGGGGGCGAGAAAGCAAAGCAAAGCTGCATTTGATAATTACAGCTTAAACCATGGATTGGAATAAGCTCTAACAGTTATATAGGTAGATGGGATCTTCAATTCAAAGTAAAATGTTGAAAGCAAAAACCAGATTTTGGTAAATTGTTATTCCTAAATAGGAGCATCAACGGCTGGAATAATTTAGCTGTGGCAGGAGTGTTTTGGGGGAAGGAAATCCTATTCGGAGAAATAAATTAATGGCCAAATCACAAAAAAACTAGTGAAGTGAAGTGGTTATTTTGAATATGAAAGCATATTCGAATCTAAATGTTAAAGTCAAAGTGAAGTGAAGTGTTAAGTTATAGAAATTTTAAAGGGCTATATTTTTTTTGGGGGGGGGAAGGATTAACAGGCTACATGAGGATTTTTTTTTGCTAAAAGGCTACATGAGGTTAATCCTGAAACAGGCATTTCCCCTTTAATAGCATAGGAAGGAAATTGAAAAGGGGGGATGCAGAAGGTAGAGCAAGGTAGCCAAGGGTTAACTAGGGCCCCCGGGCTATGGCTTGAGGATCCTACCCTCGTGGTGTTTCACCTAAAGAGATGCAGGTAAAACCCTAGAAAAACTGCATCAGGTAGGTCGGGGATTGGATACTATTCTCACGCCCTTCCCTGTGAATGACGGGAGACGAGTTTGCTGTGGGGTCGCAGCATTCCCGTCTCCATGTCTCCACCAGTTTCAGGAGGCAGTTGGCAGACTGATCCAATGGGATCAGCGGACAACTCTTGCCATATGCCCAAGGTCTTCGACCCCAGTACATATACCTCCTAAAGTAGGTGAAGGTGTCTCGGCATGTGAGAACTTTGATTAAAAAAAACAGAGAGAGTGCAAGAGGCATTCCCGACATAATCAGGTGAGCCTCGCAGTCACTCTGGGGTGAAGCAAGCGCCTGCGAGAAAACTCCCGCAGATTAGGAGCATTTATGTTTAAGTAATTTCATTTTGTATCTGCCGCCGGACAATTGTAGGAAAACAATAAATACAGATTACAATATCTCTGTCCGTGTTTCCCGAGTCCTTCCACGTGGAAAGTTTTCTTTCATATTAACTCTAATAATAAAAGAAACTTCCTTTTTGAAAAAGGAAGTAGCGATGAATTCTTCCTTCCACCTTCTTCTATTGAGCATCGCGTACTAACCTGCTACCTGTGTCACGAAATTAATAATAAGGAAACTCATCAGAAAATGATTATGAGAAAAGAAATAGAAAATAGGAAGAATAGATTTCGCCGTCTCCTTCTGTGCATGACGGCAAAAAAAATCAGTAATAATACGTACTTCAGGAGAAAAGCGGTCGTCTATAAATTAATTTATTTTAAAAAATTTGGACCACCGCCTCGGCAAGAAAGCAAGGAGCTTCCTAAGTGACTGTGATAATTGAGCTGGGGCGAGGGGAGCTGCTCTGGTCATAAATACAAATAAGGATTAGCCGAGGGAGACGGAGCTGAGTAAATGGTAAAGTCCTGGTTCGGGAGAGGAGTTAATTAAATGGCTCTTTCGGCAAACACCAGAGGCGACTCCGAGAGAGAGAGAAATAGAGAGAGAGAGAGAGAGAGAGAGAGAGAGAGAGAGAGAGAGAGAGAGAGAGAGAGAGATGGAGAGACAGAGAGTTGGGGAGAGAGATGGAGAGAGAGATGGAGAGAGAGATGGAGAGAGAGTTTGGATTGTGATAAACTTCCCTTCGTTGACAACAAGGCGAAGAGAGGGGTTCGAGGGTCTCAGAAAAATGAGTACTATAATATTTAAATGGAGGCAGGTTATTAGGAAATCGTTAGATTAGGGAGTCCGTGTCTTCTGCTAGTTATGAGTAAATGAAAAGGCTTGCGCAAGATAGGGTAGCATGGAGGGTTGCATCAGAACAGCCTTAGGACTGAACACCACAACAACAAAAACAACAACACGGAAAGCGTAATAACTACAGCAGGATAGCACAAGCAAGGAAGAGGAATTTACTTATACAAGTGTATCAGGAAATCTTTGCTAAAAATGTTATTATGGAATGTGGCGTTAGAATCACAAACGAGGAAGTTCTAAACAGAATAGGGGAAAAGTGAAAAATGTGGAGGACGTTGACCAAAAGAAGGGATAGATTAATAGGCCACGTTTTAATACATGTGGATCTTCGCATTAGAGGGAAGAGTGTGTGGGGTAAGAACAGAAGAGGTAGGCGAAGGATGTAATACGCTAAACAGATTAAGCAGGTTGTTGGAGGTGGCGGTTATTCGGAAATGAAAAGGCTTGCGGAAGACAGCCCAGTTTTAGGACTGAATACCACGACAAGAACATTGTATTACAGGTCTATATTAAAAAATAATTGCTTAATTAAATCCTGTTTTAGTTTCTTCGACTAGGAATCATTCAACAGAAAAAAAATAAGTCAAATGTTCGGTAAGAATTTCGTATGTTACCAAGTGTTACATTGAAGAAAAAGTTTCGGAAGCCCTGACACAAGATATTGGAAGACGAGGTTTACGTGGTGACGTATTAACCGTACTTGTCCCTCTTACACCTCATAGTCGATAACAGATAACCATTTATTTATCTCTGCAGAAATTGGCAGTAGATATTATTTTAGACGACGCAGAAAGGAACAACTACAGAGAAAGTCTTCGTGTTCCGAGCAAAACCCCGGTTATTTCCATGCTGGGAAGAGCAACAAAACAAAACAAAACGAACCTATCTCTTCTCTTTCGAGTGCGCTACATTAGCCACGTTTCACTGGACAGGAAATGTATTAACTCTCTCCCTATCTTCCTTTTTCGCTCTATTCCTCTCTCCCTGTCACCCTCTCTCCCTCTCCCCCCTCTCTCTCAGTCTGTGGTTCCCTGTGAAGTTTTATACCGCACTCTTATTGAAGACAGCACCGCAGCTTTCTCTCTCTCTCTCTCTCCCTCTCCCTCTTCAGAGCTGAATAATGACCTTTCTAAAGTGATTTTGCAAGGAATTATTTGTCTCAATATTTATTTATTTTACTTAGTCGTGTCGATGTCAAAGCATCCCTGTCCCCTTGTTTCTGTCACTTTTCTGTTAAATTCAAGGTATGACTGATGTTGTAGATGGGTTTCATTTAATAAAAAAACACGTTGAGAATATTATATAATAATTTCATTTATATTAATAAAACAATCACTTTATTAGGGGGTCCTGCGAGCTATTGCAAATAAATAAATTAATTCAATGGGACGATTTATTTTATTTTCTATACGGGTTGGGGGAGATTAGGTTAACTTGAAGAAACCTGTTTTATCTTCATTCTAGTCTTGATGCACGATTCTAGGTGACCAGAACTTCCTTCTTCCTTCGGGTTTAATTGTAGACTTTCCCTCTGCCGGCAGAAGGTGGGATGAAACTCGACTTGCCAGTGATTGAGTAAAAACTCAATTTTTTCCTCCTTCTTCCCTCTCGCCTTCCTTGTTCTCAATACCTTCTCACTAAAGATCAACAATTCACATCTCACTTTCAACTCTAGTTCCACTTCCCACCTTCCTCCTCCCTTTCTAAATCAGTTCGACTCTCTTGCTTTCTCCTTTTTTTTCCCACGCCATCGTCAAACCTCCGCTCTCTACCTCCTTGCCCTCTCTCAACGTCTAGAGCCATTCTCCTACGCAGCCGCCTCGCCCTCTCAACGTCTTAAACCACACTGAACATCTATCTGTTCCTCACCTCCCAGCTCAACTCAAATATAATACCTTCTCCAACAGAAAACGTTATCCCGCGTCCCACGTGATGTTTCTTCCGCCAATTCTCGTGAGTCCATCGTTGGAAAATTTTCATGCCTCAGGGAGGGGGAGCAGTGTCCTATGAAAAATTTTGAAGGGTGAATGCTCCTTCAGAAAAACAAATTTAGTATTATCTATGTGTCGATAGGTATGTCTCCCGTCCCTAGTCTCGTGCCGGGGAAAATCATTATTTACCTGCCTGTCACCAGGTAGAGTGTTCGTGCCAAATTTTTATATCTTTTAAAAATCAAAAGCTTTGAATAAATAAATATATATTTATAAAATTATTAAAAAATAGGTTCAATAAAAAATACGATGACGAAAATTATCTTTCATATATAAATGTAGTCCAGCGCTGCCGAGCTCCTGTGGTGTAGTGGCTAGCCTCTAGGTCCTGGGTTCGAATCCTGGCATGGGCTTGGATGTTTGTGTCGTCACGGTGGTCGCGAAGACCGGGATTAAGACTCTTGGAGGATCGATACACTGACCACGTGTCACTCCGAATTCGGAATGTCATGCAAGATGACAGTAGCCCGCAGTCGACTCGGTAGGCCCAGGCCCCCTCAATGGGCTGCTGTATAACCATGGAGAAAGAAAAAAAAGGTCCAGCGCTTATTTTAATCACATTCCTGTTTTATTACTTATGTGACATCGCGCAACGCCGGGCACTAAAGGGAGTTCTTGTTATAAATTTTATTCTATTGCCTTTTAATTGGGGTTCGTTAATTCTTATGTTAATACAAAAATATAACACGTTAATTATTTCATTCAATTGTGCCAACTTATTTATTCGCGTTATTAAAATTATAGCCAGATTCTAGTATGGTAAATTTAAAACTCCCCAATTCTTTTTATTTAAAAAAAACATAAAACAGAATTAATTCATATTAGCGGAAAAAATATGAGGAGTCGTGAAACGAATTTTCCAATTTTTACAAATCAGGATAGTAGGACGGTTTTCAAAATCTCACCGGGGTCACTTCGCGCAAACACATTAAAAAAGAATAAGTCACACAAATCGGTTGGACCAGATGAAATCTCAGGAGGGGAAGAAGCCATGATAACGGTCATTTGAAATGTTAATTAACAATAACGAAGTCCCGGACGATTGGAGAAATGCGGTCGTAGTAGCTATATACAGAGCAGGTAACTATTAACTACAGGCCGCTTAGTCTCCAACTCTTGGAGAGATTATTAGCGGAGTATCTACGTAGCGCTTACACAGTGGCCAGCACGGTTTTAGACCAAGATATTCTTGCGAGAGTCAAGTATGTCAAAATACATCTCATGTGTTGTAATTGACTTTTCGAAGGCTTTTGACCTTGTACCACTTCATATTCTTTTAATGAAAGTGGAAAAATCGGGCATAGAGAAACGAGTTTTTAAACTGGATTCGCGAGTTTCTGGATAACAGAAAGCTCAGTGTTTGGGGGATGAATGGAGAAATATCTGAGCCAGTTGAAGTGACGTCAGGGAAGCGTAATTGGGCATTTATAAATGATCTGGTGGTAGGCATTGAGACTAAGGTAAGATTATTTGACGATGGCTGTATCGTTTACAGAAAAATTGGAAACGTCCAAGATGCAAATATTCTTCAATCTGATCTAAACAGAATTCATCGTTGGTCGGACGGAAATGGGACGAAAGTAAACGCGGCGGCAAAAAGTAAATCGATTGTATTTACAAAAATGGGAAACGTTTTCCAGTTGAATATAAATTAGGGGATGAGAATATTTTAAAAGAAGACACTTGTAAATAGCTTTGAGCGAAGACTTAAATTGGGGAGAACACATCAATTCAGTAACTGGGAAAGGGAAGGTTGGAGGGCAAAGTACCAAAGACATGGCTTATAGAAAGGTCTCTATCCTAGAGTATGGGATCAGGTACACGCGGTGGAGAGGCTGCAGAACAGGGCGGGGAAAGCAAATATTTGTAGAGGCACGTGTATGGTAATGTAGAGGAGAAAGAGGGAGGGCGAGGCAGGCTTTGTGTCTGGAGCGCCAAGTCGTTTCCTTGTACCAGGACATTGCCGACGAGTTTGACAGAGGAGGAAGAGTGGATGCGGTCATCATAGATTTTGCAAAGGCTTTAGATCTTGTTACATCATGTCATATTGTTAAAAAAATGTCCAAAATTGGGATTGAAAGAAGAGTAGTTTTATGGATTAGAGAATTTTTACGGAGACCGACAGCAAATGGTTAAAGTAGGGAACGAATTATCTTCAGTTGCGAAAGCTAAAACGGGTGTGCCGCAGGGTTCCGTAATTGGTCCCTTATTACTTCTAGTCTACGTGAATGACTTAGCATCAGGCATTAATTCTCAGGCGCGTCTTTTTGCTGACGACTGCCGCGGTAGTATATCGGAAAATAAAAACCGTGATCGATGAAGATCTTCTACAAAAAGATTTAGACACAATAACAGATTGGGCGCTTGTTAATAAAATGAAAATAAATTGTAACAAGAGCAAGGCAATATAAGCTTTTGTAGGCGTCGCGTAGAAATAGAACTTGATTATAAGCTCAGCGGTAATGAAATAGTACAAGAAAGTAACTGTAAGTGTTTGGGTATACACTTGAGCAGGGAATAGACCATGTGACTAGGAAAGCATGGGAACTTGCATAGTATAAATCTCTCCTCTCCTCGTGCGTCCAGGACTAGAATACGGCTGTACTTGTTGGGATGAGGTCGAGGCACTGGAAAGGGTGCAGAGGGGTTAAGCTGTGGTGTCCTGGTCATGGAAACGAGAAGGTTCCTCAATTAGGGTGGGATATGTTAGAAAAACTACGACAAAATTTACGTCTCGGGGCTCTTTTGGAAGCGTAAGCAGACAGAGTGACAATCCTGGGAAGATATTGCATCAAAGTCTTTAGAAGTAAATTATTTCAGTAGAGGGGATCATCAGTGTAAAATTGGACAGTGGAGCTTTGAAGGAAATTTTCATTTTTAAATCGGACTGTAAGGGATTGGAACAACTTACCTGCAGAAGTTTTCGAAACATCCCCTGTCAATAGCAACGTGTTTCAGGGAAGAATTAGGAAGTGTAGTGAAGCGCGACGAAACAATTTATGAATAATGAGTACTTTTTTTGTTAGGATTTAATTTAATTTATATTATATTAGTGTAATTATTATTTGTAACATATTTTATTTTTAAGTTTATTTTTTTTGTAACTGCCACCGCATAGTGCTACTCAATTGCAGTATTAATAAATTCAATTCAATATTAAAACTCGTATTCATTTACTAACAACATATGTAGGTTATGAGAAATGATCATTCATTAAAAATTAATCAGAGAAGACAAGGAGCGGAAGTGGGTGAATAATCCTTAGTAAATAGGACCGTAAAAGACTGTAATGATTTGCCTGTTCCTAGTCTACCAGCGATTTTTACGAAGAGAGTAAAATTATTTAGGGACAGAATTAGGGAAATGGTTTAACTTAATTTATTACGTCTTAGAATTAGTGTTTAAGTATTTGTATATTGAATGTTTATAATAGTATAATTTTATTATTATTATTTTATCTCTTTAACTTATATTCCTTTATTGGAATTTTAAATGTATGTTGTCACTACTGACCCATTGTGACGTAATAAATCTATCTATCTATCTAAAATGAAATTTACTTGTTGGACGGAGTTAATTCGTGAGGTTTTCCCGGGTAGGAACTGTTTAGCGAAACTTTGCAAGCATGGAAATCAAAGTTGTGCGAGAGACGTGTCCTTTATGACGTCACCACGTCAAAGGGAGTGGCAAATTGGAATGTAAATAAGATATTTTTACCTAAGCATCTAAGTACATATTTCGTCTCTATTCACTTATTTATTCAAACTTACCTTAGGATATATGATAGTATGAAACAAAAGACCGGTCAAATAATTTTTTTAAAAAAATTAAGAAATATGAAAACACAGAAGCTTGGGTGCAGTTTTAATTTTTTTTACACCCCCTTGAAGAAACAGGAAACGTTTCCGCCTCAAATCAAACCGGAGTCATTACGCGTGTTAGGCTAGGTTTACACGCAGGCGGGGGCAGTGATGACTGCCAGAAAACGAGGGGCAGTGATGTCAGTGGCGTGTCAACATACGTCAGTGCTGCACTGACAACTGCCAATCCATTGCTAACACGACTGGAGCACTGCCTCACTTTTCTTGGAGCGTGTCAACAGTATGTCAGTCATAACTGACGTTCCCCCTCCACCGACATAGGAGGCCAGTTAGTGGCAGTTACGGTTGTCAATTATCGATTGTGAACATCGGTGTGTCAGGGCTGACTATCGATTGCGCAATGGTAAACAGTTTGTATTTTGCATTTGTAATACGCGTGCAGTTTGGTATAGTGCGCGATTGTAATAAGTGAATCTTTGTTGTGAACAGCGGCCAGAAGTTTCGTTCAGAAAGCATTTAGGATAGAGTTCGTTTGTTGCACCTATGAGACTATAAATTTTTAGGTTTACTTTCCAAAAATAATTATTGTCCACCCTCCAACGCCACAAACTTTAACTGGAAAAAAATACGCAAAAGATTGATGTATAGCTATAAACATACTACCATCACACGTAATGAAAAATAATTCATTTCGTTTTGTTCAGTAATTGACACCTTTAAGGAGAATAAAATGAGTAATAAAAACCGAGCCAATTAAACACTGAAAACCAGCTTCAAAAGTACAGGTGTTGTTTTTATTATTGCTTGATTTCTGTAGTAATAATATAAAGCAATATTACTAAACAACTGTTTTCATTTTTACGTATCTACAGTACAGTAGCGTAATACTGAGTTTGACTTTTTCGTGAGAATTTCCCGAACCCTTCCCTCGTTACGTCTATTCTATCACAAATACAAAGTGATTAGTTCCTGTTTATGGACATTTTGCGTACGCGAAAACACAAAGGGGAAAAATATTCAACTTGATATAAACAATATATCGACTCTATGCAACATCAACATTCCAACCGGTCGTTGTTGCCAAAAAAAATAGCAGAGAAGTATAAACGTGCATCAGAGTTCTCTGCCCGTTCTGTAGTGAGGGCAGCACTTGCACGCAGTGAAGAAGTGGGCAGTTATCTGCCCAAGGTGTAAATGGTAGGCAGTGCACAGCCAACCCAACTTCGACGAACATCACTGCCCGTGTAAACCTAGCTTTAGAGCCTGTTTGCGTGTAAGTTGCAATCGCCATTTTATTTTGTCACTGGGTGAAGAATTCCCCATATTGGAAGTCTCATTTCTCGAAATTTTATTCGAGTCCTCTTCACAGATATTAGCCGTAAGTAAAATTTCCTTTGATAACCTGCGCTATCCTACTCTTGAACTCCTTTAATCGCCTTCTAAATATCCCTTCCCAATCTAACATCCTTTGTTATTTCATTGTTTCCCATTCTACACAACATTACCTTGGTTTTCCCTCTATTGATCCTCATCATGTATTATTCCCTCCAGGATCACGTTAAAGCCTTTTATTGTAGTTTCCAAGTCGTCTTTTGACTCCTTTTAGTACTACAATATTAAATAAGATGTAATATAGGTAGAATTTTTAAACGGGTATCGTTTTAGTTACGGGAGATCTCATTTCGTGTCATAGTCGATGTGACATCGACTTACAGGGAATAAGGAACTGGGTTTTTACATTTTAATTTAAATAAAAATGAATAATTTAGTCAGATTAAATTTAAAAATGTAATAAATATTATTAACAGAAAAAAAAGGAAAAGAACATCTAGAAATCTTAGGGTTCGATTTAAAAATTTACCACGAGGGTCATTTTGTGGGGATTTTTTTTTTCCGCAGAACGACAGTCAAGATAAATTTCACACAGTGGCACAGGCAAGCACCTGTTTTTGCTTTGTGAACACCAAGGCGCAGAGAGGCGAGACGTCGTAATACCCTAACGCGCCAAGATCACCGTTTGGCGATTTAAAAAAATCTGGTACCCCGAGTCCAGTTTCTTGACCCCAGAAATTAGGGAGAGAAACCGCGGGGGCCAAGTTGGATTTTAATTTGAGACTAAGTGTCAGGTGATCCGCCATGCATCTCATGGCGGGGTGAACGAAGGAGATGACCAGCGAGGATGGATGAGAAAAATTATAAAAAGTCTTCGACGGAGTTGTACAATGTGAAATCTACTGTCACGTTGTGCAGGGGCTGAAGGGGGATGATGCGTGTACAGCCTCTCATCCTCAAGTCGGAGGTCGAACCTACCCTTGGTACCCCGTGTTATCTAATCGGCCACTGCGTATATGGGGAGCAGCGTGCATCTCTCATTTGCCTTGGTGTTGGGTCCCGCTTGCCATTCCTGGGTATGTGAAACCTGGGTAGGGGGCGGACCAGGGTGGCTCGTCGGGAACTAGTATCCTTAATGAGCACGGGGGATGGACTGAGACGGGTTGGAGCCATTGCGCAATGGTTCTAGTAACAGAGTAGTCCATTTCAAGACAGTCATCCTACCATGGGGTCACCATGCCCTTGAATGAAGGTGTCGAGTATGGAAGTTGCTAGCCATACTTAGTATCCGATGATGAAACTGTCTGGGTGTAATTCCCCTAGAATTGGGTGGTTGCGCAAGTCATCTATAGGGGACACTCCCGAAGGGGGTGCGCCCGGCCTCGGAAACCGGGTGCTGCAATCAGAAAGGAGACGGAAGTTTCAATGCCAGTCACAGGCGTTACTCGCCCCTGAGGAGTTAGAAGCAGTGAGGGCTTTTCCGTTCGGTGAGTCAGGCACGGCCCTTCTTTCTAGAGGATGGGTTAGAAGCAGTGAGGGCTTTTCCGTTCGGTGAGTCACGCACGGCTCCTCTGGGGAAGGAGGCTGCCTTCCTGCTGGAAGTGTCAGCGCTACCTTTAAGGTTTAACCCAGCCAGCCAGTCGCAGGGGGGTACTCGCCCTCACCGGGGTTTTGGTCGGGACCCTTTGTCAGGGAAAGAAGTCCTCCAGGCTGGCGTAAAGCACGACGCGGGGCTGACCTGAGCCTTCAGCGGAAAATACAGGTAGACAGGGGTGAGCTTTAGCCCTGCTCAAAATTGGATTGGACTCTGTTGGGCAGTGGCATGCTCACAATCTCACAATGGCGGTGCTAGCAAGTCGGTGTCCTGGGTATGTGTAACCCAAGAGTGGGGGACCCAGCAATTGAAGCCACCAGCCCTTGGGTAAGGCAGCGTCACTCTCGCCTTTGCGGGCGGAGTGCATTGCCAACAGGTCAAAAACTCGGGTGTGGGAGCCGTACGCAACTTGAGCATATAAATTTCCGCAACTCACGAGCCGGCCAGGTGGAGAAGTGTCTCGGAGCAATCCTTGGCTAACTCCACTCGGCCGGTTTTTAACAGTCTCATGAGCACCTTCGGTGAGGAGACCCTCGGGGCTCTGTACACCACATTAAGCGCATACGCCCCGTAAAACCACCTCTGGCATACACGGGGTCAGGTGCTAGGCCATTTCCCAGACTTCCTGTGAATCAAACTATCAACCTGTCACGTGGTGCATACAAACGATTAACTTTTCCCCCCATATTTCCTTTGCTGTTGTTGGGTGTCGTACGTATGTGCATCTGCTGTTCATCACACACAGAAAGAGCAATCTTTTCACACGCTTTTCCTTGTCTCGATATGTATTTCCGTCTCTCATCAGCTTCAACATTTTTCACCGGACCTGGGTTTATGACCGTTCGTCAAGCCACACTCCACTCCATCAATACTGTTCTCATTTGGTAACTCCACGATGCATAGTTTCTTTTACTTAGTTTTTCGATTATTCTTTGTTCCGACATTTTGAATACGCTTTTGAGTGATTCGACGACTTGCGCGTATTTTTACGTTCACATCGACAAAATTTTTGAGACAACACCTAGACTCACTTTTCTATAATTCACGTGTAATATTATCACAGTTTCACGCCTGGGCCCATAACCATTGATAATATTTTCATTTAATGTCTTTTAAATTAATAATGCTTTATTAAAGGAACAAACACGTCGATACATCTTTGAACAGAAGACTAGACAAAGCCAAAGAACACATACGTTCACAGCGAGTGATGCCACCCGAGGAAAAAAAACAGAACTACAGTTAATTATCTACACATTTAACAAATCTATGAAATGATTAGAATTCTATGAAAAGAAGTCATAAAATTACAATTTTTCCAATGAATGAGGACTAAAGTTCATTTCAAATCTATGTAAAATGAAAAGGAATACTGTTACTTAATTACAAATGTTTCAATGATAAAATCTCTTAATCAATTAAAACTCAATAAGACAATGGATATATATATATATATATATAAAACGAAGGGAAAACTGTCACTTAAATGACAAACGTTTTAATCATACGGTCTATAAATTGATTACAAAGCTGAATGACAGGAAGGGAAAAACTGTCACTAAATTACAAATTTTCCAGAGAATGAGTTCTAAAAATCGTTTCAAATCTGTATAAAATGAAGGGAAAAAACTGTTCCTTAATTACAAATGTTTGAATGATAAAGTCTTTAAATTGATTGGATTTTTTCAAATCTATATTTAATGAAGTGAAACTATTCATTAGTTACAAACGTTTTAATGGTAAAGTATTTAAATTGATTAGAAAGTAGTATGAAAAGAAGGGAAAAACTGTCACTAAATTACAAATTTTCCAGAAAATGTGTTCTAAAATTCGTTTCAAATCTATATAAAATGAAGGAAAAACTTTTATTTTAATAAGTTAATATTGCAATAAAACATTCCGGCAACTGACGTTATAAATATTTTTGACGTCACCAATGGGCGTGGCTTATTCAGGTGTTTGGAGGGACTGACTCGTGACGTATTACTTTTGAGGGATTAAGCTCCCCTTTTGCCCGTTTGGGGCCTAAAACTCCCGTCTAGAATGATTTCATATATTTATTGAATTCGTCCCTTCATTTTCTTAATTTAATTAATTGCATGTATGAAGGACCAGAGACGGGACGTGACGTAGACAGGGTGGTATTAAACACGTCCAGTTCCCATAAATATTTGTTTATACTCAGCGAGAAAACAAACACACAAACATACATACATACAGTCACTCACTAGGAACGAATAATTTTCTATAGCTACCGCAAAAAATTTGATACCACATATTATATATCAAAAATTTATTATTTTAAAAAATGGGGACATAACAATTAATTTACATTTGACTCAGTGGCTGGGGGAGGAGGAGGGGGCGGGAAGGAGAAAACTGTGCTCTAACTTTTTTCTTTATTTTTTTTCTCTCTCGTTGATGAGGTCATCTGTTGAAAGTGCACCATTTCTGGGGTGGTCATGATTTCTGCTTCCAGGCCTGGAGGAGCTGCGCCGCTTTCTTGAGCGTCTCGTCTTTCTTGAAGAAGCAGTAGCGGACGTAATTCTCGCCCAGCTTCTTGTGCTCGTCGCTGTAGAAGGCTGTCGGAGGAATCCCTTGCAGCTTCACGTTCTTGGTCATCCACTTTGTGAAACGGTAGTCCTTGAACTCGTCCTTCTCCTGGTCCAGGTTGACCTTGGACGCGAGCGCCGTCCAGTCGGCCATCATGAAGTAGCCGCCCTCGGGGATGGTGGGCACCATGCCCACGTCCTTGAGGAACTTGGCCGTGAAGTCGCGCTTGGCCTTCATCTCCTCGGCGATGCTGAACAGGTAGCAGTCGGGCTTGTCCAGCCGCTTCATCTCCCTCTCGAAGGCGCGGGCCACGGCCTCCTGCGTGGGCGTCGGCGTCTGCCCCACGCAGTTCTGGTGGACGATCATCATGTTCTTGATGAGGTGCTCCGGCCCGTAGGCCCAGCCGATCTTCCAGCCGGTCACGCTGAAGGTCTTGCCCGCGGTGCCGATGGTCACGGTCCGCTCCCACATGTCGGGCAACGTGCACATCCTGATGTTGGTCTTGGGCTTGTAGACGATCCACTCGTAGGCCTCGTCGGCGATGCACATCACGTCCCACTTCTTGCACAGGTCGGCGATCAGACACATCTCCCGCTCGTTGAACACCTTGCCCGTCGGGTTGTGCGGCGTGTTCACCACGATGATCTTGGTCTTGTCGTTGAACATGGAGCACAGCTCCTGCTCGTCCAGCACCCAGTCGTTGGACGTGATCTCGCCGCTCTTCTTGCTCAGCTTGAGCGGGATGAACCGCGGGATGCCCCTGGCCTGCCTCACGATGGGCGCGTAGCACTCGAAGAACGGCTCGATGATGATCACCTCGTCGCCCGGCTTGATGTGGCCGATCAGAGCGCAGAACAGGGCCTCGTGGCCGCCGATCGTCACGATGACGTCGGTGGCGGGGTTCATCTCGCGGCAGATGAAGTTGGCGTAGGCCTTGCTGATGGCGCTGGTGAGGCGCGGGTGACCCACGCCCCGCGTGTACTGGTTGAAGAGGTTCTCCGTGACCACGATCTCGGCCAGGTCCTTGAGTATGGCGTCGGGAGGGCTGTAGTCGGGGAAGCCCTGGCCCAGGTTGATGGGCTTGTACTCTTGCGCCAGCACCATGTACTCCAGCCACACGCTGGCCTTGGCCGAGAAGCCGTCGGGCAGAGAGAACTTGTTCTTGCACATGGTCCTCACGGCCAACTCGGCCACCGCCGGCGGAAAGCGCCTCAACCCTGCACCAGTCACGCCAAACATCCTCCCTCGCTCTTCACTTCGTAATTTAGATCCCTGCCCCCGTAGAATTCATGGACGCCTTCTCTGAGCCATTATCCCAACAGCCGCAACCGACAATTTCTCTCTCGTCAACTGGCCAAAGATCTACGTGACAACAGCTAATATCTTTGGATTTCAACACAGAGAATTTAGGTTAAAAATAAATTTCTCCAATTAACTTTACAAAAACGAAAAATATACTGAAAATAATTTTTATTTTGTAAAATAACGTAACTAACATAAAAATACATCATTTCACTTAAACTTTTAATATTTGTGACGTCTCCCAGCCATAGACTTTAATAGCGAATGTCCCAACAGCTGATCGTCTGTCATCATCTTTGCCCAATACTACGTTTCTTATCTCTGCCCTTAATGGAGCAATATCTCGTAATGTATCAAGGAAAATTGGTTAATATTAGCCTAGTTAATGACGAATGTTACGTGTTATTAATTCGTTTTCGTTGTATTTTTTTCCCTATTAAAAAGCAGAGCAGCCGTATAAAGATGATGAATATGAGAATGATCACTTGTACATACGCTGTGCCACACATGTCAGTATGATCGATGGACAGTTCTTAATAATAATAAGAATAATTAAACAAGTCTTACGATTAAAATACTGATTTCATATCACTCTTACTCAATACGAATTTTTCAACTCACGTCAGAATTGTCTACGACGTCATCTGTTGATTTCTTCTTCCAGTAGTCGACGAAATTCTGGAAAAATTAAATGTATTGCACAATATTTCAATAATAATAATAATAATAATATTGAAAACAACTGTATAGTCGCGCCAACAGGCTTAAGATCATTAGCGACCAACTACTTTACCATTTAGGGTTCCTCGTTAGGGAACACAAAAAATCGCCAAGTGGTGGGTGATACGAGGCACTAAGACCATACAGGCCGGCTTAGAAACTTCCACAAATTAAAATAAAAAATACTTTCAAAGGGTAATTTAGAGCGACGGATACAAACTTTTGTTTGAAAGAAAATTATTCACAAAAACTTAAACCTCCTTAAGGGAGAACTACATATTACGAAAGAAGAATTTGAACACTTGATAAACTCCGAGATGAAAATCTTCAAATACGTTCTCACGAAAATTACGTCCTCCGCCAGAAAGGAACAAATATAATCCTTCTGACAAACCTGTAATGTAAATAATTTCATACGAGAGAATAAACGTATAATTCAGTTATATATAAAAATATCCGTTCCTCAGCAGAAAAGTATGGAAAGTCCATATGGAGTGTAGATGGTCCTCTATGGGGGGTTTTCAAAGAAATACTTCTTTCATTCTATTTCATCACCGACCCGCCATATGTAATTCAGAGATTTTCCAAGGACGACCAATGAACTAGCTTGAATCTCTTAAAAATTCATTCAGCAGTGATACACACATATTACATTATTACAGCATACAGGTTTCTAACATTAAACTTACGAAGTTATGTTTTCCTTTGTTGAGTTCCTAAATTTTCAGCCTGCATTTGATTCACCCAAGAAAGGAATTAAAAACAAAGGGATGGGAATTATAAAAACTGAGGCGCTTCAGTGTTTCAAAGAAGAAATCAAGAGTACATTAATAGACAGTGGACAAAGAAACACTGTGAAAGAGAAACGGCGGCTATTGAAGAAAGAAATGATTAGAGTAGCATACGAAAAAATAGGAAGAATAGCTGAGGTCAATTAGGTAAGCGTGAATAAAGCGAGAAATAATAAAAAAATGATTGATGAAAGGCGTAAATATATAAACGCAAGAGATGAAAATGGTAATGAGCAGTACAGACGCTTGAAGAAATAAACGGATATGAAGTGAAAAGCGGTTTGAAGATTTCATGGTGAGAAGGAAAACAGACGCGGCTTATAGGAAAATCAAATAAACTTTTGGAGATAGGAAAAATAGAAAGAACATCAGGAAAGCGGATGGGAAGCCAATTCTGGGTAAAGAAGAAGAAGCAGAAAGATAAAAGGAATATCTAGAAAAGCTGTATCACTGTGAAAATCTAGATCAGTAGGTAAATAGAATAAGAAGAGGAGGTGGATTATGAAGAGTTGGGGGGAACAAAATTTTTACGTAGGAGTTTGACAGAGCCATGGCTGACAGTAAAGTGACAGGAATTGATAACATTCATTGATAAGAAGCAATATCATGGCTGCCGAGGAGAGTTTCCGAAATCTACTAAACAGGAAGAATAACAGATCGTTTTAGTAAAAACTCAAGGGGTGGCCATTTTAGTGTAATTTCAAAAAGCCTTCTTTTCTAGAGCTATTTATTTTTTTAAATTTAACTTAATGGCATTATAAACGAATTTATATTTCACTCACATTTCCTGATTCATTCATTAAAATCTTGATTGTATTTTATTTCCAGGTAGTATGCAATTTATCGGTAGGGTGTTTTTATTACCTTATAACTGTCCATGTTTTTTGTCTATAATATGCTTCTTTGTTTTTTTTTGTCAAGTTTTTAGGTTCGTTATTATTTTAAAGTATTTTTTGGTTCCAACTATGCCACTATATAGTGTAGCAGATCCGTCGTTCCTCCACACCTTCGAGGATTTCTTATTTCCTTTAGGGCGCCAGGTATTTTTCATAAAAACACCAAAAATTGATTTTAATAGTTTTAATTTCAATCAGAGCATGAAAAAAAAGATTATATCTGCAGGGCGTAGTCATTCTCTCGTCGTCCCGCCGACACAACCTGCTCCTTCCGCTACCCCATGACGACTCCCAACGTCTTGCCAGACCACATTGTTGGCCCGGGTTGCGTCAGTTCCTCAACAATTGCAACTCGCAAGCTGGCCTGCATTATTCATCGTAACTTTTCATGTTACAATAGATTTATCAAGAGGTTTAAAATATGTATTCTTACGCAGTAATTAATATTTCGGAAATTTAAATTTGAAAATAAAAATTTACAATAACTTTTCTCCATTCCTTTACTAGAATTTTAAGGACAAGTGGGAATTTGGCGTCAGTTAGAAATGAGATCTAAGTATATGTAAAGTACGTGAATTAAATTCCTCTTGCGGAGGTTGTCGCCTGAAGGGAGGTTTCTCTCCCCAGCAGCGCTGTAATTTTCGCCGAATGGTTTTCCCCCCTGTCGTTGGCACGTGAAAGCCGCTGACAGACAGACAGACAACCACGCCGCATTTGTTGCACTGCACATGTGACCACATGCGATTCGTGTGTGCGGCAGAGGTCAAATGCATGATACTGGAATTAAAGTTTACAGGAAATAATCCTGGGCCCAGGCATTCCAGGAAAGTTTCCGCTTGTTGCACAGGCAGGATAGGAAACCCGGATGGAGCTGTTATTAGGAACGTATTCGTATTTCCCTTCCCCGCGTCATTTCCTTCCCTGCTGCTGCCGTGGGGTGGTCATTGGATTTTTGATGACGGGGGGCGGCGTGTTGCCGTAATGGATTCCAGGCAGGAAAGCCGAAGTATTGCATATTCAATACCATGGAAATGAGAAACCTACGTCGTCGTGGTTCCAGATTTGTTTTTACTTTCTATCACGTCGGGGGCGGGGTAAGGGGCTGGGGCAGGGGCACTACAAATACACTCACTGTCCAGGACGATTCGGCGCGGCCGTTTCGGCGCAAGCCAGTTCGGCGCGAGGTTGGGCGCGGTGACATTACGTGGCGATAAACGACAATATTGTGGAAATTTGTTTCAAATAAGTTATTTTATACAAATACACATCTCATATCAATATTAATAAAACGAAAAACAGCCTATATATAAGAAAAAAGTGATATAAACTTTATTAACAGTAGTTCGTTCACGACGTTCCGTTCCTAAATTTTAAAAACCTCATATTTTACGATTATAATAAAAATGAATATTTACAATATATATGTATAATACAATTATGTTATAAAATGAAAAATTATTAACAAGAAATTGAAATGGATAAAACTTAAGCAACGAGACTGAAATAACAGTTACAAAGAATAACTCATAAGCGTATTTTTAGTTCCAGAATTACAATAGAAAACTTTAACAATGAGTTAATTCTGTATACAAAATTGTCATAAGTTATGCTAAACTCCAAAATGTACATTTCTAATAATCCTGATGTCATCTTTAGTGAATCTGACTAAATAGTTTTATAAAGTTGAAACGTTATTGTCAGACTAATAAATACATAAAACTTGCAATAAAAATTAAATCCAT
The DNA here is from genome assembly GCA_034510155.1 of Eucriotettix oculatus. Lineage (NCBI taxonomy): Eukaryota > Metazoa > Arthropoda > Insecta > Orthoptera > Tetrigidae > Eucriotettix > Eucriotettix oculatus. The sequence continues at coordinate 217,304,802 of CM067377.1, read as the reverse complement.
AACTTTAATTATTGATCAATTAGAAATTAACTTGAAAAGACTTGTGGACAGTAGCTCTTTTAACTCCTAGTTTTTAACTTCTGATAATATTGCCAGAGCCTATGATCTAGCATATAATTTATCTTTCAGAATTATCATTTCTTCACATAGCAGCCATCTTCATAACATTTTATATAATTCTCTTAATGAGGAAAATAATTTTACAGTCAAAACGTCTTTTAAGTTTTTGGACCATTTAAACCTCACTAATGATCATGTTTTCTTATCATTAGGTGAAGCGTTCTTATATAATTTTTAGCCCATGCATCAATTACACCAAGTTTTAAAAATGGATGGGATAACTACTTTTCCAAATTGACAAAAATTATTTTATCAAAAATTCTTATCTTAATAAATGTAATTACAAATTCCCATTATTTTTCGTACAATAACATTTACTATCACGAAGTCATTGGTTCTACCATAGTAATTTTTCTTTGTCGTTTTTTCGTGCAAATTATGAGAGATTTGGAAGCCTTATGTATTACATCTTTAGATTTAAAATCACTGAGATATTTCAAGTATGATAACTTTTTAGTATCATCCTCAGATTCCACATAAACCATTTGCCCAATACTTTTAATAATTACAACCCTGAAAGAAATTTTACAATTGAAATTGAAAAAGATCACTCTGTCAATTTTCTTGATGGTTTGGTTATTGTTTGTCAATAAGATAGTTAGTTACCAATTGCTATAAAAAGATCTACTTACTCAGGAATAATTCTTAATTACATGTCAAATCAGCCATTATTCTATAAGATACTATGGTTTATAATTTAGTAAATATGGACGTCAAATTATAACGTCAGCGCTATCATAAATTTAATCTGGGAAAAATATAAATAGTGTTCTTCTTAATATTTGACTTGGCATTTCGTTTACAAATACATTAAAATTGGATTGACTAAGATTAATATGAAATTAATAATTTACCCGTAAAATTACTCAGTAAGAAATAATACAAACCTATGACTTATAAATTAATGAATTATGATATCCGAATTACCTTAAAATCTTTCAATAATTTAAGCTATGTTAAAATATTACAAATAAAATTAATAATTTCGGTATCTGTTTAGATTTTGATTACAGTTATATTGGCCAAACTATGCGCACATTTAATATCCGCATTTATGGGACTTGGAAAAAATAAAATCAAAGTGAAAAATTATTCAATTTTTTGGAAGAATACATTCGCCTTACTTTTACTATTGTTCATTTAGATTTTATTTCGCTTAGCTCATGTACTTAGAGTATCTAAGTCAGCTGCTGCGGAGTCTTGTTCCCCAGTTATTTCCCTGTAAATTACACAGTCATCTGCAAAAAAGTAGGACCTTAGAATTTATATTATTAATCAAATCATTAATAAAAATGAGAAACAATAATAAATATGTTAGTTTTGTACTAAATTCTATATTATTTGACTCAATTTTATAACTTAACTTATAACTATTTAATATTATTAATATTTGTATTTTGTTTTATCCTAAACATTGTAGTTAATAGTTCACCATTATTACAATTATTAGGGTTTAAAATGTACAGTTTAACTTTCAATTATATAAAAAAATGAGATGCCAGATTATTGATTTATTAAATACAACTATAGTCAGGTTTTTCTAGTGCATAAATTCAAAGAATCCTCACCCCGAAAAGAACGCTTTTAAATTCCCGCCATCCTCCCTCTCTCCCCCTCCCTCCCTCCCTCCCTCCCTCCCACCCACACCTTTTCCCATTATGTGCGGCAGCAATACGTGACGGATTCTATTCACGGTCGCTATTATTAATATCCTGGGTTGCGATAGGCAAAAACCTTTTGTTTAACGGAAGTGATGGCAAAGGCTGATGTTCACCAGCCGGAGTTTATTAAATTTATTAATCTTGTTCGGCATTTATGGACACCGCAGATAACGAGAAGCGTTTCACCCGCGGCCTCGGAGAAGCGCAGGGCGAGATAACTAATAATAATAGAAAACTAATTATCAGTGACAACAGATTAGACAGACGACACGAAAACAATAAATAAAAATGACTACACTTAGCTGTAATTTAGTAATTAATTTTTTTTCATAAAGACGAAATATTAATTAGTAATTATAAATCGGTGTCAATAAAAGGATGAGAGTAAAAACAATTTACCAACGAATAATATGAGACTACTGCATGTTAAGGAGTTCAAGTAGACTATTTTAGAGAAACTGCTTTGTGAAACGCATGATAAATATTTTTTGGTGAGTTTTACTAAGAAGTTGACTACATTAAAAATTGTTAATGGCCGGCCACCTGTGGTGTAGAGGTCAACGTTCATCAATAGAGGGTTCTGCTTTCGAATCCAGGCTTGGGCATACGATGTCGTGTGGGTATTTTCACCACAGTTAACAGGTGTTCCCCCCTTGCCGTATTCGCTAATGACATCAGCATTTATTGCCAGTTTATATAAGAATATCAAATAATTGCATAGTTAATAATTTTCTATTATTATTAATGACAAAAAATTTATTTCCACTTTAAATGAGAATATTAACTAATTGCATAGTTAGTAATTTTCAATTATTATTAATTACAATAAATTTATTGCATCTTTAAATAAGAATATTAAATAATTGCATAGTTAATAATTTTCTATTATTATTAATAACAAAAATTTATTGCCACTTTAAATAAGAATATTAAATAATTGCATATTTAATAATTATCTATTATTATTAATGACAAAATATTTATTGCCACTTTAAATAATAATATTAAATAATTGCATAGTTCATAATTTTCTATTATTATTAATGACAAAAAATTTATTGCCACTTTAAATAAGAATATTAAATAATTGCATAGTTCATAATTTTCTATTATTATTAATGACAAAAATTTATTGCCACTTTAAATAAGAATATTAAATAATTGCATAGTTCATAATTTTATATTATTAATGACAAAAAATATATTAACATTTTCAATAAGAATATTAAATAATTGCATAGTTCATAATTTTCTATTATTATTAATTACAAAAAATATATTGCCACTATAAATGAGAATATTAAATAATTGAAAAGTTAGTAATTTTCAATTATTATTATTATTATTAATTACAAAAAATTTATTGCCACTTTAAATAAGAATATTAAATAATTGCATAGTTAATAATTTTCTATTATTATTAATAACAATTTTTTTTGCCACATTAAATAAGAATATTGAATAATTGCATATTTAATAATTATCTATTATTATTAATGACAAATAATTTATTGCCACTTTAAATAATAATATTAAATAATTGCATAGTTCATAATTTTCTATTATTATTAATGACAAAAAATTTATTGCCACTTTAAATAAGAATATTAAATAATTGCATAGTTCATAATTTTCTATTATTATTAATGACAAAAAATTTATTGCCACTTTAAATAAGAATATTAAATAATTGCATAGTTCATAATTTTCTATTATTAATGACAAAAAATATATTGACATTTTCAATAAGAATATTAAATAATTGCATAGTTCATAATTTTCTATTATTATTAATTACAAAAAATATATTGTCACTATAAATGAGAATATTAAATAATTGCATAGTTAGTAATTTTCAATTATTATTATTATTATTATTATTAATTACAAAAAATTTATTGCCACTTGAAATGAGAATATTAAATAATTGCATAGTTCATAATTTTTTATTATTATTAATGACAAAAAAATAAATTGACATTTTAAATAAGAATATTAAATAATTGCATAGTTCATAATTTTCTATTATTATTAATCACAAAAATTTATTGCCACTTTAAATAAGTGTAGTATGGGAAACAGTGGAATACCAAAGGCTGTTAGATTGGGAAGAGTTATTTTCAAATAAGCTAAGGAATAGGTAGAATAGGTTAGCACAGGCAAGGAAGTAAGTTACTTACGGGTAATGTAACTGTGAATATTACGAAATAGTTGATTAAATGTCGGTATGGAACGTGGTGTTATATGGGTGCGAAACGTTAATGAGAGAAGATGCTGAATTTAAAAGAATAGAAGTCTTTGAAATGTGATTCTATAGGAGAATGAGATGGGTGGATAGAATGACTAAGGAGGAATTAGTAAGCACAATAGGCTAGGTCTTCTAAAATTAGCATGAGATGGAAGAGTGTGGGGTAAGACCAGAAGAGTTAGGTCAAGCATGGAATACGGTAAGCAGGTTATGGAGGATTTGGGGTGTTCTAGTTATGCGGAAATGAAAAGGCATGCGCATGGAGGTTTTATCATACCAACAACAAAAAAAATTATAATTTCATGTATATTTATTTATTAGATGTATATATGATATATATCGAAGTAACAGAATTATATTTTTATGTAATGTTTACTTAATCATATATAATAATATGATATTGAGGGGGAATATAAAAAAGAGGAAATGAAAGTTTAAGTTTAATTCTAAGTTTTAATCTTAATAAAACATCATCATAGTTATTTACAGGATTCAGATAATATAAAACAGGAAAAGGGCAATTCATTAGCATTTAAGTTTAATCTCAGGGTATTCACTGTGGGGTGAACGAATGGCAATAGGAAAATGTGAACTCAAAAGTCAAAAATATGGGTACGATACCGATATGTTTCTATATGCTGGTTGACTGCTACTAGATGGTCTCTTTCTGCTGTCTCCCTTACTCACTTTCCGAATTACAACTTCCGCCATTGTCTCTCCGTTTCCCCGACAGCCTCTGTTGACAAGCTCTCCTCTCCTTCTCTCCCGACAACTTCTTCTCTGCTCTTCCAATCTCGTAATTCTATTCTTCATTCCAAACATTCCTCCGTCGTCACCTCGGTCAGACGCCACACACTCACCATCCTCAACCACCAATCAGACGTTGTCCACCAAAGTCTCCTATTGGCTTGCAGTTTGACAATTGCAGCCAATAGAAATTTTTTATCTTGAAGTGCGACGTAAATGCTGCATATGTTACGCATTTAGCCGTAGCATTCCAGATTCTTCGTGGACCTTACGTTTTTCCCGGCCGGTTCCTCCAAATTAGCTTCGTCCACTTCCCGGCAGTAACTCAACTTTCTATAGATGGTCCCTTTTATCAATGGGCTGCTCTCGTTACAAAAGAAGGGTCAGTCTATTGTCCATGGAATGCGTCCCGTGACCTCCTCCCACTTTCAGAATGGAAAGGGTTGGGTCTTTTGTTCGAGTTTCGCCAACCACACACAGAAAAAACCAAGAAACAGATGAATTTTATTTACAATTTAATCACGCGTATCAAATATAGTTAATTATTGGTTAACTCTGGTCCTTACGACGAGATTAATAACTATTGTTGAAGTCCTGCTTATCTGCGCATTTCTATACTAAACAAATACTTAGATACAGTTCTCCTTTTTTCTATAGATTCTTGAAACTGCATTTTGAGATTCCATATTTCATATTTGTTTTCCCTTAAGCGGATACAATGTCTGGAATCAGTCGTTTGTGAACAGTTGCGCATGACGTTTGGAACAGACAGAAGCTGCATAGAGGCAGAGGAGAGTTAATTGGCAAAGTTATCATCAACCTCATCCAATGCAAGTGGTCATTACGTTAATTAACCCGTCAATTCGGATATGGGATTCAGTCTGCCAGCTTCAATAGGCGGAATATCTGGAAAAGCTGATGAATGTTCTCAATGGTACTATTGATATCAATCAACATTCTGTTTTTTAAAAAACAAACAAATAAAAAGGCGGTAACTGACAACAGATTCACCGCCGATCTGAAAACTTTGAACAGGTAAACCTGTTCCGCCTATTACGTTCCTGTTTCAAAACACTCTGAGCGATTACTTGGCCATCATTGCAATTAAATATATTTATATATATATTGCAGCTCTGTGGTAATAGATTGAAGTAAATTGCGTTAAGACCAAATTGGAAAGAAATTTAGCTGCAGGAGATTAAATGATAGCTATGAAGTAGTTACAGGCAATAAGGACATTGGTAGAGTTACTGATTTTGTTTTTTTTGTATTCATTGTGTGGTGTTTACTCTTTGTTTACACCGCAAAAATATTCTTATTATAACAAGGAATTGTTATATAAAAATAAGAAATTATATTTAATTTGAATATATTGCATTTAATTATGATGATAATAAAGATCGAAATTGTGGAATTACAATATACATTTTACAAAAGAAATATAACTCAAATTAAGTTTTAGTAAAAATATAAATCTACGAATAAAATGTATTATCAAATTGGCTCAGTGGGTAAAGCAAAAAAGAATCTATGCAGCTCCTAAACGGCTGCTCCCAGGAACGTGGGTGACGGGCGATATAAGTGAGATAAATACCATTGCGAACCAACGAGAATGGTTTACTCGGTTAAACCGGGTAAAAATGCCATTGCCAGATGTTAACAAGGGCCTGGTGACGTCGTTCTTGGTTTTCCATTGCCGGATGTTCCTTTGCTGGATCACGTCTTCTAGATCCTCTAGCGCCTCTTATTCAGATTAAATCCCCATCAAATGTTATCTTTTTCTATTCCGTACTCCCATCAAATTAATCTTCTTTCTCGAAACGTGCAGAATTTAACTTTTACGCATGTTGTTTCCTCAGCCACTGCCCTCTCACCCCCGCCTTTCTCAGGACAGCTCCCGGGACCAACTGTCCAAATATAATGCATTTCAGGCAATAAATAACGTCGTAAATGGCGACGTTTCCCGCCTACTCGGCCTTAACCAAAACCACCCTCGCTTTTTCGTCCTGATGTACACGAATACCAAAAACTAAATTAATTTCGCTTTGCCGCTTCAATGTAGAGGCCATGAGTCGCCACAATTGTTAGTCTACAACGGGGCGTAAGTCTAGTGGCAGACAAAAAATGAAATTTCGTAAACATAATTACTAAAAAATATATTCATAGTCCTTTAAAATTTTTATATCCCTGAAATAACAAAGGGAAACACTACAAGAACTATTTTAACTTAACACGTCACTTCACTATGACTTTAACACTTAAATTAGAATATGCATTTATATGAAGAAGCAACATGTGAAAAAGTTAAATTCTGCACGTATCGAGAAAGAAGATTGATTTGATGGGAGTACGGAAAATAGGAAGATAACATTTGATGGGGATTTAATCTGAAGTAGAGGCGCTAGAGGATCTAGAAGACGTGATCAAGCAAAGGAACATCCGCCGGCAACGGCAAACCAAGGACGACGTCACCAGGCAGAACATCTGGTAACTGCATTTCTACCAGGTTTCCACTTAAACCATTCTCGTTGATTCGCGATTGGGTTTTTATTTCACTTATATCGTCCGTCACCCGCGTTCCCGGGAGCAGCCGTTTAGGAGCTGCATAGATTCTTCTTTGCTTTACCGACTGAGCCAATTTGATAATCCAGTTGTTGATGCTCCTATTTATGAATGAAAATTTGCCAACAACCGTTTTTTTTGCACTCAACATTTTCTTTCAATTGATGATCTCATCTACCTACATAACTGTTGGAGCTAATTCCAATCCATGGTTTTTTGCACCGTGTAAGCTTTGAATAGCAAATGCAGCCTTGAATTTCTCCCTCCTTTGTGACAATATCTCCCCAACCTAGTTGCTATTCTTTTTACGTTTCTACGACCCCGTGGCCCTACTCTCAGCATCCCTTTTCTGAACTTCCTCTAATGATTCTATTTTATTTTTTTCTATAGAGGTTTGTATTTAAATATGTTTTTCAAAATTAATTGTTTTAATATTACCAGAAAAAAATTTGTCCTCATTTAAATCTATACCTATAAATAAAATTGTACTGTCTTTCTGTCTGACTGTTTGTCAGTTCGTATGTTTGTCTCGAATGGGCTCCAAAATAGCCAAATGATTTCAATGATGGTTTCAACAAAGACAATTTAACTTAAATATTGACGCATATTTCGTTTCGATAATGATATTCATAGGCATATATACATCAATTCAACGTGAAGGTTTCTTTTCTACAGGTGCGTTAAAATTTATAAGTAAATGCAAGTATCCTATACCGTTAATCAGCTTATGCTTGGCTGATCGGATTTCAGTGAAAATTTCAGGGATTGACACAGGAAATGCACCTTAAATTCTCGTGAATGTTTCATTTAGATATCTTGAAGATAATTACATAAATATTTAGAAATCCATTGAATTGTCGCGCTAATTGCTCCATTTTTTACTGGATCCGCGAAATGTCTGATAGCGGGACCTTTTCAAAACCAACTGCGAGTTATAAAGCGGTCATACATACATGATACTGTATATATATTCAATGAATTCAACTTTATCAAAATTCTGCACATGTTGTTTCGTTTTTTAGAATAAAATAAAAAGGGCTATTTCGGCTTGAATGAAATCGCGGGTTTTTAGCTAGTTGTCAAAATTTTTAACCTCGTCCATAAAAATACTGTTAACGAAAATAAGAACATCCTCAATGTGAATAATCATTCATTTGTTAGGGAATTTGGTTTATAATCAGCTGTAACAGTTATACAATGGAATTCAGAATTGCAAGGTTATTAGTTCTAACCAGAAAGAGATTTCAATAGCTAGGTAATTGAATAGCTAGCATCCCTACCCTCTCCTTCCATCTCTCTCTCTCTCTCTCTCTCTCACACACTCACACACACACACACACACACACGCACGCACTTTATTACTGCGCATTCCATCGGACATTTCCGTTTAAACTAGCGAAGCCTCGTCAAGTGACTGGAAAACACTTGAATCTGTTCTAACGCTAAGCAAATTCTTCCCACAAATCAACTTGAAATGTAATACGCTGGCCAGGTACTTGTATGTATTTATTAAATCCTCAAATGGTGCAGATGCCCGGTGGCAGATACATAGAACTTAAACAATAATTAATAAACTGGTCGTAAGGACCATATTTAACCTATAGTTGAAAGTATTATAATTATATTCAATATAAATAAATAAGTGTGGAATCATATTATTAGAAGATGAATTTTTTTAAAAAAAGAATAGTATTGTTTTTGCCTGAAAAAAAAGAAACAAAACAAAAATAACTGGAAATATATTTCACTGTAGTATATTTTTAGAGATTTGGCAGCACTGATGACGTCACTGCACTGCACTAAACTTAGATTGAGTCGAAATTTTCGTTTCTGTTAGAGGAAGTTCCCCAAACACTCCTGCAGGCAGATTGTTCCAGTCATTATTAATTGTCCTATTTAGGAATGAGTATTTTCCAACGTCTGTTTTTTGGTTCCTTGCTTGTAATTTAAACAGGTGATCTCTCCTCCTCCTCCTCCTCCCGTTCCTAGTCGATTCTTTCATTCTATCTCGGATTCCCTGCCAAGGTTTTTGACCTGCAAAAGCTCTGTAGAGAATGTGTAGCTTAGCTGTTTCTCTTCTTGTCTGTAGCGTGTCCCACCCTAGTCGCTTTACCTTTTCGTTCCCATCCATGCCCAGGTCCTATTTGTACGAATTTTGCGGCCCTTCTTTGCACCCTTTCTAAGGATTCTATTTGCCCTATCCTGGGGCATGCTGCACCATAAGTGGGCAAGTGTACTAATGACAAATATGCCATCTCTTTAGATTTCGCATTCCCCTTGTTGAGTGTTCTCATGATAAAGTGTAAGGTGTTCCACGCTTTCCTTGTAGCATAGTTTACCTGCCCCCAGATTACTCCTCGATCACTGTTTCCCCATCTATTTTATATATAAAGGCATATTGAATGCGCATTTTAATAAAACTAATCGCCTTACTTTTACTATTTTTGATTTTGAGTTAATTTCGCTAAGCCCGTGTACTTAGAGTATCTAAATCAGCTGCGTCTTGTTCCCCAGTTATTTCCCTGTAAATTACACAGTCATCTGCAAAAATTCGGACCTTAGAATTTATATTATTAGGCAAATCATTAATAAAAATGAGAAACAATAATGGGGCAATAACTGATCCCCGGGGGACTCCCCATGTTACAGATCCGAGTTCTCAAGTTTCTTTCCCAACTTTGACTTTTTGTAGCCTAATTTTTAAGAATTCTTGCACCCAGACATTTACTCTTGTCCCATCTGACTTGTAAGTCAAGATGTCGTGAGGAACTAAGTCGAAAGTCTTTGCAAAATCAATAACAAAAATAGCAGCACCGTAAGTACCAAGCGATCATTCAGGAATCGTCACCAGTGTCCTTAGACGCTTTGAAACTAATAACTAACACAGCAAAAATTAGTTTATATCATAAACAATACAATATTCCTTTCAAACTAGTAAAAATGATGTTCTAGGATAAACTAATAAATATAAAACCATAACCCGAGTATTCTATTACACCGTTGTCATCATACTTCAAAAAAAGAATTACAATATTGTAAATGTTTATAGGGTATTATTATTTTAATTCGTTAATGAAATAACTTTAAGGGTATGATATAACATTTTTATTTATATAAAAATACAATTATTTTAAAAGGTATCCCGCGCATTATAACAAATTAATAAATTATTCAAGGGGAAGATTTTTTAATATCAGGGTCAATTACTGATTGGGAAGCAGCAGGGATTTTCTTCACTTGACGAACCACTTTTGTTTCATTCAAGTATTGATGAAGGTTACTAGACGACCCGAAATTCTTTCTTCCCTCTGCCGGCGGAAATTGGGAAGAAACTCGTACTGCCGGTGATTGAGGAAAACCCAGTTTTTCCTCCTTCTTCCCTCTAGCTTTCCTTGTTCTCAATACCTTTTCACTAAAGAGAAACAATTCACACCTCAGTCTCAACCAACTCTTGTTGTAAACTCCAACTTCCCCCTCCCTTTCACGTCCTGATCAACTCTCCTCCCTACCACTTCGCCCTCTCAACGTCTTGAACCACTATCCTACTCTGCCTCCTCGCCTTCTCAACGTCTTGCACCACACTGCCTATTTTGTTTTGGCTTCTCGCCCCCATTTTCTCCTCACCGCTTAATTTCGTATATCCCTTCTCCAAGGGAATGGGAATAAGAAATCGATATTCCTAGCGCCGGGGTGCGTGGCTGAAAACGTTTCTGTCTGCTGCTTTAGATTATTATGCCAGTTTTTCTGAGAACGTTCACCTTTATAATTTCCCAAGGAAAGCGAAAGGAGTTCCCTTGTTTTACGGATGACGAGTGTGAATTGGCGAACACACATCACGTGGAGGTAGGAGGGAAATAAGAGTTTAGCTGTGAGGCAAGAAGACGAAAAATAGTCAGAGTTGACCATGGCGTGGAAAGGAAAAGAAAGTTGGAGAGTTGTTCAAGACGTTGAGCTGTCAAGGAAGCAGAGGAAGGGAGTGGAACGGGCGATGAAAGGGAAGAGTGAGCGAGAGTGTGGGAACAAGACGTTGAAATGGAGGAGGAAGCGAGAGACGTTGATTGAGGGTTGAAAGGGGGATGCGAATTGTTACACATCAGTGGGGAGGAGCTGAGAGCAAGGTAGGCCAGAACGTCGGACTTCTTTGAACTGTGTGTTGGAGTGAAGAAGGATGCAGTACCTGTTCCACTGACAGATGGCAATTTCACAACTCAACCTGGAAGAAAAAGAAGGAATTCAGAAGGTGGAGGAAGAGTAATCAAACACGAAGAAGATTAACTGTTTTCGTCAAGAAAGAATGATTTCACCCCAATAATTAATTGTTGTTGTATTCAGTCCGAAGGCTGGTTTGATGCAACCCCACATTCTAACCTATCCTGCGCAAGTTTCTTCATTATCTCATAACTAGCACAACCCACATCCTCCCTAATCTGCTTAGCGCATTCTATCCTTGGCATCTTTCTTCTGTTCTTACCCCACACACTTCCCTCTAATGCTAATTTTACAAGACCCTGATGTCTTTAAACGTGGCCTATTAATCTATCCCTTCTCTTGGTCAACATCCTCCATATTGTTCGCTCTTCCCCTATTCTGTTTAAAACTTCGCCGCTAGTTATTCTATCCACCCATCTTATTCGCCTATTGCAACGCATTTCAAAGGCTTCTATTCTTTTCATTTTCCCAACTCCTATCGTCCACGTTTCGCACCAATATAACGCTCCATACCAACATTTTTAGCAAAAAGTTCTAAATATTCACATTCTTATTATCCGTAAGTAAATCCCTTTTTTTACGCGAACGCCTTTCTTGCCTCTGCTATCTTACTCTTTATGTCTACTATACTTCTACCATCCCAAGTAGCAGAATTCCTTAACTTCCGTCAAAATATCCCTTCCTAATCTACCAATCTTTGAAATTCCTGTTTCCCATACTACACTCGATTACCTTGGTGTTTCCTCTATTAATCCTTATATTGAAATTAGGTCTGGTAAAGATGGTCGCGCAGCAGCCGGCCATAAGAAGAAGCGTACACATGGGAAGCGACTTGGGCCCTTGTTGACAGTCGGAACAAGGTAGACTGCTGGATCTCCAGTATTAACAAGATTTCGCTTTATTTCACACATGGAACTAGAAGAAAATAAATGTCTTTGGTTCTCTTTCGTCGTTAAAAACGGCAGAAGTGACAGGTTATCTCTTATTTTAGCAACACAATCTACTCAAAAGTGTGGTATTGAGACACGATTTTTTTTTTAACTAAACATTATTATTTACATTTACAAATTATGTTGCGTTTAGTTCTTTTGTTGCTGAGTATTTGGCCCCAAAATGAAGTAAAATTTGCCGCGACAATTATTTGTGGCGACTTTAGCTTGAACAGATATCAGAACTACCGTCTGCAATACTATATATAGATCATACCACCACATGCTGGGTTAGAAGTTGTATCGATAAGCCAAATTATCGCTGCTAAAACTGATTTCACAAGGGATATAAGTTAGTTGACCTTTGCAGCGGCGCGTACGAGTTATCCAGGTGACAGACAGACAGCCTGAGACCATGGAAGATGATCTTCTAACTTCTGAACCAGTGTACAATGAGATTTAATATTTTCCACACTTTCAGTTGGGGTCTGGCTTTACTTCCTTACAAAACCTATGAGATTTACATAGAGTCGAGTGCGAGTCATGAGTTCATTTTGATCCAGATTACTTCATCTCATTTTCCTAGTGGAATTCACTATTGTGTCGTGCTGCAGGATAAAGTACAGTGACAAAATAAAATTGTATAAATTCTGCTATTATTGTATTCATTTATCAATATTATTCTTTCCAATAAAAAAATATGACATTTTAAAACTAAAAAGTAAATTAACTTACGTAGACTTCTTTTAGTTTGTGTAGAAAGTTTCTAAAAGTTTCGATCATTTATTCCCAGATATAAATCTCTGTTCCTGTAGTCCAAAATTTGCCTGTTTAATATATAGCTGGCCATTTTTGTATTTTATCGATTAACAAATCGATATCAATGTGTGACACAGAAACGCGTATTCGAATAATGTGATGCAATTAGTAAAAAAAAACAAAGGAACAATTTCACCACTGTAAGGTCAAAATTATTTATAAAATTAGAACATACAGGAGTTTCCAATCTCTAGTGAGATGATACTAATCGATTCTGTGGATTAAATTCTGAGTTATTCTGTCTCGCTTTATAAAGATGGAATTATAATGTATAAGTGGTGTATGACGGAACTCAGCATGAGGATTAATACGTTTTAATCCAGAAAATCGATTAATATCGTCTGAGTAGAGATGGAAATCTCCGCCCTGTTCAAAGTTGGGAATATTCTACGAATGTTAACTTTTTTTTTTGTTTTCCATAATATTCTCTGTCCCCGATAAATATAAGCGGCAACAAACATAGACAGCGCTGTCAGGATTCCTTATATTTTCCTAGTGGAATTCACACGTTACGACTTCATTTATTAATCAGAAAAATTGATTTGTATGTATTAAATTTTGTCAGCAACATCATTGTCAGTTTAATATCCTGAAAATACCTTAAGAACCGCTGATAGTGACAGAACACTTTTCAGAATCACTTTGCTATTAATTTAAAATTTTATTTTATAAATTAAGTCATAGCAATATAGATATTATAAATGAAAAGTCCACCTGATAAAGCTGGGCTGGTCGGTTTTTCGTCGTTAAACAAACCGAGAGCATTGTCGTCTGACACACGTCTACGTGCAGCTCCATAAGAGTCTGTAGTGAGGCATCCCCGCTACTGACAGGCCAGAAATCACGAGTCTGTAGCGCGGCAACACGCTTGTAAACGACCAATTTTTACGGCAATCATGGCCAAGTAATATTGCCCAAAATCCAGAAATATTTCCGGCAATATAACAGTATTGCTGAAAAATATTGCCCGGCAATATATCAGTATTGCTGAGCAATATTGCCCGTCGTATTGCAACCACTTGCCGGCGAGTTTTGGTCCGGTACCAAAAATATGCAATATTGCCCTCCTCCCCCCCTCTAGTCACCTAGAGGCCTCTGTGGGCCAATCAGCCGAGTTAATAATTAATATAAGATGTGGTTAGCGTCGTGTTTCCTATAAATATTATCCAATCATTCCAATCATGGATTCGCCAAACGAAAAAAAAATTATTGCATTTATTGATGCAGATCACACACTAATTCATCAATTTGAGACGACGTGGGTGGGTGGGTCATTAAGAGGAATAACAAGGGAAAAAAATAGATGTTTGGCAAACAACAGCCAACAAATTTTACAACTTGTGAAACCTATATATATATATGTTGGTCATTTATTGAAAAGTAACAAAAAAAATAATAATTACAAAAACTAATTTCTTATTTTTTAAAAATAATTTTTCAGCAAATAAAGAGGTTCTAGCATGCAATTAAATAAATTCAATTAATCCTTCCTTTAAAACTACGCATTCTTCAGTCGGACACTGAATAAATACGTCATAGATGTACAGGGCAGGCATTCCCGTCAAAATAATTTTTGGATAATTGCCAATCTTGTGTAGATTCCTCCATCACCGTATCCTCCTTTTCCCCTACAATGACCTCTATTTTTGAAGGAAATATTCAAAGTCTCCCTTTGACATAGAAGGCGACGTTTTTGAATAGATAAATCAAGGTTCGTTGCTTCAATTGTGAATTGTTCATTTATAAAAAGGTCTGAATTGTAAGCGTTCGCTAACGTTTCATAACTCTTCTAAACGTTTACGAAACGATTGTTCGTCGTGTGCGCTTCTCTCGACTAAAATCACTTCGTTATTCCCTTTTGCGAGTTAATGTACGTCTGCGTTTAATTGACATGTTCAAAGAGACTTGAGCGTCCTTTAAGCCGATAACGCTATTAGCTTTCTCTTTTGGGAACCTGCTGACTTGTGGCCCTTCAGGACAAGGATATTAGTCTTCTTGTCCTTCTATATCAACACCACCTGCACGCTCTAATAACAAAAGGGATGTCGTCGTCGGTCGTTTCCAGCCGCGGTGTCGTTATTAAAAGCGGCGGCTGCACACACACACACACACACACACACACAGAGAGAGAGAGAGAGAGAGAGAGAGAGAGAGAGAGACTATATTACACAGCCGCTACTGCGCCTTTCAACACTAAATCTTGTCTCTGCAAAACACGACAATATGGACCCACTCACGCTCTCCCCTCCCCAAAATGGCTGCCATGATAACGTCAACGGTCTTAGCAATAGGAACATTAAAGTTGAAAGGACAGAGGACTAAAGTACGAGGCAGAAAAAGCAACTGAATAAATCAGATTATGTGAACGGAAAAGTGAACAGAAGTTTAGGAATGAGGGAGAGAAATATAATTGATAATAAAAACAGGGAGAAAGGCAAATAAAAAAAGTGGGGAAGGGGAGACGGAAACAAATGAAAGATGAAAAGTCGAGGACTTCAAAACTTGTAGAGGATCCTTATGTGTAAATCTAATAAACGAACGAAAAACTGAATAAAAACTTACGAAGAAACTACAGTCAGTACGAAATGTTCGATAAAATTAAAGAAGTAGTGTACAGGTAAAAATAAATAAAATAACTGTTATTACGGTAATGAAAAGACTGAGGCTTATAAAGGAAGGAAAGTAAAATAAGAAGGAAAGAAAACAAAGGAGAAATGGAAATCTGAGAACTTCACATTGGTAGTATGAAAATCGGAAAAACTAGTTAGAGGTATGGGGAAAATCAGTTAATGACAAGCAAATAAATGTTTAGGTAAGTAAGTAAAGGTTAATAACATTAATAACAAATGTGAAGGAAAACAAATGACGACGAATATAAAGAATAGATAGGGAACATAATTATAAAAGTGTATTGCAACTAAGAACAGCGGCGAGGATGGGAAATCAAATGTGAAAAGACGAAAACAGAAATTCATGAAGAAATCAGATGATGTGAATGAAAGTGTGAACAGAAGTTAAGAAATGAAGGTGAGTACGAAAGAGAGAAATATAATTGAAAATCTAAACAGGAAGAAATTTAAATAAAAAAAAGGGTGAGATGGAAACAAATGAAAACTTCAGAGCTTTTGGAGAATCCTTATATATAAATTAAATGGACGAACGGAACGCGGATTAAAACCTTACGAAGAAACCACAGTCATTACGAAACGAGCGCTAAAATTAAAGAAGTTGTAATGAAGGCAAAAATAAATAAAATAACTGAGAAAAACAGTAATAAAAAAACTAGGGTTTATAAAGGAAGGAATGCAAAATAAGGAGTAAAGAAAACGAAGGAGAAATGGAAACCCGAGGACCTTACGTTGGTATTATGAAAGTCGGAAGAAAACGTCTTAGAACTATGGGAAAGCCAGTTAATGAAACCGGAAAACCAAATAAATATTTAGGTAAGTAAGGCAAGATTAATAACATAAAAATTACACTGGAAAGGAAAAAAGGGAAAACGAAAATAAAGAATAAATAGAGAGAAGAATTTAGATTCGTAAATAATATCAGTATGGACGTCTACTGAAATGATAAAAAGAACGAGGAAAACAAATTGCATAATGGACAACCTAATGAAAGTTTAAGAAGAAACGAAAGCGAGTCGGGAAAAGACTGATAAAATGGAATAAGTAGGTGGGAAGAAAAATTAAATAGGCAACAGTGAAGCCGAACTGGGTCTTTCTATTCCAAGTACAAGGAATTATTAAAGATAAAACAAGAAGGCTAGGGCAACGTAGAAGAAACAAAATAATGAAAGGTTAATTACGATAACGTTAGGAACCAAACCGCTGCCGACGACAATTATTCAAGTTTATAAGCCCACAAGTGCGGCAGAGGAAGAAGAAGTTCATAAAATAGACGAAGAAATCGAAGAAATACTAAAGTATGTCAAGGGAAACGAGAATTTGTTAGTAATGGTTTACTGGAACGCAGTAATAGAAAGGGAAGAGAAAGTAATGGACTTGGGGACTATGGACATGGGGAAAGGAATAAAACGGGAGATAGACTAGTAGAATTTTGCATTGAGCACAGTTCAATCCTGACGAATACTTGATTTGAATTCATGAAAGAAGACTATACACATGGAAGAAGTCGGGGGACACGGACAGATATCAATTAGATTATATAACGGTTAGACAGAGGTATAGGAATCAGGGAGCAGATATAAACTCTGACCATAATCTGCTGGTTATGAAATGCAGGCTGAAAGTGAAGAAACACAAGAAAGGAATTACAACAAAAATATGGGAAATAGAAAAACTGCAACAGCAGGGGCTGCTTCAGAGTTTCAAAGAAGAAATCAGGAGTAGATTAAAGGAGGAAGGAGAAAGAAACAATATAGAAGAGAAATGGACACTCTTGACGGAAAAAACGACTATAGCAGCAGGAAAATAATAGGAAGAATAGCTCAATTCAATAAAAAGCATAGATAACACAATAAGTAATAAAAATAATTGATTAAGGACGCAAATATAAAAACGCGAAATATGAAAATGGTAGAGAGCAGTACACAGGCTGGAAGAATAAGATGAGTAAGAAATGAAAATCAGCCAAAGAGGCTTGATTACAAGAGAAATGAAAAGCGGTAGAAGGTTTCATGGTGAAACGGAAAATAGATGCAGCTTATAGGAAAATCAAAGAAACACTCCACGAGAAGAAAAATATTATGAAGAACATCAAGAGAGCGGATGGGAAGCAAATTATGGGTAAAGAAGAAAAAGAAGAAATATGGAAGGTAAGAGATGTATAACGGTGGAAATCTAGATCTGTCAGTAATAAAAGAAGAAGAGTAGGTGGATGATGAAGAGTTGGGAGAATAAATTATAAGGTCAGAGTTTGTCAGGTGCCAGCAACTCAGACTCAGACCTCAGCAACTGTAAAGCGCCAGGAATTGATAACATTCCAGCGGAGTTGATAAGAAGCAGTGTCATGGTTGTCGAGGATAGTTTGGGAAATCTACGAAACAGGAAGAATACCAAAAGATTTTTGTAAAAACATAATTATACCCATATCAAAGAGAACTGAGGCTGATAGATACAGGGTAATTGGTTTATTATGTCATGCATACGAAATATTAATTGTATATAGGAGGATGGAGGATGCCAGTTAGGAGACGATCAGTTTAGTTTTAGGAACAATATAGGGAGGGACAAGAGAAGCAATATTATCTTTGCCACTAATTTTAGAAGACAGGATAAGGAAAAACCAGCCTGCGTTTATGGTATTTGTAGATTAAGAAAAAAAGTTTGATAATGTGAATTGGAACAAACCATTAAAGATTTTGAAGAGCACAGGAATAAAAAATCGAGAAAGGAGGCCTATACATAACCTCTACAGAAAACAGGAAGCAGTAATTAGAATAGAAGATCAAGAAAAGAAAGCAGTAAACAGGAAACGAGTAAGTCTGTTCCCATGCTATTAAACTTATATATAGAAAAGCGATGAAGAATGTTAAAACGGAATATGGTAAAGGAATCATACTGCAAGGAGAAGAAATAAAAATCCTACCCATTAACGTGGTTTTGGAGAAAGAGTTCAATATCAGGTATAATAGAGGGAAAACCAAAGGCGATGGAGTGTAGTATGGGAAACAGTGGAATAAAAAAAGGCTGTTTGTTTGGAAAGGAATATTTTGATGGAAGTTAAGGACTTCTGCTTCTTGGGAAGCATTAAAACTATATAGCACAGGCAAGGAAGAGGAATTTACTTACATGTAAT
The DNA here is from genome assembly GCA_034510155.1 of Eucriotettix oculatus. Classification (NCBI taxonomy): domain Eukaryota; kingdom Metazoa; phylum Arthropoda; class Insecta; order Orthoptera; family Tetrigidae; genus Eucriotettix; species Eucriotettix oculatus. Next base: position 217,285,747 of record CM067377.1, on the reverse strand, counting down.
ATAAGAGTGAACATTAGGAAATCGTTGATAAAAATGTTGGTATGGAGCGAGGCGTTATATGGGTGCGAAACGTGGACGATAGGAGCTACGGGAAGGAAAAGAATAGAAGCCTTTTGAGATGTGGTGCTACAGGAGAATGAGATGGAGGATAGAATCACTAAGGAGGAAGTTCTAAACAGAACAGGGGAAAAGCGAACAATATTGAGGACGTTGACCAAGAGAAGGGATAGATTAATATGCCACGTTTTAAGACACGAGGGTCTTGTAAAATTAGCATTAGAGGGAAGTGTGTGTGTGGGGTAACAACAGAAGAGGTAGGAAAGGATGGAATACGCTAAGCAGATTAGGGAGGATGTGAGTTGCGCTAGTTATGAGGAAATGAAAAAAGGCTTTCTCTAGATAGGTTAGCATGGAGGCTTGCATCAGACCTGTCTTAGGACTGAATATGACAACAACAACAAGATAAGAAAGAAATGTGCTTGGTGTAAACTGAAGAATGAAAGTTTGTTTAATAATGGATTATTATTTTAAAGGATAATACAATAGAAAATAACGACGAGGAAGGGAATTAAAATACGAAATGACGAAAATAAAAATACATGGAGAAATTGAAGGACTTTAGAAGAAAGATGAAATATAAATAATAGACAAACCAGTTAAATTTCTCCGGTTGTAATTATTTTTAGTTGTTAGATTACATTCTGCCTCTGTTGGGTGAATCCTGCATTACTAATGTTTTCCAATCTAACAGACTTTGTTATACCAGTGTTTGCCGTACTATTTTCAATTACCTTGTTTCTCCTTCCATTAATCCTTAACTCTTTCTCTCGTACCCCGTTGTTGCCACTTATTGTGGTTTCCAAGTCTTCTTCTGACTCCCCTAATACTACAATATCGTCGGCAAAGCATAGGGTTTTTATTTCTTCCCCTTGCAATATGATTCCTTTTCCATATTCCGTTTTAACTTTCTTCATCGCCAGTTCAATATAAAAGTAAAACGGCATGGGCGACAGACTGCATCCTTGGCTTACTCATTTCCTGATTACTGCTTTCTTTTCATGATTTTCTATTCTAGTTACTTCTGTCTGTCTTCGGTAGAGGTTATGTATAAGCCTTCTTTCATAATATTTTATTCTTGTGCACTTAAAAATCATTTATTGTGTGTTCCAGTTCACGCTTTTTCGAAATCTACAAATGCCATGAACGTAGGTCAGTTTTTTTTCTTATCCTGACGACTAAAATTAGTGCCAATGGTAGTATTACTTCTCATGTCCCTACATTCTTCCTAAAAGCAAATTGATCTCCTCTTAACTCGCATTCTATTTAACGTTCCATACACCTGTACTATTTTCGTTAATATTTTGCACGCATGTGATAGAAAACTAATCGTACTGTCCTTTGCGCATCTAATTGAATTTAATTAGTTTTAATTTCCCCTGTAGAGAGACTTATGGAAAAATGTAATGTCCTGTTGGATCAAAAGATGGTGGAGGAGTAAAATGATGAGAATTAATGGAGCAGACAGAGATAATTAACCGTGATAGATAAGGTAAACACAGAGACACTTGTAAGGATTAAGTAGAACCTTCTGGTGCTCACGAAAAAGTTGATGTTAACTCTTCAACGCGGTTGAAGAATGTTGGTGACACTGGCGTCAACTGAAACCGAGCAAAGAACCGAAAAGCTATGTTTACACAGGGCAGGGGCAGTGATGATTGTCAAAGTTGGGTTGGCTGTGCACTGCCTACCGTTTACATATTGGGCAGATAACTGCCCACTTCTTCACTGACAACTCTGTTGCTGCTTTCCTCACTACAGAACGGGCAGAGAACTCTGATGCATGTTTACACTTCTCTGCTATTTCTTAGCAACTACGACCGCTTGATGATGCATAGTGTCGATATATTGTTTGTATCAAGTTGAATATTTTTCCCCTTTGTGTTTTCGCGTACGCATAATGTCCATAAACAGGAACTAATATCTTTGTATTTGTGATAGAATAGACGTAACGAGGAAGGGTTCGTGAAATTCTAAAAAATTCTAAAAAAAACTTAGTATTACGATACTGTACTATAGATACGAAAAATGAAAACAGTTGTTTCGTAATATTGTTTTATATTATTTTTACAGAAATCAAGCAATAATAAAAACAGCGCCTGTACTTTGAAACTGGTTTTCAGGGTTTAATTGGCTCGGTTTCTATTACTTGTTTTATTCCCCTTAAAGGTGTCAATTGCTGAACAAAACGAAATGAATTATTTTTAATTACGTGTGATAGTAGAACGTTTATAGCTATATATAATTATTTCGCGTAGTTGTTTTTCCAGTTAAAGTTTGTCCCGTTGGATGCAGGACAATAATTCTTTTTTGAAAGTTAACCTAAAAATTTATAGGCTCATAGGTGCAATAAACGAACTCTATCCTAAATGCTTTCTGAACCAAACTTCTGGCCGCTGTTCACAACAAAGATTCACTTACTCCAATCGCACACTATACCAAACTGCACGCGTATTGAAAACGCAAAATAAAATCTGTTTACCTGACTCACTCTTCACAATCGATAATTGACAGCCGTAACTGCCACTAACTGGCCTCCCGTGTGGGCAGCGTCTAGGTCAGTCATGACTGACATACTGTTGACACGCTCCAAGAAAAGTGAGGTAGTGCTCTCGTGTCAGTTGTCAGTGCAGCACTGACGTATGTTGACACGTCACTGACATCACTGCCCCTCATTTTCTGGCAGTCATCACTGCCCGTGTAAACCTAGCCTAAGTTAGGGCGTAGGAGGAGATTTTTTAAATGGGGACAAGTTAAGACAACTGTGTAATAATCGTTTTCCAGAACTTGGTTGAGAACGCGGGAGAGAGAGAGAGAGATTTAGGAGTGGTGGGGGTGGGAGTAGAGAGAAAATAGAAGGTGTTTCAGAAGCAAGGAACCTGATAACACTCGTGTCGTCGTGGTGGGATAAGCCTTATAATTGTTAGTCTCGCACACTCGGCAATAAAATTGAATGACGGAAACCGCCTCCTCTTTTATGTAAATGTGAGGCTGAGGAGGGAAATGCAGGAGATAAGGGAAACGAAGGTGTTAACTGTTAGTGTTAAAGCTTCCGTTGAAGGGAAGGAAAAGAGAAAAAAAAACATTACGGGACACCTCCAGCCGGGAAATTACCAACAAAAACTCTCCTAAAGTCTCTTTCCTTTTCCCCTTACATATTATATTATTGGTTACGATCTTATTAACATTAATTCTCCCTCCCCGCCATCCAAACTTACTTCGTTAGTTTTTCATATGTTCGTTTACGTCTTCTAATCCACCACATGTCTCCGACCATCTATTTCGGCTTACTGTTTCAGTTGCGATGACTGTCGGCAAGAAGAAAACCATTCTGGAGCGCTTTCCGGAATTAGGCAAGCCACATTTAAACATTTTTACTCCACACACAGCTTTACATTGATTAGTTTTAAATATTAGTAGGATATCAGAACACCAACCTTTTATATTTATGTAATATTTTAAGTTCTGCCTAACATTTTATTTATTGTATTCTCCTTTTGAGGTGCGACGACAACTTCTGTGATGTCTTGGCCTGATCCGCAATGTGTTCTCTGGACCTTAGACGTCTACTTTCTAATTCAGAAACTCCTAATATCACTTATGTCTCTCCGTCTGGTCTTCGGTCAGCCAGGTATTTTAGTTGAAAGGGGATATCCAGTTACAAACATTTTTGGGGGGTTTCATTCATCGCTCATTCTGTATAGATGTCCAAACCAACTTAATCACAGGGATATTTTTTGGGGGGTTAACAGGCTACATGAGGCTGATCCTGAAACAGGCAACTCCCCTTTAATAGCATAGGAAGGGAATTGAAAAGGGGGGATGCGGAAGGTAGAGCAAGGTAGCCAAGGGTTGACTAGGGCCCCCGGGCTATGGTTTAAGGATCCTACCCGGTGTTTCACCTAAAGAGATGAAGGGAAAACCCTAGAAACCCTGCATCATGTAGATGTCCTTCTATTTCAGATGATTTTAGTAAAAAAATAATTGTCCATACAGAAAAGGACTGCGGCTGAAAGATGCGAACAGCACAGGACAAATAGTTTAGTATCTCATGCGTGAAAAATATTAAAGAAAAAAGTGCACGTCAAATAGAATGCGATTTAGGAGGAGATCAGTTTGGTTTTAGGAAGAATGTAGGGACAAGAGGAGCAATATTGGCCCTTTGGCTAATTTTAGAAGGCAGGATAAGAAAAACCCGCCTACGTTCATGGCATTTGTAGATTTTGAAAAAGGTTTTGATAATGTGAACAAGAACACACCATTAAGTAATTTGAAGAGCTCTGGAATAAAATATCGAGAAAGGAGGCTTATACATAACCTCTACAGAAGGAAGGCAGCAGTAATTAGAATTGGAGATCAAGGAAAGAAAGCCGAAATCAAGAAAGGAGTAATACGAGGTTGCAGTCTGTCGTCATGGTGTTGAATTTATATATATAGAACAGGCGATGAAGCAAGTTAAATTAAAAATGGAAAAGGAATCAGATTGCAAATTGAAGAAACAAAAGCCCCTACGCTTTGCCAATGACATTGTACCGTTAGGAGAGTCAGAAGAAGACTTGGAAACCATAGTAAATGGCATGAACGGGGCCTTCGAGAGAGAGTTCAATATGAGGACATTAGGTGTGAGGATTTCAGCTTGGGAAGTGTGAATTTTTGAGGACAATGAGGTGTGACTTCTTGCGTATATATGGGAGGACGTTCCCCCGCATAGAATATTTCTCCGTTCCAAGCGACCAAATGGCGAGGATTGACCAAATTAACAGGCAATTGGGGGCTTGTTCTTTCAAAATTTAGAAATATGATTGGTGGTCATGATGGCAAGAATAAATGACGTGTGATGAAAAGGTGGGGAAAGAACAGAGTTGATGTAGAGAACCAAAGAAGAACTGACAAGTCTAGAGGAGAAGAGATCTCTCCGAAGTTTGCACAGAATTCCAGAGCCTGCAATTCTTTTCCTGGGCCGTGGAACGTTGCCACCAGGAGAAGCAAGTTGGAAACAAGCCATGAACCTCTACTACGTGGCGTGAAAGCCATCAGCGACTACACGGTACCGGGGGCCAAGGGTTCATAGTCTTCCTTCACCACCTACGACCACCCGAGACTGAGATCAGAATCCGTCATGGATGCTCGTATGTGGTGGAGGACGACGGTGAAACCAGGACCCCCGGTGCTGTGTTGTCACTGATGGCCTCTCATCTCTAGAACTCAGTCTCGGTTGGTCGTAGGTGGTGAAGGAAGACTATGAACCCATCACCTCCGGTGGTGCTGTGTCGTTGCTGAATGCCACTAATCTCTCAGGCTCTGTCTTGGATGTACGATGAAGCCAGGACCCCCGGTGCTGTGTTGTCGCTGATGGCCTCTTATCTCGGGGTCCTGGTTTCACCGTCGTCCTCCACCACATACGAGAATCCGAGATGGAGCCTGAGAGTTCAGAGGCCATCAGCGATGACGCAGCACCGGGCCTCTTGACCTCATCGTCTTCCTTCACCATCCAAGACGGAGCAGCCAACAGCTCAGCCATAGTAAGAGCCCAACCAGACTAATTACTAATGTTCTCACGTTGGCATGCGGGAATTCTTTTTAATTTATTTTATGACATGTAAATTCTGGGTGCATAATTTCTATGGGGTTAATTTTAACGGCGCGGTATTTTTTTTTAAGTTTCGACACGTAATTGGTGTACCTTTCCTAACTACCACTTGTAAGTCCCTGGTGGTAGTCGGAGCAAGTTTCAATATGAGGATACTAAATTTTGCAAATGGGTCTTACTATTACCAAATAAATGATTATAAATAATTTTAGTATATTGTACACAGTTTGTTACATTACGTAGCACAGTATATTTATGATGAAAATGAACCAGTTAACCTGTTACTCAGCCACATCAGTGGTCGGTGTCATCGCTCAACTCCCGGGGATTCACTCGGCCTCACATAAATTGACATATATGTCTGATTATTACGAATCCGATGGGTCAGAACACGCATACACACAGAGAGAGAGAACGACGCCATTATGGCCAACGTTCACAATAACGTAAATTATTTTCCCGCACTCTCTGTAACGCAATAGAAACGCTATCGCCGCGTGTCGCCATTATGACGGTCCACCACAGATGTACACAGGTATGTAAGGGGTGGGGAGGGGAGGAATTTCGCAGCTGCCATTTTCCCCCTTCCCAATGGCGTAGTTTTGTGGGACGTGGTGTTATAAATATTGGACCAGGCTCTGCTGGTGGCGGTCGGAATCAATTGTTTTGTGTGTATGGTGTGGAGAGTCTCTGGAGGACAACAATGGTGTTCAACAATCCAGGGAATGGCTCTCTGCGAAAATAATGACACGTAGCGTCGACAATAAGCTGAAAGAACGGACGCCAGTAATAGTTATGCAACGATACAGACTGTGCGAGTCGAAACTACACGACACACACAATACACCATTATCGATCTTCTCTCTGTCGTACACTCTGTACACGTTTAAAACTGGCGGTCCGCATTAAATAAATTGTAACTAATTCATCTATTAATATACAAAGGAGAGGGGGAGATAGAAGGGAGGACACACCGTATGCAGAACGAGTACAAGTAAAAGACTCTTCATCTGCATGCTTTTGCCTCTGTTGCTTACGAATTGGAACAAAGGGATGGGAAATTGAAAAACTGCGACAACATGGGGTGCTTCAGAGATTCAAAGAAGATTAATATAAAAAGGAGAAAGAAAATAATGTGGAACAGAAATGGGTACTCTTGAAGGAAGAAATATTTGGAACAGCAGGAGAAAATAAAGGAAGAATTGCCAAGACCAATACGCTTGACCAACTGGTGGAGACTGGTGCTACCTCTAGCGGAGAATTGTGTAAGTAAATGGGTGACAGCGGCTGCTGTTATATACAATATACATTGTATTCCACGTTTTGAAAGAAACGGATAATTAGAAATGAGTGAAACATTGAAGAAAAGTTTGGAAAAATAAATTTGCTGCGTTCCACGGCGCCTTCCCCGTACTGTAATCAAAAATCCTCATTTTAAATTCTACAATTTTTTACGAATCACCAGTGGGAAAACGATCGGGAAAAAAGCATGGATTGTTCGCGTACTCCGTAAGTATAACTTTTCAACGGTATTCGATGATATTAACATAATTACACGTGTTTTTGAGCAATCTCTTAATATTTAGTGAATTAAATTAGCTTACGATTAGACATTACATCAAACATATCCTTAATAAATGACAGACTTTTGGAGTAATGATACTGCGGATGAAATTTAACTTTAATATATTACAAAAAGTGGATGATTTAATTATTAAATTCATAACAATAATGGGAAAACTCAGAAATATGATGTTTCATGGAATGATAAATTCTACTAATGTGAATGAATTGAGAACAAAAATATACAGAAATATTCACATACATTCGCTTGATAAATATTATACGAACAATGTAAAAAGATACATGTGGTGTAAGTAATAACAATTAGTATGAAAATAAATTGAACGAATATTTTGTAAATTTCTATACATTTTATATATAAACTTTATATTATTAAAACAGAAAATAATTTTTTAAATAATTACACGTAAATTAAAATTTCAAAAAATGCTTGAACATTAAAAAAAACATCGTGTTTACCTGTAGTTTTGTGTGCTTAAATAATATTCTTTAACTTTTCTGTTATCTGATGTAAAATGTAAACAATCGCTTTGTAAGTAATTTCGTGATGTATGTGTAGCAGCAGTAGATCGTAACTCATCCCGTGCTTCTTCTAGTACACCACTAATGTGTAAGCTTTCTAGCAATTTTCGTCCATTATTTAAGGTTTTATCCTGAAAACACATCTATTTCTTGAAATTCACAGTTAATAATAATTGACATAGTCAATCAACATTAATTGAGTTATTAACGAATTTAATTAACTTGTCACAACACGAAACGAAATGTAAATTTTCAATTCTATCGCCACTTTTTTTAGACATTTTGTCGACAGAGCGGCGCTACCATCGCATCGACACGGCATAAGGTTGCAGGAGAATCAAAAAAATGTTCAGAGAGAGGAAAATTATTAGCAAGAACATCAGGAGAGCGGATGGGAAGTCAGTTATGGTTAAAGAAGAAAAAACAGATAGATGGAAGGAATATCTACAAGAGCTCTATCAGGGTGGAAATCTAAATGAGTCAGTAGAAAAGAAGAAGCGGATGGTAATGAAGACAAAATTTTACGGTTGGAGTTTGACAGACCTCAGCAATTGTAAAGAGTCAGGAATTAATAATATCCCAGGAGAGTTGATAAGAAGCAATATCATGGCTGTTCAGGATAGTTTGCAAAATCTACGAAACAGGAATAAAACAAGATTTTAGTAAAAACTTAATTATACTCATACCGAAGTATGATAGACGCGAACAGCTCAGGACAATTAGTTTAGTAACCCATGCATGCAAAAAATATATACATAATTTTGGGTTAACAGGCAACACGAGGGTGATCCTGAAACAGGCAACTCCCCTTTAATAGCATAGGAAGGGAATTGAAAAGGGGGAATGCGGAAGGTAGAGCAAGGTAGCCAAGGGTTAACTAGGGCCCCCGGGCTATGGTTTAAGGATCCTACCCAGTGGTGTTTCACCTAAAGAGATGCAGGGAAAACCCTAGAAAACCTGCATCAGGTAGGTCGGGCATTGGGTACTATTCTCACGCCCTTCCGAATGACGGGAGATGAGTTTTCTGTGGGGTCGCAGCATTCCCTTCTCCATGTCTCCACAAGTTTCAGGAGGCAGTTAGCCGACTGATCCAATGGGATCAACGGACAACTCTTGCCATATGCCCAAGGTCTTCGACCTCAGTACATATACCTCCCAAAATAGGTGAAGGTGTCTCGGCATGTGAAAACTTTGAAAAAAAAACACCTAGAGAGAGTGCAAGATGCATTCCCGACATAATCAGGTGAGCCCCGCAGTCACTCTGGGGTGAAGCGCCTGCCGCATGCAAAATATTAACGAAAATAGTATATAAGAGAGCGGAACGTCAAATTAAATGCGGGTTAGGAGAATATCGATTTGGTTTGAGGAAGAATATAGGGCCAAGAGAAGAAATATTGACTTTGCGATTAATTTTAAAAGAGAGGATACGAAATAACCAGCCTACGTTCTCTGGCATTTGTAGATTTAAAAAGCGTTTGATAATGTGAACTGGAACACACTATTAACGATTTTGAAGAGTACTGGAATAAAATATCGAGAAAGAAGAGTTATAAATAACGTCTACAGAACACAGGGAGCAGTTATTAGAATAGAAGATCAAGAAAAGAAAGCAGTAATCAAGAAAGGAGAAAGACAAGGATGTAGTCAAGCGCCCATGATGTTTAATTTATATATAGAACAGGCGATGAAGTACGTTAAAACGGAATATGGAAAGGAATCATACTGCAAGGAGAAGAAATGAAAGCCTTACGTTTTACCGTCGATATTGTAGTATTATGGGACTCAGAAGAAGACGTGGAATCCATAATAAACGGAAGGTTCTGGAGAAAGAGTTGAGGGAAAACCAAAGGTAATGGAGAGTAGTATTGGAAACAGTCGATTGTTCGCTAATCCCATTGGATCAGTCGGCCAACTGCCTCCTGAAACTGGTGGAGACACGGAGAAGGGAATGCTGCGACCCCACAGCAGACTCGTCTCCCGTCATTCGGAAGGGCGTGAGAATAGTACCAAATGCCCGACCTACCTGATGCAGGTTTTCTAGGGGTTTCCTTGCATATCTTTAGGTGAAACACCGGGTAGGATCCTTAAACCGTAGCACTTGGCCCTAGTTAACCCTTGGCTACCTTGCTCTACCTTCCGCATTCCCCATTTTCAATTCCCTTCCTATGCTATTAAAGGGGAGTTGCCTGTTTCAGGATCACCCTCATGTAGCCTGTTAACCAAAAAAAAAGTGTGTTTGGTGTGGGCAGGGGTGCCACCCTATTTTAGCTTCCTGTTCCAATAAACGCTTCCATTCACCCTGTACAAAATTTCGTAGCGTTCCTATATCTATGAATCTTATGTATTCTATTTAATAGTTTTAACCGCTACAAGAAAAGCTTTGCTTAGTCTTGTGCTGTCCAAGAGTTGATAGAGGTCCACTAATTTTTAAACTTTGCGAATATATTTCGAAGGATTTTAGGTGGCTTCTGCGACATTTTCAAATAATTTGAAACCATAGTATAAAATCCATGTTTTCAAATTTAAGCTCTATGAAAGAAAAACAAAAATGCCTGACTTTTTTCAGTTTTTGGCCAAAACGCATGTATAAAGTGATTTTAAATTTTTTTATTTGACACATCTTAAACTGGCATGAAATTATTTTCGATAGGAAAAATTTTACAATAGCGTAGGTCCTGCCAAATGGACACTGTGAGGTTTGAATCTCAGGGCTCTACTATTTTGACAACACAGTTTTTGGAGGGTTAATATAACGGTCTGCCAACATCTGTTCACAAGGGAGCCTGGAGGGAGAATAGACGCTATATGTATTGATTTTTCTAAAGCCTTCGACGTCGTGACTCATGATCTGTTATTAAGTAAGTTAAAAAATACTGGTATAGATTTTCGGGTACTGAAGTGGATTCGGGAATTATTAAAAGATCGTTCACTCAGAGTTCGCGTGAATGACAAATCACGTCAGGGGGGTGGGGTGTAAGAGTGATCGGCCCACTTATGTTACTTGCATTCATAAATGATTTAACAATCGGTATAAATTCACAGATCAAACTTGTGTTTGTATGGTTTATAGGGAAATCGTAAACGTTGAGGATGAAGCACAGATTCTGCAGACTGATTTGGACAAAATTTACCAATGGTCAGTTAGAAATAAAATGCAAATAAATGCAACGAAGAGTAAAGGCAGTCGTTTTTACAAAAAAAAGAGAAATGTCCCTCCCACTAGATATAAAATGGGGAACGAAGTTGTAACAGAATCAAATAACTGTAAATATCTTGGGATCACGATTAGTAAAGATTTAAATTGGGGTAATGAGGTGAGCCAGCGAGGTAAAGGCGCTGCTGCTGCTGCTTCACAGGGTCTTGAGGAAAAGCACGAGAAAAACCAAGATTTCTGCTTACAAAATCAGGGCTGGTCAGGGCCAATTTTAGAATAAGGGGTTGGGTAACGTGCTGCTGGGATCCATATCGAAATGAACACACACTACTCTAGCGTTGGAAAAAATACAAAAACGGGCTGAAAAAATGTTTGGGGGTCAGGTGATCCGCCATGAATCCTCACGAGAATTTAGAAGGTCTCAGTAATAGAAGGAAACATGCGAGGCAATATATAAAGCTTATAAGGGTGAACCACACAGGGGCCTGGAAAAGAAATAACAAACCATCTTACTACGGGCGCCAAATTATATTTCTAAAAATGACCACTCGTTCAAAATTAAAGAAAAAGGGGCAACAACGCACAGACGTAGGAAAATTTTCATTTGTAAATAGGTCAATAGGCGATTGTAATTCCTTCCTTGCCTCCTGCAGAAATACTCACGACTTTTCCGGGTAGCGTAAATCAGTTTAGGAATAGGCTAAGGAAACTTAAGTGAGTAGTTTTAGTTTTTTTATTTTTAAAATGAGTGAAGTGATAATAGTGAAGTGCAGTGAAGTGATTTTTGTGTACTCCTTTGTTTTCTTTTTCAGATAAAAAAACTACACTTCAAAAATTCTTCCATAGTGTAAACTTTTCGTGATTGTATTTGTGTTTTATTTGTATTTTCTTCGTATATAGCTGCTGCTGCAGCCACAGACTCAGGGCAAATAGCAGCTAAGTAAGTAATAATAATAGTAATGAATGTAGAGCATCACCGGGCACTCAGATAGTTAAGTATAAGGAAAATCTGCTCGAGGGAAAGGACTGGGAATTGGCAGTGTAATGGGATGCCCGGGTTTCAGTTGTGCAACTGTAGTGAGAGGTTTAGAGCAAAGTGCAGGCAGGTATCAAGCTAAAGTCCATTTATCGGATCCCCTTTTCCGCGAAGCCGCGGCCATCGCTCGTTACTACCAAGTTTAAATCGCTTTACTTCGGCGAGAGAGGAAAAGCCTACATGGGAGACGCCATTAGCACCCTCCAGATCCTCTCAAAGTTTTGCGGACGAAACTCTTGCAATCTGATTTGAAACGCGCGATGTTGTTGATGATGATGATAGGAATTGTAAGTGCCCTAAGCTGCAGGCAGACAGACATCTTGAACGGGGCTAATAGGTACCGAGAGACCCTCAACAGTTCCTCCGCAGATTACAGAGACGGAGGAAAGTTGTGCGGAATTGCCTTGGCAAGACAGTTTCTCCAGCTCGGTTGGTCGGTCTGGACGGATTAAAATTCCTCTCCGCCTCTTCATCGTCTCTCTCGCTCCGTCGTAAGTGAACGGAACTTACTTAATTAGGACTTTCCACGTCGTGTTTGTCTCAAGTGGCTGAGAGCAAATCAGAGAAGGAATGTTGCCAAAAGCCCCACTCGACCTCCTTTCAACAAATATTATCAGGATTCCGTTTCCCAGCTGAAGGGCAAACACTTGCAACTTGAGAAAAGTACCCTTCAGGGAAACACAATCACAACTCAAAATTGAGCTCGGTGAAGAAGGGTTTAAATTTGCCGAGGTGCGGAAATGATTTAAATGATTATTTTTTCTTCTTCTATTTTTCAGTAACTGCGTATGTTTCCGCATAACTTACAAATCTCCCGCCGTCCATAATCTGCTCAGTATATTCCATCATTTCCTCCCTCTTCTGTTCTAACCCCCCCTCCCCCCACAACACACACACTGCCCTCTAAAGCTAATTTTACAAGACCCTCATGTCTCAAAACGTGGCCTATTGATCTATCCCTTCTCTTGGTCCACGTCCTCTATATTGTTCGCTTTTCCCATATTCTGTTTAGAACTTCCTCGTTAGTGATTCTATCCAGCCATCCATCTCATTCTCCTATAGCAGCACATTTCAAAGACATCTATTCTTTTCCTTTATGTAACTTCCTAACGTGCATGTTTCGCACCCATCTAACGCCACACTGCATACGAATATATTTAGCAACGATTTCCTACTATTGACACTTATATTAAGCGTAAGTAAATTCCTCTTTTTCGCAGAAGCTTTCCTTGCCTGTGCTGTTCTACTCTAATTGTAGCATTTAGCGTCGTTCTCTCAACTTTTACGAATTAAGTTCTGCAGGGCTTTCCTTTAATTATCATTTACTTTCTACCTTATGTATTTATTATTCTACGTAAGTACATAAAAAATATTGTCACAATTCTGTAGGGTCGTGAGATACAGTAATACACACACACGCGCGCGCGTAGAGGTTATACATGTTTATTTAAAAATTAAGTGCTGTACAAAGGCTCGTTCTGCGTACTCCGATTTAAGGGGCGGATTATATTAATTATTTAATGAATTTAAGTTTAGGATTTAATATATATTTATTTATAAGAACACAATAATTTTAAATCGGGTCCTGCGCGATGATTACAAATACATAAGGGGATTAAAGAGGTTAATTATTATTTGGCTGTTTTGTTTGCCTGTGCGTCTCGGTGCGGATTAACATGCGACTGGACTTCCTTCTCCTCGTGATACGGCTTAATCCTCAGTACGTGGACCGTGTCACTGCTCTTTCTTCGTATCGAATTGGGATCGTGATCCTCGACCTCATAGGAGACGGACACAGTAAGGACCAAAGTACCGTTTGAGGAGCTATTCCGAGAGGTCGACTAGAAGTAAAAATCCTCTGGCTGTCACAAAACTGAACGATGTCTTGAGTCATATCGATGTCGTGATTCTTCGGCCCTCGTTCTGGTTATCCGAAAATTCCTTCAAAGGCTGCGTTAGAGCTCTCGTCTATCGACCATCTGCTTGTCATGTTGTCTATCTCTAACTGTTTTCTTTTTCAATTACCACCCATTTTTTGTCACCATCTTCTTTATTTGCCAGGTTCCCATTATTCTTTCGCTGCATTTCTATACTCCACATCAAACATTGTGTGACTACACATGTGCAGATATCTGGAAAATTTAACAAATCTGACGGTCGTTTACACGCCGACATTTATCATACGTTCGATGTCTGTGCAAATTCTCGTATGCGCAAAACATTTATCATCTACCAGCGGATATCTGATTACTATTTAAGCGAACGCAAAGCATTGTGGGTCAGTAATGGTTGCCATACTTAGTGTGTTAGACTATAAAGTGCTATGCTTTACCACGAAATCTGTCAATAATTTGTGCTTTTGAATTAATTTTTCAATTGCATTGTATCTTATAATATCATTTTTTAATTAATGAACGTAGAATTTCCCGGTGAATAATTCGGATGAAATGTTCACGGTTAACCAACCGGGTCTGGAACACAACGTTTCTGCGGCCATCTGCAGCCTGAAGACGGCGGCAGAAGATGGCCGCAGAAACGTTGTGTTCTTTTAAATACCTGACCCGGTTGGTTAACCGTGAAGATTTCATCAGAATCATTTTTTAAATTCGTTTATTTAATTGAGACATATGAAGAGAGATTGAATTTTTATATATTTATTCAATAATTTTTTAATACGAGTGGAAAGTATTGATAAGTATCACATTAAAAGATCGAATCTAAGCAGGAAATAAAGCATACTTTGCTAACTCAAAACTGTTGAAAAGCAAAATATTACTCAGGAAAGATAAAATACAGATATATAAAACACTAACAAGACCAGAATCCAGGATATTGACAAAAAAGATCAATATGAACGGAAGATAATAAGAATAATATGTGGACCGGCTATGGAACATGGAGAATTCTATATAATGAAGAGATTAACCAAATCATAAAGGGAAAAGATATAATATGATACATAAAAACTTTAAGGCTACATGGATGGGCCATCTAAAGCGTATGGACAGAAATAGAACACCCGCAAAAGTATTCAAAGCTAGGCTATATTCGAATAGGAAGAAAGGAAGACCAAGAACGAGATGGGTGGAGGATGTGATACAGAATCTGAAAACTATGAAAGTGAGAGAATGGAGGGAAAAGATCAGGAATAGAGAGGCATGAAGGCCAAGGCCCACACAGGGCTGTAGTGCCGTGTAGGAAGGAGGAAGAAAGGAAAGTACTCTTGCATTTTTTTATTTTTTCTTCTTGCCTCAATCTGTATTCCGGAAACTTTTATTACCAAAGATAAACGTAAAAAACACTATTTATTTCGTTAATATCTGTCACCGTTACTATTTAAAAGTTTCTTCCGCTGGAAGTGGTTCAAAGTCATAAAATTTCATTGGTGTTTTAAAAAGTGTAGGGAGAAAGGAAAGGTTTATTGGAGCGGGAGGGTGAAGTAGGGCGGCAGCCCTGCCCTGTCCCCGACCTTTCTCCGCCGCTTTTCCCGGCTGTTTCCCTTTAAATGACATATTACTCATACTGATGTTGTCTACGTTAGTTCTCGCTCGAAGATGACGACAGAGCAGCTTGCAGTCGGCGAAACGTCGCGTATTAATCTTTTGAAAGGCGTTTCTTCAACAAACATTGGGGTGAAACACGGCTAACGCCCCTAGTGGCAGTCATATTAAAACGTTCAAAAACGCCGATATTTATTATTTCCGGAAAAATGAGGTTGACGGCATTTTTTCTCTCACCTAGATGATTAAATTGCTGATACGCCTGGAACAATACGTACATTTAAGTAACAATTCCTTAAATTAACGATAGTTTGTAATTAGTTAACGAATACAAGGAAAAATCGTATCAGCATGGCCGGGGAAAATTGAGGTAAGAGGAGTGGTTCAGGAAAATAACGTTAAAATAAGCGATGTTATGAAAAACGCTGAGCCAGGCTAATATAAGTAAATACCCGGGAACCGCCGGAACCCTGATAGTAATTAAATATAGTGGACAATGAGACGGAATTCATTCCATAATTGGAAATTACAACAACGCGGTTCTTCCCTAATTTATGTCTTCATCCGGTCGAAAGAACGGACGAAAACAACAGGAAAATGTAGATAAAACTTAATGATAAATTACTATTACTGTCTGAAATTACTCCAATAAGTAATACACATGGCCGTCTAATGACGCATTTTAACGTATATTAACAAATTCTTTTATTAATATTGAACTTTATTTTTCTAACGTAACCTTTGAAAATGTTTACATTAAGAACAATTATTAAATTAATCATATTAATACAGTTCACCTGCTGAAGTCCTTAACTAACAGTCACTAAAACTTTACCTTTTCGTTTCACCAGTATATTCCCTTAAATAAAATAAATTAACGACCATTTTATTGACAGTTTTTAATTCGACTGAACGGCGTTTCGGCACCACAATTCGGACATCTTCGGGTGCTATATTTTGTCGCAAAAGGTTCCAAATCTGTAAACATCCAAACATTACCGCCTAGAAAGGGATAACTTCAACCGAAAACAATTCAGTTTCCTGTTGGAGCCGCCCTTACGATGATAAGAGGTGCCTGACGTTCCTATTCCCTTTCTCTTTATGTTTATCTCGTATTTTATTTTTCTCAGAGTCTATTATTTTCTCTTTATGTTTGTTTACTTTTATTTACAATTTTGTTTGCTCTTCTGTTTCTCTCTACCTAAGCCACTATTTCACAGTGTAGTATTACTTTCTTTCTTTCTTCAGTTTATCACTTAACACAATTTTACACCATATTTTCCCCCAATACCATTGCTGTCAGTTTTGTTGCCTTTTCTTTTTCTCTCCTTCCCTCGAGTCTTCTTTTATTATTTTTTAAAATTCTGTTTCTCTCTTTTTTTCTTACTTTCATGATAATTTTCTCAAAGTCTGCCTTTTTCACTGTATTTTAGTATTGTTTTTATTCAGTTGGCCAGGTGCTTCCTAAATGATCCTGGCAGGGAGAAGGGAACGACGGGTTCCCCAATTTCCAGTCCTCTTGTACTGTAATGTCGTCCTTTTTCTCTTTATCTCTTTTTATTGTTTTCCTCTGAGTCTATCAATTTCTCTCTAAGCGTGTCCACTTTTCTTTCCAATTTTCCTTTCTCTCTGTTTTTGCCACTATTTTATAGTGGGGTATTATCACAGTCTATCACTTTCCTTCCAGTCAATTACTGTCAATTTCATTGCTTTTCCTTTTTCTCTCCTCCCCTCGATTCTTCCATCATTTCTTTTAACGTTGTACTTCTCTCTTTTTCTAGCTTTCGTGATATTTTTCTCCAAGTCTGCCTTTTCACTGTATTTTCGTATTATTTTTATTCAGTTACCTGTCTTTCAATTTGTTGGTCCATTTTTCAATATCATTTTTTTCTTCCCGATATTGGCTTTCATGATGTTTCTGATAGTTTGAGTTAATTTATAGCCCGGTGACGTCACGTGAGTGTCCTACGACTGTTTCTTCTGCATGCGGCGGTAAGTACAATTTAATTTGCATGCGTATGGTGAGGACGGGAGACAAGCGGCCATTTATGGTCGTGTTGGTGGTGATAATGGCCGCCGTCATTCGTCTCTCTCTCCCTCTCCCCCTCACTCTCCCTTTCTCTCCCCCTTTCTTACCCCCTCTCCCCGCCTTCCTCACCTCACTACATCTCTCTCCCTTCCCCCTCTCTTCCTCTCCCCCTCTCCCTTCCCCCTCTCTTCCTTACCCCCTCTCCCATCCCCCTCTCCCTTCGCCCTCACTCCCCTTTCTCTCTTTCTCCCCCTTCCCCCAGCCCCTTCCTCCTTCCCCTCTCCCTTTCCCAATCCCTCTCTCTCCCCCTCCCCCCTCTCTCTCTCACACTCACTGTTTAGCCAAATATTGACCGTATCGTGATTGCCGTGGGGTTTAACGGAATATACAAGCTAACATAATTTTGTAGGGTAAGGAGATAAGAACAACGTCCGTTAAGTTTACATTTCAAGCAAGTATTATAAGTACCAAGTTTACGTGGCGAATTAAAATCTCGAGATTCTATGTAATACTTGCAACGACGTGTAATACATTAATTTAACTTCTCTTTATAGTAGGTTACGATAAGTCTGGTTTTAGGAAGAATGTAGGGAGGGAGAAGAGAAGCAATATTGACTCTGCGGATAATTTTATAAGACTGGATCAGAAAAAACAGGCATTTGTAGAATTAGAAAAAGCGTTTGATAACGTGAACTGGAACACACTATTAAGGATTATGATGAGCACAGGAATAAAATATCGAGAAAGGAGGCTTATAAATAGCCTCTACAGAAGACAGGCAGCAGTAATTAGAACAGAAGATCAAGGAAAGAAAGCAGAAATCTAGAAACGAGTAAGAAAAGAATACAGTCTATGGCCTATTCTGTTAAACTGACATATAAAACAGGCGACGAAGAAAGTTAAAACGGAATATGGAAAATGAATCATGTTGCGTGCAGAAGAATGAAAATGCCATGGTTTGCCGATGTTATTGTAGTATTAGGGGATTCAGAAGAAGACATGGAAACCATAATAAATGGCATTAACGGGGTCATGGAGAAGGAGTTCAATATGAGGATTAATGGAGAGAAAACTAAGGTAATGGGAAACAGTGGAATAACAAAGGCTGTAAATTTGGGAAGGGATATTTTGACGGAAGGTCAGGAATTATTGATATTTGGGCAGCGTAATAACTAGAGTAGGATAGCACAGGCAAGGAAGGCTTTCACGACAAAGAGGAATTTACTTACGGGTAATATAAGTGGGAATATTAGGAAATGTTGGTAAGGAGCGAGGCGTAGACGATTGGAGGGGAAGAGAATAGAAGCTTTGAGATTTGGTGCTATAGGAGAATGAGATGGGTGGATAGAGTAACTAACGAGGAAGTTCTAAACAGAGTAGGGGAAAAGTGGACAATAAGGAGGAAGTTGACCAAGAGAAGGAATAGATTAACAGGCCACGGTTTAAGACGCGAGGGTCTTGTAAAATTAGCATTACAGGGAAGTGTGTGGGATGGGAGTAGAAGAGGGAGGTCAAGAATGGAATACTGTACGCAGGTTAGGGAGGATCTGCGTTGAAGTAGATATGTGGAAATGAAACGGCTTGCGCATGATAAGTTAGCATGGAAGGTTGCATCAGACCAGTCTTAGGACTGAATATAAGAACAACAACGTGACTGATGACGTCATGACGGGGTTCTGTCGTCGTCATCGTCATTTAACCTTGCACGGCTTGTATAATATTTAGTCCAGGAATAGCAACAACGCTCACCTTCATCGGCTGTTTTCTCCCTCATCCATCCACTCATCCCCCATGATTGCATGTTTCACGATCACTTGCCTCGCGCCCTTCTCCATTATTATGGAGAGTCCTCGAAGGGAACATCAACCGTCAAACGTTCCTACGCTGAAAAAATAGGAGCTGCCGTTGTGAGGCATCCTCGGTATATTCCTGTCTTAAATTTTGCAATACCTTTTCCCCTTGTCATATTTTTATAACTTTCGCTAATTTCTATTCCATTCTCTCTGCTTCACCCTACGTCTCCTTCTTTCTGTGTTTTTTCCCGCTCTGATTCTATCCATTTTTAATTAAGTTTTTCTCTTATCCTCTATTCTTCTACCGTTTTTATTATTTCTCTCTTTTATATTGGTTTTTATTTCTGTTCCTTTATACTTTTTCTCTCTTTTCTCGAATGTGTCTTCTTATATTCTATTCTCTCTGTGTGATTCTCTTTCAAATTACTTTTCTCTTCTCTTCTCATTTCATATTTATCTTTTTTTTCCTGTTGCCTTCTATCAGTCTTTATTTCCCCTTTAATATTGCATGGATTTTTCTCAGATCGTCCGTAAATCTTTATTATTACCACATTTTTCTTTTGGTTTCTTTCGTTTTCCTTTCTTTTCTATTATTGTTCCCTGTATTAGAGCTCGCTTTATCTATTTTTTATCCAATTCTTTTCCTACTTCTCTCTTTACCTCTCACTCTATAACACTCTCTGTGTATTTAACTTTTTTATTTTCGTTTTTGTCTCATTATATCTCTTCCACTGTTCCGTTATTTTGCCTTGGTTTTCCACGCAAATCTATTTATTTCACTAATTTAATCCCGTTTCTTTTTCGTTTTTTTTTCATCCCGTTATATTTCCCATAACTGAGAAAAGCCGTTATTACAACAAAATGTTTAGGTATAAATAATTGATTGGGATCAATCCGCGAAAATTTGTTTTAAAATAAATTTCTACATCCATTACGTCATACTAAGAATCATTTAACTCTTCTCACTTAATATATACATACAAATGGCAACAAGGACATGCACTCTGGTGCCCAACAAATTAAGAGTGCATATTCCACAATACAGAGAGAGAGAGAGAGAGAGAGAGAGAGAGAGAGAGAGGGGTGGGGAGGGGAGGGGGGAGAGAGGGAGAGAGGGAGAGAGGGAGAGAGGGAGGGAGGGAGGGAGAGAGAGGGAGAGAGGGAGAGAGAGGGAGAGAGGGAGAGGGAGAGAGAGGGAGGGAGGGAGGGAGGGAGGAGAGGGAGAGAGAGGAGAGGGAGAGGGAGAGAGAGGGGGAGAGAGGGGGAGAGAGAGAGGGAGAGAGAGAGAGGAGACAGAGGGAGATACAGAGCTATATCGAGAGATGGGGAGAGACAGAGACAGATAGAGAGAAATAAAGAAAGATGGAGAGAAAGTGAAAGATACAGAGAGAAATAGAGGGACAGAGAGAAACGGAGAGAAATAGAGAGATAGGGATAGAGATATATAGAGCGATAGAGAGAGATGGAGAGAAATAAAGAAAGATGGAGAGAAACAGAGAAATAGAGAGATATAGAGGGACAGATAGAGTGAAATAAAGAAAGATGGAGAGAAACAGAGAATTAGAGAGATAGGGATAGAGAGAGATAGAGCAATAGGCAGAGATGCAGACGGATTGAGAGAAACAGATAGAAATACAGAGGGATAGAGAGATTGAGAAAGGGTCTGAGAAATGGAGAGTCGGATATAAAGAGACTGGTAGATGAGGCAAATGAAGCACACAAAGAGAATTCGAAAGAAACGGATAGTGGATAAATTTTAATCCAGTGAGGCATTTTTTTTCCGGGGGGGTTAACAGGCTACCTGAGGGTGATCCTGGAACAGGCAACTCCCCTTTAATAGCATAGGAAGGGAATTAAAAAGTGGGCGAATCGGAAGGTAGGGCAAGGGTTTTCTAGGAATCCCGGGCTATAGCTTAAGGAAACTGAGAAAATGAAAAATGCAGTGACTAAGCGTTGAGGCAACGAGTTTAACTGTCGCCATTGTGTGGACAAGCCTCACGGGAAGGTTATAAGAGCAGAGGAAGGGATAGGAGCGAGTGAAAACACGTCATCACTTAAAGATTTCCCCGCGCCCACAGTTGTTGTTGTTCCTTGTTCCCCCGGAATTAATGCGCGCCTTGAGGGAGGCAGCCGCGAGTATTTGCCGCTTGGCGGCGCGTGAAACCCTCACAGCAGCTTCCTTCACCTTCCAGTTTGATTTAATTAGTAGCTGCGAGCGACTCCATAATTCTCCCTGCACGTGTCAGAGGCAAGCCACGCCGTCAACTAACTCACCCCCGCCATCTTGCCCTACCTCCCTTACACATTCCCGTCACTTCACACTTATGACTTTCTCAGTTCTTAAATCACGACGCCTCTTAAATAATAACAAGCATGAGACAATCAGGAAGCAATTTAAAGCAAAGCGATAAAATTTAATATAGAATTACTGAAAAATTGAGAGAAAATATAATGGGAGTGGAATAAAAATACAAAGATAAATACTGAGGGTAAAATACAAACAATAAAAGGAAAATATAGAGTAGGTCTCAGATTTCTTTTCCCATTACATCTCGAAGGCTGAAATAGAATGCGTCATTAAAAGGAACGAAAAATTATAAATGCAGATTTTCAGAAAACAGAACCAAAGGTACAGGAGAGGACAGAAAAAAACTGAAACATGAAGGGAGGAAATAAAAGAAAAAGAATAGAGAGAGTGAAAAACTGACACATTAAAGTAGTGGGAAATACTAGAAAATCATGTAGAGGAAGAGAGAAGCGGATGAAAACGGGGAAAGAAACAATACCGATGAAAAGTACACACTGACGAATAGTGGGGAAGAGATAAATGCTAGAATATAGGAACAAATAAAATGCGTCAATACAAGAAACAAAATAAAATTATAAATACACATTTTTCAAAAATAGTGAGCAAGGTACTGGGGGAAATGAAAATGGGAGGGGGAAATAAAAGAAAAATAATAAGAATGGAGAGAGTGAAAAATATAGGATAATGAAATACCGAGAAAGAGAATACTGGGAAGGAAAGAAAATCAGAGAGTGGAAGAGCGGAAATAGAACGTAGGAAGGATGGGAGGAGAAACAAAGAAGAATACTCTCGGAAGCAAAATGATGGCAAAGGGAGTAACTGAAATTAGAGGTAAAGGTGACAAAAAGAAAGAAGACGTGATAAATAGCGATACATAGACTCAGAGAAATATAATTGAAAACAAACGAATAGAGGGCAAGTGAACACGCAATTCATTGAAATAAAAAAACAACAGAAAAAGAGATAGACTAACGGAAAAAATATAGATAATTAAAATGTTTTTGTTGTTGTGATATTGAGTCGTAAGACTGGTCTGATGCAACCCTCCATAATAATCTGTCTTGTGGAAGCCTAAATACCTATTACATACCCATATCCTTCCTTATATGCTTAGCGCATTCCATCGTTGGCCTCCCTCTTCTGTTCTTACCCCACAAACTTCCCTCTAATGTTAATTTTACAAGACCCTCCTGTCTCTGGGTCATCGTCCTCCATATTGTTCGCTTTTCCCCTATTCTGTCTACAACTTCTTCGTTAGTGATTCTATCCTGCCACCCATCTCATTCTCCTATAGCACCACATTTCAAAGGTTTCTATTCTTTTCCTTTCCCCAACTCTTATCGTCCATGTTTCGCGCCCATATAACGCCACGCTCTATACAAACATTTTTAGCAACGAATTCCTAAAATTCACACGTATATTACCAGTAAATAAAATTATCTTTTTAGCGAAAGCCTGCGTTGTCTGTCCTATCCTACTCTTTATGTCTACTACACTTCTACCATTCCTAGTTATTACGCTTCCCAAGCAGCAGAATTCCTTAATTTTTTTTCTTCAAACTATCCCTTCCCAATATAACAGCCTTTGTTATTCCACTGTTTCCCATACTGCACTCCATCACCCTGTTTCTCCCTCTATTATTCCTCATATTGAACTCTTTCTCCTTGACCCCGTTCATGCCATTTATTATGGTTTCCAAGTCTTATTGTGACTCCCCTAATACCACAATATCTTAGGTAAAGCGTAGGGTTTTTATTTCTTCTCCTTGCAGTATGATTCCTTTTCCATATTTAGCTTTAACTTCACCTGTTTTAAATATAAGTTAAACAGAATGGATTTCCTTGTCTTACTGCTTTCTGGATATCTGTTTTTTCTTCTTCCTTCTTGATCTTCAATTTTAATTACTGCTGACTGTCTTCGGTTGAGGTTATGATATTTTATTCCTGTGTTATTCAAACACCTTAATACTGTGGTCCAGTTTACATTATCAAAGGCTTTTTCTAAATCTACAAATGAATGAACAAAAGGGCGGTTTTTTCTTATCCTGTCTTCTAAAATTAGTTGTAGTGTCAATATTGCTCCTCTTGTCCCTACATTCTTCCTAAAACCAAATTGATCCTCTACTGACTCGCATTGAATTTGACGTTATGTCCTCATGTACACTATTTTCGTCAATATTTCACCTGCATTGGATACTAAACTAATTGTCCTGCATCTATCAGCCCCAGTGCAATACTTGCAAATAAATATTCACGCGTATAACTCTGTGACTGAAATAGAGGAAAATTAATCGGATAAATCGGGAAATAATATCAGGTCTCATTTGATGTAACCACATTGTGGTGTATTGTTCTATAAATTCACGTGGCATCAAATAAACCTCATTGTGAGTTGCAAATTACAGCCAATTATTTTGTGGTAATCCGAGTTACGTCAGAACGCGAATTCGCACACGTTATAATATGAGAGAACGTGGGCTTTCCCGGTGTATATTATGCATGAACAATTCTCGGGTTTTCAACCGGGTAAGTATAGAATTTAAACACAACGTTTCAATGGCTTGCTCTGCCATATTCTTCAGGTGAACTGGCGGTGCCGAGTCACTAGCAGGGGAGGTTTTTTATAGCGATGTCAGGGTTGCGGCTGCTGCGGAGGGCGCTGATTGGCTGTCAGCGTGGCCGCGTAACCAGTGTCTATTCTGGATCTCCGTTGCGTCTTCGGACGTGGATTCCAGAGCGGGTTAAGGCTACTATGGCTCCCGTATTCTCTATTCCGTGCTCGCAAGCTACTTAAGACTGGGTCCCACGCTTTACTTAGTGTCCTTGTTCAGGATAAGGTTGTGGATCCTGATTTCCACTGACTCCGAGAGGACGCTGTTAAACCAACCTCTTGGTCGGTCGAGGATCTTGGTTTCTTCAAAGTTTATTTTGTGCCCAGTCATAAGTGCGCGTTCAACTACGGCAGACTTGTTAAGCTGCTTCAGACGGATGCATCTTTCATGCTCCGGATTGTTTGTCCAATGTAGGTGAGTCCACATTGTCTATGGACTTGGTACACCCCAGGTACCTTTAATCCGATAGCGTCCTTGACGGGGCGTAATACCTGTCGTATTTTAGTCTGTGGCCGAAACACCGTTTTTATATTATGTTTGGCCAGGATTCTTCCAAGGATGTTTTTTTTAATTCATTCCACAGACCGTACTTGCTAATTTTATTTTCCGAGTAGTGGATCATGCAGGTCGACGGGAGAGCTTGCATGGACCTCAGGAGACGTCTAGAAAAGGCGACATAATTCCACCAGTAAAGGATTGAAAACGTTGGAGGGGAGAGGGAGGTACATTGAGGCCGGAGAAGAACAGTCGTGAGATCATCCTCGATCTTGTAATCACAAACGGTAAGGCTGTTACACGATTGCTTCACGAAACCACGGGAAGCTGTCCTCGTCGTCGTTCATGGACCACTTCACAGCTTGCTACTGAAATGTCTGATATTCTTTTCTCTCTAATTTTACCCTTACCTTCTCTTAAAGCCTACAGAAAGCGGAAACATTCGGAGAGACGAAAAATATTAGCAATAACATCAGGAGAGTGGAGGGGAAGCCTATTCTGGATAAAGAAGAAAATGCAGAAAGATTGAAAGAATATTCTCTAGAAGAACTTTATCAGGGAGGAAATCTACATCAGTCAGTAATAGAAGAAGGAAAAAAAAGGAGGTGGATGATGAAGAGTTGGGAGTTTGACAGGGTTTAGATTTAGATTTATTGTTGTTTCCATTAATCCTCGATTGAGGAAATAGTATACGTCATACATAAAAAATTAAAAATGAACAAAATAAAGTACATAATTAAAGACAAATAACCTTAAAATAAATAAGTAAAAGAAAGTTTATATAGACAAAAGTCAATATAAACACAGAGGGCAATGGCTGAAAGACGTCAGCAATTGTAAAGTGGCAGGAATTGATAACATTACAGCGGAGCTGATAATAATAGGATAGATTACGAAACATATAGCAAACAGGAAGAATACCCGAAGATTTTAGTAAAAGAAAATATTTATACCCGTACCGAAGAAGACTGGGGCTGATAGATGCATGACAATTAGTCTAGTATCTCATGCGTGCAAAATTTAAACGAAAATAGTCTGCAGGAGAATGAAAAGTCAAATAGAAGGGGAGTTGGGGCAGTATCAGTTTTGTTTTTAGGAAGTATGTAGGGAGAAGGGAAGCGATATTGACTGATTTTAGAAGACAGGATAAGAAAAATTCGGCCTACATTCATAGATTTTGAAAAATGTTTGATAACGTGAACTGGAAGTCACTCTTAAGGATTTTGAATGTGACTGTAATAGAATATCGAGAAAGGAGGCTGATACATAACCTGCGCAGAAGGCAGTCGGCTGTAAATAGAATAGAAAATCAAGAAAAGAAAGCAGAAATCAAGAAAGGAGTAAGATAAAGTTGCCCATGCTATTTAACTTACAAACAGGACAGGCGGAGAAGAAAGTTAAAACTGAACATGGAAAAGGAATCACACAGCAAGAGGAGAAATACAACCCCTACCCTTTGCCGACGATATTGTAGTATTAGAGGAGTGACAAGAAGTCTTGGAAGCCATAATAGATGGCATGAACGTGGTCCTGTAGGAAGAGTACAGTATGAGGATTAATAGAGGGAAAACCAAGGAGAATGGAGTGCAGTATGGGAAACAGTGGAAAAACGAAGGGATATTTTGAAAGTAATTAAGGAATTCTGCTACTTGGGAACCGTAATAACTAGAGTAGGATAGCACAGGCAAGGAAGAGGAATATACTTACGGGTAATATAAACGTGAACGTTAGTAAATCGTTGCTAAATATGTTAGTAATGGAGTGTGAGTTTATACGGCTGCGAAATGTGGACTATAGGAGTCACGGAAAGTAAATGAATAGAAGCGTTTGAAATGGGGTCTTGTTTTAAGGTTTAGATTTATTGTTGTTTCCATTAATCCTCGATTGAGGAAATAGGATACGTCATACATTAAAAATTAAAAATGAACAAAATAAAGTACATAATTAAAGACAAATAAACTTAAAATAAATTAGTAAAAGAAAGTGTATATAGACAAAAGTCAATATAAACATAACACGGACACACACTGGGAATCACAGCAAGCACACACTGAGGAACACGCAAAGGAGTTTTAACTACTTAGACCAGGAAACTGTCCTTGTTCCTGCAGCAGCAGCAGCGCCATACATGAAACAAACAAACAAAAGAGCAGAAAAAACTGAATAGAAATTTTAAAGATATGTGATGTGCTATTTTACAAGGTTGGCAGCAGCTCATTCAACACTTGCAGCAGCAGGAACCTTGATTTAAATACTAGAAGGACGATTAAGAAAATCCTGTACCGAGTAAAACAGCAGCAGCGCCATTTAAAAGAATAGTTTTACTCTGCTTCACGAAGCTTTTGTAGTTACTATTTTTAACCTCTGGAGCAAGGCTGTTGTATAAAATTATCCCGGTATTGTGAATACTTTTCTGGTGTAGAGCAAGGCGATGCTTGTCCTCAGGACCTTAGAGCTGAACGATTTCTGGTCGCGTATTCATGAAACTCGCCATTTGTTTGAAACAAATTAGTGTTTCGCTTTACAAACTTTAATATTTCATAAATATATATACAGGCTTGGTAAAGTAAGTATTTGCAAACTTTTGAAGAGAGTATTCTAATTTCACGCTTCTGCATCTTAAATATTTCATTACTCCTGGAGCAGTTAGAGACGCCATAGATCATAATTGAATGAAAATACGCGAAATAAACCATTTTGACGTACTTTTTGTGAACCAACGTGTTGCATTAGTGTTCTGAGAGAATAACAAGCTGGACTCCAGCAAGCAGATCGTCATTCCACTTTAATTTATCGTCAATCCGAAGGCCGAGGAAAGGCTCAAGCATTAGCTGAGAAGTTGTCTACGGGTCTGTCTATTCCTAGCATCAGCACTAAACTCAACTAACTTAGTCTTATCTAGGTTCAGGGATAATTTATTCACGTTAAACCAAATATTTAGACCATTCAGAGCCTTGCTGTCTACTTTCTTAATCAGATTATCGAAGTTTTTATCTGCAATAATTATATTTGTATCATCCGCGTAGAGAATCGATTTTAGAGGATTTACGTATCCTGGAAGATCGTTTATGTACAGAATAAAAAGTAAAGGCCCAAGAATTGATCCTTGAGGAACTCCACATGTTATAAACTCCGTGAAGTTGGTCGTCTTTGGTTTCAATTACTACTTGTTGTTTGCGGTTTGTAAGATACGATCTTAGTAAAAGTGACGTATTTCCCCGAATTCCATAATATTCCATCTTTTTTATTAATATTTGGTGATCTACGGTGTCGAAAGCCTTAGAGAGGTCAGCAAAAATGCCTTCCAGCTACAGGAGAGTTTTATAAAATTAGCATTAGAGGGAAGTGTGTGAGGTAATAACAGAAGAGGGAGGTCAACGATGAAATACGCTTAGCAGATGGGGAGGATATGAATTTTGCTATTATGAGTAAATGAAAAGGCTTACGCAAGGTATGTTAGTATGGAGAGGTGCAACAGACCTGCCTTAGAAATGAATTCCACAACAACAACAACATTAAAATTATCCAAATGATCTGTTGCTCTGTCTCTCTTTCTGTATCTTCATCTCAACGAATTACGTGTTCACTTTCCTTCTATTCGTCTCTTTTCAATTATTTTTCTCTGAGTCTATATCTCGCTATTTATCACTTGTTCTTTCTGTTTCTTCCTTTGCCATCATTTTGATTCCGACAAAATTATTCTTTCTCTCTATTCGACTCTCTGATTTTCTATCCTTCCCAGTATTCTCTTTCTCTTGCTGTACCTGCTGATATTCATTGTTAATCAACTTAAATTTTAAACTCAATTGCCTACTGCCTTCTGTGCAGGTTATGTATAAGCCTCGTTTCTCGATATTCTATTCCAGTCATATTCAAAATCCTCAAGAGTGACTTCCAGTTCAAACGTTTTTCAAAATCTATTAATGTAGGCCGGATTTTTCTTATCCTGTCTTCTGAAATGAGTCAATATCGCTTATCTTCTCCCTACATTCTTCCTAAAGCAAAACTGATCTTCTCCTAACTTCAGTTCTATTTGACATTAGCCGTTTAAATTATAAAAAAACAAACAGTAAAACGTAAATAAATTATTAAAATGTCTATTTATTCATTCGTCCTACCTTTCACTGTCCTCACAATTTAAATAACCATTTCTTTAAGGCATCCGGATTTTGATCCATTTAATTTTAGTTCATGGTCCGTTTGACTGATCTTCGTGGAATAGGATTTCTTTTATCCTTGACGTGTAAACGTTTGGCCCGCGGTGCGAGAGATTCTCATCATCATCATCAGCGGTCCATGTTGTTGTCAGCAGATGCCGAAAGGGTTTAATTAGCCATCATTACGATGTCAGAACCATTCCGACATGAACATTGTCTGCATTGCGAGAAATTAATTAGCGCAAATGACGGATATTCCACGTGTCTGGACTTCCAGGAATCTTTTAATTCCTCCAAATATAGCGCGCCTCGTGATTGGCATACCTCATTACAGAATGCACTGGAATTATTACCCACGCCCCCGGGGATGCCTCTCATCACGGATTCCATTTTTCGGCTTCCATTTTGATCTGCTGTTGCCTGCCTGCCAGTGGCAGTCGGATTCGCACTGTTACCTCCCTGTTTATTCATCAGTTTCGTCTTTCTTTAGTTTTCACGTTTTCTCGTTTTGTCTCCTCCGGCGCAAGGCAGATAAAATAAACGAAACCCTTAAACGTCGGTTACCCAGGGTTACCCAGACATTTTTCAACAACTATTTTTCTCCCTCGTCTAGCAGGTTCGTTAGCCAGTTTGGACACCATGGCAGATCTTCAGTGCTGTTATCCTCCTTCATCTACCACTTAAAGTAATATTTAACAAATGTCTTTCCGCTGGAATTTTCCCCGATGCGTTAAAAATAGCCAAAGTAATTCCCCAGTTTAAGAAAGGATCGCCATCTGATATATCCAATTACAGGCCCATTTCTCTCCTTCCTATTTTCTCCAAAATATTTGAAAAAATAATTCATATTAGATTACTTCATTTCCTGAATAAATATAAGATTTTATCAACAGTGCAGCGTGTATGGCTTCCTTAAAGGAAAGTTGGGTCTACAGTCCAAGCAGGACCTTAACCTCCCCCAACAACTTCATCCATCTTGACTTGTCCAAGGATACTTGTAACTTTGCTCTGTACATCGTCCCACCACCTCGTCCTTGGTCTTAATCCGTCCACTTGTCCAAATACTACCTGCTCAACTTTTCAACCTTCCGTCGTTCTATTGACTTGTCCCAACCATCCTATTCTACATATTCTTATATATGTAACAATACCCATGTGATACATTTCTTTCAGTTCATTATTAAATCTTATTTTCTTAGTAGTTTCCCTACAAAAATGCTGAATTTTTCACACCTATTCTGAGAAAGCGTCCATGATACACTATTATAGGCCTTGATTTTTGCTTTCCTGGGGACAATTTGATTTTTTAGGAGAGAAAGTAGGGAGGGCATTGTAGGCTCTACTGGCATTTGTTATTCTCCTTTCTATTTCTATTTCAAATTCATTGTTTAACGTTAACAAGATCCCAGATAAATAAATTCTTTAACGATTTTACCGATCCGTATTGTTTCTGCTTTTCTTCCCTTGCTACTGTCATAATCTGTGTTTTAGTTTCATTAATCTGCAATCCCAATTCAGATGCATGCTTTCCTATTCTTAAGAAGCTTTCCTTCGCCTTCCTGATATCGCCAAGACTTGGTATGTTCTGTATAACAATGTTCCTCGCAAGGTCCACGTTGGCTTTACGTATCACCATATCCAGCTGGGATATTCTGTCTCCTTGTTTCCAATTTGTATTTCCTCTGAGTTATTCGTGTCTATATTAACCCTTGCCTGGCAATTTCGTTTGCTCTACTAACGTTTTGGGTATTCCCATTTTATTAATATAATCCCATAGTCTTTCCTTCCCATTTCAATCGTAGGCTGCTGTGAAATCAGTGAATAGATGAATCCTTTGAACTGTGGTGATGTTAGGAGAATGGGATAGGCGGAGGAAGTTGTAAACAGAATAGGGGAAAAGCGACCAATATGGAGGAAGTTGACCAAGAGACACGAGGGTCTTGTAAAATTAGCTTTAGAGGGAAAGGTGTGTGGGGTAAGAGCAGAAGAGGGAGGACAAGGATGGAATGCGCTAAGAAAAATTAGGGAGGATGTGGATTGTGCTAATTAGGAGGAATAAAAAGGCTTGCGCAAAATAGATTAGCATGGAGGGTCGCATCAGACCAGTCTTAGGACTAACTTTTTGTCTGTTTTTGGCCTTATTTAAATTTAATTTAAACTTTTAAACATTAATAACCATTAAATTTAAGACTAATTATTGTATTATGTTCAGAAATTTGCCAATGTAATTTTCCTTTTTCCTACAACCGACTTCCTGAAACAACAACTTTGCGTTTTTGTAATCACCAATTACGTCAGCGAGAATTTTTTTTCGAGGGAAATCCCGGAAATGCGGCGTTGTTTTGTCGTGTTCTAAATATTTGTTTCCCCTCTCCGAGGCCGCGTCCAGGTGTCTCTCTTCTCCGTCCCATTGCCCGTTGTAAATATTTTCCGGTCAGCTTTTATCCTTAACCCTCAGAAATAAACAGTTTACCTTAGCAGAAATATCGCGCCTGACCACTTTACACATCTTTGTTTATTCCTCCGTTCTCAACCTGCTTCTCGGAGACGTAAAAACCACACAAAAGCTCAGTCTTCTACAGAATTATTATTATTATGATTTATCTGGGTCACCTCACGTATCTGCTATGTGGGCATTTTTAAGTTCCCTCCTCCTCTTCCTTTCCCTTATTTCTTGGACCGTTTCCAAGTCGCCTTTGTGTGTCTGTGCTTGTTATCTTTCTTACTCAGTTGCTTCCCACCTTGCCTTCTACTACTTCCGTTCGCTCGCTCGCTCGCTCGTGCGTGTGTGTATTTGTATATCTTCGCTCACTAGATATAATTTCCGCATTCGTAACATGTAGCTTGAAAATATCTCTCGCTTTCAGTCGCAGCAGAAGTAACCTATGGGAGCTAACCTTGTAGAAGGGTCAATCAAAGCCAAGTGCTGCAGGTAAAAGGAAATTGGTTGCCGCACCATCTCTGAAAGAAAAAATTTAATATTTTGTTTGTGCATTGCCTCGTGTTTTCGCAGTTCGAAACTGAATTTGTTTAATTTATATTGTGTCCGGTTCAAAAATGGCCGCCGCCTTTGTTGTAGCCGTTTTTCGCGTTTGAAAATTATCCACGAAGACTGTTTTGGCGCATCCTTTTCAAAAAAGATTTAGATTTAGATTTATTGTTGTTTCCATTAATCCTCGATTGAGGAAATAGGATACGTCATACATTAAAGATTAAAAATGAACAAAATAAAGTACATAATTAAAGACAAATAAACTTAAAATAAATTAATAAAAGAAATTGTATATAGACAAAAGTCAATATAAACACAACACGGACGCACACTGGGAAACACAAACAAGCACACACTGAGGAAAACGTAATGGAGTTTTAACTACTTGGACCAGAAAACTGTCCTTCCGTCGGAGCTCCAGGCAATACATGAAACAAACAAACAAAAGAGCAGAAAAAACTGAATAGAAATTTGAAGACATGTGATGTGCTATTTTACAAGGTTGGCAGCAGCTCATTCAACACTTGCAGCAGCAGGAACCTTGATTTAAATACTAGAAGGACGATAAAGAAAATCCTGTACCGAGTAAAGCGCGCCATTTAAAAGAATAGTTTTACTCTGCTTCACGAAGCTTTTGTAGTTACTGTTTTTAACCTCTGGAGCAAGGCTGTTGTATAGAATTATCCCCGGGGGTATTGTGAATACTTTTCTGGTGTAGAGAGAACAAGGGCGATGCTTGTCCTCAGGACCTTAGAGCTGAACCTCTGACTGATTTCTGGTCGCGTATTCATGAAACTCGCCATTTGTTTGAAACAAATTAGTGTTTCGATTTACAAACTTTAATATTTCATAAATATATATACAGTCTTGGTAAAGTAAGTATTTGCAAAGTTTTGAAGAAAGGTTTGCAACTCCTTGATCTAGAATTCGTGCTAGAAAGTATTCTAATTGCACGCTTTTGCAACTTAAATATTTCATTGCTCCTGGAGCAGTTAGAGACGCCATAGATCATAATTGAATGAAAATACGTGAAATAAATCATTTTGACGCAGTTTTTGTCAACCAACGTGTTGCATTAGTGTTCTCAGAGATGCAAAACTGCATCGTGTTCAGTACATTCATGTCTTCAAACTCAACCCATAATTTTTACTAAGCTAGTATTATTTTTTCATGTATTCTGCAGATCTCTTAACACCAATCATCACAAAAGATTTCAACAAAATCATACAAACGGTGATCATTCCCGACCAATGGAAAATAAACGTAATTATACTCCTTCACAAAAAAGGTACGAAGGATGACTTGAACAACTATATACCTATAAGCCTGATGTCAAACTTATATAAACTGTTCAGAAAAATACTAACAAGGCGAATAACAAAAACACTTGACGAGAATCAACCCTCAGAACATAACAGGTTACAGCACAGTGGACCACAGCCAACACCGTCAGTCAAATAATAGAAAAGTCACAAGTAAATCACTTAATAATTTACCTAGCTTTTTTTTTCAAAAGAAGCTGCGGGAGTTATCTCGCAGGCATTGCTTCAGCCCAGAGTGACTGCGAGGCTTACCTGATCATGTCGGGAATGCCTCACACTCTCTCTGGGTATTTTTCATCAAAGTTCTCACATGCCGAGACACCTTCACCTATTTTAGGAGGTATATGTACTGGGGTCAAAGACCTTGGGCATATTGCAAGAGTTGTCCACTGGTTCCATTGGATCAGTCGGCTAACTGACTCCTGAAACTGGTGGAGACACGGAGAAGGGAATGCTGCGACCCCACAGCAGACTCGTCTCCCATCATTCACAGGGAAGGACGTGAGAATAGTAACCAATGCCCGACCTACCTGATGCAGGTTTTCTAGGGTTTTCCCTGCATCTCTTTAGGTGAAACACCGGGTA
Source organism: Eucriotettix oculatus (assembly GCA_034510155.1). Classification (NCBI taxonomy): domain Eukaryota; kingdom Metazoa; phylum Arthropoda; class Insecta; order Orthoptera; family Tetrigidae; genus Eucriotettix; species Eucriotettix oculatus. The sequence goes on along the minus strand of CM067377.1, from coordinate 217,252,012 downwards.
GGATCCTTAAAACATAGCCCGGGGGCCCTAGTTAACCCTTGGCTACTTCAATTCCCTTCCTATGCTATTAAAAGGGAGTTGCCTGTTTCAGGATCACCCTCATGTAGCCTGTAAACATAAAAAACCTAGCTTTAGTAGGTTACAGCAAAACCTTTGATACAATCGAACACCCAAACATACTTCAAGCACTGACCGACCAAGGAGTACAAGTAAAATACATCCAGTTATAAAGAAAAATCTATAAACAAAGCTATGCTAAAGTAAAAACAGGCCAACATTTGCGTGTGGAAAGAGGGAGTCAGACAAGGAGGACCCTATTTACCTGTATGCTGGAAGACATTAAGAAAATTAAAATGGAATAAGAAACATGGAATAGGCCTTAATGGCAATAGATTAAAAAACTTGATGTTTGCAGACGACATAGTTCTTCTATTCGCCAAAACTCCAAGAAAGTTACAATCAATGCTTCAAGAGTTAAACTCACACAGCAGCAAGTTGGCAGGACTGTCAATGAATAAATCTAAAACACAAGTGATGAGTACAAACTCGAATGTATCTTGAAGGAACAGAGCTGCTGTATACATCACAATATAATTTCCTTTAGCAACAAAATGGAAGAAGAAGTAAAAAGAAGAGTTTCATCAGCTTGGAAAACTTTCTGGTCCGTAAGGTTTATATTGGTTGGACAGAACCCTAAATAGGAGGCTCAAAATGGAGACACTAGAAAACTGCGCTTTTCCTGTATTGTTCTATGGCTGTCAAACATGGCTTCCTCTCAGAGTAAAAGAGAGAAACACTCTACAAGTATGCCAGAGGAAGATCCTTGGCATTTCTCTGAAAGATAGAGTAACAAACATCTTGATACATAGGATGTCAGCAACAATAGACATTGCTCAACCGGCTACATAGACCAAATGGAAATGGGGAGGACGCGTTGTGAGGAGGCTACAAGACGAAAGATGGACGTTACAAGCAACCACATGGGGCCCCTACATAGACCAAGACGCAAGTGGACGGACCTGTTCAAAAAACAAGCAGGACGACAATGGAGCAGAATTATCAGAGACAGAAATAAGTGGAAAGAACTAGAACTACAGCTAAGTGACTGTGTAGTGTAGTGAACTAATAAGACATCTCACCACGTGAGTCTACTAAAAGCTACCACTACTTGTATAAGGCCTTTGCCCTCAATGGGACAACATAAGGCCATTTTCATTCATTCATTCATTCATTCATTCATTCTGTGAACCACGAAGTTGTCGTGTCCAAATGAAGAAAAGTAAGTTTTCATAGGCCAGTTTCTGCAAGAAGAAACAGTTTGCGAACCTCAATAATTTCCATAACTGTACACATAATAGTGTAGGTACTGTATATAAATAATCAATGGTAACTGATATTCCCCTATGGAAATCACATCCCTTTAAAAATGGAATTTTTCTTTTCTTCAATTTTAGAGCTGCTATATCTCTTTTAGGCAGGAAATAAAAAACTGAAACTAGTTAAAGTCTTTATAGTACAAATCTACGATTTAAATTTAAATATAAATATGGTATAAGAAGATGTTAAAGATACCAAGAAATGCTCCATTTCCACATTAAAACAATGCGTACATGAAAATAATTAACTTGTCAGTTTTACCTTCATTAATGGTCTTACTAATAAAATTATTAAAACATTTTACAAATACAATATTAATTATTTAAAATTTTCAACTCCACCGACGAACCATACTAAAGACCTACTCATAAAGCTAAAGGACAATCTTTATACCTTAGACAACTACATTCTACGTTATAGGGCCGATTGTGATGACTCTGAAGAATATTATATGGAATATACCACGACCAGGCTTTACCACCATAAAAATAAGCCTTAAACCTAAAACCAAAAATAACACAGCACTATCAAATAAAAACCTTACGCTTTGCCAACGATATTGTAGTATTAGAGGAATCAGAAGAAGACTTGGGAAACCATAATAAATGGCATGAACGGGGTCATGGAGAAAGAGTTCAATAAGAGGATTAATAAAGGGAAAAACCAAGGTAATAGTGTGTAGTATGAGAAACAGTGTAATTACAAAGGCTGTTAGATTGGGAAGGGATGTTTTGACGGAAGTTAAGGAATTCTGCTACTTGGGAAGCTGTAGTAACTAGAGTAGGATAGCACAGGATAGCAAGGAAGAGGAATTTACTTACGGCTAATATAAGTTTGCATATTAGGAAAAATTTTTGCTAAAAATGTTGGTATTGAGCGTGGAGTTATATGGGTGCGAAACGTGGATGATTGGAGTTGGGTAAAGGAAATGAAAGGAAGCATTTGAAATCTGGCAAATAAGATGGGTGGACTAGCGACGAAGTTCTAAACAGAACAGGGGAACAGCGAACAATAAGGAGGATGTTGACCAAGAGAAGGGATAGATTAACAGGCCACCTTTAAAGACATCAGGGTCTTGCAAAATTAGCAGTAGAGGGAAGTGTGTGTGGGGTAAGAATAGAAGGGGGAGGCCAAGGGTATAATACGCTAAACAGATTAGGGAGGTTGTGGGTTGTGCTATTTAAGAGGATATGAAAAGGCTTGCGCAAGATATGTTAGCATGGAGGCTTGCATCAGACCAGTCTTAGGACTGAATACCACAAAACACATAAAGAAAACGTATTAACACCCAATAATGCATTTAAATTTGAGGATATAAAAATCCTCCATAAAAATTGACGAAGAACAAAACTCAAATTTACTGAATCACTAAATATTAAAATAAATAGAAATAAAGTACAAGGTCTTTCCCGGTGAATGGCATGTATAAATTCCTCTCGGGTTTCCAACCGGGTCAAAGAGATTATCAGTGACGTTTCAATGGCCTTGCTCTGCCATCATCTTCAGACTGAAGTGTCGAATTCGGTAAGTGTAAGCATTTATTTAGCCCGAGGCAAGTCTGTGCAAGCACAGAAGACCGCTTGTGATTGGCTAGATGTAGACGCGTCTCCCATTGGCCCACGTGCCTGTTCATGCTCCAGTCTCCCGTGACTCTCAGCCCCCGCGGCGTTCCTCCGGTGAAACAATGGGATCCAAACCAGGCTCAATTGGAATCCAGAATCTCTATTCAGTAAATTCTCACTGGACCTGATGTTTATTGCCTCCAAAATAATGCTATCCCAGTAGCAATTAGCTCTGTCCAGGATACGAGTTCAGTTTGCAGGTCCTAAATACTGCATGTGTTACGCGTCCTTCCGTAACATTACAAATCCTCCACAGCAGTTCTCCTAATTATCTGCTGATGTTACCGGTAGCTCGTCATTCCCAAATTTTCTACGGCGACTCCTTTCCTCAATTTCCTCCTCTCGCACACAAAAGGGAAGGGAAGTCTCTTGTTGCGATTGGCCACCCAATATTCATAAACAGATGTAATTTATTTCCACTCTCAAGACGCGTATTTAAGATCTTTTGCAAGCTAAGAGAATATTATTGTAAAACATAGATATGCAGTATATTGCGATGATAATATATTATCGATCATTGTAACTGTCGACTAATCGGTTGACTTGTGTAACGTAAAACACTTGTCGGGACAATTTACACAGCAAACGAGGATTAGGCAAGACGAGGTAAGTTTTAATTCAGTGTTTTTACCATTTAGCTGCTACCAGTATTCATTTTTTTTAAAATAAGGCGTGTAATATAATTTTTAAACTAAACGAAATTAAAGACATAAGAATAACTTATATAATTACAATACAAGTTGTTCCGTTTGAACCGAACTGAATGAATGTGACAAACGTCGAAAGCTATCAACTTGTTTAAATAATAAATTTATGAAACTGTTTTTAAGTGATTATTAATTTACCTTTACCTTTACCAAGCGAAATATTTATGAAATGTTAAAGTATATTAAAGTTTGTAAAGCGAAACACTAATTTGTTTCGAACAAATGGCGAGTTTCATGAATACGCGACCAGAAATCGTTCAGCTCTAAGGTCGGACAAGCATCGCCCTTGTTCTCTCTACACCAGAAAAGTATTCACAATACACCCGGGGATAATTTTATACAACAGCCTTGCTCCAGAGGTTAAAAATAGTAACTACAAAAGCTTCGTGAAGCAGAGTAAAACTATTCTATTAAATGGCGCTGCTGCTGTTTTACTCGGTACAGGATTTTCTTTATCGTCCTTGTAGTATTTAAATCAAGGTTCCTGCTGCTGCAAGTGTTGAATGAGCTGCTGCCAACCTTGTAAAATAGCACATCACATATCTTTAAAATTTCTATTCAGTTTTTTCTGCTCTTTAGTTTGTCTGTTTCATGTATGGCGCTGCTGCTGCTGGAGCAAGGACAGTTTCCTGGTCCAAGTAGTTCAAGACTCCACCATTGCGTGTTCCTCAGTGTGTGCTTGTTTGTCTTTCCCTGTGTGTGTGCGTGTGTCACATCGTGTGTCCGTGTTGCGTTTATATTGACTTTTGTCTATAAACATTTTCTTTTATTAATTTATTTTAAGTTTATTTGTCTTTAATTATGTACTTTATTTTGTTCATTTTTAATCTTTAATGTATGACGTATCCTATTTCCTCAATCGAGGATTAATGGAAACAACAATAAATCTAAATCTTATTGGATAATATATACATAGTCTAATAGTAAGAAATTAAAATTTATGTGGCTGTAAGAAAACTTTTACGAGTTGTAACGTCGCTGGTGGCTAGGCTAACATCTTAAGATTATTCGTTATTGTCTATGGTCATCTACGTTGCCTCCTCCGTGGGGTCAAGATCCTCATAGGCACACTGCAGATTGCTATGGTTCCCCTTTTCAATGCGAATTCCAGCTCTCGGGGAATAACGACAAGTCTCTCTTTCTCCCTCCCACAACAAGAACACACACACACACTCACACATATTTGAATATGTGTATCACATCCGCCCTTACAGATCGCCTGTAAACATGCAAATCCTTCCACTCCCCCGCCGCCTTGTTTGTCAGCCACGAGAACTGTTATGAATTATTTATCTCGTGATTTCGTTGCCTTGCAAATATATGTATCCTTAAAGGGAGGGAGGGGGGAGAGAGAGAGACTGGGGAGGAGGAATTCTTGATATGAATCATTTATTCGTTCCTGGGAATACTCAAGGCTGCAATTACACGAAACTCACCCCAAGAAGGGGGAAGGGAAATGAAGGGAAGGGGCACAAGGAAATCATGACGACCGAAAGTTGAGACCGTCTAGACCCTATTTACAGTGGCAAATAATTTATTATAATCCCTCTTTTTACATTTTTTTCACACTATTTTTGCTAACGTCCCCATCAGAATAAAATATGATTATACGTCACCCACTCTTTATATATGTTAACAATTAAATTTCTTATATGACCGCGCAGGATATTGTGGTGCGTGTTCTATAAATTCCTAGGTGGGGAAGAAAGAATTTAAGTTGTTTAATTCATACGGGATAAAAAAAATATAAGTTTTAATTTTAACAAATACTGATTTATTAAATTAGATATTTAAGGGGGATCCTCGCTTACTGCGTCGGGAACATGATTGAATCTTTATCTCAGGGAAAACTAAACTCTCAGTGGGTAATAAATCAAATATAGGAAGGGGGGGGGGAAGCGGAAACTTTATAGACAAACGACCAGAGGCGAGAAACAATAAGGTGGGTGAGTCCATCACCACGGCGTCCTTGCTGCTGGGTGTCGCCTTCTTCACTCCAGGGCTGCTCCTAGACTCGATATTACAGGCTTCTCAAAGATGGACGGATGGTTGTCGGATTTACGTCCAGTGAAACTGACGTAACTATTTAAATTTTGCAATGTTGTTTTCTAAAATGCGTCCAAAAATGTTTCTGTAAACTGCTCTGTTTCGTCTCCTAGTGCACCCTGGTTTTGTTCTTCTCGCCCCCACGCCCAAATCTCTCCTGGTGGGCGTGGTGCACTTTCTACTTCCTCCATATGGAGGGTAGGATTCTGGAGATTGTTATTTCGGCAAGTGTCCTTCATAATCTTGGGCTCTGCATAACAAATTGTTGTTATGAAGTCACTTGCCTCTATTGTTCCGGGCTTTCGGGGACTCGGGATAAATACTTGACCTTTATAGCAGGTCCAGGCGTCAGGTCAATTTTCCCTTTTCCCACGGCTGACCAGATGGAGGATTCCTGGTAAATACCATCTGTCGCCCATGTCTAGCCTTGACGCTATATCGTCCAATAATATTTACCGAACCTTAATGTTTCCGTTTTCTGGCCGAGAAGATGACTGTAATTCGTCATTTAATTAACCTATCGCGTTCATTCATTTTCCCGACTTCGTCCTGCTTACATCTAAATACTTATGTACATTAAAATAAGAAATAAAAAAAATACAATTTAATTAATATTATGTGTGTGGTACCAGGCAATCGCGTACCACAATATCATGTTTCCGGTGTCTGTGACCCACAGACCTGCCATGAGAAGTAATTGTATATATATATATATATATACATATTTCTTTCCCCATGGCTCTACAGCCCATTGAGGGGCCTGGGCCTACCGAGTCGACTGCGGACTGTCATCTTGCATGACACATTCCGAATTTGGAGTGACACACACGTGGTCAGCGTATCGATCCTCCAACAGTCTTAATTCCGGTTTTCTCGACCATGACAACACATACATCCAAGCCCATGCCAGGATTCGAACCCGGGACCTCTGGGTTATGAGGCTAGACACTTCACCACAGTAGGTAGATCAGAATATTACCACACAAAATCTACTGGGAATTGGCAGTAAAGGAAATCAGCAAAAGGTTACAGGGGTATTTACCATAATGGATCTTCCGTAGCCTTCCTCGTTGTAATTTCCTTCTAATTAGGGATGTCCTCGGTCCAAATCAGAGCCACAGCTGCTATTCTTCCTGCCTCTAATCTCAACCGTTCCACCACTCTCGTTTCCACAATCTCCTTTCCCTAAATTCAATCAACCAATCATCTGTCCAGCAATCTCTCCTGCAAGACTTTTTAACAATTACTTCTCAGTTCTTCAGTTGTTATCGCCAAGGTGGCAAGGATGGATATTAACCATTAAAATTTATGGCTACTCTTCTCTGGGAGCCACAGTTTGCCCCTCTACTTCAAGACGTTTAGGAAAAAACACCACCCGATGCGGTCAGATTCTGGAATATCTGGAATTTTATTGCCCCTGGCTCAGATACTGTCTCCTTTCGTTTGACTGCACACCGCCAAAGTCCGAGCAGATAGTGTTTGACCGTTACAAACAGGTCAACAACACCACAGATTTAAACTTATTTTTTGGAACATGACACGCACCAAAGTTCCTTGTTCTTGAAACAAAAATTTCTTTTGTAGTTGATGAAAAACGTTCAGCGTACTAAATGAATTATGGGGGTTCTCAAAATTGGTTTCCATTAAGGGGGTACAACATTATATTGAAATTAGACTACGAAACACGCATATATCTTGAGAATTATTCATATAGTAAAATGCTGACGGAGGACCTACATTACGTTACTTTCACATTCTATTGTCATTTCGGCTCAGTAGAGGAAATAAAGGGATGAAGAGGAGGCTTTAAGACACCATCAGGTTCTAACATTGTTGGAAACGTTTTCTCCATATAACATTCGTGAACTTTTCTTCGTACAGTTCCAGCTGTAAAATCGTCTATTTCAATATATTGACGTCCTCTGGACTCTGTTATTTCTCGTCTTCTTTTTTCGGGCGGTAATGTAGAATTCTTATTATAAGCCATTTTACTTACAGAAACTCCTAAACACTCACTGACATTGCAATAATCAGGGTAGCGTTTGTAGCCACTACTTTCTGTAGACGTTCTAAAATAATCAACGTCAATAAAGATCATGTTTTTTTTTCGCAATCACTAAGAGCTTTATTTGGAGACATGTTGCGTGAACACATGAGTAATATGTCATTTAAAGGAAAACAACTAGAAGGAACGGTGGGCAGGGGCGCCACCCTACTTTAGCTTTCCAGTCAAATAAAACTTTCCTTTCTCCCTTTTTTCTTTCATTCTCCTCCATGACTCTACAGCCCATTGAGGGTCTGGGCCTACCGAATCGACTGCGGAATGTCACATTCGCTTCTCCCTACACTTTGTAAAAATATTCGTATAAAAGTTTGGAGTGTTGCTACACCGATGAAGCTTCTATTTTATATTTCCTACTTTCAACCACAATAAGAAAAGTTTTGTCCTACTCTTCTGCGATGCGCTGCCCAAGAGTTTCTAGAGGTCCACTAATTAGTTAATTTTATAAAAAGTGAGAAGCACAGATGATTTAAACTTTTCAGATAGGTTTGGAAGAGTTTGCACTGGGAATTGTTAAATTTTCAGATCATTTGAAGCAATAGTTTGAAATATTTGAGTTGTCATAACCGGGCTATATTAAAGAAAGACAAAAAACGTACCTCTTTTCACTTTTTTTGCCTAAACGCTTTTCAAAAGTTTTAATTTACATATCATATCATTTAATTATGCGTAAAATGAGACCTTTCACAATACCGTAGATCATTCCATATGTGCAGAGTAAGGTTTAAAACTCAAGGCTCGACTATTTTGACGACGACAGTAGTTTCGAATTAGTTCCTTCCTCGGGCTGCGTACAGAACAAAACAAGATGCATGCTGCTATTTATTTAGGTTCCGCTGCTGTCACGCCTGATCCATTATATCATGCCCTGCAATCCGAAGTTCAGGTAACATTAAATGGGCAACAATTTAATAATCCTTGCATATATTATGTATTATAAACTGTAGAGTGGTGTAGATTTAGATTTATTGTTGTTTCCATTAATCCTCGATTTAAGAAATAGGATACGTCATAAATTAAAAATGAACAAATTGAAGTACATAATAAAAGACAAATAATCTTAAAATAAATTAATAAAATAAAATGTATAAGGACAAAAGTCAATAGAAACACAACACGGACACACGATGTCACACACACACACACACACACACACACACTGGGAAACACAAACAAGCACACACACTGAGAAACAAGCAATGGAGTTTTAACTACTTGGAGCTCTGCGACCAGATATGTGATGTGCTATTTTACAAGGTTGGCAGCAGCTCATTCAACACTTTTTTCAGCAGGAACCTTAATTTAAATACTAGAAGGACGATTAAGAAAATCCTGTACCGAGTAAAACGCGCCATTTAAAAGAATAGTTTCACTCTGCTTCACGAAGCTTTTACTAGTTACTATTTTTACCCTCTGCAGCAAGGCTGTTGTATAAAATTATCCCCGGGGGAATTGTGAATACTTTTCTGGTGTAGAGCAAGGCGATGCTTGTCCTCAGGACCTTAGAGCTGAACGATTTCTAGTCGCGTATTCATGAAACTCGCCATTTGTTTGAAACAAATTAGTGTTCCGCTTTACAAACTTTAATATTTCATAAATATATATACAGGCTTGGTAAAGTAAGTATTTGCAAACTTTTGAAGAAAGGTTTGCAACTCCTTGATCTAGAATTCGTGCTAGAAAGTATTCTAATTGCACGCTTTTGCAACTTAAATATTTCATTACTCCTGGAGCAGTTAGAGACGCCATAGATCATAATTGAATGAAAATACGCGAAATAAACCATTTTGACGTAGTTTTTGTGAACCAACGTGTTGCATTAGTGTTCTCAGAGAATAACAAGCTGGACTCCAGCAAGCAGATCTCCCATGGATGGTCATTCCACTTTAATTTATCGTCAATCCGAAGGCCGAATAAAGGCTCAAGCATTAGCTGAGAAGTTGTCTACGGGTCTGTCTATTCCTAGCATCAGCTAACTTAGTCTTATCTAGGTTGAGGGATAGTTTATTCACGTTAAACCAAATATTTAGACCATTCAGAGCCTTGCAGTCTACTTTCTTTATCAGATTATCGAAGTTTTTATCTGCAATATTTATATTTGTATCATCCGCGTAGAGAATCGATTTTAGAGTTAGTTGTGAATAAATTCTGGGGGGGGGGGGGGCAACAATCCACTGTGAAGAAGAACTGAAGCACGAAATTACTTCAGTACTGGAGGAGGACAAGAAAGAGAGAGAGGGAGAGGGGGTTAGTGGAGGACTGCTTGAGCTATTTATAGCAGTGAGATGTGTCGTGCGTGTGTGTGTGTGTGTGGACTCTCCACTTGACAAGGAGCTGCGTGGACGAGAAGGCGTCGTGTTTACACAGAGAGAGAAATCAGACACGCTTCGTCACGGCGAAATAAAATACTCAAGGGTCTACAGGCACGAGAGGTTCGTCCTCTTAACGCGATTTTGTTTGCTAAGCTTGACACGCGCGGCCATCCATATTTCGTTTGTGAAACAGAAACACACTCTTATCTATCTATAAATCGTTTCTTCCGGTAGCTTAGCTCTGAGTCGTTATAGGATTTACTCCTCGGACAAGGAATAGAATGGTTCGCCAGGTATTTTTTCCACAGAAAAAACACCAAAAGGCCAGGTCAAACAATTTAATTAAAATAAACAATTCTTGGGTTTCCACCCGGGTTAAATGGAGTTTAAGCCACGACGTTTCGATGGCGTACTCTGCCATCGTTCTCAAGTGAAAGAATTGTTTATTCAGAATGTACGCCGTGAAAACCTTCGATCTTTAATAATTTAATTAAAATCAAAACATGAGTTGAATAATGAAAACAGGGCGTGGTTACTCAATCACCCTTTCCATAAATCGTCTTTAAATCATTTTCATCAGAAACTAACATTTTATACTAGTGATTCAACCCTCCATACTAACCCATATTGCGTAAGCTTTTTCATTTCCACATAACTAGCACGTACCACATCCTCCTTAATCTGCTTATTGTATTCCATCCTATGCCTCCCACTTCTATTCTTAAGACCTTCTTGTTTTAAAACGTGGCCTATTAATCTACCCCTTCTCTTGGTTAACGTCCTCCATATTGTTCGGTTTTCCCTTATTCTCTTTAATGCCTTCTTGTAACTCATCTCATACTCCTATAGCACTACATTTCATTTCACACATCGGTCCATACAAACATTTTTACCAACGATTTCCTAAATTTCACAGTTATATTCTTCCTTGCCTGTGCTATCATACTCTAGTTATTACGCTTCCAAATAAGCAGAATTCCTTAACTTCCGTCAAGATATCCCTTCATAATCTAACAGCCTTTGTTATTCTACAGTTTCCCATACTACACTCCATTACATAGGGTTTCCCTCTATTAGTCCTCCAGGACCACGTTCATGCCAGTTATTATTATCTCCAAGTCTTCTTCTGACTCCCCTAATACTACAATATCGTCGGCAAAGCGTAAGGTTTTTATTTCTGTTTCGTTGCAGTATGATTCCTTTTCCACGTCCCGTTTTAACATTCTTCATGGCCTGTTCTATATATGATTTAAGGAGCATGGGCGTCAGACTCCATCCTTGTCATACTTCTTTCTTGATTTTATGTTGTAATTACTGCTGCCCGTCTTCTGTAGAGGTTATGTATAAGCCTCCTTTCTCGATATTTTATTCCAGTGCTCCTCGAAACCCTTAGTATTGTACCAGTTCCCATTATCGAAAGCTTTTTCTAAATCTACAAATGCCATTAACTTCGTTCGGTTTTTTCGTATCCTGTCTTCTAAAATTAATAGCAAAGTCACTATTCCTTCTCTTGTCCCAATACATTCTCCCTAAACCCAAACTAATCTTCTCCTAACTCGCATTCTATTTCACGTTCCGTTCTCTCCTATATACTATTTTCGTTAATATTTTGCTTGCATGGGATACTAAACTAATTGTTCTGTGCTGCTCGCATCTATCAGCCCCAGTCTTCTTCGGTATGGGAATAATTATGTTTTTACTAATTCTTTTGGGATACTTCGTGTTTTGTATATTTCGCAAATTATCTCGAAGAGCCCGGCGGAAACTGCTTCCTCACTCGTTGCTCTTATCAACTCTGCTGGAATGTTATCAATTCCTGGCGCTTTAGCCATAAATCAGGTCTTTCAGCCATGGCCCTATCAAACTTTGACCTTAAAAATTTTTTCTCATAAATATTCGTCATCCACCTCCTCTTCTCCTTTTTTTACTGACTGATCTAGACTTCCACCATGACGATAAAGCTCTTCTAGATATTCCTTCCACCTTTTTCTTAAATTACTCACAAAGTCAATATTGCTTCTCTTGAAAATGTATTATTTGTCTGATGGACATAAAATGTATTGTGGCTAAGATGGGTTCTGTAATGGTACATCTGTCACACTTTAGTATGTCTCCCATTGCTCCATTTTGGGCTACCAGTAATTTATTTAGTGATAGAGAGATAGATAGAGAGATATAGATAGAGATAGGAGGGGAGAGAGACAGAGAGAGATAGATAGAGAAAAATATAGAGAAATGGATAGAAATAGAGAGAGATAGAGACACAGAGATAGAGGTAGATAGAGACAAAGTGAGAAGTAGAGATATAGGCAAATAGGAAGAGATAGATACATAGAAAGAGGGAGATAGTGAGAGATACATAGAGAGAGAGAAAGAGAGAGAGAGACAGAGACAGAGAGAGAGAACAGATAGACATTGATACGTTACACACTAGTAAATATCAATCCTGATCTTTTAATGCTCCATTTATGCCATTCGTGAGTAAATTGCCAATGCATGTGTTAATCATAATTAATATTTTTCTTCACTGATACACCACGGGCTTCATAAACTCCCATTCCGTCCGTCAATTTTCCTTGAAATCCTTATCCAGTCCTTTTTTCCTTTCTTACACGAGTTTTCATAAATATCTTCTCCGCGTTCATGTTCCAACGATTTTTATCTTCATTTACATTATTCTATTCTTACATGCTTTTATTAATCAATTCTCTTTTAAACCTAATGCAATGATTTCCTTTTGTATTTTCTTTTAATTAAGAAGGGCCTCGTCTTATAAAAATTGTTAACGTTTTATAAAATTTCTTTACGAAATAGTTTTCTGACGTTAACATTTACAATAAATAAAACGACGGCCAAAAAGTCAGCATATAAATATATGACTATTTATTTAAAAAACAACGTTTCGTCTCTTTTTTGAGATATCGTCAGGCGCACTACAACATAATATTACAAGAAATTAAGTGTAGGCTCTACGTTACAATTTATTATTATATACATATATATGAAAAACATGGTTTAAAACAAATAAATTTAGCAAATCTCAAAATTTACAAATCTCAAAAAGGAGATGAAACGTTTTTGGATAAATAGTGATAAATTTATCTATTGACTTCTTGGCCGTCTTTTTATTAATAATCTGTTTGTTTAAATTGTTCCTCATAGCATTGAGTAGGATTGAGACTTTGCATGACGCTTTCTGTGTCACATATGTTTTTGTGGTATTCAGTCCTAAGACTGGTTTGATGCAACCCTTTATCCTATCCTGCGCAAGTTTTTTCATTACCTCATAATTACCACAACCGACATCCTCCATAATCAGCTTAGTATATTCTATCCTTTGTCTCACTGTTCTGTTCTTACCCCACACACACTTCCCTCTATTGCTAATTATACAAGACCCTGATGTCTTTAAACATGGCCTATTAATCAATCCCTTTTCTTGGTCAACATCCTCCATATTGTTCGCTCTTCCCCTATTCTGTTTAGAACTTCGTCGCTAGTTACTCTATCCATCCATCTTATTCGCCTATTGTAACACGTTTCAAAGGCTTCTATTCTCTTCCTTTCCCCAACTCCTATCGTCCACGTTTCACATCCATATAACGCGATACGCTCCAGACCAACATTTTTAGCATCAATTTCTTAATATTTACACATGTATTATCCGTAAGTAAATTCTTCTTTTTCGGGAAAGCCTTCCGTGTCTGCGTTTTCCTTCGCTAGTTATTACGCTTCCCAAGCAGCTCAATTTCTTAACTTCCATCAAAATATCCCTTTCCAATCTAACAGCCTCTGTTATTCCAGTGTATCCCGTACTTACACTTCATTATATTTATTTTTCCTCTATTAATCCTAATATTGACCTCTTTCTCCGGGACCGCGTTCATGAAATCTATTATGGTTTCCTAGTCGTCTCCTAATTCCCCTAATAATACAATATCATGCGCAAAGAGTAAGGATTTTATTTCTTTTTCCTTGCATTATGATTCCTTTTCCATATTCCTTTTTAACATTCTTCAACGCCTGTTTTATGTTGAACAGCATGGGTGATAAACTGCATCCTTGTCTTACTCCTTTCTCGAGTACGACTTTCTTTTCTTGATCTTCTACTCTAACTGCTGCTGCTTGTCTTCCGTAGATGTTATGTATAAACCTCCTTTCTCGATATTTTTTTTTCCAGTGCTCTATGTCACATCATAGCTCTTTTATGTTATGAACATTGCTTCTGGTGGACGTATTACAGTTTTCTCATAAACGTAGAAAAGCTATTGGTATTCCGTTTTTTTTAAAAGGTTCTCTAGCCTGCTTGGTTTGTCTAATCCTTTATAATTTAAAACAGTTTCATTAAACCTTTTGTAACCAGTTTCACATCCCGCTTGTTAGATGATTTTATAGTTGATGTGTTAAATGAAATTTTACTAAATATTGTAAACAAGCAACGTAACATGATGAACAGATGCTGTAAGTTCTGTAAAAAGCTGTGGATTGTTTCTGTAATGTCTAAGACTCTGTATGATGTTATGTGTTCAGTTCTTAATTTTAATTTTAATAAAAAATTGTTTCGTTATATACTGATGATTATGGAACAACAGTTCCGAAAGCTACTGACTACGTAGCTATGAGGACTTTGTAAATTGTAATACAGACTGAAATAACGGGGTGGTTTTTTTAATCGTTTTACAACTATTAGTAATTATTTTCACTCTTGTTCTGAGTCCCCGTCACCTTTCAGTTCACATATTTTCTATTTGAACGTGGTAAAACATTCATCAAACTTTTTATTTCCTTCATGTATGATGTTATGTTTGCCTGTGTGTGTGTGTGTGTGACTGTGGGTGAGAGTTTAACAGGTTTCTGCAGTCCAGCTATTATTCTCCTCTCAGGTAATAATAAATAGTCCACACAACAGGGGCGGTCGCACAAACTAAATACCGGAAAAATTCTCCCAAATTTCCGTTTTTATTCACCTCACTCACAGAGAGGAGAGAGAAAAAAAAATCGACAACATACATGCAAAAATTCCTACAACAGTCTACTTGTTTGGATTCCTCTTTCACCTCAGTTTAGTTTCCCCTCCCCCAACATCTCTCACCTCACCGTAGCCTCCTCCAAACTATTAATTAAAAAATTTTTAAATTAAGCGTAAGGGAATTTTGTTTTGAGGTCTCTCCTCTATTTATTGTTTGGGTTGTGTGAGTGCGCAGGTATTTTGGCGTTACATGAAAGTTTAATGTGCGCAGCTACGTTTATACCAGCATCTTTCTATGTTTTCCTCTTGTTTCGAATTCATGTTGTTGTGCCCAGGTGGAACTTTTGTCACGGAACAGTATTCTAACGGGCCAATTAGATCTAATTGGATTTAAAATATGTCTGCCTTTTTATCTTTTCTTCGAAGAAACTTCAAGGTAAAGAGAAAATCCCCGACTTGATTACAAACTGTTGGGCACAATGCAATTAAGAGATTACAATAAAAAGGACAGACAGCCTGATACACCCGCGGAGTCGGTGACGTCACGAGGTGCGCGCGCACACTGGGTCCGTGAAGCCACCCCAAAGGGTAATCTAATCAAGTACGAAAATGAAAGAATAACATTATATTAATATTATATTCCAGCTTTGGACGCGACTTCGTTCGCGCGGAAATAGTTCTTATTATTTTGACCTAAAAACGGAACAACACTTACAGAATTTTGATAAACCTAAATTAATTGAATATATAAATGTATCACATGCATGCAAAATGTTAACGAAAATTGTATATAGTAGGATGGGACGTCAAGTAGAATGCGAGTTAGGGGAAGATCAATTTTGGTGTTAGGAAAAAAGTAGGGACAAGAGAAGCAATAATAATAACTCTGCGACTAATTTTAGAAGACAGGATAAGAAAAAACCCAGCCTACGTTCATGGCATTTGTAGATTTAGACAATATGAACTGGAACACATTATTAAAGTTTTTGACTGGAATAAAATATCGAGAAAGGAGGCTTGCACATAACCTCTACAGAAGACAGTCAGCTGTAATTAGAATACAAGATCAGGAAAATAAAACCGTAATCAAGAAAAAAGTAAGACAAGAATATCAATGCTGTTTGACTCATATATACTACAGGTGATGAATAATGTGAAAACGAAATTTGGAAAAGGAATCATACTTCAAGGAGAAGAAATAAAAGGACAAAAAGGTTGCAAATTATATTGTAGAATCAAGGGGAGTCAGAAGAAGCCTTGAAAACCATAATAAATGGCATGACGTGGTCCTGGGGAAAGGGTTCAGTATGAGGATTAATAGAGGGAAAACCAAAGTAATAGAGTGTAGTATGGGAAACAGTGGAATAACAAAGACAATGAAGGTCTCCTAAAATTAGAATTAGAGGGAAGTTTGTGCGGTAAGAACAGAAGAGGGAGGCGAAGGATGGAATAAGCTAAGTAGATTAGGTAGAATATGGGCTGTGTTAATAATACTAATGAAACTGCAAAGGTAGCAGGGGAGTCACAGACATCTTGGATGAACACCAGAACATAACAAGTACGTTTAATTGATTTACCAAAGGTTGAGTCGAGTGGTTATGAACATACGTTTTGAGAAACTATTTATTGAACCCGGTAGGATCTTAAATACCTCGGATTGCTGTACCTTCCACATCTTCCCTTTATATCCCCTTCCTATGCTATAAATGGGAGTTGATAAATCACACATATGTATCCTTTTTACCATAAAAAAATAAAAATGAGCTATTACAAAATATTAAAATTTACTTGACGGGACAAATTAAACCAATTTACGTAAACATCTTAGTGACAATCCAAGAAGTTTATTATTTGTCAGGGAGTTAACATTAACTCTCTGCCAACAATGGGCTAATTACGGCGCGAATCCTACTGCAACAGCAGATGGAGTGAAATATTTGTCCTCCATCTCTCTCTCCCTCTCTCTCCAATGCTGCCAAAGTTATACTAATAACAACACAGTAAGTGTGATAAATGGTTTAGGGACGCCTAATAGGACTTTTAACTTGCAGTTGATTTTTACGCCGCCATTCCTGCGGTATTTCAATGGATTTATAAATATTTGCATTATTATATTCTATAGTCTGCAAGATATCGAAATGAAAGATACACGTAATTTCAAGTTAAAATTCCTGTTCCTGAAATTTTCATTGAAATACTTTAAGCCGTTTCGGAGCCTAAGCAGGCTAAGTGTATAACAAACCACGCAATCACTTAAAATTATATATTCACGAATATCTAAGTTAAATCTCCTGTTTTTAAACCCTCACATTTTAATTGAAATCCGTTGAGACGCTTCGCAGCCTATTCTAGACAATTAGTTTCACTTATTGATATAGATATTTACTATTATAGAGGGAAGAGTCATCGCACGATTTGTTGATGGAGATAAGATGGCAGCTTAAAATATAACATTTCATTTTATACCTCATGACGCTATAATCAAGTCGCGTTCAATAATATCATATATACATAATATGTAGAAAATGAAGAGTCAATGATATAGTGTTCTATAATGAATACTTTACAGACGAATAATAGCAATGAATAAAACAAAAGGATAAGAAAGGAACGAAGACGTACTACTAATGAAGTGAAACAAATGAATTATAAAAAGGGAAAACAGTATATGTTAAATTATCTCATCGTTTCCTTTACTAAATGGCACAGTTAAATTCACCCTAGCTCACACAGTACGCGGCACAAAGGTAAGAGGTAAATAATTGATAATAGTTGAAAGTGAAACAGTAATTAATACAAAGTAAGGGGAGAGATGACGATAATTTGAACAATAGAAGATAATAGAGGCAAGAAACGAGGGATGGGAGCAACTAATACCGGAAGATAAAGAACGAAATGATAAGTACAATTAAGACGGTGTAAACGAAAAAAGGAAGGAAACTAAATGAGAAAGGAAAATATTGATAGGGAACGAAGGAAGGCAATGACGCATAAAGGAAAGGAAACGAAATGGGACAGGAAAATATTGATAGGGAGCGAAGTAAGGCAATGACGCATAAAGGAAAGAAAACGAGAAAAAGGAAGGCGTAGTAGAAAGTCTGAAACATAACAGGAAAAGAATACTGTACAGCAAGGGAAATAATACGAAATTAAGAAAGTTAAGGACGGAAAGAGAAAAGAAAAGTAATAATCTCAGATGGAAATGACTGAGGAAAGATATAGGAACGAAATAAGGGTGCCAAATTAATGTAGGGAACAACACAAAGATGAAAGAAGAGATATGGGAAGAGAAGGAAAGAAGAGGAATAAATATGTAATAGAAAACAACAACCGAATGATAGAAGGAAAGGAAGACGCGAACGACAGAAAGAAAAGGAATTAAGCACGCGGAGTAAGGAATGAACAGGATGAAGTGACAAATTAAAGGAAGCCTAAGTGGAAACAGACGAATAAATGTAAAACAAATTGAATTTAAGGAAACGCTAAAATTAAGTAATGGAATGATGAAAAGATTTTTATTAATAGAATACAGAATTTTTGGTGTATTTAACTCATTGTGACTAATTATGAAGTAATTTGTGGAGCCATTGATTTAAAGAGCAACACGACTGTAGGAGTATATGGGAAACATAAAAAAACGAAGAAAGGAAAACTTAATTATTATATTATATTAGAGAAGAAATAAAAGTGATTAAAGAAGGAAGAGCAATGAAAGGCTGACTGAATTGAATGGTTTATTGGAAACACACAGATGCAATCAACATTTCGAGGAACAGGTCAAGATATGTATTAATATCGGTGCGCTGGAGGGGAATTAATTAGTTGGAGTTGACCGCAGCGCCTGCTGGACGGGAAAACTCAGTCATGCGTAACGTAATTAGGTCAAACCTGATTTTAGTGGTTGGTTGGCCAGCCTGCGGCATCCCCTTCCTTCGCCTTCGACAACCCAAATTTCACCTTACTTACCGTAGTCATCTTGACATTTAGCAAAAATATACGTAGCGTATTTACTGAAACAATACAGACACACGGATGATTTATTAAATAGTATATCATATACAATATTTCGTTTGTAAAGACGGTAACAAAAAAGGTATGGGACGTCAAGTAGAATCCGAGTTAGGGAAAGATCAATTTTGAGCTTTAGGAAGAGTGTAAGAACAAGAGAAGCAATATTAACTCTGCGATTAATTTTAGAAAACAGAATAAGAAAAAAATACCGGCCTACGTGTATGCCGTTTGTAAATTCAGAAAAAGCGTTTCGTAATGTGAACTGTGTAGCGCAGTAGAACCCTCGTCCAATTTATTACTATTTTATGGAAATTTAAATAACAAATATTTGGTCATGAGCAAATCGCTGGCCAGGAAGGAATAAGGGGGGTTTTCCGCGCGCCGTCTTGGCGGCTCAGGATCCAAACAAAGGGACTGCGGCTGACACTTGGACCATAAAGCTCGGACACCTCGTCGCCGGTTTCGGAATGTCTTAATCCGCCTGAGAATTTGGTGACAGGGTGGCGCGTGTGTTCCCCAAATGAAACAAGGGATATTATTGGAGAATATCCATCCCTGCCACCTTAGTGATAGGTGTCGGATAAGTGGGGACAAGGTTTTAAAGATGCTGGCGGAGACAATTTTAGGAGATTTATGGTGATACAAGGAGGTGGAGAGAGGATATTGAAGAAGAGTGGTGGAGACAGATTGCTGGTGATACAAGGTGGTGGTGAGAGGAGATTGAAGGAGAGTAGTGGAGAAAGAGACTGCTGGTGATACAAGGTGGTGGCGAAAGGAGATTGGCAGCAGAGAAGTTCCGGCGAGAGGAGATTGGTGAGGTGGCAGCAGAGAGGTGGAACATGCTTTGATCAGTCCAGGAAGCAGGGAAGAAAGGTCTTAACAACAAGGGAAGAAAGAGGAAAAAGCTGAGTTTCCTCAATTCCGGCAGCCTGATTTTGTGCCGCTTCAAGTTCCACAACACGGAAGTTACAGCGAGGCGCATATGAAAACAACTCAGGTTCGTCAGCGAACGCAAAATTTTGGAAACAATCCTGAAGAGCCTCGATGTTGCTTCTTATCAACTCCGCTGGAATGTCATCAATTCCCGGTTCTGTACAATTGCTCAGGTCTTTCTGTCAGCCATGGCACCTGTCAAATTACGACCTTAAAACTCCACGTTCTCTTCTTGATCTAGATTTCCACCCTGATGGTGCTCTTCTAGATATTCCTTCCACTATTCTCAGTTTTCTTCTTTACCTAGAGCTGACTTCCCCTGATGTTGTTTACCAATATACCAGCGTTCTACTTTCTCCTGTGAAGCTGGCAATCCATACGCCACGTCTATTTAGAAGACAGTCTATTTAACAGCAATTGAGTCTTTAACTAAAATAATCATTAATTGTTTAATCGTTTTAATAATTGAGTGACATCTACAGGATTCCCAGTCTAAGTGAAGTCTCGTGATGAAGTGTAATGGACGTAGTCACGGTTTGGATGTTCAACTCAATGCGCGAGGCGAACGAACGTAGTAAACTATTGATTCGATGCCAATTAACTTCGTTTTCGCATAAGTGGGTTCAGGCCCACCTTCTCCGTTTCCGGTTGAATTTGTTCCAAGTAATAATAAATAACGTAATTTACAGACATAAAACAGACATGCATAATAATAAACTACATTAAGAAATAAATTTATTTTATAAAAAAAACGTTCTCGTCGAGAAAAAGGGGGATGAGAAAAATGAGGGGATTTAGCAACAATTTCATGTTACTTATTTCTCGAAATTGAACAATTCTTATTTTCTACAGAGCTTTTGCCGGTCATAAAAACCTTGGCAGGGAATCCGAGATAGAATGAAAGAATCGACTCGGAACGGGAGGAGGAGGAGGAGGAGGAGAGATATTGTAGTATTAGGGGAGTCAAAAGGAGACTTGGAAACCATAATAAATGGTGTGAGCGTTGTCCTGGGAGAAAGAGTTCAATATGAATAATAATAATAACAGAGGACAAACTAAGGTGATTTGACTATAGTATGGGAAACAGTGAAATAACAAAGGCTGTTAGATTGGGAAGGAATATTTTGAAGGAAGTTAATGAATTCTGCTACTTGGGAAGCGTAATAACTAGAGTAGGATAGCACAGGATAGCAAGGAAGAGAGAGAGAGGCATTCGAGAAAAAGATGAATTTTTGACACCGGTTTATAATGACTAATTAATATTTCGTCTTTATAGAAAAAAAATTAATTATTAAATTACAGCTGAGTATAGTCATTTTTAATTATTGTTTTCGCGGCGTCTGTCTAATCTGTTGTCACTGATAATTAGTTTTCTATTATTATTAGTTATCTCGCCCTGCGCTTCACCGAGGCCGCGGGTGAAACGCTTCTCGTTATCTGCGGTGTCCATAAATGCCGAAGCAGATTAATAATTTTAATAAACTCCGGCTGGTGAACATCAGCCTTTGCCATCACTTCCGTTAGACAAAGGTTTTTCCCTATCGCAACCCAGGATATTAATAATAGAGACCGTGAATAGAATCCGTCACGTATTGCTGCCGCACATAAAGGGAAAGGGTGAGGGGAGAGGGAGGATGGCGGGAATTTAAAGGCGTTCTTTTCGGGGTGAGGATTCTTTGAATTTATGCACTAGAAAAAGCTGACTATATTTGTATTTAATAAATCAATAATCTGGCATTTTTTTATAATTGAAATTTAAACCCTAATAATTGTCATAATGGTGAACCATTAACTACAATGTTTAGGATAAAACAAAATAAAAATATTAATAATATTAAATAGTAATATGGTAAGTTATAAAATTGAGTCAAATAATATAGAATTTAGTACAAAACTAATATATATATATATATTATTGTTTCTCATTTTTATTAATGATTTGCCTAATAATATAAATTCTAAGGTCCGACTTTTTGCAGATGACTGCGTAATTTACAGGGAAATAACTGGGGAACAAGACTCTGCAGCAGATGACTTAGATACTCTAAGTACATGGGCTAAACAAAAAAAAATCGAAATCAACAATAGTAAAAGTAAGGCGATTAGTTTTACTAAAATACGCGTTCAATATGCCTCGATATATAAAATAGATGGAGAAACAGTGATCCAGGAGACAAACTGTAAATACTTAGGCATGCGTTTATTTTAAGAGTAATCTAGGGGGGAAGGTAAATTACGCTGCAAGGAAAGCGTGGAACACCTTGCACTTTGCCATGAGAACACTCAACAAGGGGAATGCGAAATCTAAAGAGATGGCATATTTGTCATTAGTACACTTGCCCACTTATGGTGCAGCATGCCCCAGGATAGGGCAAATAGAATCCTTAGAAAGGGTGCAAAGAAGGGCCGCAAAATTCGTACAAATAGGACCTGGGCATGGATGGGAACGAAAAGGTAAAGCGACTAGGGTGTGGGACACGCTACAGACAAGAAGAGAAACAGCTAGGCTACACATTCTCTACAGAGCCTTTGCAGGTCAAAAACCTTGGCAGGGAATCAGAGATAGAATGAAAGAATCGACTCGGAACGGGAGGAGGAGGAGGAGGAGGAGGAGGAGAGATCACCTGTTTAAATTACAAGCAAGGAACCAAAAAACAGACGTTGGAAAAATACTCATTCCTAAAATAGGACAATTAATAATGACTGGAACAATCTGCCTGCAGGAGTGTTTTAGGGGAACTTCCTCTAACAGAAACGAAAATTTCGACTCAATCTAAGTTTAGTGTAGTGCAGTGACGTCATCAGTGCTGCCAAATCTCTAAAAATATACTACAGTGAAATATATTTCTGTTTTTTTATGTTTTGTTTCTTTTTCTTCAGGCAAAAACAAAAACATAATTTTTTTTAAAATTCCTAATAATATGTTGTTTTTTTTGGTTAACCGGCTACATGAAGTTAATCCTGAAACAGGCAACTCCCCTTTAATAGCATAGGAAGGGAATCGAAAAGGGTTGGATGCGGAAGGTAGAGCAAGGTAGCCAAGGGTTAACTAGGGCCCCCGGGCTATGGTTTAAGGATCCTACCCGGTGTTTCACCTAAAGAGATGCAGGGAAAACCCTAGAAAACCTGCATCAGGTAGGTCGGGCATTGGCTACTATTCTCACGCCCTTCCGAATGACGGGAGACGAGTCTGCTGTGGGGACGCAGCATTCCATTCTCCGTGTCTCCACCAGTTTCAGGAGGCAGTTGGCCGACTGATCCAATGGGATTAGCGGACAACTCTTGCCTAATGCCCAAGGTCTTTGACCCCGGTACATATACCTCCTAAAATAGGTGAAGGTGTCTCGGCATATGAGAACTTTGATAAAAAGTACCCAGAGAGAGTGCGAGGCATTCCCGACATGATCAGGTGAGCCCCGCAGTCACTCTGGGCTGAAGCACCTGCTAGAAAACTCCCGCAGCGCCCCTCATATAATATGATTCCACATTATTTATTTATATTGAATATAATTATAGTTTCAACTATAGGTTAAATATGGTTCTTACGACCAGTTTATTAATAATTGTTTAAGCTGTATGTATCTGCCACCAGGGGCGCGGGCATCTGCACCCATTTGTAGATTTAATTTAATAAATACAACACCACTCAAGTTTGCCAAAAGAAATTTCCGAAGGGGATGAAAGAAGACCGTAGACTGAACGTAGTCGGATTCGTTTCTTCCCTTCTCCAAGACGACATCAGTTGTATCTTTCTTCTCCACAACCTGCGAGTTAACATGTTGTTGGTCGCTCTCGAAAAAAAATTCTGATTAACGCGTTCAAAAGTGGGGAGGGTGGAAGAATGAAAGCAATAAATGCTCAAGGAAGGAATTCAAGGATCCGTTCCGGTAAGTCTCACGCTTTTCTTTAAGGGTTGATAAAGAAAAGGAATGTGCGTTTGTCATTAATCTTTCTGCTTTCTGCCTCCCAGGAAAAAAAGAGGGAGACAGAGACGTGGAGAGAGACGGACAGACGGACAGACAGACACACACACACAGAGAGAGAGACAGAGAGAGAGAGAGAGAGAGAGAGAGATCGAAAGAGAGAGAGATGGATAGAGATAGACAAAGACATATAGAGAGATTAGAAATATAGAGATATAGAAATAGAGGCATAGAGACAGACAGATAAATAGATACTGAGAGAGATGAATAGAGAGACAGAGGGATAGATAGAGAGAACAGTCACTGTAGCATTGAAGC
The DNA here is from genome assembly GCA_034510155.1 of Eucriotettix oculatus. Classification (NCBI taxonomy): domain Eukaryota; kingdom Metazoa; phylum Arthropoda; class Insecta; order Orthoptera; family Tetrigidae; genus Eucriotettix; species Eucriotettix oculatus. The sequence goes on along the minus strand of CM067377.1, from coordinate 217,227,732 downwards.
TTAACTACTGGACTGGAAGAGCAAAATAAAATAAAATAAAGGGGACAGCCATATATATTTCTCCTCCCGCTAATTCCTTACAGACTGTATATTAATTATCCTTTCCATCCGCGAGCTTCATTACGTTTGTCAAAAGTCGTCTAGATTCGGTTCCGCATATAATGGTCTACATTTCCTATTTTTCCTCCGTTGCGCTGTGACTGTGGATCCGCCTCCCTGTAATCTCTCGTCCTCCACTACCCCATCCCTCCCAACATAATTCCGCATTGATGTCATTCCCGGAATCGTAATATTCCGTTCCTTTGTCCTCCGTAACATAATATTGGACGTCAAGACCGTGGTTATTACCCCATCTCAGCTTCCCGAATTGATATTATACCTGCAATCATAATAACCCATTCATCGTTCAACTAGCAAATATAAAATTTAAATCTGCAACCGGCCGGGAATTTTCCTGGTATATTGGAGGGGGGGGGAAACGGGACATGAGGGTTATACCTCCCTCTCCATCCCCCACCTTCCCCTCGCTCGACAAAGCCTGGCTGGTTATTCATCCCTCTCGCTCAGCCTCTCAAAATAACAACTTTGATTTTTCTTCTTCAAGAAGTCTTTTCCTCCCGGGGAAAACAATAATTGTGGCCCTTGAGAATCACAAAGCCTCGCTATATACGCTGACGATGCTGCAATCGTTCGGCGAAACGTCGCGCATTAACTGTTCGATCAGACAAAGGTTTCCCTAACAGTTGTGGTAAGGGTTTTTAACCCTCCGTTGGTCGCGCTAGGTCCACGGGACCTCTGCTTAACTATTTCGTTGCTGACCACTTTTGTGAATCAATTGATATAAATCTTTATGCAGGCATTTAACATTCGCAATTAGACGCATATATATATACAAAATTTGTACATCCAATTACAGTCTGGTTTAGTAAAAACCATTGCCTTATTTTTTATAAAATTTTACTGAAGAAAATTTTATTAAATCAAATCTAAGTATCTAATATTATTATTGTCTTTATAACTATAAAAAACTGAGACTCTAATTCTGTAAACCAAACATCAGTTAACCTGTTCGGCTAAAGTAGGGTTAATCAAACGGATTAACCTAACCCTCATGTTACCATGTAAATTATATACAACATTTTATTTTCATGTTGTTGTTTTCTTTGTTTTCATATCAACACAAAGATGAAAGAAGAGATATGGGAAGAGAAAGGAAGAAGAGGAATACATATGCAATAGAAAACAACAACTGAATGATAGAAGGAAAGGATGACGCGAACGAAAGAAAGAAAAGAAATTAAGCACGCGGAGTAAGAGGAATGAACAGGATGAAGTGATAAGTTAAAGGAGGCCCAAGTTGAAACAGACGAATAAATGTAAAACAAATTGAATTTAAAGAAACACTAAAATTAGTTAAGTGTATAACAAACCCGCATTCATTTAAATTAAATATTCACGAATATCTAAGTTAAATCTCCTGTTTTTAAACCCTCAAATTTTAATTGAAATCCGTTGAGACGCTTCGCAGCCTATTCTAGACAATTAGTTTCACTTATTGGTATAGATATTTACTATTATAGAGGAAACAGTCATCGCACGATCCGTTGATGGAGATAAGATGGCAGCTTGAAAATATAACATTTCATTATATACCTCAGGACGGTATAACCAAGTCGCATTCAATAATATCATATATACATAATATGTAGAAAATGTAGAGTCAATGATATAGTGTTCTATAATGAATACTTTACAGACGAATAATAGCAATGAATAAAACAAAAGGATAAGAAAGGAAGGAAGACGTACTACTAATGAAGTGAAACAAATGAATTATAAAAAGGGAAAAGAGATTATGTTAAATTATCTCATCGTTTCCTTTAATTAATGACATAGTTAAATTCACCCTAGCTCACACAGTACGCGGCACAAAGGTAAGAGGTAAATAATTGATAATAGTTGAAAGCGAAACAGTAATTAATGCAAAGTAAGGGGAGAGATGAAGATAATTTGAACAATAGAAAATAATAGAGGCAAGAAGCGAGGGATGGGAGCAACTAATACCGGAAGATAAAGAACGAAATGATAAGCACAATTAATAGGGTGTAAACGAAAAAAGGAAGGAAACTAAATGAGAAAGGAAAATATTGATAGGGAACGAAGGAAGACAATGACGCATAAAGGAAAGAAAACGAGTAAAAGGAAGGAGTAGTAGAAATTCTAAAACATAACAGGAAATGAATACTGTACAGGAAGGGAAATAAGAATACGAGATTAAGAAAGAAAACGACATAAAGAGGAAAGGAAAGTAATAGGGACGATATAGGAAAAATTTAATCGTAGATGGAAATGGACTGAGAAAAGATATAGGAACGAAATAAGGGTACCAAATTAATGTAGGGAACAACACAAAGATGAAAGAAGAGATATGGGAAGAGAAGGAAAGAAGAGGAATAAATATGCAATGGAAAACAACAACTGAATGATAGAAGGAAAGGAAGACGCAAACGAAAGAAAGAAAAGAAATTAAGCACGCGGAGTAAGGGCTGAACAGGATGAAGTGATAAGTTAAAGGAGGCCCAAGTTGAAACAGACGAATAAATGTAAAACAAATTGAATTTAAAGAAACACTAAAATTAAGTAATGGAATGATGAAAAGATTTTTATTAATAGAATACAGAATTTTTGGTGTATTTAACTCATTGTGAATAATTATAAAGTAATTTGTGGAGCCATTGCTTTAAAGAGCAACACGACTGTAGGAGGACATGGGAAACTGCAAAAAAAAACGAATAAAGGAAAGCTTAATGATTATATTAAATTAGAGACGAAATAAAAGTAATAAAAATGAAAGAAGGAAGAGTTGATTAAATAAATGGACCAAAGGATAGCAATGAAAGGCTGACTGAATTGAATGGTTTATTGGAAACACACAGATGTAATGAACATTTCGAATATACATTTGTATATTCTTCTTGTAAGTTAATCGTTACAAATAAAAAAAGGAAAAAAAATTAGTGTAGGAGGGCGCGAAGGTGGAACGGAGTTTAATACTTTTTTTTTAACGAACCCGGGTCAAAGCCATAGGAGATTATAGGTGTGTGACGTCACGGGGGTGAGAGAGTGCAAGTATTTTAGCCGTATATAATAGAGATTATTTGTTAATTTTACGCTGTACTTTACTCTAGAGGTAAGTGTGAATAAACAGCCGGGTAACGCCTGTCACTCAGCTACTAGCGATTGGATAAAACAAAGACAATTGAGCCACTTTGAGCCGTCAGGAACCAAAGGCACCAACCAAAAAATATACCAAAACAATTTTTTTTTCTCGTACTAGTTCCTTTTTCACGCGATGGCGCCATCATACAGGCAAACAAAAAGCTCCGTTTATACTTTGAGATGTTAACACGATCCTCTTTGGTGGCGCTGCGTTTAAAATAACTCGTGTTAACATGATTGATGAAGAATGAATATGTGAAAACGCGAGAGATGAAAATGGCCGAAAGCAGTACGGACGCTTGAAGAATGAGATGGATACGAAGTGAAAGGCAGCGAAAGAGGCTTGGCTACAAGAGAAATGCAAAGCGGTTGAACATTTCATGATGAAACGGAAAGACGCTGATTATATGTCAAATCAAATAGACATTCAGAAAGAGGAAAAAATATTAGCAAGGACATTAGGGAAGTGGATGGGAAGTCAATACTGGATAAAGAAGAAAAACGCAGAAAGATGGAAGGAATATCTAGAAGAACCGTAATCTGTATCACTCAGTTATAGACGAAGAAGAAGAGGTGGAGGATGAAGGGTTGAGGTCAGGATTTGACAGGTGCCATGGCTGACACTCAGCGCCAGGAATTGATAACATTCCAGCGGAGTTGATAAGAAGCAATGTAATGGCTGTTCAGGGATAGTTGGTGAAATCTAAGAAACAAGAAGAATACCAGAATATATTAGTAAAAACATAATTACATTCATACCGAAGTAGACTGGGGCTGATAGATGCAGGACAATTAGTTTAGTATCTCATGCATGCAAAATATTAACGAAAATAGTATATAGGAGGATGGAACGTGAAAAAGAATACGAGTTAGGAGAAGATCAGTTTAGTTTCAGGGAGAATGTGTGGACAAGAGAAGCAATATTGACTATGCATATAATTGTAGAAGGCAAGACAACGAAAATCAGATGTACAAAAAGCGTTTGTTAATGTGAACTGGAACAAAATATCGAGAAAGGAAATTTATACCTAACCTCTACAGAAGACAGGCAGCAGTAAGTAGAACAGAAGAACAAAGAAGAAAGCCGTAACCAAGAAAGGAGTAAGACAAGGATGCAGTCTGTCGCCCATGCTGTTTAACTTATATATAGAACAGGCGATGAAGTAAGTTAAAAATTGACATGGAAAATGAATCACCCTTCAAGGAGAAGAAATAAAAACCATACGCTTTGCCGATGATATTGTAGTATTAGGGGAGTCAAAAGGAGACTTGGAAACCATAATAAATGGTGTGAGCGTGATCCTGGGAGAAAGAGTTCAATATGAATAATAATAATAATAGAGGGCAAACTAAGGTGATTGACTGTAGTATGGGAAACAGTGAAATAACAAGGGCTGTTAGATTGGGAAGGGATATTTTGAAGGAAGTTAAGAAATTCTGCTACTTGGGAAGCGTAATAACTAGAGTAGGATAGCACAGGATAGCAAGGAAGAGGCATTCGAGAAAAAGATGAATATACTTACGAATAATGTTAGGAAATATTTTATAAAAGTTTCAAACGAAAGTCAAGTATGGAACATGTCAACTGGATCAGTGACTTGAACCCAGGACCTTCCGCTTTCACCCTTTTGTCCTGTTCCTTCTCATCCACTCGCCCTCTGGATTATTTTAAATCTCATAGGAAACGCTCGCGTACGCAACGAGTGAATTAAATTTTTTCACTTTCGCTTTATCTCAATCTGACTGTCTACTTGTATTTTACGTTCATGTTTCTTTTCCCCCCGGCTTTTTACTACCTTCCTTCCCCACAAAGATCCCTTTTTTACTCCGCCGTCTGTTCTGCTGTACACTTTGTGTTCGATTGTTGCACAGGCTCACGTACTAGCTCTTCGTCTCTCCCTTTCCTCTCTGCTTCTCCCTCGTGGAAAATTCTCTGTCGCTTCCCAACATTACTCCTAAAAGCACCGTTGCAACGTGGACGGAACAAAGTGACGTCAAATGAATAAAAAAGAGATATTTTTCCAATCATTGTTTTTTAAAGTATTTTTTACATTTTCCCTATGAACGTTTTCGGTACAATCTAACTTTATACAGTATTTATAAGTTCCTTCATTTCATATTATTTATGAAACAAGTAATATAAATAACGTTTACGACTTTGTATTTTATAAAACCGGAATAAAACACCGAGAAAGAAGAGTGAGTTATCCATAACCTTTACAGAAGAGTAAGACAAGGTTGTCCATGTTCATTAACGTATATATAGAACAGGTGATGAAGAAATTTAAAAAGATATATGGAAAAAGAATCATGTTGCAAGGAGATCCTACGCTTTACCGATGATATTGAGGTACTAGGGGAGTCAGAAAACGCATGAACGTGGTCCTGGAGAAAGAGTTCAATATGAGGATTAATAGAAGGGAAACCAAGTTAATGAAGTGTAGTATGGGAAACAGTGGAATAACAAAGGCTGTTAGATTGGGGAATGGATATTTAAAAGGAATTTAAGGAATTCATTTACTTGGCAGCGTAATAACTAGAGTAGGATAGGACAGACAAGGAAAACTTTCGTGAAAAAGAGGAATATACTTCCGGGTAATATAAATGTGAATATTAGGAAATCGTTGCTAAAAATACTCGTATATGGGTGGGAAACGTGGAGAATAGGAGTAGGGGAAAGGAAAATAATAGAAGCCTTTAAAATTTGGTTCTATTGGCGAATGCTGAAAGTCAGATGGGTGGATAGAATAGCGAACGAGTAATTTCTAAACAGAATAGGGGGAAAGCAAAAAATATGGAGGACTTTGACCTAGAGAAGTCTTTTCTTAAAAAAAAGAGAAATTTGCTTAGGGCTAATATAGCTAAGATTTAAAAAACTCAATATTTCTAGGGTTGGTTGGTAGTGTTACAAGGGTGTGAAACGTTGAAGGTAGGAGTTGCAGAGAGGAAAGCTTTTGAAATGTGTAGCTATAGAAGAACGAGATGGGTGGATAGAGTAACAACCTGGAGGTTGCGAGGAGAATAAGAACGGAGAGAATAACATTACGGACGAGTTTCAAGAGATGGATTAATGGGTCACGTTTTGTGACGTGACGGGCTAGTAAGATTAGGATGAGAGGGATGTGTGTGTGGGGGGCAAGGACAGAAGACGGAGGTCAAGTAGGTTAGGGAGGATGTGGGACGTGCTACTTCTTTAGTTATTAATGAAATGGATTGCACATAATAGGTTAGCACGGAGGATTGCATCACTGTCCATGAGTCAGGGAACTAATTGAGTCCAGATTTTTAAAAAAAGCAGATTCCTCATTCTGGGATGAAAAAAATCTTTTAATATGTCTGCTCCTCAGTTCGACGGCACTTGAGGTTTTCTTCCGCGTTGGAGAAGTGATCACCGCAGCCTGGGAAATCACGTTGTAACGTGTATGTGTGTGTGTGTGGATGGGCAAGGTGGAATTGAAAAGGGGGGAACCTGCAGGATCACACATCAATCAGCAGCTTCCCAGGGGCTTACGACTTCGTAACCGATAATTGAATATGGCGGCGAGCGATGCTGGTGCGGGGAAGACATAGGTGAAGAGGTGTGCGGTGGGGGGAGAGGGAGAGGGAGAGAGGGAGGATAAGCTCTTGCCAAGGTGAGCAGCTACGGGGACGATGACGACGACCACGGGATCAGGCGAGACTCGGAATCTGGGGTTTAACGGAAACGAAGTAAAGAAAGAGACGACTTGAGCCTCGATCGTCAACCCTAGTCCTGTATTTTAAAGACAACAGTGTTGCCCCAGCCCCTCCTGCCCTCCACCCCCCCCCCTGATCGTATCAACCCAGATTGTAAAGTACTCTCCAATAACATTTATTTAGCATTAAAACGAAACACATCACATTCAGGGTGTATTATTGATCCTTGTGGCACTCTTCAATTGGAATTTTTTTCCCCCTTAAAATTATTTATTGAAATAGCAATCAGAATAAAAGGTTCTTTAAGCTATTTTTGATGTTCTGATGGGGTCCTCTCCAGTGATTAGACCCCTGTTACCTCTAATTTGAGGGCAATTGGCCAGTATGGTTAGGTTTATGTTTTGCAGCAGCGGTTGTATGAGAGGGTTGGTATGGATTTCCAGTTTCTTGGGGTGTTTCTTGGTTCTCTACCTTTTGTCTAACATCCTGGATGGAAGGTATGTCTAAGTCCTGATGTATAGTTCGATTGCTCGCAGACCACGGAGCAACAGCCATGGCTCTGAGGATTTTTGACTGTACCCTCTGCACTGAGGCAGTGTTATACTTGCTAGCACATCCCCAGAGCTTGATTACGAATGTCCATATAGGCCTAATAATGGCTTTGTATATAGTTGTTTTGTTCTCTGACGAGAGTTTATATCTCCTAGGCAGTATACTGTCTTCGTCAAAATAATAGTATCCATACTAACCTACCTGATGCAGGTTTTCTAGGGTTTTCCCTGCATCTCTTTAGGTGAAACGCCGGGTAGGATCTTTAAAACATAGCCCGGGGGCCCTAGTTAACCCTTGGCTACCTTGCTCTACCTTCAGCATCCCCCCTTTTCAATTCCCTTCCTATGCTATTAAAGGGGAGTTGCCTGCTTCAGGATCACCCTCATGTAGCCTGTTACCCGAAAAAAAAAGAAGTCTCACTGCGCCTATTCGGAATGACCCACGTCATCGCTCTGGATCGTGACGATATGTAACAATGTTAAACAGGCAAGATGTTTATTTTACAACAAAGAAGCTGAGAGGTATCTATGGGACCCGGCCAATCAGGCTGCAATTCCCTATAGGACCCATTATCTTCCATTTAAAAAATTGCAGCCAATTTTCAGTTACAGGGTGGAAATTTCGCATATATATTTTTTTCATATTACTTCTGTTGCCGGAAGCAGTTTCAAATTATTCACTTAACTTCCAACTTGACGGAGGAAAATCCATCCGAATTGGGGTCGGATGGTCCTTTTCTTAGTGAAAGTGTCCTTTATTCTATTGTCACCGTAAAAAAAGGACGGTCGTCCTCATTGTCCAAAAGAATTTAGGGAAAGCGAGGCCACACAGCCACAAATTCATTGCAGAAGTTAGGGCTTACTTTGCGTACTTTTATTACTTTCTCTCTCTCTCTCTCTCTGCAGCATTCAAATTCCAAATCTCTCTCCTTTCATCATCATAATCGGTTGCCAATTTTCAAATTCGTGATGCCCGAAAATCAAGTTGCGTCCCATTTTAGTAACTTTTTCCCAATCCTTTACTTAATTTCCTTTAGTGGCGGGGACAAGTTAGACTTTCTGAGGAGCCATTCAGCCCACTTACCACTGTTTGTGTAAAATACCAGGCCTCGTCACAGCTGGTTGTCACGAAGTCCTGCCGAATTTAGAAAACCCAACCGGCGTCAAAAGTTCTGGGTTTTATTATTTCGTTTCCAGCCTTATTTATTTCAAGCCAACTGTCTTTGATTTTGTACCTCAAACGGTATAGGTTTCATTACCCTGTTTCCAGCCTTATTCAATTTCTCTCGCGTCTGCTTCTTTCGATTTGGTAACGCCATATTCTGTATTTAGTAGTGTTTTATGTTTCATATTTAACGTTGTTTTTTACAGTTACGTTCTGACACCGATACACATTTAATACTCGTCTTTCTATTCCAGCTGATTTTATTTTTATCTCAGGGCCTTGATGGGAAATTCTCGCTAACTCAAAAATTTCAGTCCCAATCTCTGCCGCATTGCTACTGTCGGTTCATCCCAGTATCTTACTGATGTCTTCATATTTTGCATCGTTAATAAAATGAAGTTACTTAAGTTAAAGTTTACGGAGGTTATGTTTTTACAACTTACACGATAGATCAAAACCTTCCTTTTAATGTTTTTTCCACGTTTATTTGTATGATGCCAGTTCTTTATTTGCAGCAGCTACCGTATCTCGTTTCTAGTCGAATTCCCATATTACACGATTCTCATTCTTATAGCATATTTAGCATTCCGTAATCATTCCTGATCTTTGGAAATAATTCTTAATTGTAAACTGTATGGTTATGTTATTAATCATGTTGGGATTTTTTTTATATACAACAAGCTTCATTTGACATAATCGTTAATTTTATAACTGTAAACAATTTCGTCAAAAATTATGGTTGACCCCTGAGTCTCTCAATACTTAGCGTTGTGCGGTATTTCGGTACAGATTATGGCGTAATTTTGTCTCTCTTCAGAAACTTCTTTCTGCTGTCGTTGGTGGCTCCTACTGTCGTCATCGAGACCTAAATTTAAAGCCTCCCTGTGTCCATTCAGACTGATTTACGGTATTTTAAAAGGTTTCAGTTTTTGAAGAATTTAATGCCATTACATGATATGCAAATAAATTTTTTTATAAGCATTTTATACCTGCGTTTTGGCGAAAAAAACTGAAGACATTCAGGGAAATTTTTGCCTTTCTTTCATACAGATCGACTTTGACAACTCATACGTTTCAAACTGTTGCTTTAAATGGTCTGAAAATGTAGCAAAAGTCCGTACAAACCCTTCCAAGCCAATCCCCAGAGGTTTAATAATCTGTACGTCTTACCTCTTGTTTGAATAATAAATTAATTAATTAATGGAAAAACTGGGTTCTCCTCAATCGCCGACAGTACCAGGTTTATCCCACTTTCCGCCGGCAGAGGGAAAATGTACAATTCAACCCGAAGGAAGAAGAAAAGTTCCAATGGCCTAGTAACCTGCATCGGGACACGAATGAAGATAAAACAGGTTCGTCAGGTGAACGAAATCTCTGCTGCACGCGGTGTAAATGACCCTGACATTTAAAAATCCCCCTCCGCCATGAATTAATTTATTTGTTTGTAATAGCGCTCAGGATACCCATTAAAGAGCAAGTAATTTTATTAAATAATTTTAATAAAAACCCCTATAATATTTTACACTACTTTCCGTAACATAATTCGGTAATTAACTAATTGTTGTCGGGCTTTTAATATGTTTATTTTATTTGAATTTTTTCTCATATTTCGTGTTCCCATGCATACTTTTGAATAGTAATCGTGCAAAGACTGAATAACCGAAACAATTATTGTCCTTCATGCTACGCCGCGTTGCGCTTTTAATTTAGAAGTACACATAAGCGATTGCAATCAGTAATATATATTTATCTAATAAATAATTAATGTTTATTTTATGTAATCTGATTACTATTTGAACACCAGGTCCTCTTCGATAATCTGATTAAGAAAGTAGACAGCAAGGCTCTGAATGGTCTAAATATTTGGTTTTTACGTGAATAACTTATCCCTCAGCCTAGATAAGACTAAGTTAGTTGAGTTTAGTGCTGATGCTAGGAATAGACAGACCCGTAGACAACTTCTCACTTAATGCTTGAGCCTTTCCTCGGCCTTCAAATTGACGATAAATTAAAGTGGAATGACCAACCATGGGAGATCTGCTTGCTGGAGTCCAGCTTGTTATTCTCTCAGAACACTAATGCAACACGTTGGTTGACAAAAACTACGTCAAAATGGTTTACTTCGCGTATTTTTATTCAATTATGATCTATGGCGTCTCTAACTGCTCCAGGAGCAACGAAATATTTAAGTTGCAAAAGCGTGCAATTAGAATACTTTCTAGCACGAATTCTAGATCAAGGAGTTGCAAACCTTTCTTCAAAAGTTTGCAAATACTTACTTTACCAAGCCTGTATATATTTATGAAATATTAAAGTTTGTAAAGAAGAATACTAATTTGTTTCAAACAAATGGCGAGTTTCATGAATACGCGACCAGAAATCAGTCAGAGGTTCAGCTCCAAGGTCCTGGGGACAAGCATCGCCTTGCTCTACACCAGAAAAGTATTCACAATACTTTCGGGATAATTTTATACAACAGCCTTCCGCCAGAGGTTAAAAATAGTAACTACAAAAGCTTCGTGAAGCAGAGTAAAACTATTCTTTTAAATGGCGCTGCTGCTGTTTTACTCGGTACAGGATTTTCTTAATCGTCCTTCTAGTATTTAAATCAAGGTTCCTGCTGCTGCAAGTGTTGAATGAGCTGCTGCCAACCTTGTAAAATAGCACATCACATATCTTTAAAATTTCTATTCAGTTTTTTCTGCTCTTTTGTTTGTTTGTTTCATGTATGGCGCTGCTGCTGCTGGAGCAAGGACAGTTTCCTGGTCCAAGTAGTTCAAAACTCCTCCATTGCGTGTTCCTCAGTGTGTGCTTGTTTGTGTTTCCCAGTGTGTGTGTGTGTGTGTGTGACATCGTGTGTCCGTGTTGTGTTTATATTGACTTTTGTCTATATACATTTTCTTTTATTAATTTATTTTAAGATTATTTGTCTTTAATTATGTACTTTATTTTGTTCATTTTTAATTTTTAATGTATGACGTATCCTATTTCCTCAATCGAGGATTAATGGAAACAACAATAAATCTAAATCTAATAAGAAATATATATATGGAAATTTGAGGATACTTGAGTGCTGAAAAAATGATTACGGTAAAATTGAGGTTATTTATTTGTATATCATCCGGGTTACATTTGTGTGGGAACAATGTGCAGTAGGGATCTCGCTTATTACGTAGAGCCAGAAAACGAACATATATATTTTTTTCTGAGCTTATATGAATCGTTTTCTTCTTGGAAGGGTGGAGGATAAGTTTTTCGTGGTAATAGTTTGTTGTGGGATAAATGCGCTGTGGAGTAAGAAATAGACCTTGAAATTGAGGATTGAGTTTGTTCCTTCCCCGAGGGTGAGATCAAAGCCCCATGCTGTATTCCTTTGACCTGCTTTTAGACTTCCTAAGAGCATCGATTCCTCCTCCTCCTCCTCCTTCTACTGTTGGAGGGAGGGAGACTTTATTTTCTCGGAGCGATCACAAAAGCCTCCAACGAGCGATACTAAGGTGTAAAAGAAGAAGTCATACGATAGAAGGAAGATTTGGGGGTGGTGATGGGAAAGAGAACAGCGACTGTCCCTTTAACACGGAAGACGCAAACAGACGTGAGACCGTAGAGAAACAACTTAAGTCGCTCTGAGTTTTGCGGGACTGTGCCCTTTCGCGAAGCTGCAAGAAAGGATCCGCGGAGGGTTTAAAGAAGAAGAGGACGAGGAGGAGTACAGCATAATAAATAGATGAACTGTCGTCGTAAAAATAGTAGAACCCAGAGTATGAAGCCTCACTGTCCCTATTCGCATTGACATACGTAACTGTGTTATTTTTCGCAGAATTTAATGTAATTTTATGATATATAAATAAAAAAAATTTAAAGTATTTTTAATTGAGTTTTGCAAATATATACATATATACATATATTGAAAATAGTGTTTTTTTGTTTATTTTTATTTAGCTCGACTTTGACAACTCATATGTTTTGAACTGTTGTTTTAAATGGTCTGAAAATTTTGCAAACGCCAGTGCAAACCCTTCCAAACTTATCCACAAAGATATAATCTTGTGTGTGTCTTCCGTTTAGGTTTTTTTAAAAAATTAATTAGTGGACCTGTAGGAGTTCTTGGACGGCGCATCACAGGAGAGTGGGACAAAGTTTTTCTTGTAGCGGTTGAAAGTCGTAAATACGAAAATATAATCATTGCTGATGTAAGAACACGACAAAATTTAATGCGATATTTTAAATAGTGGTAGGAAAAGGTTTATTTGAGCAGAAGGGTAAAGTAGGGTGGCAGCCCCTGCCCGCTGGCCTGGCTCCGACTTTCCTCAGTGGTATGAACGTGGTCCTGGATAAAGAGTTCAATATGAGGATTATTAGAGGAAAAACCATGGTAATGGAGTGCAGTACGGGAAACAGTGGAATAACAAAAGGTGTCAGATTGGGAAGGGATATTTTGACAGAATTAAGGAATTGTACAACATGAGAACTAGGGATGGTAGAAGTATAGCAGGCATAAAGAGTAGCATAGCACGGACAACGAAGGCTTTCGGGAAAAAGAGGAATTTTACCTACGTGTAATATAAGTGTGAATATTAGGAAATCGTTACTATAAAATATATGGGTGAGAAACGTGGACAATAGGAGTTGAAGAATGGAAGAAAATAGTGATTTGGAAATGTGCGTCCTTTAGGGGAATGCTGGAAATCAGGAATTTAATTACGGTAATATAAGTGTGAATATTAGGAAATCGTTACCAAAAAAATATGGGTGAGAAACGTGGAGAATAGGAGTTGAAGAATGGAAAATAATAGAAGATTTGGGAATGTGCGTGCTTTAGGGGAAAACTGAACAGTTGACGGGAAGGTTAAATTGTTAGCCGCTGAGAGAGGGAGAGAGTCCGGGTAATGCTCACTCAAAACTAAACTGTTAGCCGCCGGAAGGAGGCAAGGGAGTCTCCACGTGATTCACCCCTTATGCAGCCATCATAATCATAATCTGCGCAGACCGGGATGCAGACGCAGAAACGTCACGGGTATCAATGCATTAAATAAGAAAGAGTTCACATTACCCAGGTCTATTCCCATTAGAAATCTTAATTGCTTCTCAATTCGCTCCACACAGTACCCTAATTTTAGATTCTCTTGTAAATTTATTGTTTTACTTACATTTCTTAATAATTTCTGAATATCAGCTATGCTCTTGCTGAAATATTTCATTTATATTTAATTCAGAATTTTAAAGTTAAATTAGTCTTTTTTTTCAATAATAAATCCCCATTAATACATTATCATATTATTATAAAATAAATTCAGTTCAATTACCCATCCCACCAGAAAATATACATTACAGAAGCATTATGGTATATAGTGGGAATAATGAATCGTTTAGTAAAGTTTGATACTTGGAATTCTTTTAATTTATGGCAAAGGGCAAGGAAAAAAATGTATCAGAAAGTAATTGCGCGTGAGAGAAAAAGGAAAACCCAACCGTAAACATAAGAACGCGAATGGACAGACTAAAACTGAAAGAAAAATTGCGAAGAAACAGCACAAACAAAAAAAATAAGGAAACGATTTCGACGAGTAATTCAGGGGGATACGGGATGAGAGTAATGAGAGGTAAAATATCTGCTACGAAACCGGGAGGTGGATATGTAATCAATTGAGTTTCGTTGGTCGATAAGCGGCATAATTAACAGAGAAAAGTATTTACATAAAAAGGAATGGAAGGGAATTTCATGGGAAAAATCTTGGCTTGGTGAAAATTTCTTCTCTAAAAATGACCATAATTACAAGATAAAGGAAAGGGACCAGAAAACGGATGTTAACAGAGGAACGATAAGGGACTGGAATGCAAGGCTACTGGAGGCTTTCCCTAAGAATATAAATATTTTCAAAAATAAGGTACAAACCGTGAAAAGTTAGGAACTTATTTTGTAAAAAAGGGAAGGGAAATATTTTATAATTGTAATTTTAATTTTTCACTCTTATGTAATTTATCTTTGTACTTAATTTTACTAAATATGTTCTAATTTTATTATACTGCCACCGGGCAAATGACCACCTGTAATAGTCATGTGGAAATACAAATACTGATATTTGGAACTCCTGTATTGTATATACAAAGAATTTAAAGAATTAGCGGTTGTGTTGTAAGATCCTCTTTTCTTCCAAGAACTTTGTTAATTTAAAATACGTAAACTTGGCCCGAATTCATGCTTGCCATTTAATTAGTGACATTCGTCGTGAAACAATATTTTGACCTTTCTCACGTTTACGCTTTTTGTCTTGAAAAAAAAATTCCGTACTCTCCCTCGTTTTCTGTTACCAATTTATGTTAATGAGGAAATAAACGTCAATTTAAGCTATGCCCAGCTAATTCAATGTGGAGAGGAAATCGGAGAAATAAGAGATTCGGAAAAGAGAGTTAGAGGAGACGGAAAGTCGGACTGAGTGGCTTCGAGTCTGAGAGGAGAGGCGATCCGGCTGCAAGTATCACAATTGATGACCTTCAACAACAGGAGGCATGAACTTTACAGGCGTTAGGAATTTCAGTTGTCTGTAATAAATTTTCGAATTCAGATATATATTGATGATTTGTTCCGAATGTGTCATGTCGTTATGTAGTTTATATAAGAGGTGTGTAAGTAATTTTGCGTTGTCGAAGATTTTACTCACACAGCTTCTTAAGAATTTTTTCAAACTAAAAGAAAGTGTATTATGCATTGTATAAATCACATAATGTTATACAAATAATAATAATAAAAAAAGAAGTAGGAGCCCTGTTACTCGCGAAGGTTGCTGGGTAATACTGAAGCTCAGAAGAATTAGGGGCGAGGGGGAGGGAGAAACTCCCTTGTATGCTAACTGGCCTTTTGTCACCCAGTTTCCAGCCATTTTGTCTTACATGATCCTCAATATTTCATTTTTCACCAGGAGCCTGTATCAAAATAAATTAAAGAGCAAACTTTTAATCCCAGCAATTACGGGATGGCTTGGGACGAAACGTCTCGGTCGTGGATGATCTTTGTGGGGGGGAGAAGATAGAGTTTTGGTTTATTACATATTCCAGGAAGGACAACAAAGCTCGACGAGGTGGCAATAATGCGGAACGCCAACTCAACCCCAGGCGCCAAATAATCCACCGGGGCAACAAGATAATAGCGGCGCTGCAGCTGTTTCGGCGAATCTCTCCTTCCCAAGAAAGCAACCCCTCTCACAGAGGTGAAAGTCACCATCCACCCCCCCTCCCAACACACAAACGGGGTTCACGGAATTTATTGTCAGTACATTATTGTTTCTCATTTTTATTAATGATTTGCCTAATAATATGAACTCTAAGGTCCAACTTTTTGCAGATGACTGCTGTGTAATTTACAGGGAAATAACTGGGGAACAAGACTCCGCAGCAGCTGACTTAGATACTCTAAGTACATGGGCTAAGCGAAATAAAATCAAAATCAACAATAGTAAAAGTAAGGCGATTAGTTTTACTAAAATGCGCGTTCAATATGCCTTGATATATAAAATAGATGGGGAAACAGTGATCCAGGAGACAAACTGTAAATACCTAGGCATTTATTTTAAGAGTAATCTGGGGGCAGGTAAACTATGCTACAAGGAAAGCGTGGAACACCTTGCACTTTGTCATGAGAACACTCGACAAGGGGAACGCGAATTCTAAAGAGTTGGCATATTTGTCATTAGTACGTCCAGCATGTCCCTGGGATCCGTACAGGATAGGGAAAATGAAATCCTTAGAAAGGGTGGCAAAGAAGGGCCGCAAAATTCGTACAAATAGGACCTGGGCATGGATGGGAACGAAAAGGTAAAGCGACTAGGGTGGGACACGCTACAGACAAGAAGAGAAACAGACACGCTACACATTCTCTACAGAGCCTTTGCAGGTCAAAAACCTTGGCAGGGAATCAGAGATAGAATGAAAGAATCGACTCGGAACGGGAGGAGGAGGAGGAGGAGGAGAGATCACCTGTTTAAATTACAAGCAAGGAACCAAAAAACAGACGTTGGAAAATACTCATTCCTAAATAGGACAATTAATAATGACTGGAACAATCTGCCTGCAGGAGTGTTTTAGGGGAACTTCCTCTAACAGAAACGAAAATTTCGACTCAATCTAAGTTTAGTGCAGTGCAGTGACGTCATCAGTGCTGCCAAATCTCTAAAAATATACTACAGTGAAATATATTTCCAGTTTTTTTGTTTTGTTTCTTTTTTTTCAGGCAAAAACAATACTATTCTTTTTTTAAAGAATCATTTCTAATAATATGATTCCACACTTATTTATTTATATTGAATATAATTATACTTTCAACTATAGGTTAAATATGGTCCTTACGACCAGTTTATTAATTATTGTTTAAGTTCTATGTATCTGCCACCAGGGGCGCGGGCATCTGCACCATTTGTAGATTTAATAAATACATACATACAATACATTCTTACCGACAACAGAATTTTACAGTTGAATGAGAATAATCTTTCATAAGAACTCTAAAGTACAAAAATCTCCTCTCTCAATACTTGGACAGAAGTTACTGTCAAAATAGTAGAGGCCCTGAATTTCAAGCCTCACAGTGCCCATTCAGTTTGACCTACGCTATTGTGAAAGGTCTCATTTTTCGCAATATGTCATGCCGTTTTATGATATGTAAATAAGAAATGTTTAAAAGCATCTTATACTTGCCTTTTGGCCAAAATAAATGAAAAAAGTCAGGGTTTCGTGTCTTTCTTTCATATAGCTCGACTTTGATAACTCACAGATTTCAACCTTTTTTTTCTTAAATGGCCTGAAAATTTAGCAAAAGACAGTTTAAACCCTTCCAAACCTATTCGCAAAGTTTGAATCGTCTGTGTGTATAGACTATTTTTTAAATAAATTAATTAGTGGACCTCTACTAACTCCTTGACAGCGCATCACAGAAGAACGGTACAAAGTTTTTCTTGTAGCGATTGAAACGTCTGTAGGTTTTTAATAAAATTACCTGGCACCCGTAAATTGCCGGGAAGTTAAATGTATCTACGAAAACGTTAAGATTAAAATAAAAATAAGTTTTTCTGTTGACGTTTGGCCAATGAAGAAGGTTTGGATGGTTACTTTCTCCCTCTTCCCTTCCACCCTCACTGCAGTGGTCACTGGAGGGCACTTAATAAGGAGGGTCAGGCACGAGTAACAACACCCTCCAACTTATATCTCACCAGGGATCAGGAAACAAGGGGATGAAGTAAAATTATCCCGTGGGCGACAGGAAAAGTAAATTGACACACACAGGATCTGAGTTCAAATCCCGGTATTCTTTACCAACGGCAACAAAACTGGAGGTTAAGAATAGTAGATCATGGGCACACAAACAGTCCATCTGTAATCAGCGCTCATTTCATTAGCACGAGTCCATAATATGTACGCAAAGTGTATTTTTTTCTGTATGTTCATATGTGTCTTCTTTCTCTCTCTCTCTGCGTTCTCTTTATATATATATAACGCTAATCAACCAAAAGTAGATATTTTGGAGATTTCAGTTCCTTCCTCCCCCACACCTTTAAGGTCAAATAAGATCATTTCCTAATGATATATAGAACGATACGCCCTCATGTAGCCTTCCAGGTAAGATTCTTATCCACTTCGTGCATAAGACTACGTTCGCGAAAAAAGAAAGGCATTTGTAGTTTTAGAAAAAAAGCCTTTTTTGCAGTAATTTGCCAATAAAATTTAACTCATATATCGATCAGGCGATGGAGAAACGAAACGAAAAATATACTGAAAGGAGAAGAAAAATTACTGTAATGTTTGGTGATGATATTGTGACAATAGGAGGAATCAGAAGAGGAAAAAGAAACAGTAAGAAATAGCATAAACATGGTCCTGGAGAAAAATGAGTATTGACAGCGGGAAAAACAAGGTAAATGAGTGTATTATATGGAATAGAGGAATAATTGAGGCTGATAGATTGGCCAAGATGTTGCTAGGGCCTCATAATAACTAGAGTAAGATAGCACAGGCCAGATAAGAATTTTGAAATGTTGGCGTGGAGTTTGGCGTTATAGGGGTGCGAAACGTGGACGGTAGGAGTTGCAGAAAGGAAAAGAATAGAAGCTTTTGAAATGTGCTGCTATAGGAGAATGAAATGGGAAGCTCTAAGTATAATAAAAGAAGAGAGAACAATATGAAGGACTTAGAAGGGATATAGTAATAGGCCATGTTTTAAGACATGATGGTCTTAGTATAAGAGGAAAGTGAACAGGGAACAGAGGCAAGGATGAAATAAGCTTAACAGTCTGTCGCCCATTCTGTTTAACTTATATGTACAACAAGCGATGAAGAATATTAAAACGGAATATAGAAAAGGAGAAAATATAAATACCCTACGTGTTGCCGACGTATTGTAATATTAGAGGAGGCTAAAATACTTGGAATCCATAATAAATGGCATAAACGGGGTTCTGGAGAAAGAGTTCAATATGGGATTGATAGTGGGAAAACGAAGGTAATTTAGTGTAGTATGGGAAACAGTGGAAAAACGAAAGGTGTTATTTGGGAAGGGATATTTTGAAGGAAATCGTAATAACTAGAGTAGGATAGCAAAGGAAAATACGAGTGATTAGAATAGAAAACCAAGAAAAGGAAGCAGAAATCAAGGAAAGAGTAAGACAAGGATGCAGTCTGTCGCCCGTTCTGTTTAACTTATATATATAACAGGCCAAGAAGAAAGTTAAAACGTAATTTGGAAAAGGAATCAAACTGCAAGGAGAAGAAATAAAAACCTTACGATTCGCCTACGATATTGTAGTAATAGGAGAATCAGAAGAAGACTTGGAAACCATAATAAATGACATGAATGTAATGCTGGAGAAAGAGTTCAAGATGAGGATTAATAGAGGGAAAACCAAGGTAACTGACTGTACTTTGGGAAACGTAATAACTAGGGATGGTAGAAGTATAGTAGACATAAAGATTAGGATAGCACAGGCAAGGAAGGTTTACGCGGAAAAGAGGGATTTTCTTACGGCTAATATAAGTGCGACAATTAGGAAATCGATGCTAAAATGTTGGTATGAACGGTGGTGTAATATGGTTCGAAAGGTGGTCGATAGAAGTTGTAAAAAGAAGGGAATGAAGTGATGTGGAAGATTGAAATGGGTGGATAGAATAACTAAGAAAGTAGTTCTTAACGGAATAAGGGAAGAGCGAACAATATGGAGGATGTTGACCAAGAGCAGGGATGGATCAATAGGGACGTTTTACACCAGTCTAAGGGCTGAATACTATAAATTGTCCGAAAAAAAACTTAAACAGACATATTAATCATGCAATAAAGCTTAAAGAAGTAATTTGATTACTGGCAAAAATAGTGTAATCTGTATCAGGAAAAGAAATAGTTTAATAGGGGCTCGTGTTTCTAAATTTAAAATGCCGCGAACGGTGAAGTGAATCATTTGGCGAGGAGATTACGGCGTGAGTTTAGGAGGCTAAAGAGACGGGGGAGAAAACTTCCTCGTAGAAGCGAGTGTATTTAGGGTGGGTCATGGTCATTTCAAGGCACTGCCGACAATAACAAGCTAAGGGGAGGAAGAGGATGAAGAGAGTGGAGTGTTAATTAGGGGTGACGCGCAAAGGGGTGGCTGTCATAGTTTATGGCCGTGAAGAGGACTTACTTGCCACCCTCTTTTAGGCCTAGAGCCTCGAGTAATCCAGTGAGTCTCAGAACCGAAGGGGAGAACCACTGTAAGGGATCAAGAAACTAATACGTCACTCCGAGGAGAGAACAAAATGGAAACTCAAAGAAAACAAGTGTTGTTAGAAATTTTCGTAACGTTGTGAGACGAGGTTTTTTTCTTTCAGTTCTCCTAACGGGAATGCAAGGGATGATCCATCAACTATACCCACGGAATCCGTCGTTGACCCACGATTTACCAAAATTTAACCCCTCCCTATGTTATTAAGGAACGAAAGAGGCGACAACAAGAGAATACGTGCAGTCTCCCCTTGTTGTTGTGATAATCTGTCCTAATACCTGCCTGATGCAACCCTCCATGCTAACATATCGCGCGCAAGCCTATTCATTTCCGCATAACTAACACATTCCACAACCTCCCTAATCTGCTTAGCGGATTCAATCCTTCTGGTCTTACCCCCCACACACACTTCCCTCGTATCTTACAAACCGCAAAAAAACAAGTAGTAATTGAAACCAAAGACGTTCAACTTCACTTTTCCGATTGGGAATTTATTACATGTGGAGTTCCTCAAGGATCAATTCTTGGGCCTTTACGTTTTATTATGTACATAAACGATCTTCCAGGATACGTAAATCCTCTAAAATAGATTCTCTACGCGGATGATACAAATATAATTATTGCAGATAAAAACTTCGATAATCTGATTAAGAAAGTAGACAACGCTCTGAATGGTCTAAATATTTGGTTTAACTGGAATAAATTATCCCTCAACCTAGATAAGACTAAGATAGTTGAGTTTAGTGCTGATGCTAGGAATAGACAGACCCGTAGACAACTTCTCAGCTATTACTTGAGCCATTCCTCGGCCTTCGGATTGACGATAAATTAAAGTGTGATGACCAACCATGGCAGATCTGCTTGCTGGAGTTCAGCTTGTTATTCTCTGAGAACACTAATGCAACACGTTGGTTCACAAAAAATACGTCAAAATGGTTCATTTCGCGCATTTTCATTCAATTATGATCTATGGCGTCTCTAACTGCTCCAGGAGTAATCAAATAATTAAGGTGCAAAAGCCTGCAATTAGAATACTTTCTAGCACGAATTCTAGATCGAGTTGCAAACCTTTCTTCCAAACTTTTCCAATACTTACTTTACCAAGCCTGTATATATATTTATAAAATATTAAAGTTTGTAAAGCGGAACACTAATTTGTTTCAAACAAATGGTGAGTTTCATTACTACGCGACCAGAAGTCGTTCAGCTCTAAGGTCGGACACGCATCGCCCTTGTTCTCTCACTCTCTACACCAGAAAAGTATTCACAATTCCCCCGGGATAATTTTATACAGCAGCCTTGCTCCAGAGGTTAAAAATAGTAACTGCAAAAGCTTCATGAAGAAGAGTAAAACTTTTCTTTTACATGGCGCTGCTGCTGTTTTACTCGGTACAGGATTTTCTTATTCGTCCTTCTAGTGTTTAAATCAAGGTTCCTGCTGCTGCAAGTGTTGAATGAGCTGCTGCCAACCTTGTAAAATAGTACATCACAGATCTTTAAAATTTCTGTTCAGTTTTTTTTTGTTTCATGTATGGCGCTGCTGGAGCAAGGACAGTTTCCTGGTCCAAGTAGTTCAAAACTCCATTGCGTGTTCCTTAGTGTTTGCCTGTTTGTGTTTCCCAGTGTGTGTGTGTGAAATCGTGTGTCCGTGTTGTGTTTATATTGACTTTTGTCTATGTACATTTAATTTTATTAATTTATTTTAAGATTATTTGTCTTTAATTATGTACTTTATTTTGTTGATTTTTAATGTATGACGTATCCTATTTCCTAATCGAGGATTAATGGAAACAACATTAAATCTAAATCTCTAATGCTAATTTTGCAAGACTCTCGTGCCTTAAAACGTGGCCTGTTAATCTATATCCCCCTTCTCTTGGTCAACTTCCTCCATATTGTTCGCTCTGTCCCTATTCTGATTCTAACTTCCTCGTTCGTGATTCTATCCACCCATCTCTTTCTCCCACAACACCACATTTCAGTGGCTTTTATTCTTTTCCCTTCCTCAACTTCTACCATCCACGTTCCGCACCCATTTAACGCCACGCTCCGTACCAACATTTAGCTAGCTAAGATTTCCTTATATTCACACTTATATTACTAATAAGTAATCCTACTCGAGTTATTACGCTTCCCAAGTAGCATAAATCCTTAACTTCCATCAAAGTATCCCTTCCCAAACTAACAGCCTTTTTTATTCCACCGTTTCCCATACTACACTCCATTACCTTTGGTTTTCCTTCAATCAATCCTCATATTGAACTCTTTCTCCAGAACCGAGTACATGCCATTTATTATGGATTCCTAGTCTTCTTCTGACTCACCTAATGCTTCAATCTTGTCCGAAAAGTTTAAGGTTTTTAATTCTTTACCCTTAGTATGATTCCTTTTCCAGATTCAGTTTCAACTTTCTTCATCGCCTGTTCTATATGTAACTTAAAAAGCATGGGCCACTCCTTTTCAGATTTTTGCCTTCTTTTCTTGATGTCTCATTATAATTACTGCTGACTGTCTTCTGTAGAGGTTATGTATAAGCCTCCTTTCTCGATATTTTCTTTCCAGTGTTCTTAAAATTCCTTAATAGTGTGTTCCAATAAGAGCGAAATGTCGCAATATAAATGTAAGTATCGCAACAATGTTGTTACATCTGCAAATTAGATTCTAATCCATTGTCCCCGCTCAACTTCTAAGCTACAGGAAAAAATCTTACACCGTCGTTAACCACGAATCTGCGAGAGGAAATCATTAGCCAGTTTCTAATCGGCCGACTTTGTTGTGTTACAATTATTAATTCTACTTGACTTTCCATCCTCTAATTTACTCTGTTCGTTAATATATTGCGTGCATGAGATACTAAAGTAATTGTCTTGTATCTATAAATATGAATATGAGTAAAATTTGTTGTTGTTTTAAAAAAATCTTCTGGTATTCTTTCTGTTTTGTAGATTTTGCAAACTATCCTGAATAGCCACGATATCGTTTCTTGTCAACTCCGCTGAAATTCATTGGTCTCTGTAAATGATGAGGGGAACATTAATTAATGAATTTAATAATTGGGTTTAAATATATACATTTATTAATTGTAAACACAATAATTTTAACATGGGTAGTGCGTGTATATATTATGTACAAAAATAATGATTTAAAATGGGATTGTATTAAATTTCTCAGGGTATTAATGGTTTTGGTGTTGACCACGTGTAACAGATTTTCTGTTCGTTGACGAGCCTGAGTTGTTTTCATATGCGTCTCGCTGTAATTTCCGTGTTGTGGAACTTGAAGCGGCCGGTCGACAATAGCTGCTGCCAAATTGAGGAAACTCAGCTTTTTCCTCTTTCTTCCCTTGTTGTTAAGACCTTTCTTTCCTGCTTCCCGGACTGATCAAATCATGGTCGACCTCTCCGCTGCCACCTCACCAATCTCCTCTCTCCACCACCTTGTATCCCCAGCAATCTCTTTCTCCACCACTCTCCTTCAATCTCTTCTCTCCACCTCATTGTATCACCAGAAATCTGTCCACCACTCTCCTTCAGTCTCCTCTCGCCATCACCTTGTATCACCTGCCAAACATCTGTCCTAAAATTGTCTCCGCCAGCATGTTTGAATCCTTGTCCCCACTTATCCCACACCTATCACTACGGTGACAGGGATGGATATGCTCCAATCATATCCCTTATTTCATTTGGTGAACACACGCACCACACTGTCACCAAATTCTCAGGCAGATTAAGACATTCCGAAACCGACGACGAGGTGTCCGAGCTTTATGGTCCAGGTGTCAGCCGCAGTCCCTTTGTTATTATTCCCAGCCGCCAAGACGGCGCGCGGAGAAAACACCTGCTTCCTTCCTGGCCAGCGACTTGCTCATGCCGGAATATTTGTTATTTAAGTTCCCGTAAATAATAATAAAAATTGGACGCTGGTTCTACTGCGCTACGTCTCTTTAAAGATGTAATTCTGGAAATGGCGTAGAGCTGGTTAACTGGAGACCGGTGATTACGTTGGTGCAATTGGTTTATTGCCTTCCTTTGCTGCTTGTGCATATTAATGTAACACGTGTCTTATTAAATTATATTGCAGATGAATAAGACTGTGCAAGCCAAAAGCTATTGTATAACATGTTGACGTTTTTTATAGTGAGGAAATAAATGCAATTTTAGTTAAGTGTTTTATTAAGTAGTTTCTTAATCTTAGGCGCCAAGGACAGTTCCCGTCCGCACTATATCGTCATCGGGTTAGCCTCCCCTTAGGAAACTCCCTTCTATTCTCTCCTCGAACCTTTCCACTTTAATCGAAAATGTTGAACGGTCCCTCGTTTCCTCTCTCTCTCTCTCTCTCTCTCTCTCTCTCTCTTTCTCTATCTCTTTTTCAGTTCCCCTTTTTTCCAGCTGACAGGAGACCCTTTCCTCTTGTATTTATTTGTCAGGCTGGCGTAGTGGACTTCTCTTCTGGCCGATTAGGTCCATACATGGGGAGAGTGGAGACAGGGGAAGACAGCGACACACACACACACACACATCCACTGACCGGGGAATGGAAATGGATAATTGGTGGGCGTGGGATGGGAAAAGAGAGGAAGCGCTGCTACGGAATTATCCTGGATTGAGACTACGACTCGTCCTTAACCCAGGGTTGAGGCGTAGAGGGGTAGAGGGGGGAGAGGGGGGGTTTGTTTATCTCGTGACATCACGATGACGCCATCGGGCACGTAGGAGAGATAGGCAAATTAGTCCTTAATTGAGGAAAATCGATGGATGAGTTTAGAAATAATAACCATAAACTATAGTATGACATCGAGGAACACAAACACTTTTTTTGTGAAATATAAGGAGTAATATGTTGAGAAGTGGCATAATATTGTAAATATGGGGGGAATATTAATTAATGAATTTAATAGGGTTTAAATATATACATTTATTATATGAAAACAATAATTTTTAAATGGGACGTGTGCGTACATATTATGAACAAAAATAATTAATTAAAATGAGGTTATATTTAAGATCTCAGGGTAATTATGGTTTGTGTGTTGACCACGTGTAGCAGGTTTTGCGTTCGTTGACGAACCTCAGTTGTTTTCATATGCGTCTCGCCGTAACTTCCGTGTTGTGTAACTTGAAGCGGCCGGTCGACAATAGTACGAAGTCGTGAGGAAACTCCGATTTTTCCTCTTTCCTCACTTGTTGTTAAGACCTTTCTTCCCTGCTTCCTGAACTGATCAAAGCATGGTCCACCTCTCCAATCTGCTCTCGCCGTAACTTCTCTGCTGCCAATCTCCTTTCGCCACCACCTTGTATCACCAGCAATCTCTTTCTCCACCACTCTCCTTCTATCTCCTCTCTCCACCTCCTTGTATCACCACTCTCCTTCAATATCCTCTCAGCATCACCTTGCAAAAATCTGTCCTAAAATTGTCTCCATCAGCCTGTTTGAAATCTTGCCCTTACTTATCCGACACCTATCACTAAAGTGGCAGGGATGGATATTCTCCAATAATCTCCCTTGTTTCATTTGGAGAAAACACACGCCACCCGGTCACCAAATTCCCTGGGAGATTAAGACATTCCAAAACCGGTGACGAGGTGTCCGAGCTTCATAGTCCAAGTGTCAGCCGCAGTGCCTTTGTTTAGATTCCGAGCCGCCAAGACGGCGCGCGGAAAAACTCCTTCTTCCTTCCTGGCCAGTGACTTGCTCATGCCGGAATATTTGTTATTTAAGTTTCCGTAAATAATAATAAAAAAATTGGACCCGGGTTTTACTGCGCTACAATATTAAGAGAGGTTCCCAGTGACTGTTACACAGAAGCCCCTGACCTGTCCTCGTTGTTTTCTTCTGTCCCCACTGTTCCTTTTTCTTTTCAGAAAGCCATTATAGTTTTACTCTTCATAAGAAGTTTCAAACAAATAAATATATAAATATACATAATTGCTTAATTGTACATGTCTGTAAATTTTTAAAACAGTTTCCCTCCAAAGGCTACTGACAGCCACTGTTGTTGTTGTTGGTGTATTATTCTACTTTTTATGTTGTTATGGTTTTCAGTCCTAAGACGGGTCTGCCTCAACATTCTATGCTAAACTGTCTTGAACAAGTCTTTTCATTTTCGCATAACCACATCCTCCCTAATTTCTTAGCGTATTCCAACCTTTACCTCCCTCCTCTGTTCTTACCCCACGCACACACACTTCCCTCTAATGCAAATTTTACAAGACCCTTTTGTCTTAGGTCGTGGACTGTAAATTTATTCCTTCGCTTGGTGTACGTCCACCAAATTGTTCGCTTTTCCCCTGCTGCGCTTAGAATTTCCTCGTTAGTGATTATATCCACCCATCGCATTCTCCTATAAAACCACAATCCAAAGGCTTCTATTCTTTTCCTTCCCCAACTCCTATCATCCACGTTTTGCACCCTATATAACGCCACAGTCCACACGAACGATTTCCTAATATCCACACTTATAATACCCGTAAATAAATTCCTCTTTTTGGCGACAGCCTTCCTCTCCTGTGCTATCCTACTCTTGTTTATGTCTGTTACACTTCTGCCGTCCCTAGTTATTACGCTTCCAAAGTAGGAAAATTCTTTATCTTCCGTCAAAATAACCCGTCCCTATCTAACACCCTTTGTTATTCCACTGTTTCTCACTCCATTACCTTGGTTTTCCTTCTGATAATCCTCTTATTGAACTCTTTCCCTATGACTCCGATCATACCATTCCATATTCCGTTTTTAACTTTCTTCATTGCCTGTTCTATGTATAAACCAACATTGAACATGTTAAACTAAGAAAACTATTTTGATAATAACATGTAATGTAATGTAACAATTTGTTTTACTCATTATTCCAGTATAATGTTTATATGAAGGTGATGAAAACAGACGTTTGATGTCCGGGGAAAATATAAAAGGAAACGCATCCGAGGTACAAAAACAAAATTGGTTAGTGCTTTTTAATTTAAATGAACTATTGTCTGAGTTTAATAATACTAATAAGTATCCTGACATTAAAATTGGACAATTAAAATTCTGTGAACTAAGACCAAACATGTTTAATGGGGGTGTGATTTGTAAAGGCAACATCGGTTACCAATGGTAATTTATATAGAGTAACTACACCGTTATATGTTGAAATTATTGAGGTTCGCAAACTGATGCTTCTTCGAGAAAATAGTCTACGAAAATTGAATTATCTCCATTGGGAATGGACAATTTCGTGGTTTAGTTTTAGATTTATTGTTGCTTCCATTAATTATCGATTGACTAAATAGGATACATCATAAATTAAAGATTAAAAATGAACAAAATAAAGTAAATAATTAAAGACAAATAAACTTAAAATAAATTAGTAAAAGAAAATGTATATAGACAAAATTCAATGTAAACACAACACGGACACACGATGTCACACACACACACTGGGAAACACAAACAAGCACACACTGAGAAACACGCAATGGAGTTTTAACTACTTGGACCAGGAAGGAAACTGTCCTTGCTCCAGCAGCAGCAGCGCCATACATGAAACAAACAAACAAAAGTGCAGAAAAAACTGAATAGAATTTTTAAAGATATGTGATGTGCTATTTTACAAGGTTGGCAGCAGCTCATTCAACACTTGCAGCAGCAGGAACCTTGATTTAAATACTAGAAGGATGATTAAGAAAATACTGTACAGAGTAAAACAGCAGCAGCGCCATTTAAAAGAATAATTTTACACCTGCTTCACGAAGCTTTTGTAGTTACTATTGTTAATCTCTTGCGGAAGGCTGTTGTATAGAATTATCCCGGTGGAATTGTGAATACTTTTCTGGTGTAGAGCAAGGCGATGCTTGTCCTCAGGACCTTAGAGCTGAACTATTTCTAGTCGCGTATTCATGAAACTCGCCATTTGTTTGAAACAAATTAGTGTTTTGCTTTACAAACTTTAATATTTTATAAATATATACAGGCTTGGTAAAGTAAGTATTTGAAAACTTTTGAAGAAAGGTTTGCAACTCCTTGATCTAGAATTCGTGCTAGAAAGTATTCTAATTGCACGCTTTTGCAACTTAAATATTTCATTACTCCTGGAGCAGTTAGAGACGCCATAGATCATAATTGAATGAAAATGCGCGAAATGAACCATTTTGACGTAGTTTTTGTCAACCAACGTGTTGCATTAGTGTTCTGAGAGAATAACAAGCTGAACTCCAGCAAGCAGATCTCCAATGGATGGTCATTCCACTTTAATTTATCGTCAATCCGAAGGCCGAGGAAAGGCTCAAGCATTAGCTGAGAAGTTGTCTACGGGTCTGTCTATTAGTAGCATCAGCACTAAACTGGTACGCAGAGTACACGAAAAATTAATATGAAATTATCAAATATTGCTTTAGTTTGTAGACGTGAATGCACTTAACACGATGCAAAATTTTTTTTTTGAAAAGGATACGTCAAAACAGTCGTGGATAATTTAAAAATTCGTAGAGGACTGCAAACGCGGAAAAACGGCTACGACAAAGGTGGCGGCCATTTTTGAACCTGAAACAATATAAATTAAACAAATTCAGTTAATATAGTGTGAATAAAACCACAGAAGATTTGTCTCAATATATTTATTTTCAGATCTTTTCGGCTATAGACATTATTAACTGTAATTACAATATATATATATACAAGATTATTTATAACATGAAGATATTTTTAAAATTGGCAACAACCACATTATTCCATTTACATATCTATTTACCTGGATCTTTCCTCTTAGCGTCTTCTTTGCATATATACTATCGCACAACCATTGCGCTTGTTGTTGTTTTCCGCACTGAACCTCGTGTCGTCATAGAACTATTACCGGTACTTACTACATTAGTCAGCGCAGCTACTACGCTAGTCAACTTTCTATTATAATAATTATATTAATATAGTTTACATTTACTCTTAATATTTACTAAATCTATTTAATAATTGCTGTAATGTGTCCCCACATTACCTATTTCACTTATTTTGTTTATCACTTTATTTATGTTTTCATATATATATTCCTTCTATCAAACCTCTCTTATATTTAGATTTTTCTTTATGCAGGATTTCGAAACTTCCCACTCAGCTACATGCCCTAGTTATTTCGGATGTTCTGATAATGCTGTATTAGTTTTGGACCCTAATTTGGCATTACACTTATGGTGGGGTATATTCTTTTTTTAGCATAGTCATGCCAGTCATACCTATATAACTTAGATTACAATTTTTACAATTAATCTTATATATACAGCCTCTCATGTCTAGCTTTTTTTATCTTGTCCTTCATATTGTCTAAATTGTTATTTATTTTATTTATTGGTTTCATTTCTAATTTCACCTCATTGAAACCATTACTTTTTAATAAACCTGCTAATTTTTCAGATAGTCCTTTTATGTAACTAATACTATAATAGCTATACTTATTTTTACTTGTAATTACATTATTGTTACAAACGTCCTGTGGTTTTATTCACACTATATTAATTATATAAAGTTGTTTCCTACATTAAATATTAAAAAATTCAGTTTCGAACTGACAAAACTTGAGGGAATTCACAAACAAAATATTAATTGCGTGAAGAGTTCCCGGGATTCCAGTCGGGAATCCCGAGAATTCTTCATCCAGCATCTTTGTCTGCGTTCCCTAAAATATTAATTTTTTTTTTGAGAAGGTGCATACGGCAACCAATTTCCTTTTTCCTGGACCAGTTGGCTTTGATTGACCCCCTACTGCGAACACGGGCGCGGACATTTAAAACGATCGGAGCGCTGAATGTGACGTTTCACAAGGAAAATGAAAAGGGGAAATACCGGTTTGAAGTGAAATTAGAAAGTGACCGATGCAACGGCCGACCATATCCACTCAAAAATAGCAATTTACAAGAATATAAGATGGTTGCTTCCTGTGATGGCTGGTGTATATATGCTCATGTTCTATACAGCACATCAATTAATTTTGCAATTTTAAGAAATTCTAAAATAAGAGTATTTTAAAAGCGTGAATTTCTGCTTCAATTTCGAAGACTTCAAACTTTCCGCTTTGCAGCGCGCTTCCCTCTCGTGTATGTCAAATTATCACCCCATATCACTGTTGCCAGTATTATCAAAAACTTTTGAAAGAGAAGTATACAACAGAGTTATAAAACATCTGAACAAACACAATTTACTCACCGATTCACAGTTTGGGTTTAGAAAAGGATATTCAACCGAGAAAGCGATCTTTACTCTTTTAGACGACATAGTAGAAGAATTGAATAAAAAATATCACCCATTAGGTATATTCTGTGACTTAAGTAAAGCTTTTGATTGTGTAGACCATAGAATATTGCTAGAAAAACTTAGATACTATGGAATAACAGGAACTTCATTTTCTTGGTTTAATTCATACTTACAGAATAGAATGCAAAGAGTAGTATTAAAAGACTCGTGCACAAGTGAATTACATAAATCAGATTGGGGAATTATTAAAACTGGGGTCCCACAGGGATCAGTATTAGGGCCATTATTATTCCTTATATATATATATATATATATATATATATATATATATATAAATGATCTTCTTATTGCCATAGATTCAACTTCTAAAGCTATCCTCTTTGCAGATGATACTAGTGTAATAGTAAAAAGTAACAAAGACACACTAGAAGTTGCAAGTAACAATAATTTAACTAACCTGCTAACATGGTTTAATGTGAACGGACTAACAAATAACTGTGACAAAACACATTTCATGCAACTTCACACACACTCAACACACAACTTTACAATCTATAACACTTAAATACGACAACAGCAAAAATGTAAATTCTTAGGTCTCTTAGTAAATAATAAATTAAATTGGACTGATCATATTAATCAATTACTTAAGAAACTCAGCTCAGCTACATGTGATGCTGTCAGAGCAATGTCCTTCCACCTTCAGTGATTTAAAAACAAGAAAATTTGTATACTTTGCATATTTTCATTGTGTTATATCATATGGTATTATATTTTGTGGCAACTCAGTCGGCATAGATAAGATTTTTATTAGTCAAAAACGTGTTATTAGAGCAATATGTCAGGCAGGTTTCCTCACCTACTTATTACAGAACTCTGTTCAAAAAGTTAGGTATTTTCACTTTAACGTGTTATTTGTAATCACAAATAAGCACTTATTTTTGAATAATTCTGATATTCATCCCTTCAATACAAGGAGCAAAAATAATCTATATAAAAAATGTAAAACATTGTCAATTGCACAGAAAGGTGTGCATTATTCAGGGATATCCATCTTCAACAGACTATAGCCCCACAGAATTAAACAGTTGTCCGATAATCAAGGTAAATTTAAGACTGAATTATGCTCATTTTTGCTTAGCCACTCCTTCTATTCAATAAAGGAATTTATAGAAGAATCGGAGAAGAGTAATTAATTAATTAGTTTATAATAGTTTATAATACAAAAATTTGTTATAAGTATATTTTTCTTTTATACAATAAAATAATGTAATAAATGTACACAGCCCCTGACCCATTCCACATCCTTGAAGCTTAGCTTCTTTACAGGATCTACGGAATATGATTATTATTCTTATTATTGGCTACATTATTCATAGCACGATATTTCTTGTCTGCTCACTTAAAATGAGCTACCAAACGCAGATCGCCGTCAGAGTGAGCCTGAAGGCTGACACAGCTTCATCAGGAGATAGTTTTGAATTTTTTTTATTTGACAAATTAATAGAAAGATTACTGTTTTTTTGCACTGGTGGTTTATTTGGTTTAATCAAAATTTATTAAAAATAAAATACGTTTAACAGGCGTAATTTCGAAGACTAATCCCATAATATGTGACTTTTTCCCTAAAGTTAACTTCCTTTATTTAATATATGTACTAAGTAAAAATACTGCTGCGTTAAGATTTAGCGCCAATATGGTTAAACATTTTTACCATATTAAAATTTCTTTTCTATTACACGTGATTCAGACGAAATTACAAATGTAGCAGCATTTCACAGGTCGTGGAGGTACTTGCAACACTGTACATTTTGTAATATTATGAATATTTTTTATCCTCCAAAAATTTGTCTTGGGGGGGGGGTGATGTAGCACATATAACTTTAAATACTCACGAACTGCCTCTGGTTGCTTCCGTTTGAATGCTGGATTTTTTTTTATTTTTTTTTTCACCGCCTATCTATTTATGCGTTCTGCAATGGCAGCGTGTCGTATAAGTTGCTAGCCTTACAGGCGCAACTGGTGCACTTATCTGGCTAATATAGAGTGCACAAAATCTTGAAAACAGCGGAAAATAGACTATATTCGCTAAGTAGAAAGATTTATAAAAGGTGAAGTATTGGTTAGTCGATAAATACTAGTTTCCCAAAAATAATTTTTTGAATTATTTAATAAAAATGATCGTGACTAAAATAACGAATCTTCAAAAATCCACCAAAATAATCAAATATACATTAATTGTATATATTTTAATGGATTACCCTGACAATTTATTAATTATTCATTAAACGGTATTTTGCGATACATTTTTATAAGAAAAAACTTAACTTTTGGGCGTTAGTGCACGCAGATCCAGTCGTTTCCTCGATATTGGAATTTAATAAATTTTAGGGCGTCAGGTATTTTTTGTTCATGAAAACACCAAAAGATCAATTTAATAGTTTAATTTTAATCACAGCACAAAGTTGGTAATCTACAGGACGTGGTCACTCATTCATTCCTCGCTAGAAACTCTCAAAATTAGTCGACGTAATTTAATTAAACACTAGACGAAAATTTAAAAATACTTCCCGGCGCATCACAACCTAAATCTGGGGTTGATTAGATAGCCTTTCATTGTCACGTGGCTGCAAGGACTCGTGGACCGCAGCACCTGCTTCTAAGAGAACATTCTGGCCTAGGAGTACCCTGTACGCTTCCGCTTTCGTCAGCCACGCGACAATACGTCTCCCCGACGACAATAATGATGACTGTCTGTCTGTGTCGTGGCGCCGCGAAACTTGCTCAACAGGTCAACAGCGACTCGCAAGCTACAATGCTGTTCGTATATTGTTTTTTTACCTTGGACTGTAACTTAACATGTTACATTATATATATGATGTTTTATATATTTTATATGATTATTTGACAACGTACCAGTCCAAACTGTTGGCAATAGAGAAAAAATAAATAAATTCACAACCGGAAGAAAAACGGGGAGGTCTCCATGCCGTGATCCGCCTGCTACCAACCACAACACGAGACTCGAGACACCTGTGCTGGCATCTGGTAGAGAGGCGTGCCACGTGTTAAACCGTGAAGAATTTGCCCAACTGGTCTACCCGATAAGAAACCGGAACACCACAGTTGAACACAGCTTTCGGGAGTTATTGCAAGCTTTATGCGGTTCTGTCACACGTTGTGACTCCGTCTGTTCTTTATGGTGTAGTGTTCTACGGTACACGAGGCTCTCAACCCTCCAAAATCTGCTCCTCCGAAGGTAGGCCCATCGACAGTCTCACAAAAAGTGATTCACGCTCAATGTTATGCGATCAATTGTGGGGCGACTTTCCACCCGCCCCGTCAACCTATGGGCCATGTTGGATAATCAGACAACACTTCAGTTGTGAAGACGTAATGGGACTTTTACACTTTGTCTGGTAAATATTCCTCTTTCCGCTGTCGTTGTTAACAAACGCTCAACCCTCGACTCCTGCTACGGAATATTCCACGTTCTCCGTGTTTGTGCGATATGGAGCTAAAAGAACTCTTCTAACCATTCACATAATATCCTGCTCAAGCTGGGTATTTATTCTTTCTCTACAAACAAGGAGAAAAAATGAGAATGGCGGTAAAAAAATATGGTCCTTGGCTTATCTGCAACTATTTGTCAAAAGCAGTTACAAACCATTTCTCTCTCTCTCCCTTAATGGCGGCAATCTGTTTGGAAGGGGTCGGGGCTTGTGTGAGTGTTGGTGGAGATAGCGGTAGTTTCCCTCCCTCGCACCTGAACGTCTCATTAAGGATTCTGAAAGGGTTGTTGGACGTAGGGAGAGGGAGAGAACCACGTGCAGCCAGTCACCTACACAATCGTGAAACGGAAGAGAATGTACGTATCACTATAATAAATTCCGGTAGTATTAAGAGAGAAAATTCGTGATAAACATGGAGAGAAATAATATTTGGTAATACATAAATGGTTTTTTTTGGGTAACAGGCTACATGAGGGTGATCCTGAAACAGGCAACTCCCCTTTAATAGCATAGGAAGGGAATTGAAAAGGGGGGATGCGGAAGGAGGTAGAGCAAGGTAGCCAAGAGTTAACTAGGGCCCCCGGGCTATGGTTTAAGCTATATCATGGCTGTTCAGGATTGATTGCAAAATCTGCGAAACAGAAAGAAGAGCACATGATTTTAGTAAAAACATATTTATACCCTTCCTGGAGAGGACCGGGGCTGATAGATGCAGGACAAATAGTTTAGTATCTCATGCGTGCGAAATATTAACGAAAATAGTTGGAACGTCAAATATTATGCAACATAGGAGAAGATCAGTTTCGTTTTAGGAAAAAATGTAGAGACAAAACAAGGAGTATTGGCTTTGAGGTTAATTTTAGAAGACACGATAAGAAAAAAACAGGCCTACGTTCACATGGCATTTAGAGATTTAGAAAAGGCGTTTGATAATGTGAACTCTAACAAACTGTTCCGTATTTTGAAGAGAAAGGAGTCTAATACGTAACTTATACAGCAGACAGGCAGCAGTAATTAGAATAGAAAACCAACAAGGGAAAGCAGAAAACACGAATGGAGTGACGCAAGGAGGCAATCCTTTGCTCATCATATTTAACTTATATATAGAACAGGGGATGAGGTATTTTAAAACTATGGAAAAGCAATCACGCTGCAAGGAGGAGAAGTGAAATCCCTAAGCTTTGCCTATGATATTTTAGTATTAGGGGAGTCAGAAGAAGACTTGGAAACCATAATGATGAACGGGGTCCGGAGTAAGTGTTCAATAAAAGGATTAATAGAGGGAAAACAAATGTAATGGATTTGAGTGTGGGAAACAATGGAATAATTAAACCTGTTAGATTGGGAAGAGATATTTTGACGGAAGTTAAGGAATTCTGTTACTTGGGAAGCAAAATAACTGGAGTAGGATAGCACAGGCAATGAATAAATTTACTGTCGGGTAATACAAATACGAATATTAGGCAAACGTTGCCGAAATGTTCGTATGGAATGTTTCCTAATATTGGTGCGAAACGTTGACGATAAGAGTTGCGGAAAGGAAAAGAATAGAAGCCTTTATGCTGGCAATAAGATGGTGGATAGAATCACAAACGTGGAAGATCTCAACATTTTAGAAGACAAGATAACGAAATACGGGCCGACGTTTATGGTATTTGTAGATTCAAAAAAAGCGTTTGATAATGTGAACTGGAACAAACCATTTAAGGATTTTTAAGCGAACTGGAAGAAAATATTGAGAAAGGAGGCTCATACATAACCTCTACAGAAGACAGGACGCAGTAATTAGAATAAAAGATCAAAGAAGAAAGCCGTAATCAAGAAAGGAGTAAGACAAGGATGCAGCAGTCTGTCGCCCATGCTGTTTAACTTATACATAGAACAGGCTATTAAGGAAGTTAAAACGGAAAAATGAAAAGAGGAATAATACCGCTAGGAATAAGAACCCTAATCTTTGCCGTTGATATTGTAGTATTAAGGGAGTCAGAAGAAGACTTGGAAACCATAATAAATGTCATGAACGGGGTCCTGGAGAAAGAGTTCAATATGAATATTAATAGAGGGAAAATCAAGAGTAGTTTCGGAAACAGTGGAATAGCAAAGGCTGTTAGATTGGGTGGGGATATTTTGACAGAAGTTAAGGAAATCTGCTACTTGGGAATCGAAATAACTAGGGGTGGTTGAAGTATAGTATAAATAAGGAGTAGGATAGCAAAGACAAGGAAGGCTTTCGCGAAAAAGAGGAATTTACTTATGAATATAAAGAAGTTTGAGTATTAGGAAATGTTGGAATGGAGAGAGAGAATTAGTGAGGAAATAGTCCGCGTGACCCAAATAATCCTTAACGTGGTTCAAATGCAGATGTATAGATGCATTCGAACTCATAAAAAAACCGATCAGTTATTCAATCTATATATATCAGAATCAAATAATTGTCTAAGGGACCGGCTACATTTGCGGGTTTAAATGATCCGTGCCACCCCGGGGCTTAGCTTCACCTCCTAAAATAGAACTGACCAATGTAAAAGCCTTTAGAAGCGGTTCTCCGTTCGTGACGTACGTCATTCGTCATTAGCAAATGACATCACAAGTGACTTAAGCCAATGAACGCGCCGCCAAACTGTTGCATAAAGAACGTCGACACATCACACACGTCACGTCGTGCATTATCAGTGCTCATGTCTGTCGACGTGTCACGGCAACTGTGGGACGTTAGTTGATGGCCTTTCCTTGCAATCAGCGCCACTCTGGCGAACCAGGTGCGGACGAGTTCTTGTGGCGCGTCCATTATTTATACAAGTTATACCCCAACTACTTTGCCGAGAGGAAAAAAAACTACCAAAAATTCAGAAGAATTATGGATAAAAAAGAAAAAGCATAAAGGTGAAAGGAATATCTAGAAGACCTGTATCATAATGGTGGAAGTCTAGATCAGTTATGACGAATATTTAGGGGGAAAAAATTTTAAGGTCAAAGTTTGATACGGCGCTGAAAGACCTGATTTATAACACAGCGCCAGGAATTGATAACATTCCAGCAGAGTTGTTTAGAGCATCGAGCAAAGAAGCAGTCTCCTGGTTCTTTGAGATAGTTTGCAAAATATACGAAACATGAAGAATCCAAAAAGAATTAGTAAAAACATAATTATACCCATAGCGAATAAGGCTGGGGCTGATAGGTGGGAACAGCACAGAACAATTAGTTTAGAATCCCATGCATGCAAAATATTAACGAAAACAGTATAAAGGAGAGAGCGGAACGTGAAATAGAATGCGAGTTA
The DNA here is from genome assembly GCA_034510155.1 of Eucriotettix oculatus. NCBI lineage: Eukaryota > Metazoa > Arthropoda > Insecta > Orthoptera > Tetrigidae > Eucriotettix > Eucriotettix oculatus. The sequence goes on along the minus strand of CM067377.1, from coordinate 217,190,374 downwards.
GGAGCAGATTAGTTTGGTATTAGGAAGAATGTATGGGAAAAGAGAAGCAATATTGACTTTGCGATTAATTTTAGAAGACAGGATACGAAAAAACCGGCCGACGTTCATGGCGTTCATAGATTTAGAAAAAGCGTTCTGTAATGTGAACTGGAAGACGCTATTAAGGATTTGGAAGACAACTAGAATAAAATATCGTGAAAGGAGGCTTATATATAACCTCTACAGAAGACAGGCAGCAGTAATTAGAATAGAAAACCGAGAAAAGGAGCAGAAATCAAGGAAAGAGTAAGACAAGGATGCAGTCTTTCGCCCGTTCTGTTTAACTTACGTATAGAACAGGCCAAGAAGAAAGTTAAAACGGAATATGTAACAGGGATCAAAGTGCAAAGAGAAAAAATAAAAACCTTACGCTTCGCCGACGATATTGTAGTAATAGGAGAATCAGAAGGAGACTTGGAAATTATAATAAATGACATGAATGTAATCCTGGAGAAAGAGTTCAAGATGAGTATTAATGGAGGGTAAACCAAGGTAATATGCATGCGAAACGTGGACGATAGAAATTGGGGAAAAGGAAAAGAATAGAAACCTTTGAAATGTGGTGCTATAGGCGAATGCTGAAAACCAGATGGGTGGATAGAATCACAAACGAGGAAGTTCTAAACAGAATAGGGGAAAAGCGAACAATATGAAGGACGTTGACTAAGAGAAGGGATAGATTAATAGGCCACGTTTTAAGAGACGAAGGTCTTGTAAAATTAGCATTCGAGGGAACATGATAAGCAGATTAGGGAGGATGTGCTAGTGATAAGTAAATGAGAAGGCTTCCGCAAGATAGGTTAGCATGGAGGGTTGAATCATATCAGTCTCAGTAGTGAATACCATAACAACAATCCCAACTAATTGGGACCATCTGTAGTTTGTATAATCTGTTGTTCGAATAATGAAAGCTTTAATGTTATCAGGGATAGAAATATATATATATATATATATAATATTCATACATCGGCTTTTTACCCTCTATTTTCTGTATTTATTTTTAAAGAGATAAAAATGCTTGTCTGACGGTTATTTTATGACCAGCAAACTGTGGGGTGTGCTCTTGGTTCGATTCTGGTTGGATGTTAAAATGAATCCCAACCTCTCGACCAGAGTAACCATTCCGACGGAGTGTGGTTATTATATAAATATATGTAATTATTATAGTGAGGAATTATTCTAGCGACTATAAATGTCGGAAGTAGAAGGAAATCAATCTTGACCTTTAGTAAAGAGTAGATTGGCATTTCGAGCATCTATCAAGAAAGCGGCAAAACTGGTCGGCTGTTCGTGTACTACTGTCGTGAGCATCTATGGCAAGCGTTTGAAGGACGGTTAAATAATGAACAGACTACAATGTTTTTAACGTCCATACGTCATCAAATAACGTGGAAGTCTTTGCGTAATCTATTAAGAAATGCAGTATTCACCTCCTGGGGAACATTTTTTTCCCGTGGGACCTGAAATATTGATCGATTGCATGAACAAAGCTGAGAACTGCCAACCGGCATCTTTTATTGATTTTCCCGACAGCGATGACATCTTCCACTCTCAGAATCGAGCTGCAGATGATTTGAAGAACATCATATCCATCTCTTGGGTCACCGAAGTCAACTGAGCAGTATTATAAGAAACTTTCGTGGTATGTAGTGGATGGATGCCACCGAAATCCTGCCAACGACTTGTCTAATTAAGACAATTCTATTTACGGAAAACGTAGATTTTCCCGACGAAGATGCAGAATAAAGACTTACCCGCATTCCAGTCGGATGATGCAGTTTGTAGTTCACAACGTTTCCATGGGTGACACCGCAATCATCTTCGGGTTAAGTGCCGTAAAATTCAGGAATGGTAGTTTAAATAGTCGCGTTTGGATTATCTTGCCCAATCAGGTGGGGAGGGTCTTTCTGCCTAGTCCAATCAAGGGTTTCCTGGCTACTACACTTACTATGTTATGACGAACGTAATTTTGGTAGTATTATTGAGATAGAGAGGGGGAGAGGAGAAAGAGGAGAGAGGGAGAGGGAGGGAGGGGGAAAGAGAGGTAGAGAGAGGGAGAGAGAGGGAGAGGGGGATGAGTGGGAGAGAGAGGGAGAGAGAGGGAGAGAGATTGAGAGGGATGGAGAGAGTGGGGGAAGAGGGAGAGAGAGGGAGAGGGAGAGAGGGAGGGAGAGGGAGGGAGAGGGAGGGAGGGAGAGGGAGAAGCACTGGAGGTGCGATTACTTTGATACCGTGTTATAATTATCTGTTGTGAAGTGGAACGAATGAGGAATTTATTCTCCAAGCAATAGTTTACATGCGCCAGAAATTCGAAGTAACTTCATTCGTTGCATCACGAATCTCTGTGCACGTTATGAAAGCAGTGATTTGATTCCAGATGATTCCCTGTTTCCCCCTGGGCCATGTGTTATGCAGATTTCCCATTAGCGTCTACAGCCGCCGGTAACTTTGCACCGCCCCCAGGGGGGTGGGGGATGGGAATCTGTAACGTCACACTCCCGTGATACAGCAGGGAGGGCGCAACATTAATACTCGTGACTCGACGGGGATGGGAAGGGGGAAGGAAGCGGCAAGTGCGTTCATGAAGCCACTGTATACTTCTTCTTCTTCTTCCAATGGCTCAACAGCCCTCTTGAGGCGACTACGGTCTGTTTGGGCTGATAGGTGCTCAGTTTATCAATTCCCGGACATCGAGACCTTGTTGACACAAATATTCGCGCCCATGCTAGGATTCGAACCCGGGTGAGGCAGCAACTAGAGGCTAGCCACTACACCACTGGGGCTCGGCTACTGTCAAAATACTAGAGCCCTGGGTTTGAAGCCTCGCTACTGTGCCCATTACGATTAACCTTGTGGTGTTTAGTCTTTGTTTGCACCTCAACAATATTATTATAACAAGGAATTGTTAAATAATAAAAAGAGTATATTTAATTTGAATGTATTCCATTTAATCATGATGATATTACATTACAATATTTCCAAAAGAAATATAACTCAAATTAAGTTTTAGTAAAAAATATAAATTTACGAATATCAAATTGACTCAGTCGGTAAAGCAAAAAAGAATCTATGCAGCTCCTAAACAGCGGCTGCTCCCGGGAACGCGGGTGACGAACGATGTAAGTGAAATAAAAATCACGAATCAACGAGAATGGTTTATTTGGAAAAGCCGGGAAAAATACCGTTCACAGATGTTCTGCCTGGTGACGTCGTTCTTGGTTTGCCGTTACCCGGATGTTCCTTTGCTGGATCACGTCTTCTAGATCCTCTAGTGCCTCTTCTTCAAGTTAAATCTCCATCAAATGTTATCTTTTTGTTTTCCGTACTCCCATCAAATGAATCTTCTTTGTCATAACATGCCGAATTTAACTCTTACGCATGTTGCTTCTTCAGCCACTGCTCTCTCTCTCTCTCTCTCTCATCCCGTCTTTCTCAGGATAGATCCCGGGACCAACTGTTCAAATACAATGCACTCCAGGCAATAAATAATGTTGTAAACGGCGACGTTTCCCGCCTACTCGGCCTCACAAAACCACCCTCGTGTTTCGTCCTGCTGTACGGGAATACCAAAATCTCAAACATTTTTGCTTTACCGCTTAAATGTAGGGGCCATGAGTCACCACAACCTACTTCATAGCAAAAGCTCTCATTTATTCCAGAGTTTAATGCCATTTTATGATATGTAAAATATAAAAAAGATTTGAAACATTTTATACTTTGGTTTTGGCAAAGAAACTGAAAAAAGTCAGGTTTTTTTTGCTATATCTTTCATATAGCTCGACTATGACTACTTATAGATTTCAAACTGTTGCTTTAAATGGCCTTTAAATTTAGCAGAAGATAGTTCAAATCCTTCCAAACTTATCCGCAATGTTTGAATCATCTGTGTGTCTTTCACGTTGCCTTAAACGTTGATAAGTTGCCAGTATTGCTATATGGTAATATAGTGTTGTGTTATTTGCATCGATTTCCTGGTGTAGCAATTTTAATGTCCAGTAGTGTACATCAACGTCCACCGTGTCGAAGTCAGTTCAACATTCGAGGACGGTTAAGTGATTTTCTTATAGTTGCAGTTTCCAAATTCAGATTTCAAGGAACGGGGGGAAGAGAAAGAAATAGAGAAAGATAATGAGGGAGATGGACTGAGATAGTGAGATATAAGGAGAGATGGAGAGAGGTATAGAGATGGACAGGGATAGAGATAGAGAGGGATGGTGAGAGATGGAGGGAGATATAGAGATAGAGAGGGATACAGAGAGATATACAGAGGTAGAGACGAATAGAGAGGGACATGGAGAAGGATAGACAGAGATATAGAGAGATATAGAGAGAGATAGAGAGGGATAGAGAAGTGTAAAGGGCTAGATAAAGAGAAGAGACATGGACAATGAAAGAGATATAGATAGAGATAAATAGAGAGTGATAGAAATAGAGGTAGAGAGATATAGGGAGATAGAGAGTAATCATCTGCCGCTGCCGTTGGAAGTATCAATGTGCGCGAAGAGAATCTGTAATACTAGGATGAAGTCTAATAAATGTATGTGTTAGTGATCCGGATAACGTCAATAACGAAAGTAAGTTATGGAGTTACATTGGTATGTAAGGGGATGCAAAACCCTCAGTGAGTGTTAGGAAATCTCTCTCTCTCTCTCTCTCTCTCTCTCTCTCTCTATGCTTCTGAAGAAAGTTGCACTAACAGAAATGAAGAGGAGAGCATCAGTATTCGGAGCAAAAGCCTCATGCTTGGATCTCACTGTAAACCCTACACGGCCAGACTATCTTATCGTGGCAATTTAATAGACGGCAGCCATATTTAATTCGGAATGGAGACATAAAACTCCACGAGGGAGGGAGAGGAAGGAAGACGGCGGGAGGGGTTGCTGATGTATCCTCTCTCATTTGTACAGAGAGAGAGAAAGAGAAAGAGAGAGAAGAGAGGGAGAAGAGAAAGACGAGAGAGGGAAGAGAGAGGGAAGAGAGAGGGAAGAGACAGTGTAGAGAGAGAAGAGAGGAGGGAGGGGGAAGACAGAGAGAGAAGAGAGAGGGAAGAGATTGAAGAGAGAGGGGGAAGAGAGAGAAGAGGGAAGCGAGAAGAGAAAGAGAAGAGAGGGAGGAAATCGAGAGAGAAGAGAATATACGAGAGAGAGAGACTGATATAAGACTGGGAAAGATGAAAAAGAAAGAAACAAACGACAAATTGCTGCGATGCACGTCAACGACATTCGTAAATATGCAGTAGAAACGACGAGGTTCACGGATCAGGGTCCCACAGACAGTCTATTTTATGTAACTATTGCGTGATACGTCTTCATGTCCCGCATTTTATAAGGCTTATCGATTTCTTGTAAAATAATGACTACCCCCAACGAGTTTTATGAGTTGTTGGGTTGATGTAATATAACATTTCTACGTCGCTGCTGGACGCTTGTCTGGACGCCACGATTCTTGGCCCCGCTAAGCATTTCTGGGACAGCCATTTTACTGGAGGTGGTTGCTATTAGAACCGCCGACAGCTAGATGATCAACAGAGATTTAGGATTTAACGTGACATATGTACACACGTTACCGCGCATTTCTTTTCTTTTCAAATATAGTATTAATTCGCGCGGAAGCAACGTCTCTGGTATTATGTTGGCAATATCCCTGGTTGTAAACAGAAATATCTTTGGCTTCGCGAATGTCATTTACGTTTATTATCATTTTTTGCGTGATTTAAATTAAATTAAAAGTGTAACGTTAATATACGTGTGATGTTAAATTGTTGACCACAAAGTATCAGCATCTTCCTCGGGAAACTCTGCTCTCTCTCTCACACACACACTCTTCGCAATACAATTTTCGTAATTAGACAGGTCGTTGGGCAGGATTTCGGTGGTATCGGTTCACTAAATACCATGTACGTTCCTTATCCCTCAACCTAGATAAGACTAAGTTAGTTGAGTTTATTGCTGATGCTAGGAATAGACAGACCCGTAGACAACTTCTCAGCTAATGCTTGAGCCTTTCCTCGGCCTTCGGATTGACGATAAATTAAAGTGGAATGACCATCCATGGGAGATCTGCTTGCTGGAGTCCAGCTTGTTATTCTCTCAGAACACTAATGCAACACGTTGGTTCACAAAAACTACGTCATAATGGTTTATTTCACGTATTTCCATTCAATTATGATCTATGGCGTCTCTAACTGCTCCAGGAGTAATGAAATATTTAAGTTGCAAAAGCGTGCAATTAGAATACTTTCTAGCACGAATTATAGATCAAGTAGTTGCAAACCTTTCTTTAAATACTTACTTTACAAAGCCTATATATATTTATGAAATATTAAAGTTTGTAAAGCGAAACACTAATTTGTTTCAAACAAATGGGGAGTTCCATGAATGCGCGACCAGAAATCCTTCCACCAGAGGTTAAAAATAGTAACTACAAAAGCTTCGTGAAGCAGAGTAAAACTATTCTTTTAAATGGTGCTGCTGCTGCGGTTTTACTCGGTACAGTATTTTCTTATTCGTCCTTCTAGTATTTAAAATCATGGTTCTTGCTGCTCCAAGTGTTGAATGAGCTGCTGCCAACCTTGTAAAATAGCACATCACATATCTTTAAAATTTCTATTAAGTTTTTTCTGCACCTTTGTTTGTTTCATGTATGGCGCTGCTGCTGCTGGAGCAAGGACAGTTTCCTGGTCCAAGTAGTTCCAAACTCCATTGCGTGTTCCTCATTGTGTGCTTGTTTGTGTTTCCCAGTGTGTGTGTGTGACATCGTGTGTCCCTGGTGTTGTGTTTATATTGACTTTTGTCTATATACACTTTCTTTTATTAATTTATTTTAAGATTATTTGTCTTTAATTACGTACTTTATTTTGTTCGTTTTTAATTTTTACGTATGACGTATCCTATTTCCTCAATCGGGGACTAATGGAAACAACAATAAATTTAAATCTATAATACTGATCAGTTGACTTCGGTGAGCTAAGAGAAGAAAGTGATTCTCTTCAAAACCAATTATGACGGTGGAAGGTGTCATCGCTGTAGATAAAAGCACTAGTTGATGCCGGTTGGTAGTTCTCAGCTTTGCTGGTGCCTTCGAACCATACGACAGGCTCCACGGAAAGCTGTGTGAATGGAAGAATGTTGCCGTTTGCGTGGAAATCGGCAACACGGTTCCGTTCATCATACTGCAAGGAGAAGAAATAAAATCCCTACTCTTTGTCAATGATATTGTAGTATTAGGGGAGTCAGAAGAAGACTTGGAAACCATAATATATGGTATGAACAAGGTCCTGATGGGTAAGAACATCAAAATTAATAGAGGGAAAACCAATGCGATGGAGTTTAGTGTGGGAAATAGTGTAATAACTAAGGCTGTTAGATTGAGAAGAGATATTTTGAAAGAAGTTAAGGAATTCCGCTACTTGTGAAGAGTAATAATAATAAGAGTAAGACAGAAGAGGCAAGGAAGGCCTTCGCAAAAGACGGGTAATATTATCATGAATACTTGGAAATCATCGGTAAAAATATTAGTATGGATCGTGGCGTCATATGGGTTGTAAACGTGGACGGTAGGATTTCGGGAAAGGAAATCAATATAAGCCTTTGAAATGTGATGGTATAAAGTTAAAAATGTTAATATAACCACAACTAAGAAGGCTGGGGCTGATAGATCCAGGACAATTAGTTTAGTATCACATGCATGTAAAACATTAACGAAACTAGTTTATTGAAGGATGTAACGAAAAACAGAATGCGAGTTAGGAGAAGTTCAGTTTAACTTTAGGGAGAATGTAGGGACAACACAAGAAATATTAATTTTGCGGCTACTTTTTGAAGACAGGATAAGTGAAAACCTTACACTTTGCCGAAGAAATTGTGTTATTAGACAAAGGGGAAAAATATTTGAAAACAACAATAAACGGCATGAACGTGGTACTTAAGAAAGAGAACTATATCAGGATAGAGTGAAAAACCAAAGAGACGTAGTTTAGTGTCGGAAATAGTGGAATAACTAAGGTGCTTTTATTAGGAAGGCATATTTTGAAAGAAATTAAGGAATTAGTGGTTTTCGGAAGCGTAATAACTTGAGTAGGATAGCACATGCAAGGAAGGAATTTAATTAAGGGTAATATAAGTGTGAATATAAGTGTGGATATTAGGAAATAGTTGCTAAAAATTTTCGTATTGAGTCTGGCGTTATATGGGTACGAAACGTGGACGATAGGACATTCAGAAAGGAAAATAATGTAAATCTTTGAAATGTAGTGCTGTAGGAGAATAAGATGGGTGGATAAAATCACTAACGAGCTAGTTATTTACAGATTAGGGGAAGAGCGAACAATAAGGAGGACGTTGACCTAGAGAAAGGGATGGATTAATAGGCCACTTTAAGACATGAAGATCTATCTTAGTATTAGAGGTAAGTGTGTAGGGTAATAACAGAAGATGGAGGCTAATGATGGAATGCGCTAAGCAGATTAGGTATGATGTAGGATGTGCTAGTTATTCGGAATTTAAAAGGCTTGTTTTAGTTATGTTAACGTGGAGGGTTGCATCAGACCAGCCTAAAGACTGGACACCGCAACATCAACATTCTTTAACCTGACTTCAACCACTTTCCACAGATTCTCACGACAGTTGTACACCAACAGCCGACCTGTTTTTCCGCTACCCTCTATAAAATTTACTTCAATAAATTGATTGGTTTCTACGTCCAACAACTATTGTTGCTAGAATAATTCCTTAGTGCAATAACACACACACACACACACACACACACGCACACACACACACACACACACACACACACATATATATATATATATATATATATATATATATATATATATATCTAAATTATTATTATTGAATATCTGCAAATCAATATTCTGATTAATAAACGTAGTCGTAACATGTGAATTCCACTAGAAAAATATAAGGAATCCCAGCACTGTCTGCTTATATTTATCAAGGACAGATATTATTTTGAAAAAAAAATATAACTTTTATAGAATCCCAATTATTTCTACCTTTGAACAGAATGGAGATTTCGATCTCTACTCAGATGATATTAATCAATTCTCTGGAAGAAAATCTATTCATCCTCATGCTGAGTTCCGTCATGCACCAGTTATACATTATAAATCCATCTTTATAAAGCAAGACAGAATAACGGACGTAACTCAGAATTTATTTCGCAGAATCGATTAGTATCATCTCACTACAGATTGGAAACTCATGTATGTTCTAATTTTATAAATAACTTTGACCGTACAGGGGTGAAATTGTTTATTTGTACAAATTGAATCACATTCAACAAGACATTCATATCGATTTTTAATCGATGAAATACAAAAACGACCAGCTATATATTAAACAGGCAAATTTTTAACTTCAGAAGCAGAGATTTATATCTGGGAATCCATGATCGAAATTTGTAGAAAACGTCTACACAAACGAAAAGAAGTCTACGCAAGTTTATTTAGTTTTAGTTTTAAAGTGTCATATTTATTTTATTGGAAAGAATAATATTGATAAATGAACACACTAATAGCAGAATTTATACAATTTTATTTTTTCACTGTCCTTTATCCTCCAGCACGAAATAATAGTGAATTCCACTAGGAAAATGAGATGAAGTAAACTGAATCAAAATGAACTTATGATACGCACTCGACTCTATGTAAATCTCATGGGTTTTGTAAGCAAATAAACCCAGACCCCAACTGCAAGTGTGAAAAAATATAAAATCTTATTGTACACTGGTTCAGAAGTTAGAAGATCATCTTCCATGGTCTCAGGCTGTCTGTCTGTCACTATGATAACTCGTACGCGCCGCTGTAAGTATCAACTAACTTTTATCCCTTGTGAAATCAGATTTAGTGGCTAGATAAGTGTATAATTTGGCTTATCGATACAACAACTTGAAACCAACCATGTAGTGGTTTGATCTATATATAGTATTGAAGACGTTCGTTCTCATATCTGTTCAAGCCAAAGTCACCACAAAAAATTGTCGCGGCTAGTTTTTGGGGCCAAATATTCATCAGCAAAATACCTATACGCAACATAATTTGTAAATGTAAATAATAATGTTTAGTTAAAAAAATTCGGGTCTCAATGCTGCAATTTGGAGTAGAGTGATGCTAAAAACAATGAGAAAACCTGGCACTTAAAATATTCGTGTTTGTTTCTGCTGTTTTTAACGACGAAAGAGAATCCAAAGACATTTATTTTCTACTAGTTCCATGTGTGAAATTAAGTGAAATCTTATTAATAGTGGAAATCCAGCAGTGTGCCTTGTACCGACTGTCAACAATGGCCCAAGTCGCTTCCCATGTGTACGCTTCTTCTTATGGCCGGATGCCGCGCTTATGTCGCGCGACCGTCTGTACCAGGCCTTGGGCTACTGACAGGGCAGCATGTGATGTGTACGCTCCCTCCCTCCTCCCCTCCCACCAATTGACCACAATGTACCTGGAGTCGCGCGACTGCCTACCACTAGCGCCACCATGTGTACACGGCCATAGGCGTACACATCACATGCTGCCTGTCAGTAGCGCGGTTTTATGAGCCGTATGTGCTGGACGAAGGTCGCGCAACAATGCTCCGGGAGGAATTGTTGTGGATGAGACATTGTCGATTGACCGATGTAAGCGGAAGCGGACAGTGGGTTATGGTAGAGGAATGGTCGTGTTTCGTAAATTAAGAATGAATGAGTGACCGCTTAATTAAAACTCTAAATTGAATGTTTTGTTTTTTGTATGACAAAAAAATATTGAGCCCCCTAAAAATTACAGTAACGAGGAAGAGCTGGCCGGAATCGACCGATCTGCTCCAGTACATATGATTGTAATCGAAGGGATCCCTAAATTCTCACGAATTACTACTTTGAGACTGGTTTAATTAAAAAAAAATGGTATTTCTTTTTCAGCCGACCTCCTGTGGTGTAGTTGCTAGCGTTGCTGCCTCACAACCACGAGGTCCCAGGTTCGAATCCTGGCATGGGCTAGGATGTTTTTGTTGTCATGGTCGTGAAGACCGGAATTAAGACTGTTGGAGGATTGATACACTGACCAAGTGCCACTCCAAATTCGGAATGTGTCATGCCAGATGACAGTCCGCAGTCGACTCGGTAGGCCCAGGCCCTCAATGAGCTGTAGAGCCAGAGAGAGAAAAAAATCCCTTTTCTATCTAAGATTTCGTTACCTATCGGAATGAGGAATGTCTCCAGAATTTTAATCCCTACCGGAAACGTAATGGCATAAAAATTATTTCAGAATAGTGGTTGCTAGAACTGAACATTAATCACCGTTTGTTAGGCCATTCTATGATACTTATGTTCAGAGGGCGGTCAAACAGCTAACAGCTTCATGCGGTGGAATACGGAATCTTTTTCTGTCTCACAAATTACCGGGGTTACACGTTACGGTATCGGGAGTATTTTAACGCATCTCAGCATACCGTCAAATTACTTCCACATTTTAATCGGATTTTTTTAAAAAAAATCACCACAGATGACATTTAATTAATTAATTAATTATAAAAACCTACATTAATTCTCGTAATTTCAAAGAAAAACGTTTATTTCTTCATGTTTTCTATAAAATAGGAGGTTTGCAACACTAGGTCCTTATTCATCCGCCATTACTACAAAAATATTACAGTTTGGTCAGAAAACTTGTTACTTATTAATTAGACTGCGAATTGAAATTTATGTTCCATAGTTGTTGCCAAAATATGAGAATTGTAATTTGGGTCACACGTAAGTGTCTTACGTGGAAATTAATATTGACAGTATTTTCTTAGTAACGGGTCCAATTATTTTTAGTTTTTAATCTGAATCAACGGTGTCGTAGAAAAGAAATGTTTATGCACCCTGGGGAATGTTCTGCGAGAGCCGGCAACATTGGAAAATGGATGGAATATAGTCCGTCGTCCGTACGAAGCGCAAATAAAAATCCCGAGAGGCCGAGACGGGAAAAAGATGTCTTGAGCTCATTAATTTAACTTTACGACGGGGATTAACAGAAGACTGTCAACTCATAAATGGATTACTTAAAAAAAATCTAGTTGCATGTGCAAATAAAACGTCAGAATAAGTAATTAGTGTCAGGGAATAGCTAAAATATTCTTCCTCGTTTTACTTAACGTTTCTCAGCTAATTAAATTCCTCTCTGTCAATACTTTTTTTTTAAAAAAAGTTTTTTTTTCAGTTACACTGTCACAAATCACGCGAGAAGCTTTTGTTCCCTTTGTCTTCCTTTGTATGTGTCTCTCCCTTTATCTTTCCCGGTCGAATGTTAGCTTTTCCTCCTCCTGACAGACCCTCCTTATTAACTGCCCTCAAGTGACCACAGTGGGGGAAATCTTTTTATTATTATTATTTTCGTGGTCATCCACAATCACCACCTTTTTCTGTCGCCCATTTCAGATAACCGCTGATATTGGTCACCAGGGATGGCTATCTCTCTCTCTCTCTCTCTCTCTCTCTCTCTCTCTCTCTCTCTCTCTCTCTCTCTGTGTGTGTGTGTGTGTGTGTGTTCCCCTCCCCAACTGCAGGGAAGAGTGAGAATTACTGTTGTGTCTGACGGCCTGATGTTTCAAGGGAAGGGAAAGAGAGAAGTGAAACGGTGAAGGAGGGGGGGACTTCGTACTCTTCTATTATAATTTCAGGAAGAACGTAGGCAGAAGAGAAGAGAAGGGATATTGATTTTGTGGCTAATTTTATACGAGAGGATAACAGAAAACCGGCCTACGGCTCATGGCATTTGTATACAATTAGAATACGCGTTTGATAATGTGAACTGGAACGCACTATTAAGGATTTTGAAGACCACTGGAATAAAATATCGAGAAAGCAGGCTTCTACATAACCTCTACAGAAGACAGGCAGCAGTAATTAGAATAGAAAACCAAATAAACGAAAGCAGATATCAAGAATAGAGTGATGCATGGATTCAGTCTGTCGCCCAGGAAATGTAAATTATCTATAGAACAGGCAATGAAGTATTTTAAAACGTAATATGGAAAAGGAATGATACTGCAAGGAGGAGAAATAAAAACCCTTCGATTTGCCAATGTTATTGTAGTATTAGAGGAGTCAGAAGAAGACTTGGAAAGCATAACAAATAGCATAAACGCGGTCATGGAGAAAATGTTCAATATGAGGATTAATAGAGGGAAACGCAGGCTAATGGAGTGAAGTATAGGAAGCAGTGGAATAAAAAGGCTGTTAGGCATCGGGGTACGATAAAAGCGGCGAGCGGCAAGGAGCAGGTAGTTAGAGCTCACTTTAGTGTTCCAATTTAATTCAATGGGTCCGCGGTTCCACTGGCTACGACAAGGGTGAGCGGCTGAGTGGTTCAAATTCCGCCGCTCAGCTTGCCGCTCACCCCCAGATATTAATTTTTTGCCACTGCTGAGAGGCAGGGACTATAAAAAAAACTCTCGAGCCCAACTGAATGCACAAAAAAGCAGGACGAGGCCAACTGTAATTTGCCTTATTAAAAAATCATTTAATTTGTTTTTTAAATGTTAAAGGTTATTTTTTAAGTACTTTAATTTTGGTTTCATTTTTCGGAAGGCACATATTTTCAAAATTTTACCATTATTTGCATCAATAATTAAACATATTTATTTGCTTAGTGAAGATTGTTGTAGGTTATGTTTTGAAGGCAATGAACAAGTCTTTCAAAAATAATGATTTAATTTGTTAGGGAGGTTTTGGCCTACTGGGCCATTTTAAACCTCAATTAAATGTACTTATTACATACAATTTCTTGTCGCCCGTGACTTGCAACTTTAAAAACATTCCAATTAGTCTAAAAACTAATATAATTTGTACATTTAATTCAGGACTTAGAGGATCCAAAGCATCCCATGAAACAAGTAGTTATTTTTTCAAGACTAAACATGTTTCTTTTCTTCCGAAACGTATAGGTTTTTTTTCTTTTTATCAGATACAATAAAATGATGAGAGCATTTATTAATATACATTTTCATTTTATTAAATTGCTTTCTAAGACATTAAATTTTATAAATTGTAAGTACTGAGAGAAAAAAATTGGAAATGAAATAAAACTTATATGACAGGTACGCGTAATATACTTTTAAATATATAATTTAATATTTTCAATTATTATGAATTAATGGATAATTTTATTAATTGAAATTAGGCTTAAAATTGTTGCAACTTACATTACTCATAAAATTGTATATGCAAATTTAATTATAAGTACCTCATTAAAATGATTTAGTGTTTTTTGGCACGTAACTGAATGTTCCCATACACATTCCCGTATATTCGAAAAACCTATTTTCGTCATCTCTTAAATTTCTAAAAAGATGGTGATACTCTCCGTAAAACTTGATACTCTTATTTCTGGAATTAACTCTTAACTTTCTCTTGCCTTTCGTTAAAATTCGTTTCCATAAAAGGCTCCTATAGTCACTGAGCAAGAGAAGCTTTGCTACTCCATGACGAGCCAGTGCCATTGCGTCCTGTACTAAACAAGGGTTCTCTATGGCTCGCTCACTACTCTGCCGCTCGGAGTCCCGCCGCTCACCACTTGTCGCTTTTATCATGGCCGAGGCCTTAGATTGGGTAGGGATATTTCTACGGAAGTTAAGGGGCTGTGCCACTCGGCAAGCATAATAACTAGAGTAGCATAGCCTAACCAGGGGAGGAATTTTCTTACGGGTAATATAAGGGTGAATCTTACGAACTGGTAGCTAAAAATGTTGATATGAAGCGTGACGTTATATTTATAGAAGGCCTGAATAAAGAAATGTTTTTATTTAAATTATTATACTTTATATGGGGTTATATAATAAATTGTAACGGATATGTAAGTAGTTTTGAAAAGTCTTGTGTGGTGAATTCCAGTGATTTTAGTATTCCCTAAGATGTTTGCGAGAAAGAAAAATACTTTTGTTTCCTCTTTATGCGCCTCTTTACTGGTAGCTGTTCCACCGCCCTATTAAGTTAAGTATAATAGAAAAATTAAATACAATAGGGTGTAGTAATGACCCTGATTAATGTCCAGTTCTAGCAACCACTACGCTCAAATATATTTATGCTAATCCATTTTCGTTAAGGGTTAAAATTATGGAAACTTTCCTCAATACGTTAGTAACGAATTCTCAAACAGAAACGGAATTACAAATTTAATAAATTTAACAAGTCTCAAAGCAGGAATTGGTGAGAATTAAGGGATCCCTTCGGACTCCATCAAATAAATGTATCTTTTTTTTCCCCCGGGCGGAAGCAAACGGCCAACAAAGGATTGATGACAGTAAAACAGCCAAAAGTAAAAGGATAAATGTTTAAGAGGAAATCTTCTTTTAAAATATGCTGTACGAAACGAATAAAAGAAGATATGGCTTTATCAGTTTATAGAAATCGGCAGTAATTAAAATTGAAGATCTAGAAAAAAACGCAGAAATCAATAAAGGTGAAACAACAAAGGTGCCTATGCTGATTAACTTATATATATGACAGGCGATGAAGAAAATGAAACAGGAATATGGAAAAGGAATCATACTGCAAGGAGGAGAAATAAAAACCGTAGGCTTTGACGACGATACTGTAGTGTTAGGGGACTCAGAAGGAGATTTTGAAACCATTAGATTTAGAAGGGATATCTTGAACGAATTTAAGGAATTATGAAACTTAGGAAGCGTAATAACTAGACATAGAACAGGCAATGAAGAAAGTTAATACCGGAATATGGAATGGCATGAACGGAGTTTTAGAGAAAGGGTTCAATAAGAGGATTAACAGAGGGAAAACTAAGGTAATGGAGTGTAGTATCGGAAACAGTGGAATAACAAAGGGTGTTAGACAGGAACGGGATATTTTGACGGAAGTTAAGGAATTCTCCCTTCTTTGGAAGCGTAATAACTAGGGATGGTAGAAGTGTAGCAGACATAAAGTGGAGGATAGCACAGGAGAGGAAGGCTGTCGCGAAACAGAGGAATTAACTTACGGGTAGTAAAAGTGTGAATATTAGGAAATCGTTGCTAAAAATGTCGGTATGGATCGTGGCGTTATATGGGTGCGAAACGTGGACGATTGGAGTTGCGGAAAGGAAGAGAATAGAAAGTTTTGAAATGCGGTGCTGTAGGAGAATGAGATGGGTGGGTAGAATCACTGACGAGGAAGCTTTTAAACAGAATAGACGAAGAGCGAACAATATGGAGGACGTTGACCAGGAAGAGGGACAGATTAATAGGCCACGTTTTAAGAAATGACGGACTTGTAAAATTAGCATTAGAGGGAAGTGTGTGAGGTAAGAGCAGAAGAGGGAAGCGATGGTTGGAATGCATTAAGGAGATTAGGGAGCATGTGGTAGTTAAGCGGAAATGAAAAGGTAACTTGATGTCCCTGCCACCGAACGAACGAACGAACCATGTGTTAGTTCAAAAACATACTCATGAATACAAAGCGAATTTTCACTTTAGAAGTAGGAATTCGTGACGTCACAAGGCGCGCAGTTGACTTTCACTCGCTTCTCCCTTTCGCGGATAAGTAGCAATAATACTGTGTAATTGCGCTGATGAACTCCATTCGCCTGAAGCCACTCCATCATGTTTATACGTCTAACTGTTGATATTAAGAAGGGATTTATCCCCAAGAAGGCGAGGAAATTTAAATCCAATTACTTGGGAAGGAATATTTTCCAGGGTAGAAGTACAAATCTGCATCTTTTAGAGGAAGCTGGGTGTCTGTCAAGGGGAGGGGGGATTCGAAAATTCAATTTATCGTTGTTGCAGCAACACTTCCTCCTCCTCCTAAACGTAATAAAATAAATGTACACATACAGTATTTAGTAAAGTGTCAGACGCGTCGTGGCAGATATTAGCAAGACGGTGATAAAGAGCAGTGCAGGAAATAAAGGGTCTCTTTAATAAGGCAAAGTAGTAAGGGTGAGTTGGGTAGATGGCGGGGGCGAGAGAGAAGAAGCCCTGAATTTAATATTACAGAGTGAGGCGCTGGGTAGTGGTGGAAGATATATGTCTATAAATCCCTCGCGTTTCCCTTTCAACTCACAAGGATCTGTCGTCGTCAAAAGAGTAGTAGTAGTAGTCTTGACTTTTAAGCTTCACTCTGTCCATTTCGGATGGCCTAAGTCATTCTGAAAAGTCTAATTTTACGCAGTATTTCATGCAATTTCATATTATGTAAATGAATAAATATTTTAAGCATTTTCACGTGTATTTCGGAGAAGAAACTGAAATAAGTCAGGTATTTTTTGTCTTTCTTTTACATAGGTCGACTATGACAACAGATAGATGTCGAAGTATTAATTCAAGCAGTCTGAAAATTTAACAGAAGACAATGCAAACCCTTCGAAACCAATCCGCAAATTTTGAATAATCTGTGTGAGAGCAGAAGAGTGGGACAAAGCGTCTCTTTTATCGGTTGAAAATCATAATTATAGAATATAAACTCAATCGATGTAGCAACGCTCCAAAATTTTGTACGAATTTTTAAAAAGTGAAGGGAGAAAGGAGAGAGTGAGAGGGGGGGAGGGAGAGGGAGAGAGAGAGAGAGAGAGAGAGAGAGAGATATGTAGTTGGACGTAATATTCTCTAATCATTTTAGTTAATCAGGAAAGAAAATTAAACTCAAAATGAAAACATAACAACGAACCACGTTGTTGAGTCTCTTTCATGAGAACATCGCCAGGACCAAATAATAAAACCATTTTGTACGTAAATTAAAAAACAGATAAACTGATGGAAGCTTGAATGTGAATCCTGAATTACAGCTGCAAAGTTTGTCTTGAAACAAATTTTAGTAATTTTTCAGTTTATGTATCTTCAATTTATTTGAAATACTTTATTGTTGTTTATAATGAAGTTAACTTAATGTAGTCGTGACGTTATAACTCTTTCTTATTAAATTAAATTATATTTCTGACTGACTTATTTGTTTGATCTTATATTTAGTACTTCTTATTCCTTAGATTCAGATTTTTAGATTTAGAAAAAGCGTTTGATGACGTAAACTGGGACAAAATATTAAGGATTTTAAAGAGCTCTGGAATAAAATATCCAGAAAGGAGGCTTATACATAACCTCCACAGAAAACAGGCAGCTGTGATTAGAATAGAAAATCAAGAAAATAAAGCAGATATCAAGAAAAGATGAAGAAAAGGATGCAGTTTGTCGCCCATGCTGTTTAACTTATACATAGAACAGGCGATGAAGAATGTTGAAAACGAATCATACTGCAAGGAGAAGAAATAAAAACACTATGCTTTTTGGACGATATTGTAGTATTAGGGGAGTCAGAAGAGGACTTGTAAACCAAAATAAATGTCATAAACGTGGTTCTGGAGAAAGAGTTCAATATAAAGATTAATAGAAGGAAAAGAAAGGAAAAAAATCTATGTCTCTCCTCAGGGCTGAGGAAGCGAATTATGACAAAAATTTTTTAGTGGGAAACCAATTTTCTTATAGGAAACCTTGTTTTTTTAGTGTCAAATACCATTTATCTGATTCATTGTACACGGAAATTATTTCGCAGATTGCGCTGCCATCGAGCGAATGAGGATTAATAGAGGGGAAACGATTGTAATGGAGTGTATTTTGGGAAACAGCGGAATAACAAAAGGCTGTTAGATTGGGAAGGGATATTTTGACGGAAGTTGAGGAATTCTGCTACTTGGGAAGCGTAATAAATAGAGTTGGTAGAAGTATAGTAGGTATAAAGAGTAGGATAGCACAGGCAAGGAAGGATTTCGCGAGAAAGAGGAATTCACTTACGGGTAATATAAGTGTGAATATTAGGACATCGTTTCTAAAAATATTCGTCTGTAGCGTGGCGTTACATGGGTGCGAAACTTGGACGGTAGGAGCTCCGGAAAGGAAATGAATGGAAGCCTTTGCAATGTGGTGCTGCAGTAGAATGCTGAAATTCAGTTGGGTAGATAGAATCACAAATGAGGAAGGTCTAAACAGAATTGCAGAAAAGCGAGCAATGTAGAGGATTTTAGGCCAAGAGGAGGGATAGATTAATAGGCCACGGTTTAAGACACGAGAGTCGTGTAAAATTAGGATTAGAGACAAGTGTGCGAGGGGTAAGAACAGCAGAGGGAAGTCAAGGATAGAATACTGTAGGAAGATTAGGGAGAATGTGGGTTTTGCTGGTTATGAGTTATTGAAAAGGCTTGCGCAAGATACGTTAGCAACGAGTATTGCATCAGATCAGTCTTAGGACTGAATACCACACAAACAAAGTAGAATTTGTTAATGTCTCAATTTTGCAAGGAATTTTTTACCCATTTTGACATTTGTCTATTACGCCATTAGTGACGTCACGATTCATAGGTCAAATTAAAATAATTTCTTCTGAAAAATTCAAGTCTGCATTAAATTTTTTTAAAACTAAGGTAATGGAGAGTAGTTTGGGAGCATAACAAAGGCTGTTAGAATAGGAACACATATTTTGACGGAATTTAAGGAATTCTAGTAATAGAATAGGTCAGCACAGGCTACGAAACGTATTCAGTTACGGTTAATATAAGTATGACTATTAAGAAATAGTTTCTAAAAATGTTAGTATGGAGCATGACGTTATATGGGAGCAAATCGTGGACGATAGGAGTTGCGGAAAAGAATACAAACGTGGTGCTATGGGATAATGAGATGAAGTGGATAGAATCACTAACGAGGAAGTTCTAAGCGGAATAGAAGGGCGAACAATGTGGAGAAGTTTGAAAGGATAGGATAGTATGCCACGTTTTATGACGTGAGCGTCTTGTCAAATTAGCATTAGAGGGAAGTGTGTCGAGTAAGAATGGAAGAGAGAGCAGATTAGGGAGCTTATCCTACTTCTGCGGAAATGATAAGACTTGCGCATGGAGGGTCTTAAGACTGAATACCACAACAAAAACAATATGCGAAAAATGTTTAGACTAATCTTCAAAAAAACGTTGCCACTGACAGTATAATTTACTTATTTTATTAAATCTATAATTACCTACTTTATAAGAATATTGTATGTAGTAAATAAATAGGTACATTAAAGTCAAATTAAAATTTAATAATACAAAGATCTGATTGCATTTTTAATTATTAATGGCTTAAACAAGCTTGAGCGGTTGATCTTTCAGGCCTCGAACTGATGTTAGGTTCCTAAAATGTCGTCTCCTTATTTTTTTTAGGTATTTTCAATCACATACTTTTTTCTTTCTATTCGATTTGTGGTTCTGGAGATATTTTAATTGTAATCTGTTATTAATGATATACTAACGCACGTCGCATAAAGACAAAAGTAAGGATTGTTTCCTTTTCCGCGGCGTCCCATTTATCATTCATAAACGACAATAACAGAGAGTTGCCAGAAAAAGTGCAACGTTTCGAAAATATATACAAAAAAAAACACAATATTTTTATTTCCCTCTCTTTCTCGTGGCATTCCCCTAATCCCTTTCTCGATACCTTTTACCTCCCTCCCTCTCCCTCCCTCTCCCCGTTCTTCCAACGTCTTACTTTATTCAAATATATGTAGAGTGACTTTATAAATCAATTTTCTGGCAACATCACTCATCTCCTTTTCCTAGAAGTCAATTTTTTTTATTATTTCGTGAGGGGGAGAAAAAGTCTAAAGAATATTTCTGTTATGGATCCTATTCGATTTCCCTTTGAAAATTTTTCTTTCCCTCCCTGAAGATCTTTACGTGGAAAGGCTCCGAGACACACGCTGAAAGGGGAAGAATCACATTATAAACAAGGCGCAGGTGAAAGACGTCGCAAAGATGTCTCTTACAGGTCGGTATATTTCAGTTCCGCGAACATATTATTGACTTTACCGTCCAAAGGGAAAAAAAATATATATATGATCTCGAGACGAGCAAAAACTTAAATGATATTTCTCCACTTCACAATTTTAATTCCAAAAGATTTTTTCTATTTATTTTCCTTCCTGTCACCGTGGAGACTACGAAAGACGTTTCAGCACCTTTTTGTGACTCCTTTCATTAAGAGAAGCTTATCGCCTCCTAGTTGAATATATAACAGTTCCCAGAATTCACGCAAACTGAACAAGCCAAATGGTCCGGAGGATTTGGGAATTCTAAGAATTCGCTCAGCCATATTTACACATATGTATAATCGCGGTTCTTCAGATTCGCTCAATCATTGTTCTTCGTCTGTAAAATATATGTTATTAAAACAAAAAAATAAATTGGAGAGGGAAGGACTGTGGAGGCTTTCTCTTCCACGTATCTCTCACCGGGTCTTACCATTGGGGATGCCTAGTAGTCTCCGTCAGGCTTCCTAGGCCTAGCAGACCTACGGTTTGACTTATACCTTTTTGAGCACCGTTATGAACCAATTAGTAAAAACATAATTATACCCATACCGAAGAAAACTGGAGATGGTAGATGCGAAAGAGCTCAGGACAATTAGTTTAGTATTCCATGCATGCAAAATATTAACTAAAATAGAATACAGGAGAATGAAATGTCAAATAAAAATACGAGTTAGGAGACGATTAGTTTGGTTCAAGAAAGAATGTAGGAACACGAGAAGCAATACTGACTTTGCGACTAATTTTAGAAGACAGAATAAGAGAAAAACGGCCTACGTTCATGGCATTTGTAGATTTAGAAAAAAAGCGTTTGATTATGTGGACTGGAACACGGTATTAAGGATTTTGAAGAGCACACGAATAAAATATTGAGAAAGGAGCCTTATACATAACCTCTACCGAAGAGAAGCAGCAGTAATTATAATAGAAGACCAAGAAAAGAATGCCGTAATCAAGAAAGGAGTAAGACAAGGATGCAGCAGTCTGTCGCCCATGCTGTTTAACTTATATATACAACAGGCGAAGAAGACAGTTAAAGCGATATGGAAAAGGAATCATACTGCAAGGAGAATAAATAAAACCCGTACGATTTGCCGACGATATTGTAGTATAACGGGAATCAGAAAACAATAAGACGAAAATATTAAATGCCATGAACGGAGTCCTGGAGATAGAGATAAAGGATTAATAGGGGGATAGTAGAGGATTAATAGAGGGATAAGCAAAGCTAATGGAGAGTAGTATGGGAAACAGTAGAATAACAAAGATTGGGAAGGGATATTGTGAGGGAAGTTAAGGAATTCTGCTACTTGGGATCAGTTCGAAAAAGGATAGAACAGGCAAGGAAGAGGAATTTACTTACGGCTAATATAAGACAGTCAACGATAAGAATAAGTATAAGTATAAAATCATATTCCATAGATCCTCCTATAGAGAAGCACAAGCTTCAAGGATGTGGAACGAGTCAGAGATTTTACATAGGAGGTTGCTTTATTAATATAAAAATATACTGTAACTATTCATTAATTTTTAACTTATAATAAGATTTTCTTAAGTTCTATACAGAATACATACAATTTGTACCTTATATATAAAATTGATAAATATTTTTACAACCTATATTAAAATATTAGTGTTCTAATAATGTTCTTTCATAATTATATATATCTACCCTGTGATACATTCAGCTCCATAAATTCTTCAACAGAGTAGAAGGAGTGGCCTTAGTAAGAAGTCAGTTAGTTCATATTTGAACTTGTTTGGATTTATTTTTAATTGTTTAATGGAGGTGGGAAGTTTATTAAATATGCTAATAGCATTATAATGTACACCCTTTTGTATTAGGGTTAGAGACTTCCCTTCCTTCCTTCCTTCCTTCCTTCCTTCCTTCCTTCCTTCCTTCCTTCCTTCCTTCCTTGTGTAAATTGTTTTTACTTCTGGCATCAAAGTCATGTATATCTGTGAAGAGGTTTCATGAGTGATTGAATATGCTGGCAAGTGAGTGTCAGTATTCCAGTTTTCTTGAAAAGTCCCCTACAAGATGTTTTTGGTGAGACCTGACATCATAATATTCTAACAGCCTTTTTTTGAAGTGTAAATATTTTATCTTTCCCCTGATGCATTGCCCCAGAATATTATACCATATGTCATTATAGAGTGGAAATATGCATAATAAACTAATTTTCTTATGTTAGGATCACTACAACTTGGCATAATTCTAAGAGCAAAGGTTGCCGCCGAGCCTAATTTTCGTAGGAGAATATTAATATGATCCTTCCAGTTTAATTTATTGTCCATGGATATACCTAAAAAATTTGTACATTCAACTTCAGTTATTTCACAATTATTTGTTGCTACTTTTATTGAGTTCAATTTGGCATTCTTTGTCTGAAACTGCCATGAAGTGAGTTTTATCACAATTGGCTGAAAACCAGTGAAGCATCTGGCTTAATGTAACACTGGCAGCATTTTCCTGACTAGTTTGTTTATTTGTAACCAAAATACTAGTATCATCAGAAAAAAGTATAGTTTTAGAAGAAGAATTTATGGATCTAGGTAAGTCAATAAGAAGAGCAATGGACCTAGAATGGAACCTTGTGGAACCCCAGTTTTTATTTGTCCCCAGTCTGAGTTATAAACATGTTTGTATGGAGCGTGGCGTTATACGGGTGCGAAACGTGGGTCGCAAGAGTTCCGGAACGGAAAAGAATAGAATCGTTTGAAATGTGGTGCTATAGGAGAATGAGGTGGGTGGATAGAATCACTAACGAGGAAGTTCTAAATAGAACAGGGCAAAGGTGAACAATATGGAGGACGTTGATCAAGAGAAGGGAAAGATCAATAGGCCACGTTTTAAGGCACGAGGGTCTTGTAAAGTCAGCATTACAGGGAAGCGTGTGTCGGGTCCTCCAACAGGGTCCGCTAAACCTATTATGTAACGCTGTTACATCATAACCTGTTACCCAGTAACAGGGTCCGCTGCTAAACCCTTGTGTTACAAAGCGCTGTTTACGTCATAACCTGTTATTAGTAACAGGGTCCGCTAATCCCTTCTGTTATAGATAACCTGTTATAAGTAACAGGTTCCGCTCAACCTGTTATATTTAGTTCCACGCTGACCCTCTAGGGGCGCACAGCGTTCTACTCCTCCAACATGGCGCTCCTTAAGTTCGCCGTCTGCCAGTAGTAAAGTAAACAACGGCGTTACGAACATCAGCTGGGTGTTACTAAAATAACATAGTATTTTCAGTAACAGGTTATTTCGGTAACAGTTATATTCTGGTAACAGGGTATTTATAAATGTTAGCTTATTTAGATCACATCCCCCAATTTGTAGTTAGCCTGTGTTTGGGATAGAATCGAAGAAGCAGTTGAAGCGACGACAACTCTGACATGAGAACGTTGTCCGGAAATATGGGCAAAGGAGAAACAACGTCGTCTCTGTCTGGCTGTTTGTCTGAAGCAATTTCCTTCCACGCGACTGGATAAGGACAAACCTTTTCTGTCGAGCGCAGAGTAACTCACCTGAAAAGTCTGTCACTTTGTCGTCCCACTTTATACCTTCACATATCCAGGCGGAAGGCAAGACGTCCCTTTTACCTCTTCATTCTGTCAAACCAACGGACTCCTTCTGTCGTCACTGCAAAAACACTAGAGCCCTGAGATTGAAGCCTCAAGGTGCTCATTCGGAATTGGCTACGTTATTCAGCAAGGTCTCATTTTACACAGAATTTAAAGTCATTTTTAAAACATTTTATACATGCGTTTGTCCTAGAAACTGAAAAAAAGTCTGGGCTTTTGCCTTTCTTTCATATCGCTCGACTCATAGATTTCAAACAATTGCTTCAAACGGTCTGAAAAATTAAGAAAATATTATGTTAATCCTTACAAACCTATCCGCAAGGTTTAATCAACTGTTTTTCTCACGTTTTTTTAAAAAAATTAATTAGTGGACCATTACCAACGAAGAATAGTGGGACAAAGCATTCCTTGTAGCGGATGAAAGTCATAAATATAAAATACAAAGCTTCATTAATGTAGCAACGCTCCAAAAGTATGTAAGATTTTTGTAAAAAGCGTAGGGAGGACGCAAAGGTTTATTGGACCGGGAGGGTAAAGTAGGGCGGCAACCCTGCCCGCTGGCCACGCCCTGACCCCATTCTCCGCCGCTTTTCATGATCGTTTTCCTTTAAATGTCATAACCATTTGCACTCGGATAACGCCACGCTCCATACTAACATTTTTAGCAACGATTTAGTAATATTCACTCATATATTACCCGTAAGTAAATTCCTGTTTCTCGGGAAAATCTTACTTGCCTGTTCTATCCTGCTCTAGTCATTACGCTTCCCAAGTAGCACAATTCCTTAAATTCCCTGTAAATATCATTCCCAATCTAACAGACTTTGTTATTCCACCGTTTACCATACTAATCTCCTTTGCCTTGGGTTTCTTTCTATTATTCCTCATATTGAACTCTTCCTCAAAGACCACGTTCTTGCTATGTATTATGCTTTATAAGTATTCTTCAACGGACTGCCGTAATTGTCCGATAGCCGAGGTCAATTTAAGTCTGAATTATCCTCCTTCTATTCAATAAAGAATTTATAGAAGAATTGGAGACGAGTAATTAGTTTATAATGTTGGAATCGCCGTTAATTTGGTTACAAAAATTTGTTATAAGTACATTTATCTTTTATATAATAAAATAATGTAATAAATGTTCACCCTGATCTTTTACAGAATCTACGGAATATGATTCTAATACTACAATATCATCCGCAAAGAATATTATTTTCTCCTTGCAGTATGATTCCTTATCAATATTCCGTTTTAACTTTCTTCGTCGCCTGTTCTATATATAAGTTAAACATCATTGTCGACAGACTGAATCCTTTTCTTACTCGTTTATTGATTACGGCTTTCTTATCTCCATCTTCTATTGTAATTACTGCAGTCTGTCTTTTTGTAGAGGTTATTCATAAGCCTCCTTTTTCGATATTTTATGCAGGAGCTCTTCAAAATATTTAATATTGTGCTTCAGTTCACATTATCAAGCGCTTTTTTATTTCTACAAATGTCATGATCGTAGGCCGCTTTTTTCTTATCCTGTCTTGTAAAATTAACCGCAAAGTCAATATTGCTTCTCTTGTCCCTACGTTCTTCCTAAAACAAAATTGATCTTGTCGTAAATTGCTTCAAATTTTGTTATATTATTTTCCTTAATATTTTGCTCACATGAGATTCCAAACTAATTGTCCTGCATCTGTTAGCGTCAGTAACTCTTCGTTTTGGGTACAGTTATGTTATTACTAAAATCTGTTACTCTTCCAGTTTCGTAGATTTCAAAAAATATCCTGAACAACCATGATATTAATTCTTATCAACTCCACTGGAATGTTATCAGTTCCTGGGGCTAAGTTCTGTCAGTCATGGTCCTGTCAAATTCCGAACCTAAAATTTTCTCCCTCAACTCTTCATCGGCCACTTCCCATTCTTCTTCTATTACTGACTGATCTTGATTTCCACGTGATACAGCTGTTCTAGATATTCCTTCCATCTTTCTGCCTTTTTCTTCTTATTACAGAATTGTCTTAGTTATTCATTTCATTTTTCTATAAACTACGTATATTTTCTCTTTCATCATGATACCTTTAACACAAGGATTGAGTGTCCATTTCACTCTCTGTCCCCATCTCTCTCTCCCTCTCGTTATGGTGCCCCTGGACTCAATTTCTAAAGTGTTATCTACTTTACAGATTACAGGAAGCTACACGAAGGAGAATGCGTGACTCACGCCACTCCCACATAAGAAATATAATTCAGGAACAATCCTTCGCGTCCATCGGCTCTCTTTTTCTTTGAACTGTGTAAACCCAGTGATGGGCAAAGTACGGCCCACGGGCCAGATACGGGACATTATTCCTAATCTGATGAATAGAAAAAGAATACAGGCTGTAAGAAAAATAAGTATTTTCTCTTTCTTCCTCACTTTTGTTTTGTATCAGTGACGACATACAAATTTATTGACTTAACGTAGACATCGTAATGTTATGTTCAGAGTGAGAGACACGGACTAGTGGCAATTTTGTAGCGAAGAATAAACTTGGCACCGGAGACTCCTCGCAGTAGCTTCCTTCCTCCTCCGTCACCATGGATAGTTATCGAAACAAGTCTCCTGATTTAGACCTGTATTAGCGTTGTTGGATTTCTAGTAGTACTCTGCATATTTTAAAAACGGTATAAGGAAACGAAGTCATACTGCAAGGAGAACAAATAAATATCCTACGCTTTGCTGACGATATTAAAGCATTATTTTACGAGGGTTTTATCGAGTTTTAAAAAAGTACGTTGCAAATAATTATGGGGTTTATTTAAATTATTTAATGAAATAGCTTTAGGGGTATGATATAAAAATTTTATTTATAAAAGAAAATGTCACTTTAAGGAGTCCTGCGTGATATTGCAAATAAATAAATTCAAGAGATTTATTTTCTTAATAATAGCGTTAGTTACCCATTGGAGTACAGCAGCAGACATCGTTGACTTGAGGAACATGTTTAATCTTTATTCGAGTCTCGATGAAGGTTACTAGATTACCGGAACTTTCTTTCTCCTTTGGGCTGAATTGTATATTTTCCATACTGTAGACGATTGAGGAAAACTGAGTTTTACCTCAATTTTCACCTATTGTTTTCATTGTTCTCAATACCTTCTCACTAAGGAGCAACAATTCACACCTCACTTTCAACTTCTGCTGCACACTCCAAGTTACCCCTCCCTTTCCAAATCCATTGTACTCCCTTCCTTTATCCTCCTTTCCATGTTCAGATCAACTTTCCACCTCTGCCTCATCGCCCTCTCAACATCTTGTATCATTCTGAATCTTTTTCAGCTCCTCGACACCCAGCTCAACTCGTATATATATATATATATATATATATATATATATATATATATATATATATAGGGAAACGCTATCCCACGTGATGTTTGTTCCGCCAATACTCATGAGTCCTACGCACTACGCGGGAAATTCTCATGATAGAGGGAACAATGTCCTTCGGGAATTTCAAAAGGTGAATGTTCCTTCAGCAAAACAAGCCCAGTATTATATATCCGCAGACAGGCAGGTGTCCCGTCCGTCAGTCTCGCGCCGCGAAAAAAAACACTTGTTACCAGCCTTTAGCCATTTATAATTTTCTTGCTGAATTTATATATTATTCAAATTTTCAAATGAAACTAGGGAGCGGTCCTGCTGCGCTACAAGTACTCTCAGGTTCAGTATTTTGGCTTCATTACAAAAAATCTCATGTGGGTTTACACATTTTGTACATACGACACTATTGGGGTATCTGCTTCCGCCACTGAACCTAATCCAGGTTGATAATTACTGTCTGAGTGCTCCTCATTACCCTTTCACGCGACATGGCCGCTCCCGCGTCACGTGGCTGGCTGACAACCTGCAGAGTTTAGGAATAATGAACGCATTTTCTCATCGATTTGAACCACGTCAGCGACTTTAATTTATCAACCAGTCGCATGAAACCTATTTACGGAAATATATGCAGAAGGCGTGATTCCTATACTCGCGAAATTTCTTGGACGCCATAATATTAAACATTCTAAAGAGAAAATTCAGAAATTGTAGCCGAAGGTGAAAGAAACTTCTTATATAAACCAGAATTATGGTTAAAGACGGTTTCGAAAACCAAGGGGAGAAGTAACAACAACAATCAAAAGCAAACTCAAATCACTCGTACAGTTATTAATACAGAACGGCCATTAAATAATACCCCAGTTATAAAAGTCAATAGCATCCGTGTTTCAGAGGTTTTGGTTAACAGACTATGTGACGGTGATCCTGAAACAGGTAAGTCAACTTTAATATCATAAGAAAGGAATTGAAAAGGTTGAAAGGTAGAACAAGGTAGCCTAGGGTCATCTAGGAAACCCAGGGCGATAGTTTAAGGATCCTACCCGGTGTTTCACCTAAAAGAGGTACAATGAAAACCCTAGAAAACCTGAATCAGGTGGATCAGTCTGTTGGTTACTATTCTCACGCCATTTTCCGTACGACGAGGGATGAGATTGCTGTGGGGTCGTCGCAGCATTCTCTTTTCCGTGTCTCAAACAGTTTTAGGAGGCAGTTGGTCCAGACTAATCCAATGGGACCAAGGTTTAGACCCCAGTACATACACCTACCAAAATAAATTAAATTGCCGCCGCACGCGAGATCCTTGAAAGATCCGTAGAGAGTACGAATCATCCCCACAATCAATCTGGGGAGAAATACCAGTCAGGGAAAATACCTATGCGTCCCTCGTTCCTCGATGTAGAGTTTTGTTTCATGGTCACAATTGTATTATATATTGTATTTATTGTTGCTCTACAACTGTCCGGTGCCAAAAATGAAATTACTTATACATAAATACTCCTAATCTAAAAATTAATCATTGTCCGTTAAGATTTCTATACTTCACTTTGACTTTAACATTTAAATTCGAATATGACTTTATATTATTCAAAATAACCACTTTACTTCACTCGTTTTTTGGGGGGTTTGTTCATGAAATTATTTTCCTGAAGAAGATTTCCTCCAAACACTCCTGCCACAAGTAAATTATTCCAGTCGTTGATGGCCCTATTTAGGAATGAGAATTTGCCAACATCTGGTTTTTGATTTCTACATTTTCCTTTGAATTGGTGATAACATCTACCAATATAACTGTTAGAGCTAATAACAATCCATGGTTTAAGCTTCGATTACCAAATTCAGCCTTGATTTGTCGCCACTTTGTGACAATATCTCCCTACCTTCGCGGTCCTATGACCCCTTGGCCCTACTCGTTCAAAATTAGCAGTCCTTTTCTCAGCTTTGTCTAGTAATTATATTTGAAGATTTCTATAGAGATCCCAACAAACCACCCCCGTATTCCAAAATTGGTCTAACTAAGGATAAGAATGCCACCTCCTTTGATTTTGAACTTCTTAAGTTACTTATTATGAAATGTAAGGAATTCCCCGCTGTTCCTCCCACCCAAGTCTATTGTTGAAATATATCCCCAGATATTTGCAGCATTGTAATTAGTTCCCTACTCGCCTATTCTATATTCTGTCTCATTTAACCAGGTGCGTTTTGTAAACGATATTGAGCTGCTTTGATTACAATTAATTTTCATTTTATTTTCATGATCCTAGCTATTGAGATTTTCTTGTAAAATTATAGCGTCTTGCTCGTTCCTTCTCTTTCTGTAGATGTAGCTGCAGTCGTCAGCGAAAAGCCTGGCCCCCCTGAATTTAAATAATCCGGCAAATCATTTATAAATATTAAAACTGTAATGGTCCGATTACAGAGCCTTGAGGATGAACGCCTCAATCCAAAAATTGTTCTCTCGTTTTGTGTTTTTGCCATCTGTCGCCAAAAAAAGTTTTCTACCTCTAGAACAACTATTTTATCTATACCTGTTTTATTTAGCTTAACCCCATCTATTCTAGCCCCATTATCTACTTCGTCTGCTAACTCGTGAAATATCTTTATCATTTCGATTTCGCACGAGAACCCTTCCATGCTAACAATTAAAAAACCTCCCTTATCTATAAAATCTAACGTAGGCTGCCAATAAGTGCTCCATAATCTTACACACTATTGAAGTTAGACTAATGGATCTATAGTTTTTTTGGGTTAACAGGCAACATGAGGGTGATCCTGAAACAGGCAACTCCCCTTTATTAGCATATGAAGAGAATTGAAAAGGGGGGGATGCGGAAGGTAGAGCAAGGTAGCCAAGTTTTAGTTAATCACCTGCGTGAGTGACATAAAAGAGGTTCTAATTTCCTAATTATTCTTTTCGTTAAACACCGCGGACTTTTGGAGAGAACGAGACAACGTCACCGGATGACCAATCACTAACATCAAGGATCAATTCCTCTCTTCACTACTATTCTTTTTGCAGGTTTAATTTTTATAATATGTTAACAATCATATTTATATCCACTTAAACTGATCAAATGTTTTATTTTATCACCAGTTGAGGTATTAGAGATGTTAAATATTTCCCGTTAAATAGGAAAAGAGAGTACAATTATCGTTCTGTGAAAACTGAAAGGTTTCCCAGTACAACGTTTGTTCGTTCCGCTGTTGTTGACCAGAGTGAGGTGCGAGGAAGGAGTGAATTCAAATACGGAGCTTCCTTTAAAGAAACGTAATCATAAGGAGAAAGAAAATTCTGGAAAAAAGCTCGCCGTCCTAAAAATCACAGTAAGTACACAATAAAGGAATTGACGGCGGTGAGGTGAGGAACTCAAGCTGTGGAGAATTAAGTAAATCCTCGGTAAAAAAATCCAGCCGCTGTGCAAATATTTTACCTACTTTTTAAAACATCAAGGGAACGGAAAAATCTACTCGATTTTTAAAACAAGTCTCCACTTCCTCGTCCCACCTTCCCCGCTGCTACCAAGAACTCGCACCCGGAGGTGGATTAATTTACCTCACACTCTTTTCCACGAGCTTTTATACTTTCACAAAGAAACAGGCAAAAGATGCACACATAGAAAATTATAAAATAAGTATTGATAAAAAACCAGAATAATTAAAAATGAATAATTATCACATAAAACTGTAGCGCAGCAGGACCCTTACCTAATTTTGTTCAAACGTTAAATTTTCAAAGGATATAAAAATTCAGCCATAACATTCTAGCTGGCGATATGCAGGTAAGAAGTGGAATTTCCCGGCGCCAGGCTGGTGGACGGGGGACATGGATGTCTGCGGATTTATAATATTAAAAAAAATTCTGAAGGAACATTCACGCTTCAAAATTCCCTGTGTCATGGAAAATTCTTCGACCTGGACAAAGGTATCATGAGGATAGGCGGGACAAACGTCACGTGGAATAGCGTTTGCGTTTGCAGAAGTGATATACGAGTTGAGCTGGGAGGTAACGTGACGAAAAATATTCAGAGTCGTTCAAGAAGCCGAGGTGGGAAGGGAGGAGAAACCTGGGATGTGCCACAAGAGTTGAAGGTGGGGAGTGAATTGTTGCTCTTTAGTGAGAAGATTTTGAGAAGAAGGAAAGCCAGAAGCAGGAAGTCTGAAAATCTACATTTTCCGCAATCAACCGGCAGTACGAGTTTCATCCCACTTTC
This sequence comes from Eucriotettix oculatus, assembly GCA_034510155.1. Classification (NCBI taxonomy): domain Eukaryota; kingdom Metazoa; phylum Arthropoda; class Insecta; order Orthoptera; family Tetrigidae; genus Eucriotettix; species Eucriotettix oculatus. The sequence continues at coordinate 217,158,379 of CM067377.1, read as the reverse complement.
CGCCGGCAAAGTGAAAATTTACAATTCAATACTAAGGAAGAAGGAACGGTCACCAAGTAACATGCATCACGACTTGAATGAAGATAAAAACAGGTTCTGGGGAGTGAATTGTTGCTCTTTAGTGGAAGATTTTGAGAACAAGGAAAGCCAAAGGCAGGAAGTCTGAAAAACTAGATTTTCCGCAATCAACCGGCAGTACGAGTTTCATCCCACTTTCCGCCGGCAAAGTGATAATCTATAATTTAACCCGAAGGAAGAAAGAAGGAACGGTCACCAAGTAACATGCATAAAGACTCGAATGAAGATAAAAACAGGTTCGTCAAGTGAACGAAAATTTTCTGACCAGGTTAACCCAATACATAATTAACCCCGATATTTAAAATTACCCCTGTAATTAATTAATTTGTTCGTAACAGCGCAAAGGACCGCTTTTAAATTATTGCATTACATCCTAAAAGCTATTTTATTAAATAACGTAAGTAAAGAACTCTATCATTTACAAAACACAGTTTTAAAACCTATGAAAATTAAAAAGTCCTGTGCGGGAAACAAAGGCACTCAATATACATCGGCGAATAAAATTAGAAATATTATCAATGTATTGATAAATACTGCTTATTTATCAATCCTTAAAATAAAATTAATACACACTTTGAACAATAAAACGTAGCCGTCACATTAATGCAACCAGGCGAAAAACTAGCCTAAGAACAAACGTGGAACGAAATATAGTAAATGCTTATCTTTGACGTCAAAGAGACATGGTAAGGAAGTGTGTGTGTGTGGGTGGGGGGGATCTGATATATTTAACTGCGCTCAACATGACTGCAAATTGTTTACAATCACGATTGATTAATGATATCGCTAAATAGAAACTATAGGAAATATAAAACGTGTGTGACAAAAGGGTTGTGTTGTTGCTGTGGTATTCAGTCCTAAGACCCTCCATGCTAAACTATCTTGCGAAAGCCTGTTCATCTCCTCATAAATAGCACAGCCCACATCTTCCATAATCTGCTTAGCGTATTCTATACTTGACCTCCCTCTTCTGCTCTAACCCCACACACTTCTTTCTATCGCTAATTTTACAAGACCCTCGGGTCTTAAAAGTGGCCAATTAATCTATCCTTTCTCTTGATCAACGTCCCTCCTTATTGGTTTTCCCTCTATTAATCCTCACATTGAAAACTTTCTCCTGGGCCACGTTGACGACATTTATTATGGTTTCCCTGTATTCTTCTGTCTCCCCTAATACTAAAATATCGTCAGCAAAGCGTAAGGTTTGTAATTTCTCCTTCTTGCAGTATGATTCCTTTTCCATATTCAGTTTTACCCTTTTTCTTTGCCTTTTCTATGTATAAGTTAAACAGCATGGGAAACAAACTGCATCCTTGCTTAATCCTTTCTTGATTTCTGCTTTCTTTTCTTGATGTTATATTCTAATTACTGCTACCTTGGCTTCTGTAGAGGTCATGTATCAGCCTCCTTTGTATGTATTTTATTCCAGTGCTCTTTAAATCCTTAATAGTGTGTTGCAGTTCAAATTATCAAACGTTTTGTCTAAATCTACAAATGCCATGAACGTAGGACGTTTTTTTTATTATTCTGTCTTAACCGCAAAGCAAAAATATTGCTTGTCTTGTCCCTCTACATTCTTTCTGAAACCAAACTGATCTTCTCCTAACTCGCATTCTATTTGAAGTTCCATCCTCCTAAATACTATTTTCGTTAATATTTTGGCAAGCACGCAGCTATCATTACACACACTTAATTTTTTTATGTGGAAGAGTTTGCGGATACCTTTATATTTGAGCCACAATTCATGCTTTTCTCTTGAAATTTGGGTTAGAAAGGATGTGTTAAAAAATTTAGAGTTCTTATTGACGTCATATTGTGGAAGTCACTTATCGCTTGTCTTGTAGCTGTCTGAACGGTTGCAAGAGAGTCGGGACTTGCATCACCAATTATTTAGAGAACTAGATAATGAGGTTAGTTAATAATAATAATATATTTAACTGACTACGAATTACGACTAATAGCTGCGCATATAGCACGCCTAAAAGGGGACTCAGAGGAGAGAGAGATGGATCGATAGATACATAGATAGAGAGAGAAGGAGAAAGAAAGAAAGAAAGAAAGAAAGAAAGAAAGAAAGAAAGAGAGAGAGAGAGAGAGAGAGAGAGAGAGAGAGAGAGAGAGAGAAAATGAGCTCGCTTCTCTACTGTTAACAGACAATGCTAGAAAGAGGGAGAAGAGGAGGAGAAGAATTAACGTTTCATAAAACCATTCCTTTAAATGCGCCATAATGGCTGAAATTTTTAAATTTATAAATTGAGGCGCTGTTGTAAAATTAAAAGACAACTTCCTAGGAGACAGCAGAAGACAGAATTATAATTTATTAGTTTCATTAAATAAAATATTATGACCTGCTTCAGACTTTATTTTAAAAAAAATATTAAAAAAAGGACACGTTTCAGTACTGATTTCTACCTTATTCAGGCCTTTCCTTCCTAAATGTCACATACCATATATATTTAGAAACATGACTCAAAATTTAAATGTTTTTAAGTTCTGCCGAGGCTCCTCCAACAAATGTGACACTTAATTCGTCGTGATAATACTCAAGGTGTTACAAATAGGTACCGTAATTTGTTCCTGTTAAATTGTATTAAAAGATTAAATTAAAGTCTCTAAAATGTTATAAGATATTTATTTGCTTATTATTTAAATCCAACGTCAGTTTAAACCTTCAGTTATTAATTTATAGACATATATATATATATATATATATATATATATAAACCTCCTAACAACGGGTTTCAGGGTCTCATTAAATTGCGAAATGTAACAGAAAAGTCAGTTGCAGGAAACGAGATCGTTGTCGAGGGAGGGAGAGGCGAGGACTTTAATCGGCCCTTTGTCGATTGGGAAGGGAATTTAGGAGGTAATAGCGATGCTCAGATGGTAATAAAGTCCTTTTGTTTGTGATATGGGGTTTTTGCAAACGACATCGAAACCAACTACATTGGGGTCATTACTTGATGTTTTCTTAATAAGGCCTGATATATTTCTAAATTCTGAAGAGGTGGCTGGCATAAGCGACCACCATGCAGTGACCTTGGAGGTAATAGTAGAGGTCAACGAGCAGGAAAAACAGGGGAAAAAAAAGGTATTTCAGTTCCGAAATTATTTACAAGAAAAATACGCAGAGTAGTCTGGCTCTGGAGAAACTGTTGACAACTGTTGGGAAACATTTAAAACAATAATTAGTCAAGGAATAGTGTACTATGTCCCACTTAAACATCTAAAGGAAAACGCTGACCTGGAGTACTACAGTCCTGAAATTAGGAAACTCGATGTAAAAGTGCGAAAAGCGCACGATAAAAGGACAGTAAATATCTATCACAGGAGGAAACTTTATAATCTAAACAAAAAATTAATCGAAGCCAAGAAAACTGCCCAAGAATTTTATTTAATAAACCTGCGAGGTAATGGACGAAGAAAATTTTGTAAGTATATTTGAAGGCACAAGAGTAATAAGAGCGTTGCTCCGCCACTGAAAGGAATAGGAAATACACTAGCACTAATACCCAACAGGTTTGCCAACTACTTTGCCACGGTATTCGGGGAAAAGATGGATTTACCCACTTGGGAAAACTACCGATCTACATCTGTCTTCAAAACCAATGCTAGCAACTTACAAAAAAAAGTATTAGAAAACTTAAGTCTCATAAGTGAGCTGGCCCCGGATGGGATTTCGGGAAAAGTGCTACAATTAGGAGGGAAGCCATGATTACGTACCTCATACGGCTTTTTGGAATATCTATTAACAAATCTGATGTTCCAGGCGACTGTAGTTCCCATATTTAAATCAGGTACGCGATCGGAAACGAGTAATTAGAGGTTAGCCTCGCGTGTGTCATGTGCAAGGAATATGAACGCTTCATAGCTGAATATTTGCGTAAAAAGTGGGGCGAAAGGAGGTGGATTTACTATCTTCAAAAAAAATTAACTATATGCTTCATTGGGCTGAAATTGAGCATTCCCACTAACTTAGCTTAGAATTCAATGCACCTATGATCAGTTTACGCAATGTCCGTCTTCACGTATTTCCTGGATTTAGGACGTGAGGATTGTGATTAGTGAATTGGTAGGTGAGATTAGCTTAAGTTTAAGAAATGGAGAGGTGTTAAGTCGGTCCTGGGTCGTCGACTCAAATTAGCTCAGTTGGTAGAGCACCCGCCCGGCTGGGTATCGCAAGGTCCTGGGTTCCATTCCCTGGTCCGGTTGACATTTTTCCATTCTTGTCTTTCTTCTAAAGTAAAATGAAAATAAATGCAACGAGAAATGTCCCTCCTACTCGATATAAAGTGGGGAAAGAAGTTGTAACGGAGTCAAATAACTGTAAATATCTTGGGATCACGATTACTAAAGATTTAAATTGGTGGTAATGAGGTGAAGCGCTGCTTCACTTTGTAAAGAGGGTCTTGAGGAAAAGCATGAGAAAAACCAAAATTTCTGCTGAAAAACAAGGCTGGTCAGGCCAATTTTAGAATATGGGGTAACGTGCAGGGATCCATATCGAAATGAACACACTCTAACGGACTGAAAAGTTGTTTCAGGGTCAGGTGATTCGCGAAAAGTACCCACGAGAATTTAGAAGGTCTCAGTAATAGAAGGAAACATGCAAAGCAATATATAAAGCTGATACGGGTGAACCACACACAGGGCCTGGAAAGAAATAACAAATTATATTACGGCGCGGAATAATATTTCGAAAAACGATCACTCGATCAAAATTATAGAAAAACGGCAACGCACAGACGAAGGAAAATTTTCATTTGTAAATAGGTCAATAGGCGATTGTAATTCCTTTCGTGCCTCCTGCAGAAATTATGACGATTTTTCGGGGTAGCGTAAATCAGTTTAGGAATAGACTAAGAAAACTTTAGTGAGTAGTATTTTTTAGAATCAGTGAAGTGATAATAGTGAAGTGCAGCAGCGACGTGATTTCTGTTTATTCCTCCTTTATTTTCTTTTTCAGATCAAAATTTGCACTTCAAAATAGTTCCTTATTATGAATTGTGTTTTATTTTTGTATTTGTATTTGCGTTTTCATTGTAAATAGCTGCCACCGGGAAAATTCCCAATAGCAGCTACGTAATAATATATATATAGGGCTCATTATCGTTAATCTTCATATTTTGGTTATCTATTTCTTCTTGTTGTATATATTTTTTACGCCTTCATTTTATACATTCTAACAAATGCAGCGAAATAAATCTGTCCAAGATCTGTAGAAAAGCGTAAGGACGAGAGAGAGAGAGAGAGAGCTGTACGTAATATTCTCTATTACGTCTCTATTACCTGACTCCATTGATAAAAACTATGTAATCTTTTTAGTTAATCGGAAAATAAACATAAACTCAAAGAGAAAACATAACAAAGAACCACGTCGTTGAGTCCCTTTCATCAGAATATCGCCAGGAGCAAATAATAAAACCATTGCTTACGTAAATTAAAGACAGATAAACTGATAAAAGCTTTGATAAGAATCCTGAATTACAGCTGCAAAGTTTGTCTTAAAACAAATTTTAGAAATTTAGCAGTTTATGTATCTTCAGTTGAATTGAAATACTTTATTGTTTTTTATAATGAAGTGAACTTAATGTAGTCGTGAGGTTATAACTCTTTCTTATTAAATTAAATTATATTTCTGACTGTTTTGTTTGATCTTATATTTAGTACTTCTTATTCCTTAGATACAGATTTTTAGATTTAAAAAAAGCGTTTGATGATATAAACTGGGACAAAATATTAAGGATTTTAAAGAGCTTTGGAATAAAATATCTTGAAAGGAGGCTTATACATAACCTCCACAGAGGAAAGGCAGCAGTAATCAGTAGAAAATCAAGAAAATAAAGCAGATATCAAGAAAGGACGAAGAAAAGGATGAAGTCTGTCGCCCATACTGTTTAACTTATACATAGAACAGGCGCTGAAGAATGTTAAAACGGAATATGGAAAAGGAATCATACTGCAAGAAGAAGAAAGAAAAACACTATGCTTTTTGGACGATATTGTAGTATTAGGGGAGTAAGAAGGGGACTTGTAAACCATAATAAATGTCATAAACGTGGTCCTGGAGAAAGAGTTCAATATAAAGATTAATAGAAGGAAAAGAAAGGAAACAAATGTATGCCTCTCCTCAAGGCTGAGGAAGCGAATTATGACCAAAAAATTTCAATGGAAAACCAATTTTCTTATAGGAAACCTTGGTTTTCTAGTGTCAAATACCATTTATCTGATTCATTGTTCATGGAAATTATTTCGCAGATTGCGCTGCCATCGAACGAATGAGGATTAATAGAGGGGAAAAACCAAGGTAATGGTGTGTAATGTGGAAAACAGTAGAATAATAAATACTAATATATTGGGAAGGGATATTGTGACGGAAGTTAAGGAATTATGTTACTTGGTTAACGTAATAACTAGAGTAGGATAGCACAGGAAAAGAAGAGGAATTTATTTACGGTTAATATAACTCTGAAAATTGGGAAATCGTTGATACGGGGTGTGGCTTTATATGGGTTTGAAACGTGGACGGTAGGAGACGCAGAAAGGAAAAGAATAGGAGCCTTTGAAAAGTGGTGTTATAGGAGAATGAGATTGGTGGGTAGAATCATTAAGGAGGAAGTTATAAACAGAATAGGGGAAAAGCGAACACTGTGGAAGACGTTGAAGATCCAGATTAATAGGCCGCGTTGTGAGACATTCGTGGGGGGGGGGGGGGTGCGGAGTAAGAACAGGAGAGGGATGTGGAGGATGGAATACGATAAGGATATGAACGGAAATGTGGGATTTGTATGCGGAAGTCTCTCGTAAGCTAGGTTAGCACGGAGGGTTGCACATTACCAGTCTTAGGACTGAATACCACGACAGTACAACTGGAAATGAATTGATGGCATTGCAGTAGTCCTGAGAGCTACCGGAAGTGTTGAGGGAAAGGAGGGACCCCGAGTTCAGTGGCTCCCTTGATGACGCAGGAGGAAAGCAGCTCCAGGATTTCCAAGTATCTCACGGCGGTGCAGCAGGAAAACCGGATCAAGTTTCCTATTATGGGTGTGAAGCGAAGTCAGCAACGTGTGCTTATAAGCACCACAGGCAACAACACCTCCGCACACCATGAAGCTGCAGATAGGTGAGGGACGCTGTGACAACGCGAGTACTCATCCATCCTCGCCCTCCCGCGGACTCTACATCTCAGTCCCCTGTTGCGTTGCAGCCCTGACCTTGCTGACTCTCCTCTGCTGGACCGACGCCGACGCCGCTGCCACAGACTCACGATGCCTCTTCGCTTGCACCAGGGACATGCGCAGTGTCTGCGCCAGGAACAGCCAAGGACACTTGAGGACGTTCTCCAATAATTGCGCACTGCGGCAACACAATTGCGACTCTGATGGAGGTAAGGTTCTGCCGCGATCGGGATGCAACGCGCTTCGTCCCTCCTACGGAAATAATATCAATCGTCCTTAAGGAATTTATTAAATTTTGTTAAAAGACTCATTTTTATTCAGTATGATAGTAGTAAAACTAGGTTTACACGGGCAGTGATGTTCGTCGAAGTTGGGTTGGCTGTGCACTGCCTACCGTTTACATCTTGGGCAGATAACTGACCCACTTCTTCACTGCCAAGCGCTGCACTCAATGTTTAAAAATATTGTACATACGTTATGGAGTTCGATAATTGCTCTGTGTAGGGCAGCACAGTCACGTAAAATTCATGAAGAAATTTAGATATTATATATATATTTATTGATTGGACAAATTTTAATCAATTTGAAAATTTTATATTTAGCAATTTACAGTGTTTACATGAGCCAATATCTCAGGGGATTTCGGGTCTCTCGAGAAGTGGAGTATGCAGTTACTGATAAAATAGAAAAGAAATCATTTAAATTTAATTCAATCAGCACAATGAGCAAGTTTCACAGCTTTTTAAGAACTTACCCACAATTACTACTGGGCCTACAAACATCCAACTTCACGAATGTTTCTGCGTCTCTCTGGCGTCTTGCAGGATTTTTACACCGATGAAGGTAGTATGAACCAGGTCCAACTCGTCATTTGCTCTCTAGACACATCTGACAGATCCGTCGTCCGTCCTCTCCCCGACTCATCTGATCTCCGAGCCTCCCAACGGCTCCCTTTTAAGTTCTCGCCCCAGGAGTTCCCCGCCATCGGTTCTTCACAAAATTCCGGGGTTCCCCGCCATCGATCTTTTTCATACACCATCATTTTTTACACACGTCCCGAGGGAGTTTTCGGCGTGGGATCCCCATCGGGGGTTCACCCGCTTTCAGCCAATTCGACATTGTTGTTGGCCTCGCTTGTGGCGCACAAAACTTAAAACGTAATAACCTCTTGTTGTAGGCCGAACTGCGCCACACAATGCCACCATATATAACCAAAAACTGCGTTTTTACATTACAATATACTGTAGCGGATCCATCGTTGCTCTGTATTTGAGGATTTCTTAATTCCTTTATGGCACAAGTTATTTTTCATAAAAACACCAAAAATTGATTTTAATAGTTTTAATTTCAATCACAGCATGAAAAGAAATTATATCTGCAGGGCGTGGTCATTCTCTCATCGTCCCGCCGACACAACCTGCGGCTCCCATCACCCCATGACGACTCCCCCCTCCCTTTGCGGACCACCCAACGTCTCGCCAGACCACATTTTTGGCCCGGGTTGCGTCAGTTCCTCAACAATTGCAACTCGCAAGCTGGCCTGTATTGTTCAATGTAACTTTTCATGTTACAATACATACTAAATTACAGCTCAGGTTGTTCGTGGGTTTATTTAATTTAGAAAATGTAAGACTGTTTAACCACCGGCCCTGGTAGGAAGAAGTTATTGTACCGGCGGCGCGAACCATTGACGGATCCTGGAACCATTGGCAATTATTGCGGCGACCTCGTATAGACGTCATCAGTAGGACGCACGAGCCACGTAGCTTACTGGTAGATATTGATGAACGATGCTTCTCAGCTCATGTCCCATGGTGGAAGAAGATAGGTGACGCATTGCGCATGTAAAGGAAGGAGAAACATGGCGCAAGCCAATCACAGCTAGCATTGGCCATATTGGAAAGCGGCTATTGAAACGTTCCTTGTTGAAAGGTTTCATATACAGCTGGAAGCGTGCTTTTGGTTACTAAAATGCATCAAACTGACAGCACTAGTCTTTCTGTATATTTCCTTAAATTTAATTGAATGATTAAGAACAAATAAATTATTAAAATCAACCTCCTAATATATCAATTAATTTTTGGTTTATAATGAGTATCCAAAATATATTTTTAAACATGTATTTAATTGTATATTAATGAAACAAAGAATGGTACAAAGTCACACAAGAATTAATTTTATAAATGTTATAAATAAAACACAAGGAGTGGCAAAATGCCAGAAAAATAGAAGCAAAAGAAGAATCCTTTTAGTCACCGCACCTTAGGACCCTCCGCCCCAGTTCTTTATTTACTTGTTCCTTCTGCAACGTCCGGTAGTATTTTAATTAAAGAACTGAGGAGGAGGACCCTAAAGTTGGGGGGATGAAAATGTTTTCTTTTTTTCTTCCTTTCTAAGTTTTGGCCACCATCTTGTTTTTTTTCTTATTCTGTTTTCTTAAATTAGACGAAAAGTCAATATTTCTGCTCTTGCCCCCCCTCTACATTCTTCCTAAAATCAAACTGATCTTCTCCTAACTCGCAGCCTATTTGTCCTTTGTAACATAACCAACTCGTCAGTTCTTCCTGAAAAATTTGTTAAACTTAAATAGTTGACTATCAATAATTAAATAAATAAAATTGGTAAGTTGTAGGTACTTACAATGAGAATATAACATTTCCTATTTCGGCTGTTACGTCAGGTCAGGGGCAAAACGAGTGAAAACGATGAAAGGCAAACCCAACTTCTTGTCAGTTAATAGTTTTGTGACGTGAATCTTGAGAGCAGAGTTTATTAATATTCCATAATAATTATACAATTATTGTGTTAAAGCGCAGTAGGACTCTTTCCTTAATTTTATTTAAATTTTAGATATTGGAAAGATCGAAATCCAGCAAGAATATTGTAACTCGGAAAACAGGTAGACAGGTAGGCAAGCAGGAAAGAGGGTGAGTTTTTCCTGGCGCCAGGGTGTCGGCCTGTTCGCAGATTAGGCTCATACGCTGAAGGAACGTCCACCTTTCCAAATTTCCCAAGGACTCTGTTCTCTTTATTTGTGAAACGCCCGGTATAATTTTAATTAAAAAAATTGAGGAGGACCCTTAAGTTCGAGGACGAAAAGTTTTCTTTTCTATTATAACTTTTTACCACTCCTTGTCCTTTTATTTATAAAAGTAAGCCTGATTATAAAATTACGTTATTATTAAAAAAATTTTCGTTTCTGACCTTTTACCATTCTTTGTGTTTTATATATTTATAATTAAATACATGTTTAAAAAGTATCTTTTAGATACTTGTATAAACAAAAAATTATTTACATATGAGGAGGGTAATTTTAATAATTTACTTGTTGTTAATCATCAATGAAAATGTAAGAAGATTTACAGCAAGACTAGCGCTGTCAGTGTGATGTATTGTAAGTAACCAAAAGCACGCCTTCGGCTGTATAGGAAACCATTGAGCGAGGAACGTTTGAATTGTCACTTTTCAGTATGGCTGGAACTGTGATTGGCTGCGCAACAGGTTTAATGCGTCACCTATCTTCTTCCACCACGCTCATGTTCTACGCTCGAAGAGAGTTTTGTTGGCCTTCTGTCCCTAGCCTCCAGCCCCCTACCTAAATTTGGCATCGTTCTACGGCCATAAATCTACCATTGCCGGGAACAAAATGGCGGTCAGTGTGGAAATCGCAATCTATGGTACCCAAACGGCGTCAAAAAATACTCTACACACAAAATAACGCGATCACCTTGATTTTGCTAATGTTAAATTGATTCGACATACAATTTTACTGTAATTTAGCTTATAACACAAGCGATAATTACAATATTCCGCTGTAACTTTCTTCATCGCCTGTTACATGTAGAGCATGGACATCCTTTTCTGCTTTTTTTGCCCTTCAATTCAAATTACTGCTGCCTCTAATCTGTAAAGGTTATGAATAAGCCTCCTTTCCCGATATATATATTTTAATAGTTCACATCATCAAAGGATGTTTCTAAATCTACAAATGAACTTAGGCTTGTTGTTGTTTCTTACCCTGTCTTACAAAATTAGACGCTGAATCAATATTGCTTTCAGATTTTTCGAAAACCAAGCTGATCTTCTCCTAACTCGCGTTTTCTTAATCGTCCTTCTAGTATTTAAATCAAGGTTCCTGCAAAAAGTGTTGACTGAGCTGCCTTATAAAACGCAAAAGCGTGCAATTAGAATACTTTCCAGCAAGAATTCTAGATCAAAAGTTTGCAAATACTTACTATACCAAGCTTGTATATATATTTATGAAATATTAAAGTTTGTAAATCGAAACACTAATTTGTTTCAAACAAATGGCGAGTTTCATGAATACGCGACCAGAAATCAGTCAGAGGTTCAGCTCTAAGGTCCTGAGGACAAGCATCGCCTTGCTCTACACCAGAAAAGTATTCACAATTCCCCTGGGATAATTTTACACAATAGCCTTGCTCCAGAGGTTAAAAACAGTAACTACAAAAGCTTCGTGAAGTAGAGTATTATTATTATTCTTTTAAATTGCGGCGCTGCTGCTTCTTTACTCTGTGGTACAGGATTTTCCTTATCGTCCTTCTAGTATTTAAATAAAGGTTGCTGCTGCAAGTGTTGAATGAGCTGCTGCTAACCTTGTAAAATAGCACATCACATATCCTTAAAATTTCTATTCAGTTTTTTCTGCTCTTTAGTTTGTTTGTTTCATGTATGGCGCTGCTGCTGCTGGAGCAAGGACAGTTGCCTTCCTGGTCCAAGTAGTTCAAAACTCCTCCATTGCGTGTTCCTCAGTGTGTGCTTGATTGTTTGTGTTTCCCAGTGTGTGTGTTTGTGACATCGTGTGTTGGATGTTGTGTTTATATTGACTTTTGTCTGTATACATTTCCTTTTATTAATTTATTATAAGATTATTTCTCTTTAATTATGTACTTTATTTTGTTCATTTTTAATGTATGACGTATCCTATTTCCTCAATCTAGGATTAATGGAAACAACAATAAAACTAAATCTATTTGTCGTTCCATCCACCCCTATAAAATTATAATTATAAATTTGCATGCATGAGATACTAAATTAATTGCCCTGCATCTATCATCCCCAGTCTTCTTCCGTATAGGTATAATTATGTTGTTACTAAAAAAACGTCTGTTATTATTCCTGTTTCGTAGATTTCGAAAACTATCCTGAACAGCCATGATATTGCTTCTTCGTCCGATGATCTTATCAGCTCTGCTGCAATGTTATCAATTCCTGGCGCTTTACAATTGCTGAGGTCTGTCAGCCGTGGCACCTGTCAAATTCTGACCCTATAGTTTTGTCCCCCCACTCTTCATCATCCACCTCCTATTGTTCAACTATTACTGGCTGATGTAGATTTCCATCTTGATAGAGCTCTTCTACATATTCCTTTCATCTTTCTGCTTTTTATTCTTATCTATAATTGGCTTCCCATCCGCTCTCCTGATGTTGTTGCTAATATTTTTCCTCTCGCCAAAAGTTTCTTAGATTGTCCTAGAAGCTGCGTCTATTTTCCCTTTCACTATGAAATCTTCAACCGCTTTACTACGTTTGTCTTGTAGCAAAGCCTTTACACTTCCTACCTATTTCATTTTTCAAGCGTCTATACTGAAACTTTACAATTTGCATCTCTTGCATTTTTATATTTGTAATCGCCTTTTAAGAATCATTTTAATTATTTCTCGTGTTACCGATGCCTTCCTATTGATCTGAGCTATTCTTCCTGATTTTTTTTCTTCTTCTGCTACTCAAGTCATTTCTTCCTTCAGGAGTTGCCACACAGTTACTTTCTCCATTCTCTATTAATCTACTCTTGATACCTTCTTTTAAACTCTGAAGCAGCCCCCTTGCTGTTACGCTCTTTTAGAAAAAAATTATAATACATATTTTATTACCAATATGATTTTGTACTATTTTTACCTGATAAAACATAGTGTCGTATTATTAAGGACAAAATTAAATTGGTATTAGAGGGAAGCACGTGGGTAATATGTTGGGTTGCTTACCCACGTTAGAATCCCTTTAGCGTTTGTTTCTTCACTTTTTTTTCTTTTGCAGATTACGATGTTGTGACGTACGATTCCACTTGTCCAGAGGATGGCGACGACCTTCAACTCTCCAGCTACCACAAATTCCTCCAGTCACGTACAAAAACGTAACTGTAAAACTTTAGTCAATAAATTGTTTTCGTTACAAAAAAAAATTCATTTGGGTTACAAGCCATCCTAAAAGACTCATCTCCTTCCTGTACTTCCATGAGCTACAATGGTTTAATTTTATGTTCCCCGTCGGTGCTTCTCCGTACCAGGGAAAATCTCCCCACCTATAAATATTCCAGCGTGTCGCTACACGTGAAGGTTCACTAAATCACCTCCGTTTAAAAGGGATTGATCGGACGCCAAGCCCTGTTCTTACACGCTACTTGAGAATGAAAACTAAAAAAAATAACTTTATTTTACGGTAATTAGCATTTCTTAAATAAATGATCAATTTTGAGTCTAGTTTATGTAAATTAATAAATAAAATTCATGTTAGTACTTCATTTTTCATAGAATGTTGTAGCATTGATAATTATATATATATATATATATATATATATATATATTTCATTAGATTTAAAAATAAATAATCTATGTTAATCATTCACTATCGATCGACCGATCGATAGTGCATGACGTGTAACCTCGCTTAGATTGAGGTTTCCCGCCAGTTTGGAACGGACGACGTGTAGCAAAAAACAAAACATTTAAAATATTAACAACGCACTTTGTACGGAAAATAAGGGTAGTATATAAAAATAGTCTGTAAGTACATGCTACGTAAAAGTGTTTATATCATTTTATAGAGTTTTTAGATCTGATATTATTTAAAAACCTTTTATGAATTGAATTACAAACAATATGTTGATTGGTTTGTTTTATCATTAGGGGGTGAATATGGCAGTGTAACTGCCGAAAGCTACCTCTTTTAAACAACTCGCAAAACAAGTGACCGAAAAAAAAAGTTTTTATTACGCATTACATCAACAATTAAACGGTCAAAAAAACCGCGACGCACCCAATAAGTATTTAAAATTGGTCCAACTTAGGATAAATACGCCACCTCCTTTGATTTTGAACTTTGAATTTATTAATACTGCAATTGAGTAGTAGCACTATGCGGTGGCAGTTACGAAACAATAAACTTAAAAATAAAATTTGTTACAAATAATAATTATCCCACCCTAATTGAGGAACCTTCTCGTTTCCGTGCCCAGGACACCACAGCTTAACCCCTCTGTACCCTTTCCTCATCCCAACAAGTACAGCCGTATTCTAGGAGAGGAGAGATTTATACTATGCAAGTTCCCATGCTTTCTTAGTCACATGGTCTATTTGATATTCCCAACCCGTGTATACCCAAACACTTACACTTACTTTCTTGTACTATTTCATTACCGCTGAGCTTATAATCAAGTACCATTTCTACGCGACGCCTACAAAAGCTTATATTGCCTTGCTCTTGTTACAATTTATTTTCATTTTGTTAACAAGTTCCCAATCTATTATTGTGTCTAAATCTTTTTGTAGAAGTTCTTCTTCGATCGCGGTTTTTATTTTCCGATATACTACCGCGGCAGTCGTCAGCAAAAAGACGCACCTGAGAATTAATGCCTGGTGCTACCTCATTTACGTAGACTAGAAATAATAAGGGACCAATAACGGAACCCTGCGGCACACCCGATTTAGCTTTCGCAACTGAGGATAGTTCGTTCCCTGCTTTGACCATTTGCTGTCGGTCTCCGTAAAAATTCTCTAATCCATAAAACTACCTGTCTATTAATCCCAATTTTGGACAATTCTTGTAACAATATGTCATGAATTACTAACATTGTGAATTACTGAAGGTACCATGGGGAGTTCTAAATGATTATATGGATTCTGTCTTGCTTGGTTTGAATTTTATTAGAATTGGAGATGGGGCAGTTGATCCCCGTATGGGGTGGATTAGGGAGAGGTAAATGAGTCTTTCGTGAAAAATGAAGAATGGCGCGTTTCTGTTGAAGAGTGGCAAGAGTAGTTCTTTTATTTTCGTGCTAATATTTGATTGAAGGTGGGTAAAGATGGGGGTTTCCCAGGAACGTTTGGAAGTCTAGAGTAAGTCCGAGGTAAGTGATGGAGTTTCTTTATTGGGATTTGGGAGCCAAAAAGATGGAATGAATGAGAAAGGGGATGTTTGATTTCGAGGCTGAATGGAACAATTACAGATTTTGGAAGGTTTTATGCTGACCCTCCCAGATTTGACAGGCTGTTTAGGGCTACTTGTACAGTGTTGCGAACACCCAAGGTGAAGGAAGAGGTTTGGTAGAGGATAGCTGCGTCAACGGCAAAAAAATATGGGGGTTCAGTGGCTGGATGACGAGGAATGTTAAACAGAAAAAGGGGGCTAATATGCTACCTTGTGGGACGCCAGAGAAGATGGGGGGAAGGTTTTGAAGGAATGATTGTTCATTTCGACTGAGTATGAGGGGTTAGTCGAGACTAAGACTGTTGGAGGATCGATACGCTGACCACGTGTGTCACTCCAAATTCGGAATGTGTCATGTTAGATGACAGTCCGCGGTCGACTCGGTAGGCCCAGGCCCTCAATGGGCTGTACAGCCACGGAGGAAGAAAGAAAAAAATGAGGGGTTAGTAAGATAAATTTCAAAGGATTCTGAAAAGTGCGTGTCGTTACGTTCATTTTTTCATTTTGGATTAGAAAGATGGATGATGGATTACTCTGCGTCAGTAAATAGACCAATTCAGGGGAAGACTGATGCAAGAATCGGGAGACTGGTGACGTAGAAGGGATGATGGGGCGGGACGGTGCCACAAAATCACACAGCGCAAGGCAAGTTTTGCTCTCCTTTACCTAAATTTCATCCTTCTGAACGTTGCAAATGTCTTCGTCCGGTGTTGCCGATCAACTTCGGCAAACGCTATCAACTGTTGCTATCGTGGTTGACATTTCATTTTACTGTTCTACGGATTTGTCCTTATCAGGAACACCGTATCACACCGCCTTGGACGACTTGCGAAATGTCGAGGTTACCATCAAATTTTTCCCACTTATAAAAAGGGGATGTCCAGCACTCCGAAGAACCACGACGAGACTCGAGATGAAGCTGCTGGTTGTCCTGGGTGAGTATCGTCCCAGTGGCGCGTAACCAAACGAAATTGAGTTGCTGATGATGATGATGTTGTTGTTGCAGCAGCTTTGGCGCTGGTTCTCGCGTCACTCGCGCACTGTGTGCCCGTAGGACAGTCGAAGTGCGGGACACGTTGCATCGACGACATAATACAGGTTTGCGCCAGGAACGCGTTTGGACAACTGAGGACCTTCCCGAGTCATTGCGCCATGGAAGATTATAACTGCGTCAATAAAGACGGTAAGGAGCTGACATTTTTTGCTTTCCACGTTCCTCTTTTCCCAATAACGAAAACACGTAAAATAAAGCTCATATATATATATATATATATATTGTAATATACTTTTTTTATGTATAAAACATTTATTAATTTAAAGTACAGATATGATCAATTTTGATATTTTTGTTTATTAATTTAAGTGAAGACACGGGCTTACTCTCAGGGGATTTTGGGTCTCTCAAGAGATGGAGTATGCATTAGCCACAATTACTGGGGCAACAAACATCCACCTCTCGAATGTTTGTGCGTCTCTCTGGCGTCTTGCAGGATTCGATCACGTCTGCTCACGTCCGTCCACTCGCCTGCCTTCTGGGGTCGAGCCACGTCCTCTCCTCTCCTTGTTTCACTTCTCTTCTGGGGTCTGGATATCTGCTCTCTGGTTATCTGCTCTCTGGTTATCTGCTCTCTGGTTCACTCGCCTGCATTCTCCTCTCCCCCACTCGCCTGTCTTCTCGGGTCTGGTCCACTCGCCTGCCTTCTCCTCTCCTCCACTCGCCTGTCTTCTCGGGTCTGGTCCACTCGCCTGCCTTCTCCTCTCCTCCACTCGCCTGCATTCTCCTCTCCCCCACTCGCCTGTCTTCTCGGGACTGGTTCACTCGCCTGCCTTCTCCTCTCCTCCACTCGCCTGTCTTCTCGGGTCTGGTCCACTCGCCTGCCTTCTCCTCTCCTCCACTCGCCTGTCTTCTCGGGTCTGGTCGCGAGCCACCCATCGGCTTCCCTTTTAAACCTTCCGACGGGAATTCCCCTATTTCTCAACATTTCGGGGTTCCCCGCCCTCATTTTTCCCGCGGGGGTTCACCATCGTCATTTTTTATACACGCTCGGCGGGCCTCCCCCGCGGGGAAACACCGTCTTTCGGCCGACTAGCCATTGTTGTTGGCCTCATAACGCCACAACGTTACAAAATCCGCCTTTATATATATATATATATATATATATATATATATATATATATGTTTAACCCTTCCATAATCAGTTCACAAACTCTGCCAAGTCGTCAATTTCCATCATCATCATCAACAACTATTGGCTCTACAGTCCCAGCAGGACCTTAACCTCCCCCAAACAACTACCTCCATCTTAACCTGTTCAAGGATACATTGTATTGTATTTATTAAATCTACAAATGGTGGCAGATGCCAGATACATAGAACTTAAACAAGAATTAATAAACTGGTCGTAAGGACCATATTTAACCTATAGTTGAATGTATAATTACATTCAGTATTAATAACCAAGTGTGGAATCATATTATTAGGAATGATTTAAAAAAAATAAGAATAGTATTGTTTTCCCTGAAAAAAAAACTGGAAATATAATTCACTGTAGTATATTTTTAGAGATTTGGCAGCACTGATGACGTCACTGCACTGCACTAAACTTAGATTGAGTCGAAATTTTCGTTTCTGTTAGAGGAAGTTCCCCTAAAACACCCTGCAGGCAGATTGTTGCAGTCATTATTAATTGTCCTATTTAGGAATGAGTATTTTCCAACGTCTGGTTTTCGGTTCCTTGTAATTTAAACAGGTGATCTCTCCTCCTCCTCCTCCTCCTCCTCCCGTTCCGAGTCGATTCTTTCATTCTATCTCGGATTCCCCTGCCAAGGTTTTTTACCTTGGATACTTACTTCCATTTTTTTAACTTCGCCATGTACGTCGTCCCACCACCTAGTCCTTGTTCTTTCACCATCTACTTGTCCAAATACTACCTGCCTAATTTTTTTCTCTTTCCTCATTCTACTGATATGTCCCATCCAACCTAATATACATATTCTTATATCAGTTCATCATTGTAACTTATCCTCCACGGTCTATCTCTATTAATACCTACGTATATCGTTCCTAGTAGTTCAGTATTTCACACACATTCTGATACACTATTAAACGTCTTATATCTGTACAGGAGAAAGGCAGCAGTAATTAGAATAGACGATCAAGGGAAAATAGCAGAAATCAAGAAAGGAGTAAGACAAGGATGCAGTCTGTCGTCCATGCTGAATAAGGCTGAAACGGAATATGGAAAATGAATCATTCTGCAAGGAGAAGAAATGAAACGCTTACGCTTTGCCGTTGATATTGAAGTAACAGGAGGGTCAGAATAATACTTGGAAATCATAATAAATGGTATGAACGTAGTCCTGGAGAAATAGTTCAATATGAGGATTAATAGAGTGAAAACCATGGTAATGGAGTGTTGTATGGGAAACAGTGAACTAACAAAGGTTGTTAGATTGAGAAGGGATATTTTTGACAGAAGTTAAGGAATTGTGTTACTTGGGAAGCTTAATAACTAGAGTAGGATAGCAACAGGCAAGGGAGACTTTCGCGAAAAAGAGGAATTTACTTACCGGTGTGTTCATATTAGGAAATCGTTGCTAAAAATGTTTTTATGGAGAGTGGCGTTGTATGGGTGGGCGATAGGAGCTACGGCAAGGAGAAGAATAGAAGCGTTTGAAATGTGGTGCTATAGGCGAATGCTGAAAATGAGACGGGTGGATAGAATCACAAACGAGGAAGTTCCAAACAGAATAGGGGGAAAGTGAACAATATTGAGGACGTTGGCTAAGAGAAGGTATAGATTAATAGGTCACTTTTTAAGATACGGTTATCTTGTAAAATTAACATTAGAGGGAAGTGTTCGTGTGGGATGAGAACATAAGAGGGAGGCAAAGGAGGGAGTACGCTTAGGCGATTAGGGAGGGTATATCTTGTGATAGTTATAAGGCAGAGAAAAGGGTTTTGCCACATACGTTAGTATGGAGGGTTAGTGACCTCAGGACTGAATTCCTGGATGGAAGCGGAACCTGTTGAAAACCAGCTGCGAGTTATAAGATTTACCGCGGAACGATCACGGTACTGTACTTTCGTCTTTAGGGAAAAAATAGAAAAGAGTTATTTCCGCGTGAACGAAGTTGTGGCCATAGCTATTTGGTTAATAAATACGCCAAAAAAAATTGTTATATAAGTCGGTAAGCAGATGACTTGGACACAATTTATACAGGAACGACCGAGACAGCACACACACACACGTTTTCTTTCGCAGAGAAGTTTCTAGAAAACTGAGTGACGGCATTTAAAGTTTCACCGAGAAAGTAACTTTTCTAGTAAAATGGAAGAATTTCCGTAGGAGAAATACAAGAGGTTTTCCCTTATTTCATATATACTTCTGTTCGCAAATATTTTAAACATTTCAACCGTCGCGTCCCCGGCTCCGGCGCAACTATCCAAGGATGTCGTCGATAATTACGATAAATGTTCCTAAAGTGAGGTCTTTTTACTAATTTCAATTTTTCTTCTTTCCAGTTTACCATTTGGTAGCTTTAGTAAGTTGTCCGCTGGGTTCTTGAGTAAAAACAAATGTACGAAGACGGAGATACTGATGAAACCTACCAAGAACTTCCACTCAATATGGATAACTTCGACTTTCCCGTTACGTATAGACAATTGTACAACATATTCCCATAAACTATAGTAAAAAAGGGAAACTTAAACTTTCGATTTCAATCCTTTCATTTAACTCTCGTAACCTCTGTTGCCCACTGATTACAATAAACAAGTTCTTCCAAATACAGAGGTAAAATTAGAAGAATAATATACATGGCATTGATATTTTCGTGAGGTGATGAGACATGTGAGAACAACAGGAACGGGAAGAACCGAGTGACGAACTCAAACGAAAAATTTAAATTGGAGAACAAAGAGGTAAGTTACCCAAGAATAGGGGATCATAGCTATTGTTGAGCTCCACAGTATGATATATTTGGGCACTAAGGGCGTCGCTTGATAATGGAGGCCTGCTCCTTCATAGGGGTACTTAAAGATAATTAATAGGTTAATATAGGATAGGGATCATTACTGTTAAAAATTAGACGAGCTTTCTCCAGTTACAATTATAAGGAAAGACGATAAGAAAAAACCCGGCCAACATTCATGCAGTTGTAGATTTTAAGAAAAAAGCCTTCCATAATGGGTAATGGGACGCACTATTAAGGATTTTGAAGAGCACTAGAATAAAATATCGAGAAAGGAGGCTTAAACATAACCTATACAGAAGACAGGCAACTGCAATTAGAATAGAAGGTCAAAGAGAAAAACGTTTTGCAGTGTCGCTATTTTTATTTCACCAGTATGGGTTTCTGTTACCATTCTAGTGGATGACCGTTTTTGTAAAACAATTCCGTTTATTTAGTATCTGGTTATAATTTGGTAACTCTGTATAATGTATAATAAACTGTAGGCCTGAGTTTGAATCCTCACTAAGCACATTCGGATTGACCTACGTTATTTTGAATGGGCCTCATTGTACGCAGAATGTAATTCCACTTTATGGTATACGAATAAAATTTTTAAAACCATTTTATACTTGCGTTTTAGCAAAAAAAAAATTAAAAAAGGTCAGGGGTTTTTCTTGGTCTTAATTTTACATAGCTCGACTTTGACAAGTCATAGATTTCAAAGTATTTATTTAAATGGTCTGAAAATTTAACAGAAGACAGTGTAAACCCTTCCAAAACGATTCGCAAAGTTTGAATCATCTGTATGTATTACTTTATTTAAAATTAATTTGTAAGGTGACCTCGACTAACTCTTTGACAGCGCGTTGCAGGAGAGTGGGGGAAAAACCTTTCTAGTAGTGGTTGATAGTTATAAGTATAATATATATATATACGTAATTGATGTAGCAACGGTGCAACATTTTGTACGATCTTTTAGAAAGAGTAGGGAAAATGTTTATTGAAGTGGGAGGGTAAAGTAGGGTTGCGCCCCTGGCGCTGACCTTGCCCCCAAAATTGTTTAAACTTCCGCTTGTTTTCCAAGTTGTTTTCCTGGAAATGACATATTTCTAAAACTGCTGGTGTCTACATTGTTGCTCACACATGTCTCCAAATAAATCTCTGAGTGTTCACGACAAAAGGTGATACCTAAAAATCTGCTGTAGTGATTGATCAGGTCTCGGACCATACGATCTTTGACCGCTCAAAGTTTTTACTGACGGGCCCGTGAATAAAAAACCAAACATACATTAACGCCGCCAAAGAAGGAACATTATCCTGCCAGTATTCATCTTTAATTATTTTTGTTTACATACCGTAAAAGGGAATTAAATTCGGCGTAAAATTAGACCTTTCGAAACAATGTAGATCATTTCAAATGGAAACAGTGAGGCTCCTAAATCAGGGCTCTACTATTCCGAGGACAACAATAGGGTTGACACGACTCTAAACTTTCAACTAAAAAAAAACAAATCAATAAAGGAGTAATTTAAGGATGCAGTCTGTCACTCTTCTTTTATAACTCATATATAGAACAGTCGATGAAGAAAGTAAAAAATGAACATTGAAAAGGAATCAAGAAGAAATTAAAACAGTACGTCCTGCCGGTGATATTCCCAAGTAGCAGAATTCCTTAACTTCAGTCAAAATGTTTCTTCCCAATGCGACAGCCTTTGTTATTCCACTGTTTCCCATACCACACTCCATTACCCCTCAATTAATCCTCATATTGAACTCTTTCCCCAGGACTACGTTCATGCCATTTATTATGGTTTCCTAGTCTCTTTCTGACTCCCCTAATACTACAATATCGTCGGCAGAGCGTAAGGTTTTTATTTCTTGTCCTTGCAGTATGATTGCTTTTCCATATTCCGCTTTATTTTTCTTCGTCGCCTGTTCTATATATAAGTTCAACAGCATCGGCAACAGAGTGCATCCTTGCCTTACTCCTTTTTTGGTGTCTCGAGGCATGCGAGAGCTTTGAAAAGAAAACACCCAGAGACAGTATGAGGCATCCCCGACGTAGTCAGGTGAGCCCTTCAGTCACTCTGGGGGAATGCCTCGGGGAGAAATCTTCCATATGTACCTCATCAGCAGGTTCCAGGTTTTTTCCGTCAACAGGCTACATGAGGGTGATCCTGAAACAGGTAACTCCCTTTTAATAGCATAGGAAGGGAATTGAAAAGGGTGATGGTAGCCCCTATAGACTCTGAGGAGTGAAACATCTGCAAGGACTAGAACCAGCTACCACTGTTACATTTCCTTTCCATTTTCTTTTTGGTGACAGGCTATATGAAGGTGAACCAGTAAGTAACAACTACTACTTATTATAAAAAAATAGTAAATTTGAAACTTGGGATTTGGAAGGGAGAGTAAGTTCGTCAAAGTTATTTCAGAGACTCCGGGCTGTGATAAAGGCCCTCGGCAAGTGAAAAAACCTCGAATACCCAGAGAGAATACCAGACATTTCGAAAGGTCAGCCCCTCAATCTGCCTCGAGAGAAAACTCCCACAGGAATTCCTTCATCCTCATCTCATCTCATCGACAGTGGACCGTGTAATGAAATCACGTGTCTGCGGGAGACAGAGAGGAAGTGACGTCGTCGTCGTTGATTCTGAGTTTTCACTCGGGACAGTGTAGCGCAGTAGAACCCGCGTCCAATTTTTATCATTATTTACGGGAACTTAAATAACAAATATTTCGGCATGAGCAAGTCGCTTGCTAGGAAGAAGGGGGTTTACCGCGCGCCGTTTTGGCGGCTCGGAAAAATAACAAAGGAACTGTAGCTGACGCTTGGACCATAAAGCTCGGACACCTCGTCGCCGGTTTCGGAATGTCCTAATCTGCCTGGGAATTTGGTGACCGGGTAGCGTGTGTGTGTTCTCCAAATAAAACAAGGGATATGATAGGAGGATATCCATCCCTGCTACCTTGGTGATAGGTGTCGGAGAAGTGGGGACAAGGCTTTAAAGAGGCTGGCGGAGACAATTTGAGGACAGGTTTTTGGTAGGTGATACAAGATGGATGGCAAGAGGATATTGAAGGAGAGTGGTGGACAGATTTTTAGGCAGGTGATACAAGGTGATGGCAAGAGGATATTGAAGGAGAGTGGTGGAGAAATAGATTGCTGGTGATACAATGTGGTGGCGAAAGGAGATTGGCAACAGAGAAGTTACGGCGAGAGCAGATTTGTGAGGTGGCAGCGGAGAGGTGGACCATGCTTCGATCAGTCCAGGTCTTAACAACAAGGGAAGAAAGAGGAAAAAGCGGAGTTTCCTCAATTTGGCAGCACGACTTCGTATTATTGTCGACCGGCCGCTTCAAGTTCCACAACACGGAATTTGCAGCCAGACGCCTATAAAAACAACTCAGGACCGTCAACGGACATAAAATATGCTACACGTGGTCAACACCCAAACCATTAATACCCTGAGATCTTTAATGCAATCCCATTTTAATTAATTATTTTGGTACATAATATATACACGCACGACCCATATTAAAAATTATTGTGTTTACAATTAATAAATGTATATATTTAAACCCAATTATTAAATTCATTAATTAATATTCCCCCCCCCATCATTTACAACAGAAATGAGCACATCTGAGGGAATAAGTTCAGCTACGCCATCAACAGCCGCTATCGGACTGACATTTCACTTTATTAGCGGCTGTGATCGGCAACAATTAATTCCCTTTACAGCGACCAGTTAAAGCGAGAAAGCGGCTCCGTTAATTTGCACAAATGTCAAGGGGGGGTTCCTTAATCAAATCGTCCCGCTCTTATAAAAGGTGGAAGGTGGACCTCGACGAGTGGAAGTGTTTTCATCAGCCATGAAGATGCAGATTTGCCTAGGTGAGAATCATCGCCACCCTCGGCGTTGCCTAATTCCGAGGGAGAGAATTTTTTTTTTGACGTTGGTTCGCAGCAGTTGTGATGCTTGTGATGGTGACTTTGTCCCTCGGCAGCAGTCATCCGTTTCTAGAGTCGACCTGTCACTCCAAGTGCTGGGGTGAGGACAAGAGACCCGCGTGCGGCTACGGGAAGGACAACACTAAGACTTTCGACAATCACTGCGCCATGGTCCACTACAACTGCCAACATGAGAACGGTAAATAGCTAGAGGGGCGGGAGGGCCGTAGCGTGACGTCATCACACTACTTTAGCTCCGCAAGAGCCCATACTCAAACAGCGCTTCTAGCGGCCACTAAAAATCACTCCTAAAGCAGAAAAAGATTCATTAAAGTGGGTTATTTTGTTACACCAAACCTTAGTATTTTCAAATAGGTAAGATAAAATAATGAACTAAAATGGAAATATTAAAAAAAAAGTGAGCATGTTTTGAAATCAATATTGCGAGTTGGATTAGAAGTTATATCAGCATATTTATCAATTAGATCTTCAAAATATGTAATTTTCTATTCGAAAATGCTGGAGGAGAATCAAAATTGTTTCTTATAGGTTCTAAATTCATAAAAATAAGAGTTATTTTTTTATTATTGTACAATTGAAGGAAAATGCGAAATCTAAAGAGTTGGCATCTTTGTCATTAGTACACTTGCCCACTTAATATGGTGCAGCATGTCCCAGGATAGGGCAAATAGAATCCTTAGAAAGGGTGGCAAAGAAGAGCCGCAAAATTCGTAGAAATAGGACCTGGGCATTGATGGGAACGAAAAGGTAAAGAGACTCGGGTGGGACAGACACGCTACAGACAAGAAGAGAAACAGATAGGCTACACATTCTCTACAGAGCTTCTGCAGGTCAAAAACCTTGGCAGGGAATCAGAGATAGAATGAAAGAATCGACTCGGAACGGGAGGAGGAGGAGGAGGAGGAGGAGAGATCACCTGTTTAAATTATGAGGAAGGAACCAAAAAACAGACGTTGGAAAAATACTCATTCCTAAATAGGAAAATTAATGACTGGAACAATCTCCCTGAAGGAGTGTTTGGGGAACTTTCTCTAACAGAAAGGAAAATTTCAACTCAATTTAAGTTTAGTGTAGTGCAGTGACGTCATCAGTGCTGCCAAATCTCTAAAAATATACTACAGTGAAATATATTTCTAGTTTTTTTGTTTTGTTTCTTTTTTCTCAGGCAAAAACAATAGTATTCTGTTTTTAAAAAACATTCCTAATAATATGATTCTTTTTTTTTGGTTAACAGGCTACATGAGGGTGATCCTGAAACAGGCAACTCCCCTTTAATATCATAGGAAGGGAATTGAAAAGGGGGGATGCGGAAGGTAGAGCAAGGTAGCCAAGGGTTAACTAGGGCCCCCGGGCTATGGTTTAAGGATCCTATCCGGTGTTTCACCTAAAGAGATGCAGGGAAAACCCTAGAAAACCTGCATCAGGTAGGTCGGGCATTGGGAACTATTCTCACGCCCTTCCCTGTGAATGACGGGAGACGAGTCTGCTGTGGGGCCGCAGCATTCCCTTCTCCGTGTCTCCACCAGTTTCAGGAGGCAGTTAGCCGACTGATCCAATGGGATTAGCAGACAACTCTTGCCATATGCCCAAGGTCTTTGACCCCAGTACATATACCTCCTAAAATAGGTGAAGGTGTCTCGGCATATGAGAACTTTGATAAAAAATACCCAGAGAGAGTGCGAGGCATCCCCGACATGATCAGGTGAGCCCCGCAGTCACTCTGTCATAATAATATGATTCCACACTAATTTATTTATATTGAATATAATTATACATTCAACTATAGGTTAAATATGGTCCTTACGACCAGTTAATTAATTATTGTTTACGTTCTATGTATCTGCCACCAGGGGCGCGGGCATCTGCACCATTTGTAGAATTAATAAATACAATACAAGATGCGACATTAGCAAATTCATCTAAATGGGAATTTAAAGTTAGTTCACTGTGTTTATTAAACTACTTATTAATGCCCGTGGCAAAAGCCAAGTATTAGGAGAGAGCGAGCGAGTCATCTAGCTCAAGATCGCTCCCAACACTAATTAGTCTTAGAAGGGAACTTGTTCAGAATTTGATTCACCATCTGGTTTCACTAAATCATCGATTATTTCTGAAAATCCATTTAAATTTTCAACTGAGAAACGGACAAATAGCCCTGTTATCACTATTAAAGTAAAATTTATAATCCCTACTTTTTCAAATTAATTTTAATTTTCATAATTAATTATTCGATTAAATTAAAAATATATCAACCGGACTTATTATCTCGGCCAGGTCCTTTAATTATTATTTAATCGCGCTGAATAAGTCGCGCACAAATAAATAAATACACCGACCTGAATCTTTTTCACAAGTATAATATGTAGAAGCACAAAAGGGAAGGTCGAATGTTTAAAAATAGGGTTCTCACCTATACTCTTGGATGTATTTATTTAGGACATTGGGCATTTCCAAAGCAACGACTTACATGGAAATAGTTTTATTTTATTTATAATTGATAAATACACATTGATATATACAAATTGCGAAAAGTACAACAGAATCCAAAATTCAAAAAGATAATTTCAATTCTAAATTAATACAATTTAAAGGTCACTAAGTTACAGGGAATATCTTACTTTAAGGATGTAGAGCCTAGGAAAGAACATTTGATATTCTACTGTAACATTTGCGAATGAAATAAACAGTTATTTTTAGCTTCTTTTTCTGGGAAAAATATATGGGCATAAATTCTTAATTTTCCCCAGTAAACTCCTGCAAATATATTTTCCTTGCGGTGTATCAGTGTTACCAACTTATGAAACACAAGTTGGTAGTTTCAGAAATGAGATAATTCTGAAATTAGCTTCAGAATATTTAACTGAAATGTACGGTACGAGGTTTTTGACATTCTCAAAATTGATTTAGTACTCTGTCAGGATTTTTGTTATAAAAGTGAATAAAACCTTAATAATTGCAAAATACACAAATAAATAATTTTTATGATATTGAACATCTAAAACGTTTTAAAAATGTTAAAAAATATATTTTAATTCTTGTAATAAGTTTTCTGTGAAAATGTTTAAATAACGTATTGCAATGTTATATTACAAATTTAAAAAAAGGTGAAATATCAATAACTTAAGGAGTGTTTCATTTTTGAAGTCCTATTGGCAAAATACTATAGAAAATAACTTATTATCAGAATTTAGACTGAAGAAAAATTAATTTCCATTCTCCTCCAACAATTCCGAATAGAAAATTACATATTTTTAACGTGTAATTCAGAAATATGCTGATATAACTTCGCAGCCAAGTCGCAATTTACTGATTTCGAAACATGCTCACCTTTTTTTATAATTCTCATATGAACTAATATTTTCTCTTTATAAATTAGTAAATACTAAGATATGAACTAAAAAAAATAATCCAATTTGAGAAGTCTGTTGCTGCTTTAAGAAGGCTTTTAGTTGACTGAAAAAGCACTGTTTTTACATGGCAGGCTCTTATGGAGCTAGAGGAGTGGCGGATGACGTCACGCTGCCCCCTGCAGGCAACGCCTGGCGTTTCCTCTCTTATCTAGTATACTCTTAGGTAAATGGAGCCTCTGCTAACTTACTAAGTTCCATGTTTTCCATCCTGCTGTTAGATTCGGGCTGACAAAGTTAAAAATCGTCTTTAGTGGGTTTATATTTTCCTTTCTTGATATTTTTTTTTATAAAGATTTACGTTGGAAACGCTGTAGAAGATCAAAATATTTTATTCTGGATTTTGAATTTATTAGCTTTTATTGAAAAAGGAGGCTTATAGGAGATCCTTCGAGAGAGCAGAAAGACAAAATTATAGGTTATTATTTACATTAAATAAAATTTTATGATCTACTTCAGACTTTATTTCAAAATGTAACTGGAAAAAAGGACACGTTTCGGTACTGATTTCAACGTTATTCAGGGATTTTCTTCCTAATTGTCACATACCATAGTTGACTCAAAATTTACATGTTTTTAACTTCTGCCGAGGCTCTTTCAACACGTGTGACACTTAATCCGTCGTACAAAAAGGTACCGAAATTTGTTCCCATTTAATTTTATTAATGGGTTATAAGACTTTCTTTACTTGTTATATATATCAGACATCAATTTAAACCTTTAGTTATTAATTTACATATATATATGTATTGAAAATTTTGTCATAATTCGCTTCCTCAGCCCTGATGAGAGACATACATTATTTTCCTTTCTTTTCCTTCTATTAATCTTCATATTTAACTCTTCCTCCAGGATCACGTTTATGACATTTATTATTAGGGTTAACAAGTCCTCTTCTGACTCCCCTATTACTACAATATCGTCCGAAAAGCAGTAGAGTTTTCATTTCTTCTTCTTGCAGTATGATTCCTTTTCCACATTCCGTTTTATCTTTCTTCATCGCCTGTTCTATGTATAAGTTAAACAGCAAGGGCGACAGACTGCTGCATGTTTTTCTTACTTTTTTTTTATTAATTTCTTATTTATTTTCTTGATTTTCTATTCTAATTTCTGCTGCCTTTCTGCTGTAGAGGTTATGGATACTCCTTCTTTCTCGATATTTTATTCCAGAGCTCTTCAAAATGCCTAATAGTGTGTCCCAGTTTACATCATCAAACGCTTTTACTAAATCTACAGATCTAAATCTAATGAATAAGAAATAACGATCATTAGCCCTATATATATATATATATATATATATATATATTAGATAGATAGATAACCCAAATATGAAGTTTAACGATCATTAGCCCTATTATAATGATCGTTAATGTTCATAATTGGGTTATCTATTTTTTTCGTCTTCATACATTATAACGAATGCAGCGAAATAAATGAGTCCACGATCTGTAGAGAAACGTAAAGGCGAGAGGGAGAGAGAATGAAAGAAAGAAAGAGAGAGAGTGAGAGAGATGGAGTCGGACGTAGCATTCTCTATTACTTCTTATCTTCACCTGACTCCATTGATAAAAAAAAACATTTAATAACTCTAGTTAATCGGGAAAGAAAATTAAACTCAAAAAGAAAACGTGACAGCGACCCACGACGTTGAGTCCCTTTCATCAGAACATCTCCAGGAACAAACAATAAAACCACTGTGTACGTAAATTAAAGACAGATAAACTGATAAAAGCTTTGATGTGAAACCTGAATTACGGCTGCAAAGTTTGTCTTCAAACAAATTCTAGAAATTTATCAGTTTATGTATCTTGAGTTTGTTTGAAATACTTTATTATTGAACCTGAAGAGATTTATAATAAAGTGAACTTAATGTCGTCGCGAGGTTATAGGTCTCCCTTATTAAATTAAATTATATTTCTGACTGACTTCTCAGTTTGATCTTATATTTCGTATTTCTGATTCCTTAGATTTAGATCAGTAGATTTAGTAAAAGCGTTTGATGATGTAAACTGGGACACACTATTAGGCATTTTGAAGACAACTAGAATAAAATATCGAGAAAAAAGGAGTATCCATAACCTCTACAGCAGAAACGCAGCAGAAATTAGAATAGAAAATAAAGAAAATAAAGAAGAAATTAATAAAAAAAAGTAAGAAAAAGATGCAGCAGTCTGTCGCCCTTGCTGTTTAACTTATACATAGAACAGGCGATGAAGAAAGTTAAAACGGAATATGGAAAAGGAGTCATAGTGCAAGAAGAAGAAGAAATGAAAACTCTACTGCTTTGCCGACGATATTGTAGTATTAGGGGGATCAGAAGTAAACTTGGAAACCATAATATAATGGCATGAACTTCGTCCTGGAGAAAGAGTTCAATGTCAGGATTAATAGAGAAGTAAAACCAAGGTTATGGAGTGTAGTATGGGAAACAGTGGAATAACAAAGGCTGTTCGATTTGGAAGGGATAATTAGATGGAAGTTAAGGAATCCTGCTACTTGGGAAGCGCAGGCAAGGAAGAGGATTTTACTTACGGCTAATTTAAATATTAGGAAATCGTTGCGAGAAATGTTGGTAAGGAGCGTGGCGTTATATGGGTGCGAAACGTGGATGATAGGAGTTGCCGAAAGGAAAATACTAGAAGCCTTTGAAATGTATCGCTGTAGGAGGATGAGATGAGGTGAATAGTGTAACTAACGAGGAAGTTGTAAACAGAATAAGGGAAGAGCGTAGAATATAGAGGACGTTGACCAAGAGAAGAGTCCAAGTTTTATGAAATGAGGGTCTAGTAAAATTAGCATTAGAAGGACATGTGTGTGTTGTAGGATGAGAAGAGGATGGCCGGGGATGGAATACGCTAAGCAGATTACGGAATACGTCAGATGTGCTAGTTATGAGGAAATGAAAGGGCTTGCGCAAGTTAGGTTAGCATGGAGGGTTTGCTTAAGACCAGTCTTTCCAGTCTTTGGACTGAATAACTAAACGAAAGCAATAACATTTAAATTTAAATCTCAAGTTTGACATGTATACAAGTTTTTTTCGATTAAAATATGTAATATATTCAAAAATTAACAATGTTTAAAAATTAATTAATTTTAATAAAATTTATTTGCTCAAATTAGCAATAACCTAAGGAATACCGTATCGAGAGACTTTTGTGAATTTAATCTACTTTACTGAGAGTGTGTGTGACGTGTTTATACGCATAGCACACCAAGAGATTAATGCCCTTTCTTTCTTACTTTGCATTCATCCTACCCTGGTTCCCTTGAAGTTCCTATTATGTTGTTTTCAGGAATCGTGTCTCCAGTTTGTTACTTCGTCCCTCCTCACTTGTTTCCTTGAATCCAGCCATTTCCGTTACCAGGTGCAGCCGTTTTGTATGCGACTCGGCGAAAATATGCGGGTCATCAAAGTTGGCAAGGTGGTTGACCCAAACGATGGCCAGTCTCCAAAATTTAAATTTTTGGAGAGGAAAGGTACAGACGCCAACCCCATTGGAGCTAGGAAAGTTAGAAAAATTGGGGATGCCAATGAAGTTTTCCTTCTCAGGTCCAATGGGGTCGGCGTCCGCACCTCATCCTCTCCAAAAATTCAAAATTTAAGATCCTAGCCTTCTTTTGGGTTAACCAACTACCAGATGTCCTGAGATTTTTCGCCGAGTCACAAAATCCTTTCGTCGACCTCCTGTGGTGTAGTGGCTAGCGCTGCTGCTTCACAACCCAGAGATCCCGGGTTCAAATCCTGGCATGGGCTTGGATGTTTGTGTCTTCATGGTCGAGAAAAATAGGAATCAAGACTGTTGGAAGATCGATACTCTGGCCACGTCACACTCCAAATTTGGAATGTGTCATGCAAGATGATAGTCCATAGTTGACTCGGTAGGCCCAGGCACTCAATGGGCGGTAGAGCCATGGAGAAAAAAGAAAAGAAGAAAAAACAAACAAAAACAAAATCCTTTCATAGGAAAGGACTGCGATGGTCAGGCTTCAAAAATATATGACTGGGTCTGTTTGCTTGCTGTCTTGCGAACGTATTTGGGTCAACTACCTTGGTGACCTGGGGGATTCGCTGAGTCGTGATAAAGGGACTGCGCCTTTCAGGCTTCAAATTTATTATTGTGTGTGTTTGCCGGCTTCACCCCCATAATGGGTGCCTTGCGAACATCACACTAAAAGTTTTCTATGGAAACTTCGTGAGGACTGCTTAACACTTTAAATTAATGTAGATAAAGATTTAGATTTATTGTTGTTTCCATTAACCCTCGATTGAAGAAATAGGATATGTCTTACATTAAAAATTAAAAATGAACAAAATAAAGTACATAAATATAGACAAATAATCTTGAAATAAATTAATAAAAGGAAATGTATATAGACAAAAGTCAATATAAACACAACACGGACACACGATGTCACACACACACACACACTGGGAAACACAAACAAGCACACACTGAGGAACACGCAATGGAGTTTTGAACTACTTGGACCAGGAAGGAAACTGTCCTTGCTCCAGCAGCAGCAGCGCCATACATGAAACAAACAAACAAAAGAGCAGAAAAAACTGAATAGAAATTTTAAAGATATGTGATGTGCTATTTTACAAGGTTGGCAGCAGCTCATTCAACACTTGCAGCAGGAACCTTGATTTAAATACTAGAAGGACGATTAAGAAAATCCTGTACCACAGAGTAAAACAGCAGCAGCGCCGCCATTTAAAAGAATAGTTTTACTCTGCTTCACGAAGCTTTTGTAGTTAATATTTTTAGCCTCTGGAGCAAGGCTGTTGTATAAAATTATCCCGGGGGTATTGTGAATACTTTTCTGGTGTAGAGCAAGGCGATGCTTGTCCTCAGGACCTTAGAGGTGACTGATTTCTAGTCGCGTGTTCATGAAACTCGCCATTTGTTTGAAAGAAATTAGTGTTTCGCTTTTCAAACTTTAATATTTCATATGTATATATATACAGGCTTGTTAAAGTAAGTATTTGCAAGTAAAATCTAAAATGAAATTTTATACGCGTCACAATATAATGAATTTCATAATTGTTTTATTGTCATAAGTATTAATAAACTCATAATCTTGTTTTAAGTTTTTATTATGACTATTATGACTATCGAAGATAAAAAATTTTGTTCTGAAAACCGTGTTTTGGTTAATTCAACACTTATTTAAATTCTACCGGTCTTATTGTTAATTGGAAACTTTATTATTAACTGGAATTGTAGAGTATTTTGTATGACGTAAGAACTAGTGTTTAATTATCCAATCTCGTGTTTTCTTTTTACAGAATACAAGTTTAAACATTTTGGAAAATGTACGTGACCATCAAAAACGTAACGTCACGCGTCGCACTTCGTCCGTGGATGAACAGGGAAACATTCCACCGTACTATGTAACACCTATGTACTTGTTAACCTAGTTTCCTAACTATAAGTATACATTAAATAACAAGAAGCACAATAAGTCAGCATATAATTTGTTGCAATTACGATGATGATATATATTTTTTATTATTTCAAAAGCTAAATTAAATCATTGAATCCAAATTTTCAATATTTATCATCATTAATTTTTTTTTTAAGTAGAATAAAATAACTCTATTAACTTTCTTGGTGTTCTGATAAAAGTGTCGAAATTTAAAAATTATAAACAATTAGTTTCAAACATCTACATATTCAGTAAGAGTTCCTAATTATATTTCCAATCACCCCATTTCCCAGAAGAAAGTCAGGGTTTAGATAAGGCTGAAACATCACAAATACCACAGGGAAAAACTATAAATAAAGTTACCAATATTCTGTTACTGAATTTATTACCCCCAATAAATTTTATAAGGAAACATGTCAAAATTAGATTGACTAAAATCAGGTTTTCAGACAATAATATTTTGACTGTTTAAATTCTTAATAGCAGAAAATGAAATTAATAATTTTACCTTATTAAGTAGTTTGGCTTGTTTCATAGTTGCGGTGTAGATGCTGTTTTTAAAATCAATAAATAATTTAAATTACATTCAAAATATTTAAGACAAAATTAATTTATGGAACGACATAATGTTAGCTACTAAATTAATTGTTTAGATCAGGGTTTCCCAAACTTTTTCTGCAATGGAACACAATTCTAGAAAAAGGACAATTTAACGCAACACATGGTTTATATTTGAGGTTCGGTAATTCCCACATCAAAAAAAAATTATATTTAGAAATTCTTTTTAATACACAGAACTGTAATATAACATAAAGATATGAGAAAACGAAGAACTTAATTACTTTGGATGCTTTGGATCATTAAATTTTTTATATTAGTCATATTAATTCTTAGACCTCGGGTACGATAAAAGCGGTGAGCGGCAAGGAGCAGGTAGTCAGAGCTCACTTTAATGTTCCAATGCAATTCAATGGGTCCGCTGTTCCACTGGCTACGACAAGGGTGAGCGACAGAGCGGTTCAACTTCCGCCGCTCAGCTTGCCGCTCATCCCCCGGACATTAATTGTTTGCCCCTGCTGAGCGACAGGGACTATAAAAAAACTCTCAAGCCCAATTGAATGCACAAAAAAAGCAGGACGAGGCCAAATGTAATTTCTGTTAGTAAAAAATCATTTAATTTGTTTATTAAATGTTAAAGATTATTTTTTAAGGACTTTAATTTTGGTTTAATTTTTCGGAAGGCACATAGTTTTCAAAATTTTACCATCATTTACATCGATAATCAAACATATTTATTTGCTTAGTGAAGACTGTTGTAGGATATATTTTGAAGGCAATGAACAAGTCTTCAGAAAATAATGATTTAATTTTTTGGGAGGTTTCGGCCTACTGGGCCATTTTAAACCTGAATTAAATATACTTATTACATACAATTTCTTGACGCCCGTGACTTGCAACTTTAAAAACAACCCAATTAGTCTAAAAACTAATATAATTGGTACATTTAATTCAGAACATAGAGAATCCAAAGTATCCGACGAAATAAGTAATAATTTTTTCAGGACTAAACATGTTTCTTTTCTTCCGAAACGTATAGTTTCTTTTTTTCTTATCAGATGAGAGCATTTATTAATATACATTTTTATTTTCTTAAATTGCTTTCTAAGACATAAAATTTTATAAATTGTAAGTACTGATAGAAGAAAATTGGAAATGAAATAAAACTTATGTGACAGGTACGCGTAATATACTTTTGATTATATAATTCAATATTTTCAATTATTATGAATTAATGGATAATTTTATTAACTGAAATTAGGCTTACAATATTTGCAACATACATTATTCATAAAACTGTAGATGTAAAAAGTACCTCATTAAAATGGTTTAGTGTTTCTCAGCACGTAATCGAATGTTCGCATACACATTTTCGTATATTCGTAAAAGCTATTTTCGTCATCTCTTAAATTTCTAAAAAGATGGTGATACTCTCCGAAAACTTTATGCTCCTATTATATGGGATTAACTCTTAACTTTCTCTTGCCTTTCGTTAAAATTCTTTTCCATAAAAGGCTACTATAGTCACTGAGAAAGAGAAGCTTTGCTACTCCATGACGAGCCAGTGCCATTGCGTCCTGTACTAAACAGAGGGCGATGCCGCTCAAGGGTTCTCTATGGCTCGCTCACTACTCTGCCGCTCGGAGTTCCGCCGCTCACCGCTCGCCGCTTTTATCGTGCCCGAGGCCTAACATCTGGTGAGTCGTCGAGCATGTTTCTGCACTTTCATGTCATTGCAGCGTAATAAGAAAATCCCTCTTCACATAAACAGATCTTAGAAAACTGAAATAAAGAGAATAATAGCTTGTTTTGAAATTTTGGGATAACTCTTCCGAACACGTCCTCCCTCTCCCCCCCACCAGATATTTCATAAAGACTTATCATTGCAGTTTTATAACAAATTAGAGTCAGTGGTTAAATCAATTAGATTTACATGGTCACTTGCATTAAAGCTACTGAGTTATCTGCCACCAAAATTTGATTCCTAACCAAGGAATCGTCTTTGCCATTTTCGGAAAATATTGATAATAGTCGATTTCAAATTTTGTAGAGGTTCTCAAACTATATTTAATTTTTTGTAATTTTCTAATTTAATATTTAAATAAGTTGAACATTCATGTAAGGCAGGAAGAAAATTAAAATAAACTGTTGAAATGGAAAATTGTATTGTTTTCCTATCAAAAGATCAAGTTTTATCTTTTGTATTTAAAATTGTAATATCTTTTCTTGTACTTGTAAGTTCATTGCACTTTGTAAAAATATCTGCCAGATATGCAAGATTTATCAACCATGATGAATTTGGTGAAACTGCAATAAAACGTTTTCTTTTTGTGGTATATTTAATCATCAGACTAGTCTCTTGCAAATCCACATGCTAACCTAACCTGCGCAAGCCTTTGCATTTCTCCACAGCTATCACGTCGCACACTGTCCCAAAATCTGCTTAGCGCATCGCATCCTTAGCCTCATTCTTCTGTTCTAACCACCCCCCCCCCCCCACACACGCTTCCCTCTAATGGTATTTTTACAAGACCCTCATGTCTTAAAACGTGGCCTATTAATCTATCCCATCAAATTTCTCTATATTGTTCACTCTTCCCGTATTCTGTTTAGAAATTCCTCGTTAGTGATTCAATCCATCCATCTCATTCTCTTACAGCACCACATTTCAAAGGCTTGTATTCTTTTCCGCTTCTTTCCATGTTTAGCACCCATTAAACAGCACAGTCCATAGCACTTTTTTTATATTTATAACAGGGCGTTGTTTGCAGAGGAAAACCAGCGGGATCTTGGATAGAAGAAGCAGTCAGGACAGTTAGAATTCTTAGATAGAAGTCGTCCAAAATTTTATAGACAGCTGAGAGTCCTAATTTGTAGAAGAGCAGACTATCAAAAGCGTTTAGGGAGCGGTAAATTAATTCAGTACTTTAGTATGGGCAAAAAAACACGAAGAAGATATAAAACTTCATCTATAGTCGACGAGCAAAGTGTTTCTTAAATGGATAGAGAGGCAATACAAGGGCTAGCCTACAGGCGGAAGCGTTACGTCATCCCCTCTCCTGTTACATTTACAGTAGGTGTAACTCGATCGTAGGCTCTTAAGAGCGCATGTAAAAAAAAACAGAACTTCTTTGAGTCCGCTAATATATATAAATATATTTTGTAATATACTAATGGGAGGGGTGCTTTGAATAACTAATCCAGACTTCAAATTAATTAAATTATATTAAAATTTTGCAAATAAACTAATATTTAAAATTAAAATGCAATAAAACTCAAATTCTGCAGGGGCATTTGGACCTCTCAAGAGTTAGATAATTGAAACAACTGTAAAATGAAAGAAAACCAAAGAGTCAGAATTATAATGTTAAAATTGTAATGTATTAACAAGTTTCGCAATAGTGCCTTCCACTCACGCAACATCTGATTTGGCTGCTGCTATTGTATCAGGACAATTGCCCCACTTCCCAGTGACTTGGTTTCCAAATTTAACATGTAACTGTTCACAACTTCACTAAAAATTAACAAACATAGATTAGAACAGAGCAATCAACAGTTTAGTATTCTCAAAATGTTGTGGCCTAATTATCAAAAATGCAACATTGGTGTTCAAAGACAACTATATATCTCCACATAGGTTAACTGGATTACACTATATGTGCCTCGAATACTCAACCTTTTTGACTGTCCACTGCTCGGGGTCACTTCCCGGCGTCCAGATGAATTTCCGGTTTGAAGGAGAACTTTCCATCCTACAAAATTAATCTGCGAGGACCTTCACCAAGTGCGACTGCCCTCTGGGCCCACTCACTGCAGCACAGGGAACACGTCACCCTCCCGACTTAAGTCACGGGAGCAAATCCACCAAATGCGAACTCTTTCAAAACAACGATACTCGCGAAGTATCTGCGTCCCGATCTACGTCGATGTTGATGATGTCTGGTGGATGCATCAGGGAATGACTTCTGTTCATCTCCGTCCGGACTGGATCCTGTGGAAAAATCTGGCGGAGACTCCCTTATCTCCTTCCAGCGGTTAACAGCATAGTCTTAGGTCAGCATTAGCCGGCCTCTTTGCTTCTCTCAGCGGCTAACGATTTAACTTTTTCATAGACTGCTTCTGTCTCTCCGTAAATTCTGCCACCCGTCTCCCAACGCCTTCTCTCTCGTCTGCCAAAAACTTCTAATCATCTACTCTCTCCTTCGAACCTCAACATCGTCTATCTTCCAACTCCCGACATATTCTGTCTGCCAACAACTTCTCTCCGTGTCACTCCAATCACCCGATTCAAAAGGTACGTCTTGACCTTGCGCTTCTCCAACACCGTCTGACTCGTTCGTCTTACAAACCCCGTTTCAGCCACCTTGCTGAAACTTGCTTAGCCAATCACGTCCGAACACACCAGCACACTCTCACGTAAAAATGTTAAAGAGTACCTTCGAGAACATTCGCGTGGTTTGACCACGCAACAATGTCTGCAAACGGACTTGTTGCGTGCGCCTCACGACACTGCTTGTTCGCTACAATGCATACTGCGCTGCGGCAACAACAATCCACGCTCAAATGTCATATTGTAGCCACACTCCACACATTATTACAACATCCATCCAACCTTAACAATATTTTACAAACAATTTAAACAATAATAGCTGCCTTATTAAAACATCTACTATAAAATAATAAAACAAAAACAGGTTACCCCGGTTTTAGTCCACAATATATATTAATAGACAAACCTTGCAAAATAAAGAGAACTAATTAACAAATTTAGATATTTCGACGTTTCGAAGTTAGCTTTGCGTCTTACTCAAATGGCGCTTATAAAGTAAACTGACAAAACTTGAAACAATCTGGGGGAAAAAAAGACATACTGTCGATCTATTATTACAATATATATGCACTAAAAGAACAGCGAAGCGTTGACGTTGCGTGAAAGAACCGAATGAAACTCACCAACAGTATTACGTATTTATTTACTGTGTAAATTTCAGCGACAAATGCATTATTTCGTAACAATCCACGCTCAAATGCCATATTTGTAGCCACACTCCACACATTCTAACAACATCCATTCAACCTTAACAATATTTTACAAACAATTTAAACAATAATCGATGCCTTATTAAAATATCTACAATAAAATAATAAAACAAAAACAGAAGTGAGAGTGCGAGTGCGTATGATAGTGTGTGTGTGTGTGAGTGAGTGTCTGTACGCGATGCGTCATCAGATGAACGTTCGACGAAAGCATATACATCCGAGTGAATGCGTGTGTAATAGTTGTATTTTGTAAATTGAGCGTGTGAGTGAATCTCGGGTAAGTGAGATAATGTATAATTTGCATCTTCGATGAGACGTGTGAACGGACGCTAGTAATAGTTTTATTATACCTATGTGCGGCCATTGGCAATCCAACCCCTCGTGAAGTAATGCCTAACGGCGGATCCGCGAGGAGGTACTTTGTAAAGGGAGGTGGTTTTTAGTGGGTAAAAATCCCACACACCGTGTAACTCGCGTTTCACGGCGTCTTTTGAAGATTTTCCCCTACCCTCGATAAAAATAAATAAAAAAAGCCAGCGGCCAGATGTTAGAGGCGGGGGTGGGGGTGGCTAAAGCGGCCTGCCCGGTCATGCAGCACAAAAAAAGGGGCTATTAAGAAAATACGCAAGGAGACGAGGATTTGAGGCAGTCCCTGGAGAGAGATGGCGGCGACGACACGTTGACTTGTAGGACGTAGCAGAAAGGCGAAGAATTGAAATTTTTTTGGGATTCCTATAGGTGTGAGGGGATGGAGAGACGCCGACCTTCATCATCACGTGACCGACGTCGACGCCTCTCATTGATGGCCGCGAGGAATCTTCGAGAGACAAAAAAAATATCGGGGACCCCGGTGAGATCCAAACATCGTTAAAACAATTTTCCAGTGCATTGTCGGACCCAATGTTCCAATTAAGTGTTCTCTGCTACTTGGCCCAAAATCCCCAAGAAAAGGAGTACATGTTTAACCGGAAAGTGATTTGTCTGAAATGTCTGAAATTTTATTTATTTATTAATTAATCCCAACGTTTGAATTATATATTATATTAAAATTAAAACTTATTATTATTTTTAAAGCCTTTTCTTCATTACAATATATTAATAGACAAATTTAAATATTTCGACGTTTCGAAGTTGGCTTTGCGTCTTACTCAAATGGCTCTTATAAAGTAAACTGACAAAACTTGAAACAATCGGGGAAAAGAAAGATATAATGTCTATCCATTATTACAATATATATGCACTAAAAGAACAGCGAAGCGTTGACGTTGCGTGAAAAAACCGGATGAAACTCACCAAAAGTATACGTATTTATATACTGTGTAAATTTCAGCGACAAATGCATTATTTCGTAACAAGCAGGGATTCAGGAAACGGTTGCAGTGCATCTGTGGAGAAAAAAATATAGTAGAACAAAATAATAGGTCCATATTGGTGTACAAAAGAGCACTAGAAGAAAATATGTAGAAAGGAGGCTTATAAATAACGTCTACACAAGACACGCAGCAGTTAATTACAATAGAATATGAAGAAAATAAGGCTCTAATCAAGAAAAGACTAAGAAAAGGAGGAAGTCTTTCGCCTATGCTGTTTAACTTATATATAGAAAAGACGATGAAGAATGTTAAAACGGAATATGGAAACGAGTCATAATGCAAATAAAAGAAATAAAAACCTTACGATTTGCCGACGATATTGTAGTATTGGGGGAATAGGGAGAAGACTCGGAAATAATAATAAATGGCATGATTGGAGTCCTGGAAAAACAGTTCAATATGAGAATTAATAAAGGCAAAACCAAGACAATTGAGCGTAGTATGTTAACAGTGGAAT
Organism: Eucriotettix oculatus; assembly: GCA_034510155.1. NCBI lineage: Eukaryota > Metazoa > Arthropoda > Insecta > Orthoptera > Tetrigidae > Eucriotettix > Eucriotettix oculatus. The sequence continues at coordinate 217,117,700 of CM067377.1, read as the reverse complement.
AACAAAGGCTGTAAGATTGGGAAGGGATATTTTGACGGAAGTTAAGGAATTCTGCTACTCGGGAAGCATAATAACTAGAGCAGGATAGCAAGGAAGAGGAATTTACTTACAGCTAATATAATTGTGAATATTAGGAAATCGTTGCTAAAAATGTTCATGGCGTTATATGGGGTGCGAATCGTGGAGGATAGGAGTTGGAGAAAGGAAAAAGAATAGAAGCCTTTGAAATGTGGCGCTGTTGGAGAATGAGATGGATAGTGGATAGAACCACTAACGAGGAATTTCTAAATAGAATAGAGGAAAATCGAACAATATGGAGGATGTTGATAAAGAGAAGAGATAGATTAATAGGCTACGTTTTAAGGCCCGAGGGTCTTGTAAATCTAGCATTAGAGGGAAGTGTGTGGGGTAAGAACAAAAGATATAGGCAAAGAAGAGAATATGATAAGCAGATTAGGGAAGAAGTGGGTTGTGCTAGTTATGCGGAAGTGAAGAGACTTGCGCAAGATAGGGTAACATGGAGGATTGCATCAGACCATTCTTAGGACTCAGTACCACAACAAAACAACATTGGTGTAATATGATTCTGCATTTATTTGGAGTGATCCATTAAAGGGGGTGAAAGTTGATTAGTGTAATAAATAGGTTGATAGATGTCCTAAATTGTTATTTGCCTACTGTACGTCTTAGTTTGGGAATAAATACCAACGAAATACTTAATCCTAAGCAATAAGCAAACAATTATTAATATTTATTACGAGTATTTTAACTATACAATAAGATAATAAGAATAAGTGACGAATACATAAAATTACTGCCGCTAAACATTTTAATTAAACCCATTTTCAAAACTACTCTGGTCATGAGAATTTTCTCGTTTAATTGTAACTGACATTCGTTAGCCTGTTTGGTTATTATTGTTTCATTTAGGTTATGTAACCTGGCTCTTGTCCTACATTTCCGCAAGCAATGCATCAATATTAATTATGGCTGAACATCACGTGTCTATTTCCGTTAAAGGGAGAGTAAATTGACGACAATGAACGTGTAGCACGTGTCAGATATTGTTGTTACCTTTGTGAACAATTTGTGGTATCTACTTTGTGAGGAGACTAAGAAGAATTGTTTGCATAAACTTTTGCAGCTATTGAGAAGACTGTTCTTCTTCGGGGCCGAAATAGGGGGGTCGTTAACCATTTTATCAACGGCAAACGCGTACAGCAGATAGAAATTCGTTGTCCTGGCGCCCATCACTTTGAAGGCGTGATTTGGGCGAGGGAGATTGACGCTATTACAGCAACATATGTAGATATTGGTGATTTACGGCGTCAGTCCACCAATAAAACTCAGTAATACAGTCAGTTTCTGTTAATACTGACAGTATGATTGGGTCCTATTTCGATCTAAACTACTTCATTCCCGTAGCTTCAGCTGAAACTTCAAAACATTAACTTCCCACTTCGTTTGACTTTTAGCTATTTAAATTATAAACATATTAGAAAGTAGGAATTAGGAGGGGACGAAGTGTAGGAACGTGGGACATTTAAGGCAATCTGAAATCACTATTATTTTTTGCTTTTTTAGATTCCAAGCCGTTTATTTTTCCTCAGTTCCAGAATCATACACAAGAGGGCTAAATGCGCGTTTCCTCTTAAACGGGAGGCACGCGGCATTTCCCATTGTACAACTTCGAGTAATCTGAAAAAGAAAAAAAGAAAACAATACTTAAACAAGTAAATAATACTTGAAAGGATGTACCTTATTAAGTAATAAACCTGGTAAGAAAATTTTACACCATTAAGGGATCAGAAATACTACGTATACATGTAGGTGGAAACGGGGTTTGCTGTCGAGCATATTTTTTTTTCGCGTGCACCACGACAGTATGAGTAAAGAAGTGAGAAGGTAATACGAAAGAAAGGCATGAAGAACAAATGGAAATGGAATAGTGCTGACCTGGAAAACGGAAACGTCGCCTTTTCTGAATACCTTCCATTCCCTGGCGACTTCCCTCGAGATCCGATTCTCTTTTACCACAGAGTCATTCGTGTGTGTGAAGAGAATAGAAAACTGATTGCAGGGAGATAATTCTAGACTGTAGCGTCCGCTTAATGGACGTTTGGAAAACTTAACTTCTACTTGAAAATAAAAGACTTCTCGGGTTACAATTAACATTTATTAAAATAATTAAAGTCAGGGGGATCATAATTTTCGCTGACGTCTGCAGCGACCTCTACAGCAAGAAAAGGAACGAGCAAGACGCGATAGGATGACAAGAAGATCTCAATAGCTGGGAATCAGGAAAATAAAATGAATATTGAAGGTGCAAAATTTACGGGCCAAAAATTGACAGAATTAAAATTGTTTATTAATTAAATTACTTTACCACGTTTCGTTCCATTACTTGGAACCTCCTCAGGTGATAGGAAAAACATCCCCCCCAAAAAATCCTAAGGCATAATAAATGGTAAGCACTATAATCCAGCAAGGACCCTTAGTTCATCAAGACTAGTGCTTATCATTTAATATGCTTTATGATTTTTTTGAGGGGGGGGATTTTTTTTTCTATCACCTGAGGAGGTTCCAAGTAAGGGAAACGAAACGTAGTGAAGTAATTTAATTAATAAACAATTTTAATTCTGACAATTTTTGGGCCGTAAATTTTGCACCTCTATTAATCCAAGTACAGTCAGAACAATCATAGAATTTATTTTAAAATGAATATTATTGGGGAAAAAAGGAACTGCTCAACCTCGTTCACAAAACGCACCTTGTTAAATGAGACAGAATATAGAATAGGCGACTGGGGAACTAATTACAAGGGGTAAACGAGCTGATAATATTAATAACAGACTTGGGAGGGAGGGACTGAGGGAGGAACAGAGGGGAAATTCCTTACATTTCATAATGTGGAACTTGAAAAAAGGGAATTCTTGATATTGAAGAAAATTGATAGAAAAGGAACTTATCTAAAACGATACACATTAGAACCACTGAAAACTTGCTCGATTCGCAAAATGACACGTTTAATTTACGTTATATTTATAAAACGTTTTTTTCTTATTTTTTTATTCTCATATATATAATTATTATTGTACTGTTTTAGTTTCACTGGATTCATTTACAACTACTGTGTTATCTATAATTTCTTTTCATCTTCTTACTTAAATATTTGAGATCTGATGCTTCCCCTTACTCTTTGTCACTCCATTGCCACTGACCAACATTCAGCCTGGCAATAATTACAGGAGTTGAATTGTTACTTGTCGCCCCGGATTTCTACCTTGTATTTGGACTTCTGATGAAATTTTTGCTATATTTTGAAATTGTTGTGGTTACCTTCTTGTTTCCTTATATGGTTTTTAAAAAATCATTTTTGAATTTCACCGCCCTAGGGTTAATTTTTTGTACATTTTCCTCTACTGGGAGGAAACAATCAGAAAATCGAATAAAAAAACATGCCGAAACCTTGTAACAAGTAAATTTTTTTTAATGAAGATCCGTAAAAGGTAATCAGTTGTTTAATAGAAAAAGGGGAGTTCACAATCAAAGGAGGTGGCAATTTATCCTTAGTTCGACTAATTTAGGAAAAGGGGGGCGGCTTGTTCGGATCCCTTAGAAAAAAATCAAATGGAATCATTAGAGAAAGTTTTGAAAAGGGCTGCTAATAAATTGCGGGTAGCGCCATAGGGTCACAGGAACGAAAACGTAGAAAACAACGTTGGTAGATATTGGCAAAAAGGAGGGAGAAAGCAAAGCTACATTTGCTATCAAAAGCTTATACGGGGCAAAAACCATTGATTGGAATTAGCTCCTGTTATATGTATGTATTTATTAAATCTACAAATGGGCAGATTCCCGGTGGCAGATACATAGAACTTAAACAATAATTAATAAACTGGTCGTAAGGACCATATTTAACCTATAGTTGAATGTATAATTATATTCAATATAAATAAATAAGTGTGGAATCATATTATTAGGTGTGAATTTTTTTAAAAAAAGAATAGTATTGTTTTTGCCTGATAAAAAAGAAACAAAACAAAAAAAACTGGAAATTTATTTCACTGTAGTATATTGTTAGAGATTTGGCAGCACTGATCACTTCACTATAATACACTAAACATAGATTGAGTCGAAATTTTTGTTTCTGTTAGAGGAAGTTCCCCTAAAACACTCCTGCAGGCAGATTGTTACAGTCATTAAGTGTCCTATTTAGGAATGAGTATTTCCCAACGTCTGTATTTTGGTTCCTTGCTTGTAATTTAAACAGGTGATCTCTCCTCCTCCTCCTCCTCCTCCTCCTCCCGTTCCGAGTCAATTCTTTCATTCTATCTCTGATTCCCTGCCAAGGTTTTTGACCTGTAAAAGGCTCTGTAGAGAATGTGTAGCGTAGCTGTTTCTCTTCTTGTCTGTAGCGTGTCCCACCCTAGTCGCTTTACCTTCTCGTTTCCATCCATGCCCAGGTCCTATTTGTACGAATTTTGCGGTCCTTCTTCGCACCCTTTCTAAGGATTCTATTTGCCCAATCCTAGGACATGCTGCACCATAAGTGGGCAAGTGTACTAATGACAAATATGCCATCTCTTTAGATTTCGCATTCACATTGTTGAGTGTTCTCATGAGAAAGTGCAAACATTGTTTACCTGCCCCCAGATTACTGTTAATATAAATGCCTAGGTATTTACAGTTAGTCTCCTGGATCACTGTTTCCCCATCTATTTTATATATCAAGGCATATTGAAGGCGCGTTTTAGTAAAACTAATCGCCTTACTTTTACTATTGTTGATTTTGATTTTATTTCGCTTAGCCCATGTACTTAGAGTATCTAAGTCAGCTGCGTCTTGTTCCTCAGTTATTTCCCTGTAAATTACACAGTCATCTGAAAAAAGTCAGACCTTTGAATTTATATTATTAGTCAAATCAATAATAAAAATGAGAAACAATAATGGGATAATAACTGATCCCTGGGGGACTCCCCATGTTACAAGATCCGAGTTCTCAAGTTTCTTTCCCAACTTTGATTTTTTGTAGCCTATTTTTTAAGAATTCTTGTACCCAGAGAACTACTTTTGTGTCGCATCTAACTTCTGGATCATGAAGATGTCGTGGTGAACTACATAGAAAGCCTTTGCAAAGTCAATAACAATGGCGTCTATTCTACCACCCCGATCGACTTTGTCTGCTAGATCTTGAAACAAATTGATTATCTGACTTTCACACAAAAAAAACCGATCGGAATCCATGTTGGTTTTCAAAGAACCACCCTTTAGATTCAAGAGCATCCCGAATGTACGTAGTTATTAAGTGCTCGATGATTTTGCATACTACTGAGGTTAGGCTAATAGGTCTATAGGTAGATCGGATCATCAGTTCAAAGCAAATAAAACAGATGTTGGCAAGTTCTCATTCCTAAATAGGAACATCAAAGACTGAAATAAGTTTCCTGTGGCAGGAATGTTTGAAGAAATCTCAAAGAAAAGTGTGAAGTGGATATCCACAATAGCATAAATACATATTTCAATTTAAATGTTTAAGTCAAAGTGACGTGAAGTGTTGTTGTTGTTGTTGTGGTGGTATTCAGTCCAAAGACTGTTCTGATGCAACCCTCCATTCTAACCTATCTTTTAATTTCCTCATAACCAGTACAACACACATCCTCCTTAATCTGCTTAGCGTATTCTATCCTTCGCCTCCCCCTTCTGTTCTTACGCCACACAGACTTCCCTCTAGTGCTAATTTTACAAGACCCTCGTGTCTTAAAACGTGGTCCATTAATCTATCCCTTCTCTTAGTCAACGTCCTCTATATTGTTCGCTTTTCCCCTACTCTGTTTATAACTTCAACGTTTGTCTTTCTATCCACTATACAGCTCATTCTCCTACATCACCACATTTCAAACGCTTCTATTCTTTTCCTTTACGCAAATCCTATACAACCCCACGCTCCATATGAACATTTTTAGCAACGATTTCCTAATAATCACACTTATATTGCCTGTAAGTAAATTCCTATATTTTCGAAAGCCTTCCTCGTCTGTGCTATCCTACTCTAGTTATTACGCTTCCCAAGTAGCAGAATTCCTTAACCTCGGTGAAAAAGTCCCTTCCTAATCTAACAGCCTTGTTTTTCCACCGTTTCCCATACCACACCCCATTACCTTGCAATTCTCTCTATTAATCTTCATATTGAAGTATTTTTTCAGGACTACGTTCATGCCTTTTTATAATGGTTTCCAATTTTTCTTCTGACTCCCCTAATACTACATATCGTAAGGTTTGTATTTCTTCTCCTTGCAGTGTGATTCCTTTCCCATGATCCTTTTATATTAGGAGTATTTACGTTTAAGTGTATCTGCCACCTAGAGAACAATGAATACAAAGTACAGAAGAAAGAGGGTGGGTGAATGGTGGAAGAGTTTGACGGCTGGAACAAGAAATATCCAAGTTTGCAGACTATTCCATGGTTAAGAGTCACAATGCCCTTTTATAGGCGTTTTACACAGGAATTAGTTAATTAGAGCAAGTGAAGTCCCGCCTTACCATCCCGATGTTTGCAGTTGTGGAGTTCCAAGGAGCAGAAATTGTAGAAAGTTTTGAACACCCCTCGGCTGTTCATGCCGCACAGTTCGCCCATGATACTGTGGCAGTAGTAGGAGCAGTCAGCGGCCATTGCAGAGTCCAGACCACCAGACAGCAGCAGCAGCAGGGCTGCAACAACAACAGCAACCAACGTCAGATTTAGATTTATTGTTGTTTCCATTAATCCTCGATTGAGGAAATAGGATACGTCATAAATTAAAAATTAACAAAATAAAGTACATAATTAAAGACAAATAAACTTAAAAAAAATAAATAAAATGTAAATCGACAAAAGTCAATATAAACATAACACGAACACACGATGTCACACACACACTGGGAAACACAAACAAGCACACACTGAGGAACACGCAATGGAGTTTTGAACTACTTGGACCAGGAAGGAAACTGTCCTTGCTCCAGCAGCAGCAGCGCCATACATGAAACAAACAAACAATAGAGCAGAAAAAACTGAATAGAAATTTTAAAGCTATGTGATGATGTGCTATTTTACAAGGTTGGCAGCAGCTCATTCAACACTTGCAGCAGCAGGAACCTTGATTTAAATACTAGAAGGACGATTAAGAAAATCCTGTACCGAGTAAAACGCGCCATTTAAAAGAGTAGTTTTACTCTGCTTCACGAAGCTTTTGTAGTTATTATTTTTAACCTCTGGAGGAAGGAAGGCTGCTGTATATAATTATCCCGGGGGTATTGTGAATATTTTTCTGGTGTAGAGCAAGGCGATGCTTGTCCAACCTTAGAGCTGAACGATTTCTGGTCGCGTATTCATGAAACTCGCCATTTGTTTGAAAAAAATGAGTGTTTTGCTTTACAAACTTTAATATTTCATAAATATATACATGCTTGGTAAAGTAAGTATTTGAAAACTTTTAAAGAAAGGTTTGCAACTCGATGTAGATTTCGTGCTAGAAAGTATTCTAATTGCACGCTTTTGCAACTTAAATATTTCATTACTCCTGGAGCAGTTAGAGACGCCATAGATGATAATTGAATGAACCTCCCCGTCAAGTGGGCAGAGAGACACCAATGGAAGGAGGAGGTCTTCTCTTTCACTCACCCAGGACACTGAGCGACTTGATGGCGAGCGATGACATGGTGTGTGTCCCCGTTGTCGTCTCTCCTTCCTTCCTCCTCCTCTTCGTCGTCTTTATAAAGATCCCGCGCCATTATCACCACTTGACTTTTGCCACCGCTGTATTTTACGGGTGCCTCTGATAAGCGTCGGCTTTCACGGTGCCATTAATGTGTACGGCGCGGTTTATGGTGTATTTTACAAGGACGTTTATTGCGTCCCACTGACTTTTCCACCCAGCGACGTCAGTCAGCTGATGATGATGATGATGATGATGACGACGACGTCTGGAACATACTGCTACGGAATCCGCGATAATATTTACAAAGGGCGAAGGTTTTCCCGGTGAATTAGACTCAAATACAATTCTCGGATTTCTACCCACGTAAAAGTTTGTTTCCCACAACGTTTCGACGGCAAGTTCCGTCAGAGTCGTCAGGTACAAGACGATGGCGGAGCTTGTCTTCAAAACGTTGTGGAAACAACCTTTTACCCGAAACAAAAACCCGGGATAATCAACACTATATCTTTGAATAAAAAATTTCTTGGGTTTCCACCTGGTTAAATGGTGTTTAAGCCACGATGTTTCGATGGCGTACTCTGCCATCGTTCTCAAGTGAAAGCCTCCTTATACTGCAATGATAATAAACAAACAATTAATAATCAGGGTCGTACAGGGCCTGGAAAAAAAACATCACGGCTGAGATGATGCTGTAATCCTCATTTCTCGGTATTTTATTCCATTGCTCTTCAGAATTATTAATAGTGCGTTCCAGTTCATGGACATTGATCATATAACAGGCAAGAACAAAAATTTCCCGTCATTTTCAAATCAAATTGGCGGTATAAGTCGGAGAAAAAAAAATACACATGAAGAAGCCAGCTTAAAGAACCCCTCATCTCCTGGACGCTGGAAAATGAGGGAAACCGGAGCCTGAAATATAACCTGAGCTAGAGAAGTGGAAACGTAGGAACAAGGGAGGAGGAAGCAAGACATTCAAAGGCAGTCTCCTGCCTCCAAATGGAAGCTCAGGAGACAAGAATAGGCCGATTGTTGACCTCCTACGTCTCCACGCAGTGTTACTGGTGTAACTTACGCAGGGAGAACGTTCTGCATAATACACAGTCTGCTCTACAGACCCCCTGCAGACAAGTGCTTCCAAATTTAATGTATAAAATAAATAAAAATAGCTAAAGGAAAATACATAAAACTGTAATATCTTAGTCTGTAAATCCAATTTAATGTATAGAAAGGATGGGAGCATTTACTACTTACCATATTTTTTCTCTCCCTTCATATTACAGTTCCCGCTATTTTGTCTTGCCTTCTATTTTCTTCCAGCGGGGATCTAACAGCATTTTCCCTTCATCCTCCTACCCCTTTCACCCTGTACCCCTCTGATTATAAATCTAGTTTTTAGTTAATTAGTTAGTAATATTGTAAAAAATGTATATTAATAGAAGTATTTTCTCAATTTTTGTAAGTTTGTAAATATAAAAAGGTCTGTTATAAATTTACCTGAAAACAAGCTAATTATATTGTAGATAACTAATAAAAAAATTGTTCCAGTTGACATAAACAAACGCGTTTTCTAAATCTACAAATGCCACAAACGTAGCCGGTTTTTCCTTATCCTGTCTTCTAAAGTTAGTCGCAAAGTCAATATTGCTTCTCTTCTCCCTACATCCTTCCTAAAACAAAATTGATCTTCTCCTAACTCGCATTGTATTTGACGTTCCATTCTCCTATATACTATTCCAGTTAATATTTTCCATGCATGAGATACGAAATTAATTGGTCCTGTATCTATCAGGCCCGGTTTTTTTTCGGTATGGGTATATTTATGTTTTTACTAAAATTTTCTGGGATTCTTCCTGTTTCGTATGTATCGCAAACTATCCTGAACAGCCACGACATTGCTTCTTCGCCCGATGATCTTATCAGCTCGGCTGGAATGTTATCAATTCCTGGCGTTTTACAGTTCCTATGGTCTGTCAGCCATGGGACCTGTCAAACTCTGACCCTATAGTTTTGTCCCCCCACTCTTCATCATCTACCTCCTATTGTTCTTCTATTACTGACTGATGTAGTTTTCCACCATGATACAGCTCTTCTAAATATTCCTTCCACCTCTCTGATTTTTCTTCTTATCTATAATTGGCTTCCCATCCGCTCTCCTGATGTTCTTTCTAATGTTTTCCCTCTCGCCGAAAGTTTCTTAGATTTTTCCATAAGCTGCGTCTATTTTCCCTTTCACGTCATGGAGGAGATCCGGAAACACGTGGTGTGTGGGGCGTAACCGAGAAAACACCCGGAGTTGTTCCACAAACAAAATGTATAAAGGTGGAAAGGACGAGGAGGAGACAAAGAAATTAAGAATTCTCTCCTTCAGTCTCTGCACGAAAATAATATAATAATAAAATTAGTGTAACAGATGATCATCATCATATCCAAGGGAGGCGCTGCGGGAGTTTCTCGCAGACGCTTCAGCACAGAGTGACTGCGGGGCTTACCTGATCATGTCGGGGATACCTCGCACTCTCTCTGGGTATTTTTTATCAAAGTTCTCATATGCCGAGACACCTTCACCTATTTTAGGAGGTATATGTACTGGTGTCAAAGACCTTGGGCATATGGCAAGAGCTGTCCGCTGATCCCATTCGATCTGAAACTTGTGGAGACACGGAGAAGGGAATGCTGCGTCCCCACAGCAGACTCGTCTCCCGTCATTCGGAAGGGCGTGAGAATAGTACCCAATGCCCGACCTACTTGAAGCAGGTTTTCTAGGGTTTTCCATGCATCTCTTTAGGTGAAACACCGGGTAGGATCCTTAAACCATAGCCCTGGGGCCCTAGTTAACCCTTCCTTGGCTACCTTGCTCTACCTTCCGCATCCTCCCTTTTCAGTTCCCTTCCTATGCTATTAAAGGGGAGTTGTCTGTTTCAGGATCACCCTCATGTAGCCTGTTACCCAAAAAAAAAAGATGATCATCATCTTACATGCTAAAACAAATTTAAATATACGCATATACTTTATTATTGTATTCATACATATTTATATCTATGTAAAAAAATGTACCAACAAAAGAAAAAATATTGTTAAAAAGACCTGTTATTGAATCTAGAAAACAGGTCAAGTAAATTATTATCAATTAAAATAAAAAGTCCCGATTTGATTTCAGAAACTTGCAATTTTTACACTGTTTGAGCGTCTCGGGTCTTTTAAAATTTTAGGGTAGTGCCTGTGATTCCTGATTAACCTCCCACTTCGTTTGAATTTTAGGTACGTAAATCATAAACATGTTAGAGCAGGAATTAGGGGAACGTAGTGTAGGAAAGAGGGATATTTGAATTTTTAGTTTTTTTTAGCCGTTTATTTTTCCTTAGTTGTAGAATGACACACAAGAGGGCTAAATGCGTGTTTCTTCATAAACGGGAGGCACGCGGCATTTCCCATCGTACACCTTCGAGTAATCTGGAAAAGAAAAATAATAGATGAATTGGTGTTCCTTATTAAGTAATAATCCTGGTGTGAAATATTACAGCTTGAAGGGATCAGAAATATTACGTGTACATGTAGTTGTAAATGGAGATTGCAGTCGAGCTTTTCTTTTTTTTGGCATGCACGACGACAATATGAGTAAAGATGGAGCAAGGTAATTCGAAAGAAAAGGGATGAAGGACAATGGGAAATGGAATGGTGCATGAGCTGGAAAACGGAAACGTTTCCAGCGACGTAGAATGCCTTTCATTCCCTACCGTAGAACTCCGCTTCTATTTTACAACAGAGTCATTCGTGTGTGCGAAGAGAATAGCAAAATAATTCTAAGGAGCTAAATCTGGCCAGTGACGTTGCGCTTAATGGACGTCCGGAAAACTACCTTCTACTTGAATGAAAAAAAATAGTGCTTGGGTTACAATTAATATTTATTAATTACTTAGCAAATTTTTTTTTTGTTTTGAAATTAGGGGTCAGGGTCTTCGCGGACGTGATAATATTACAAGAAGATCTAGATAAAGTCAATAGCTGGGGGTCAGGAAAATAAAATAAAAATCAGTGGAAAAGGAAAATTAAAAGCAGTTCAATATCGTTTACAAGACGGAAATGGTTAAACGAGACAGAATATGGAATAGGCGAGTGGGGGAACCTAATTCCGAGGGTGACGAACTGCGAAACTTAACAACAGACTTTGGTGAGAGGGACAACAGCGGCGGGGGCGGAATTCCTTACATTTCATAATGAGGAAAGTTCAGAACAAAGGGAAGTGGCGTATTTGAGGCGGCGCAAGTGGATTAACCCCCAAGGAAGTGAATGTATGGGCTGAAAAAGAACTTTTTTCCCCGTATCGTTTGAGTGTTAAAAAGTTAACACTATTATCTAAGGATTTATTGAAGCTCTCTAAAATACAAGTATCACAAAAAAATACTTTATACGAGGATACATTAATTTTTTTTGTGGGTAAGTACATGATTTTTTTTTATATTCAAAATGAAAAGTCCATTAACACAATTTATTGCACACATTCAATAACAAGCAGTCAACATTTATGGTGAAAATATAATATTATACATTTTAAACTTTTCATGTTATACTTTACACTGTTTACTACTCGTTAGGAAAGGTTTTCCACCTCAGAAACGTCTTCAAAGTTCAGAATGGGCAACTTTTCTCGATTACTGCAGATGGTTGGTTTTTAAGGTAAGGGACATGGGAACTGAGGTTTTGGCCAAAATTTGAAAAGAAAAAAAAATACATTATCTAATTTTTTGATAAACTGAAAAAAAGAAGGAATGAAGGAAGGTGTAACATGTGCTGCAGGACAATTTAATTAATATGATTGATTATAACTTAATAAATTATTACTTTTTTTTCATAAAAATGTGTATTTATCAGCTTTAGGATTGTTAGTATTAAAAAACCTTCTAAACGTCACAAAAAATACGATATTGTATTCATTCTTTCTGTACACAATCTACATGCTAATGCCTTCAAATAAAAGTATTAGTTTACTATTTGCCTTAGTAGTTTAGGTGAAGAAATTTTTTTTTGAAAGTGCTGAAAAGTGCCATATTTTAAGTAACCGTATGAAGCTCTCAGTAAAAAAATTATTTGGTCCCCCTCAATTTTAATCAATTTTAAAAATAAAATCGACAATTGATAAAAATTGTCAGCCCTATATGTTAATTTAAAAAAAGCTAAAATATATTCAAATATGTGACGCAAGGAACATGTTCAAATTTTAAAAATAGTTTTTATGTCTCAACAGAAAAAAAAACAAGTTTATAAAAAGTAAGTTTTTGTCGTTGCTACAAATGTGTGTTGTTGAAATCTGGAGCGTTACTACATCAATCAATTTTACATTTATGAGTGTAAAACACTTCAAGAAAGGCTTTGCCCCACTCTTCCGCGATTCGCTGTCCAAGAGTTTATTAGAGGTTCACTAATTAATTAGTTTTGAATAACGTGAGACAAACAAATAACTGGAACTTTGCAGATTCGTTCGATAGGGTCTGCAGTGTGTTCAATCAAAGTTTCAGACCGTCTGAAGCAACAGGTTGGTAGTTATGATTCCCAGGAAGACTCGGAAAGGGCCCAGCACCTGACCCCGTGTATGCCACAAGTGGCTTTACGGGGCGAATGCGCTTAAAGTGGTGTACAGAGCCCCGAGGGTCTCCTCACCGAAGGTGCTCACGCGACTGTTGAAAACCGGCCGAGTGGAGTTAGCCAAGGATTATTCCGAGACACTTCTCCACCCGGCCGGCTCGCAAGTTGTGGAATTTGTTGTTCAGGTTGCGTACGGCTCCCACACCCGAGTTTTTGACCTGTTGGAAATGCTCTCCGCCCGCAACGGCGAGAGTGACGCTGCCTTACCCAAGGGCCGGGCCTGGTCCGCCCCCCACTCTTGGGTTACACATACCCAGGACACCGTGGGATTGTGAGCGCATACCACTGCCCGACAGAGTCCAACCCAATTGTGAGCAGCTGGACTAAAGCTCACCCCTGTCTACCTGTATTTTCCGCTGAAGGCTCAGGTCAGCCACGCGTCGCGCTTTACGCCAGCCTGGAGGGCCTCTTTCCCTGACAAGGGTCCCGACCAAAACCCTGGTGACGGCGAGTACCCCCCTGCGACTGGCTGGCTGGGTTCAACCTTAAAGGTAGCGCTGACACTTCCAGCAGGAAGGCAGCCTCCTTCCCCAAGGGCGAGTACCACCTGTGACTGGCATTAAAGCTTCCGTCTCCTTTCGGATTGCAGCATCCGGTTTCCGTGGCCGGGCGCACCCCCTTCGGGAGTGGAAGTTAGCAGCTATCCCCAATAGATGACTTGCGCCGCCACCCAATAACGGGGGAAATACACCCAGACAGTTTCATCATCGGATACTAAGTATGGCTAGCAACTTCCATACTCGACACCTTCATTCAAGGGCATGGTGACCCAAAGGGGTGGGATGACTGTCTTGAGATGGACTACTCTGTTACTAGAACCATTGCGCAATGGCTCCGACCCGTCTCAGTCCATCCACCGTGCTCATAGAGGATACTAGTTCCCGACGAGCCACCGTGGTCCGCCCCCTACTATTAGGTTTCACATACCCAGGAATGGCAAGCAGGACCCGACGCCAAGGCACATGAGAGATGCGCGCTGCTCCCCAATTACGCCGTGGCCGATTAGATAACACAGGGGCACCACGGATAGGTTCGACCTCCGACTTGAGGATGAGAGGCTGTACACACATCATCCCCCTTCCGCTCCCCCTCCTCTTTGCAGTACAGTGAGTATTTCTTTATTTATATATAAATGAATCCCTATTTCCTTTCGTTACGCCATAACTTGAGAACGACTTTGCCGAGTTCATTCATCCCTTTTTTTATAAGGTTTCTAATACTTTGTACCAGGTCCTTAAGGAGGGAGAAAAATTAAGAACATTGCGCAGAAAATTGGAAAATTTCAGAAAACTGAAGTACGAAAGGCCACTTTTTCCTCCACGCGTTTAACTTTTCAAAGTGTCTGGATGACCTTCCGTTTCCCCCTCTACGCCAGTCGACGAACTTAATGCATTTTATGGAAATATGTCCAAACACTCAAATTAAGTAGGAATATAAGAGTCGAATTGCAGAAAGACCGATCTGGAGAAGTTTTTTCTTTTTTTCCCCCAAACAGTTGCTCGATATTTGGTAATGGCAAAAATCCTGTTGACACATCGTCAGGGTGCATTACATTCCCTGCCAATTTTTGTCACGTTACTAAATCAAAGACCGAACTCATCCCAAACATTGCTCAAAATTACAAAAAAAATCATGTCTGGTTGAGCGAATGTTGGCTGCAAAAAAAAAAACGTTGATGTCAACGAATATGAATATTCAGATTCAAAATAAAATAGCCGGCGAATTGATGACATAAAAATCGTTTGATTCCATTACTAACCAAGATGATGTAGTCTACTATCCAACGGAATTTTTAAATCCGATGGAATTGCCCAGATTACAACCTAATAATCTACAATTAACAGTAGGATCGGTAATCGTTAAGTTGCCAACGTCTTTGTAATGGCACGCGGCTATCGGAGAAGGAATTAATGAACAACGTCATCGAAGCCACAATTTTAAAAACGGAAGTACAAAAGGCGAAGACGTGTCAATTCCACTCATCCCTACGATTCCAACTTTAAACGGTTACAAATTTCCAGTGCGGCTTATTTATAAATAATAAAATCCACGTCACAATATGTTAGTAGTACAAATATGTAAATTGTTTGGAAATTTCCTCGTTAACACGTGGTTTGTTGACGTTTTCTCCACAGGTTAGTAGCCTGAAGAAGTTACAAATACGTACCGAAACGTTGTGTTTTTTCCCTATTTGAAAATTGTTATCAATAAAAAAATAAAGTCTGAAATCGGTCTTAAATTTTTACCTATTCTTACAAAATCAGACGATCAAACGCAACATTTTTCTTTATTATTATTATTATTTATTGCAGTCCGAATTGAATCTTCATATCTAGGAAATGACAACGCCTGGCAACGTCTGGACCTGTTGTTTCGTTTTTGGGGCAAAATAAAAATAACTATTTCGGCGGGAACGAAGTCGCGTTGATAAATTCAAATCCCCAAAAATATCTGTAATGAATAACGGTCCATCAATTAAATATATTTACATGACAGTAAGGATAATTTTAGGCACTGGTATCGAGAGGAGAAGTAATTTTTGTTACAGAACAAAGTTCGGTGGGCGCCCAAAAAATTGATTTTTCAATATCAAATTGAAGATGTTCCTTCCACGTTATAAAAAAATGTTTATCATGTATGTTTCATTGTGTTTCCGAATGAAAAACTATGTATGTTTACAGAAAATAACGGAACAAATTTCAAAATTGAAGGTACCTCTAGAAGTCTATGGAAATTAAAAATGATATTGTACAAAAAAAAAGGTTTTCCGAACAAGCAACTAATTTTTAATTTGCTCCTCCACGCTTTTCCAATTCGTTTCCACGTTGGAAAACTGCTTTGCACTTTGCAGGTGGTGGGCGCTGCAGAAACACTGTTTCCTTCGTTCACACAGACAAAAAGCGTCATAGTCAGTGGCATTTGGCAACAACGTTAAATGCTGCTAAATACGAAACCAACTGAAACTCATGTTCATTGCAATAATATCGAATCAGTTAACACAAATAACTCAAATTCACAAAAAAAAATGTGGGTTAGTCCGCTTTCGCTCTCAGCGCCTCAGTCATTAGACCAATTTTGGAACACAGGAGTGGGTTTCTTGGGATCCGTACGGGAAAAATCAAATGGAATCATCAGAGAAAGTTGTGGAAAGGGCTGCGAGTAGGGCCACAGGGTCATAGGAACGAAAAAGTAGAATATCTCGTCTGGGGCAAAAACCATGGATTGGAATTATTTTCAGTTATATAGTTAGATGGGATCTTAAATTGAAAGTAAAAAGCAGACTAACGAATTGGAAAGACTTCAATTGAAGCTGAATAAAGCATATATCAATTTTTAGAAGAAAAGATAAGAATGGAAAAATGTCAACCGGACCAGAGACTCGAACACAGGTCCTCCCGATATCCATCCGGGCAGGTGCCTCTACCAAGCGAACAAATCCAAAGATAGATCCAACATCCCTCCATTCCCGTAAAAACCTAAGCTAGGTCTCACCTACCAATTCACTAATAACACTCGTCGCACAGGAAATACGTGAAGAAAGGACATTGCGTAAATTGATCACAAAATGTAGAAAGCAGTAAACAGATGTTAGAAAATTTCTCATCCCTAAATAGAACCATCAACGACTGGATAATTTACCCGTCGCAGGAGTGTTTGGGTGGAGGAAATCCTCTCCAGGAAAATAAAAATTCAAGACAAAATTTAAAAAAAGGACAGTGTGAAGTGAAGTGGATATTCTGAATCATATAAAAGCACTTCCGAATTTAAATTTAAAGTCAAAATTAACTAAAGTGTTAATATAATTCTTGTAGCGTTTCTCGTTTTTCCTTTCAAGTTTGTAAAAATTTTAAAGGACATTGATTTTTTTTTCCAGTCAGTATCGGACAATTGTTGTCCAACAATAAATACAGAATTCAGCAATGGGTTTGTTGGATGATGACAATAACAAGAAATCATCCAAGACTCCAGGTTATTCCATCAACGACTGGATAATTTACCCGTGGCAGGATTGTTTGGGTGGAGGAAATCCTCTCCAGGAAAATAAACATTCAGGACAAAATTAAAAAAAAAAGAGTGTGTGAAGTGAAGTGGATATTCTGAATCATATAATAGCATTTCCGAATTTAAATTTAAAGTCAAAATTAACTAAAGTGTTAATATAATTCTTGTAGCGTTTCTCGTTTTCCTTTCAAGGTTGTAAAAAATTTTAAGGACATTGATTAATTTTTTTTTGGATTAGGAGAATTTATGTTTAAGTAATTTTCCATTCAGTATCGGACAGTTGTAGACCAACAATAAATACAGAATACAGCAATGGGTTGGTTGGATGATGGCAATAACAAGAAATCATCCAAGATTCCAGATTATTCCATGGTTACGTGTCAAAACCCCTGTTTATAGGCGTTTTACACAGCAATTAGTGAATTAGAGCACTTTACCTTCCTGACTGTAGCAGTTGTGGAGTTCCAAGGAGCAGAAATTGTAGAAGGTTTTGACCTCCCCGCGGCTGTTCTTCCCGCACACTGGTCTGATGATCTTGGGACAGCCGTAAGAGCAGTCAGCGGCCATTGCAGAGTCCAGACCACCAGACAGCAGCAAGGCCAAGGCTGCAACAACAACCACCAACATCATCAACCACCCCGCCAAGTAACAAACTGGAAGAATAGATTCTCTTCCTCTCACCCAGGACACTGAGAGACTTCATGGCGAGCGATGACATGGTGTGGGTGAGAGAGAGACAGAGTTTGCGCGCCCGTCGTCGTCCCTCCTTCCTCCTCCTCGTCGTCCGTCTTAATGAAGACTCCGCCGCCATCATCATCACTTGACATTTGGCACCGCTGTTTTACGGTTCCCTCTGATAAGCGTCGGCGTTCACGGTGCCGTTAAATTAAAATGTTTGTATACGAGAGAGAGGAGCCGCAGTTGATGGTGGATTTAACAAGGACCCCTTATTGAGTCCCACTGACTTTTCCACTCAGTGACGTCTGTGAGCTAATGATGATGATGATAATGATGATGTCACGATGAAATCCTACAGAACTCAAAACAATATTTGTAAAATCAACATAAATAACACACTGACCTGATGTCGTTGTTGGAATTCAGTCCTACGACTGGTTCGATGTGACCCTCCACGGTAACCTACCTTGCGCAAGCCTTTTCAATACCTCATAACACACAGCCCACATCCTTCATAATCTACTCAGCGTATTCCTTCCTTCGCCTCACTCTTCTCTTCTTACCCATCTAATGCTAATTTCACAAGACCCTCATCACTCAAAACGTGGCCTATTAATCTATGCCTCCTCTTCTTGGTCAACGTCCACCACATTGTTCGCTTTCCCCCCCTATTCTGTTTATAACTTCCTCGTTAGTGATTCTATCCGCCCATCATCTCATTCTCTTGTAGCACTACATTTCAAAGCTTCCTATTATTTTCCTTTCTGCACGTTTCGCATTCATATGACGCCACGTTCCATACCAAACTTTTTAGCATTTATTTTTTATTATTAACACTCATATTGCCAGTGCCTACTAATGGTTAGACGTTCCACAGTAAGGTTCCTCCGGGGCTGTCCTAAGCAAAGCTAGAGGTGGAGGTTCCTCGCACTCTAAAGCTTATGATAAATATAAAATATAATATAAAATGCAAGAAAAGAAAGCAGAAAACGAAAAAAGGAGTTAGACAAGGATGATGCAGTCTGCCGCCAATGCAGTTTAACTTGTATATAGAACTGGCGAAGAAAAAATTTAAAAACGGAATAGGGAAAAGGAATCACACTGCAATGAGAATAAATAAAATCCCTACGCTTTCCCGATGACATTATGGTTTTAGGGAAGTCAGAAAAAAATTGGAAGCCATTGTAAATAGCATGAACGTGATCCTGGAGAAAGAGTTTAATATGATGATTAATAAAGGGAAAACTAACGTGGTGGAGTGTAATATGGGAAAGAGTGGAATCACAAAGGCTCTTAGAATAAGAAGGGATATTTTGAATGAAATTAAGGAATTCTCCCACTTGGGAAGCGCAATAATTAGAGATGGTAGAAGTATAGTAGACATAAAGAGTCGGATAGGACAGGCAAAGAAGACTTTCCCTGAAAGAAAAATTTATTTACGGGAAATATAAGTGTGAATATTAGGAAATCGCTGCTAAAAATGTTGGAACGTGAACGATAGGAATTGCTAACTTGCTCCCCCTCCACTTTTCTATTCTCTTTCTATGCTATTAAAGAGGAGCTTCCTGTTTCAGGATCACCCTCATTTAGCCTGTTAATCCACCCCCTTTCCCAAAAAAAATAATTAAAAATCTATGTGTTTCTACCTGAGTGGTCCTAGTTACAAGACATTTCTAAAGATCTTGGATGCATAGTGTTTGGCTCAGGGTTCGACTGAGCCTGTGACGTTGCGTGGAAAGACAGACAGACTGAGAGAGAGAGAGAGAGAGAGAGAGAGAGAGAGAGAGAGGAGAGAGAGATGAGAGAGATAGAGAGAAGAGAGAGATAGAGAGAACAGAGAGAGAGGAGAGACAGAGAGAGAAGAGAGAGATAGAGAGAATAGAGAGAGAAGGGAGAGAGAAGAGAAAGAGAATAGAGATAGAAAGAAGGGAGACAGAAGAGATAGAGAGAAGAGAAAGAGAAGAGAAATAGAGAGAAGGAAGATAGAGAGAGAAGAGAGAGACAGAGAGAAAAGAGAGAGAGATAAGAGAGAGAAAAGAGAGAGAGAAGAGAGAGATAGAGAGAGAAGAGAGAGATAGAGAGAGAAGAGAGATAGAGAGAAGAGAGAGAAGGGAGAGAGAAGAGAGATAGAGAGAGAAGAGAGAGATAGAGAGTAAAGTGAGAGATAGAGAGAAGAGAGATAGAGAGAAGCGAGAGAGAAGACAGAGATAGAGAGAAGAGAGAGATAGTGAGAAGAGAGAGAGAGATTACACTATAATACCAGCAATAGGAACGTTCATCTAGGCTGACAAATCTTGGAGCAAAAGTCATGAATCACAGAAATCTGATGTGTGATTATTTCTGGCCCACAAGTGTGAAAATATTGACGTCAATTACAATTTCCGCCCCTAAAGTAGTATGGTGCCACTAGTCACACATCTCACGTCATGGATTAATTATTTTTTTTGGAGGGGAAAAGCTATCAACCGCTTCGATCAGGCTGACATTTCATTTTACTGGTGACATATTTGCACTTATCGAAAACCCGCATAGGACGATTGGTAAATGTCAAGGTCACCATAAATTGTATTTTAAAAGGAGGTGGGACCAATGCTGCTGCGGAGCCACTGACGTCCGACATGAAGTTGCTGATCGTCCTAGGTGAGTGTCGTCTTTCCGCCCCCTCCCCCATTTCCCTTTGGAATGGTCGTCAGTGACTCCATGACTTTGATAGATTGATTGATTCGCTGTTTCCGCAGCCCTGGCGTTGGTCCTCGCGATTGTCGCGGACTGCAGGAGATTTCCCATCAGAGGAGCGGCTTGTCTGGCTGATTGCATTCCCACCAAGAACCCCGTGTGCGCCAGGAGCGACAGCGGGGAGAAGAGGACTTTCCCCAACCACTGCGCCCTCAGGGATTATAACTGCCAGAATGAGGACGGTAAGGAAAGGATCGGGTCGGGACGCGTCAACCTTCCGCATGGGCCGAAGACTTTCTCAGAACTGCGTTATTTACGCTCCCTTCCACGTTAATGCTTTGGACATTATCGTTACTTGGCTCCATTTTTGACCTGACCTCAACAATATTCAATATGAAAGGGAAAACAAATTAAATTTAAGTATATTCTTGGGGTCACGATCACTCACACTTTAAAAAACATGCACACAAGAGAGTATTTCAAACTTTTAATTATAACCTTTCTTGTAGAATTTTAAATTTAATTTGAGTTATCTTTTTTTTCGTCTTAATTCAACTCGTGCCCCACGTTGGGCGCCATTTTGTGGTGTATACTTTCGGGAACGCGGGTGACAAACGATGTAATTGAAATAAAAACAATCGCGAATCAACGAGAATGGTTTAATTGGAAAAAACAAGTAAAAATGCCGTTACCAGATGTTAACAAGGGCCTGGTGACGTCGTTCTTGGTTTGCCGTTGCCGCCGGATGTTCCTTTGCTGGATCACGTCTTCTATATCCTCTAGCGTCTCTTCTGCAAATTAAATCTCCATTAAATGTTATCTTTTTGTTTTCCGTACTCCCATCAAATGAATCTTCTTTCTCGAAACATGCAGAATTTAACTTTTACGCATGTTGTTTCTTCTTGAGCCACTGCTCTCTCAGGACAGACCAACTGTCCAAATACAATACACTCCAGGCAATAAATAATGTTGTAAACGGCGACGTTTTCCCGCCTACTCAGCCTTGACCAAAACCACCCTCGTTTTTCGTCCTGCTGTACGCGAATACCATAAACTAATTTTTTTTTGCTTTACCGCTACAATGTAGGGGGTCATGAGTCACCACACAACCAATCACTCCATCGTTTCCAGTCAGACTCGAAGTAGCTTGTCGAGCCTTCTTCCTTCGTCTTTCAGTTATCTTACAAACAACTATTGTTATCGAAAAGGACATTGTCGAAGCTTATAGTAAAAATCAAATAAACGTTAGGAGAGAGGAAAACTATCACCACGGATACCAGGGGAGCGGATGGGAAGCCAAATCCCGATAAAGAAGAAAAGCAGAAAGATCTATCATGGTTGGAATCTGGGGGTCAGTCAGCTAAGAAAGAACAATAGGAGGTTGATGGTGAAGGACTTGGGGGCTTAATGATAAGGTAGCAGTTTGACAGACCTCAGCAATTGTAAAGCGCGAAGAATGGATGATAACATACCAGCGGAGTTAATAAAGCAGTAACATTGTTGTTTTCGAAATCTACGAAACAGGAAGTACAACTCAAGATTTTATTAAAAACATTATCATACTGCGGCTGATAGATGCGAACAGCACAGTTTAGTATCTCATGTATTTCAAAAATTAACGAAAATAACGTGTAGGATAATGGAACGTAAAATAAATTTCGTGCTAGGAGAAGATCAATTTGGTTTTAGGAAGAATGCAGGAACAAGAGAAGCAATATTGACTTTGCAACTATTTTTAGAAGACTGGATAAGAAAAAAAACGGCACGTTTATGGCATTTGTAGATTTAGAAAAAGCGTTTGATAATGTTTATTCGACCACACTATTAAGAACACGGGAATCAAACAAATGGCGAGTTTCATGAATACGCGACCAGAAATCGTTCAGCTCTAAGGTTGGACAAGCATCGCCCTTGTTCTCTCTACACCAGAAAAGTATTCACTATTCCCCCGGGATAATTTTATACAACAGCCTTGCTCCAGAGGTTAAAAATAGTAACTAGTAAAAGCTTCGTGAAGCAGAGTAAAATTATTCTTTTAAATGGTGGCGCTGCTGCTGTTTTACTCTGTGGTACAGGATTTTCTTAATCGTCCTTCTAGTATTTAAATCAAGGTTCCTGCTGCTGCAAGTGTTGAATGAGCTGCTGCCAACCTTGTAAAATAGCACATCACATGTCTTCCAAAATTTCTATTCAGTTTTTTCTGCTCCTTTGTTTGTTTGTTTCATGTATGGCGCTGCTGCTGCTGGAGCAAGGACAGTTTCCTTCCTGGTCCAAGTAGTTCAAAACTCCATTGCGTGTTTCTCAGTGTGTGCTTGTTTGTGTTTCCCAGTGTGTGTGTGTGTGACATCGTGTGTCCGTGTTGTGTTTATATTGACTTTTGTCTATATACATTTTCTTTTATTAATTTATTTTAAGTTTATTTGTCTTTAATTATGTACTTTATTTTGTTCATTTTTAATGTATGACATATCACATTTCCTCAATCGAGGATTAATGGAAACAACAATAAATGTAAATATAAATCTAAATCTAAATATTGAGAAAGAAGGCTTATACATAACCTGTAGAAAAGACACATTGCGGTAATTAGAATATAAATTCAAGAAAAAGTGCAGAATTAAAGATAGAAGAAAGACAAGAATTAAGTTTAACTTATATATGAAGAACAGCCGATGAAGAAAGTGAAAACGGAATACGGGAAAGAAATCATACTGCAAGGAGAAGAAATAAAAACACGACACTTTGCCGACGATACTGTAGAGGAGTCGGAAGAAAAAAAAGGAAACCATAAGAAATGGCATGAACGTGGGCATGGAGAAAGAGTTCAATATGTGGATTAACAGATGGAAAACCTGGGTAACGGAGTGTATTATGGGAATCAGTGGAATTACAAAGGGCTGTTAGATGGGATTTCTGCCATTTAGGAAGCATAGGCACAGGCAAAGAAGGGTTTTTTCTTTAAAGAGGAATTTTCTTTCGGGTAATATAAGTGCGAATATTAGGAAATCGTTGCTAAAAATGTCGGTATGGATCGTGGCGTTATATGGGTGCGAAACATGGACGATAGGAGATGCAGAATTGAAAAGAATAGAAACCTTTGAAATGCGGTGCTATAGGAGATTGAGATGGGTGGATAGAATCAGTAACGAGGAAGCTGTAAGGAGAATAGGGGAAAAACGAACAATATGGAGAACTTTGACTGGATAAATTAACAGGCCACGTTTTGAGACAAGAAAGTCTTAGCATTAGAGGGAAGTGTGTAGGGTAATAACAAAAGATGGAGATTAAGGATGGAATACGCTAAGCGTATTAGGGATGAAGTAGGATATTCTAGTCGTTCGGAAAAGAAATATACCTGTTATGATCGTTGAAAATTACAAGAGAGATTCCTGTTAATGTAAAAGATTTACCTACACAAATGTTTATTATCCATAGGCTAATTTGTACTGTTCTTTCTACACAATATACTCATTTTGTTTTCAATTAATCTACAAGGTTCATTGAAGCAAATGTTTATTTTCCAGCTTTCCATTTGCTCCAGTTTGGCCGATGCCCCTTACATCATTACCATGTGCCGTTGCAGCCACGTAATCAACCTCCATTTCTCTCTTCCCTAGCTGTGGATAGTTATAATAAAATCTATAAAACCTCAATTAAAATATATATGTTATCTATCAGCGGTAAAAAGTAATAAGGAAACTATTTACAATAAAGAAAATATTTACATTTGCTGTACGTTTCAAATGCGAAGGAGCATTAGTTCCTATTTTTATTTACGGTTTTCAGTGTTATTTTCCTTTATTTTGTATTCCTTCAACTGCGATCTCCAAACCTCCTGTGATTTTTGGGTCGATTGGTATTCTTAATCTAGATTTAGATTGATTGTTGTTTCCATTAGTCCTCGACTGAGGAAATAGGATACGTTATACGTTACAAATTAAAAATGAACAAAGTATGGTACATAATTCAATACAAATAATCTTAAAATAAATTAGTAAAAGAAAATGTATATAGACAAAAGTCAATATAAACACAACACGGACACACGATGTCACACACACACACACTGGGAAACACAAACAAGCACACACTGAGGAACACGCAATGGAGTTTTGAACTACTTGGACCAGGAAGGAAACTGTCCTTGCTCCAGCAGCAGCAGCGCCATACATGAAACAAACAAACAAACAAAGGAGCAGAAAAAACTGAATAGAAATTTTGGAAGACATGTGATGTGCTATTTTACAAGGTTGGCAGCAGCTCATTCAACACTTGCAGCAGCAGGAACCTTGATTTAAATACTAGAAGGACGATTAAGAAAATCCTGTACCACAGAGTAAAACAGCAGCAGCGCCACCATTTAAAAGAATAATTTTACTCTGCTTCAAGAAGCTTTTGTAATTACTATTTTTAACTCTGGAGCAAGGCTGTTGTATAAAATTATCCCGGTGGAATTGTGAATACTTTTCTGGTGTAGAGCAAGGCGATGCTTGTCCTCAGGACCTTGGAGCTGAACGATTTCTGGTCCTGCGTGTATTCATGAAACTCGCCATTTGTTTGAAAAAAATTAGTGTTTCGCTTTACAAACTTTAATATTTCATAAATATATATACAGGCTTGGTAAAGTAAGTATTTGCAAACTTTTGAAGAAAGGTTTGCAACTCCTTGATCTAGAATTCGTGCTAGAAAGTATTCTAATTGCACGCTTTTGCAACTTAAATATTTCATTACTCCTGGAGCAGTTAGAGACGCCATAGATCATAATTGAATGAAAATACGCGAAGTAAACCATTTTGACGTACTTTTTGTGAACCAACGTGTTGCATTAGTGTTCTGAGAGAATAACAAGCTGGACTCCAGCAAGCAGATCTCCCATGGATGGTCATTCCACTTTAATTTATCGTCAATCCGAAGGCCGAGGAAAGGCTCAAGCATTAGCTGAGAAGTTGTCTACGGGTCTGTCTATTCCTAGCATCAGACTTATCTAGGTTGAGGGATAATTTATTCACGTTAAACCAAATATTTAGACCATTCAGAGCCTTGTCTACTTTCTTAATCGGATTATCGAATTTTTTATCTGCAATAACTATATTTGTGTCATCCACGTACAGAATCGATTTTAGAGGACTGATGTATCCTGGAAGATCGTTTATGTGGATAAATAATATACCTAAAGCCATAAATTATGCCATTATAATTATATTCTTTTTAGTTGTTTTTTTGGCATCCAGTCCTAAAACGGGTCTAGAGCAACTCTCCATGCTAACTTTTCATTTCCGTATAACTATCACAAATTGCGTACTCCATAATCTGCTTACCTTATTTCATTCTTTCACTCTCTCTTCTGTTCTTCCCCCACACATTTCCTTCTAATGCTAATGTTGTAATACCACCGGGGCGGTATTGGAGTTCC
Organism: Eucriotettix oculatus; assembly: GCA_034510155.1. Lineage (NCBI taxonomy): Eukaryota > Metazoa > Arthropoda > Insecta > Orthoptera > Tetrigidae > Eucriotettix > Eucriotettix oculatus. The sequence continues at coordinate 217,091,588 of CM067377.1, read as the reverse complement.
AGGTACTGCTTCTTCTCCGACGAGTGGGTGAGAGTGAGAGGTCGCCGTAGAGGGAAGAAGTACTGGAGAGCGGAAGAGATTTCTAGGAAAGACGATAGGATAGAAGTAGTCCGGTACTAGGAGTATCGGGAAGTTCCATGCGGAATTACTTTCGGTTATCACGTCATCGTCTAATAGCTGCTGCACCTGACTTTTTACTTCTCGTTTCAATGATTCAGGTAGACGGTAATTTTTCAGTGTAATTGGGCGTACTGCCTCTGGGGTAGGGATGTGATGGATGGCCGCTGTTGTTGTAGATAACTTATCCCCAGGTAAATGGAAAATATCTACAAATTCTAGACAGAGTCTGGTAAGCGTTTCAGCAGCCAAGCCTCCCTCTTGTACCCGGAGAATAGACCGTAATAGATCACGCCTTTTTGGTGTAATTAATTTGGAGTTGTTAAATTGAACCGGCTTTAGTTGTGTCGGTGGTTTTATGAGGTGGGGCGTGGTATTCACTGTTATTGGATGGGGTGTTGTATTCACGACGAGACACCGGAAAACATTATTTGTACACTTTACCAAGCAATTTGCACATTGTAAACCTGGTCTTAATGTCTGGCTTTCGATAAGCCTAACACCCTTTTCCTCTGTTTTTCTCTCGAGTACTGCCTCGGCGTCTAAGAATTCCTGGCCTAAAAACAACTCTAAGCCTTTAGGAAGGTTATTTACTACATAAAATAGGTGTTCTGTTTTCCCGTTCCTATTCTAGTATAATATAAAGTGGTACATTGATTTGATTTTCATTGGCACATCGACATCTTAGTGTTTCATTTTAAATTATATTTTAAGAAGGTAAGTTACTCGTTTCCCTATTAAAACTAACGAGGCGCATAATTAAGACGCGGGGAAAGACAAGGACCTAAATGCAATTTAGTTGATTTCTTCAATAAACCTCAAGTCTGTTATTGAGAGTAATTGGGAATGTAAACAGATCCTCTGCAGCTTCCTTTGTCAGGAATTTAATGAGTAGCGTTACGAAACTATAATTTGGCTTTTGGTGACTTCATGAAGTTAATAGGCGATTGATATTTACTTTAGATATTTAAGTCATGCACCAATAAAATGGAATAACATTTAATAACAAGTGTTTCGAGCAACAATTGCACAGTGAAACACGTTGAGACGATATTTGTGGACAACGCACTACAGTGGCTTATGACCCATAATTTTAGACCTTATTCGTCCTGACAACAAAATTACAGCAATTTGTGATGATTCTAATGATGTCAACTAGAAAACGATATCTGGTTTCCCTATCAACGATTTATACCTCTGAAAAAGACCATATTTGGTGTTTTTCACTTTGGCTCCAAATTAAGCCAAGTATATCCTGCAATGACAACTACGAAGTATCTACTTTAATTTCACAAGAAATTCTATTGAAAATATGAAACGAATATGCTTTATTTTTCGTTAACTTTTGGTGGTTTCACGCTTGCCTAGGGATGATATTTGTTAAAATATTACTATATTGTAATGTATGAAACTTATTTTCCACTATAGAAACTCATAAGTGGCATTTTCAAAAGGAAGTATCTCAGACGTAAATGCATACTAAGATCTGAAATTTGTCCCATGTCCATCTAAAGCTACTTAGTAGAAACTCCTTGCCCGACAGACACACGTAAAGAAGCTCAAATGGTTCCGATGAAGATCTCGTTCATCAAAAATATTCAATAGCAGTCAAAATTGCGAAAAATAACTCAAATACTTAATTTACTGTACGTAAAACAAAATACTGTCCTCCAGTGCAGCCAGCATCTGATAGTAATTACTACATCTTCGTCAAGTGCTGAACCTCTTTTCCAGTAATGACTATTTATAATTCAACATGTGGTAGTCATTCACGACTAAGCCATAATATAATCTTGTCCACGATATAAGATGTAATGAAGTGCACAGAAATGATCCCGACTTACCGTCCTGTACTAATTATCTAATTCTTCAGCTGGAGTGTTTTCTTAACCCGTGACGTATTCACTCACCTGACGTAAACATCGTTACAGCTTCAATTCCTGACAAATACTTCATCTGCCTCTCCTTTTAAGTCTATTTTGGACGTTAACACCTATTTTCCTTATTTAATTACAACTTAATATTGACCAAAATTCTTCTTCTAATAATATTCTGTGCATGTTACTTATAGTTAATTACAGCTAATGTTTTACTGACTTGCCCCGTGATACTAAATCTAGTATTCCCCCTGGAAGGAATTGGGCAAATGAATTTGACTGCAGGTTAATCACCTTTAAAATCTTTTTGTTTCACTTTGATTGCTCTTGTTTTAAACACACGTTGACATTTAGAAAAAGGAACGCAAGTGATTCAATCGTCTTTAAGCTTTAAAACTCACGTTCTTTGCACGTTTCACTATCTCAATACTCTAAATTGAAGCAAGTTCGTCATCACAAACCCTATAATGTTTAAGAGTTACATTTTGTAGCCCAATTCCACAACAGGACACTGCAAAATTAACGTGAACCAACTCCATGGTTACCATAAAATTTGGTTTCTAAGCGTTACAGTCAGAAAAAAAAGTTTTCCATGAGCAGAGAATTGTAATATAAGAAAGAGAAACCACAGACCTCGAGATCTGCCAACAGATATTCCATTTGCATCTCAGAGGTTAACTTGTGTTTTCCCTAATTCATCAAAGTAACGTTTTGTAGCTTGCTTTGCTCTTGCATTCTATGTTTGAGGATCTACAGGATCGTCGTGACTTACCGTAGCTCTCCTCCTCTATCTCTCCTCCTCCCCCCAAACCTCCGCCACATTCACCTTCTTCACTTCGTTTCTTACCTTTATTTCAATATACTGTTGGTTGCAGGGTGGCAAACCCATCCTCTGTGAAACATAATTGCCGACCGGACCAAATCTGCAAATATTTTAAAATATATATGCAGTTGAAAGTTCTAGTTGTTGGAGCCTGAAACAGATAAGCAGCAGTGAAAAATATTTTGTATGGTTGAAGTCACAGTCACCACTAGGTTCCAACTTTTACGTATTCCAGAATCCCAGCGAAGAAAGTTTCCCTACATCAGTGTGAACGACTTGGATGTGCTATGTAATATATTTCCAATTTCTAGCACTTTATTGGCTTCCTTACTTTATCAGGTGTGTTTTGACGGGATACTTTTATTGGCTTACAGTTATTTTAGTCTGTATCAAGTTGTACGTATATATTATAAATTTCTATTATGAAATCATTCCTAATTTTTTTGGGGGCTTGGCGTATATGGGTGCGAAACGTGGACGATAGTAATTTCGAAAAGGAATACAAGTATTTGAGAAGTGGTGCTATAGGAGAATGAGATGGGTGGACATAATCACTAACGAGGAAGTTCTAAACAGAATATGGGAAGAGCGTACTGTGTTGCGTGTTCTACAAATTGGTAGGCGGGGGAGAATGAATTTAAGTTGTTTGATTAATGAGGGATAAAAAATTATAAGTTTTAATGTTAACAAATACTGATTTATTAAATTATATATTTAAGGCTATCCTCGCTTACTGCATCGGGAACATGATTGACTCTTTATCTCAGGGAAAGCTAAACGCTCAGTGGGTATATGTAAATCAAATATGCGGGGGGAGGGGGGAAGCGAACACTTTATAGACAAACGACCAGAGGCAGGAAACAATAAGGTGGCGTCCTTGCTGGGTGTCGTCTCCCAAGCGTCGGAGGTATGCTGAGCGTCGCTGCTCCTAGACTCCATACTTCAGGTTTCGTAGCTTCGGAGGATTTATCTTCAAAGATGGACGGATGGTTAGATCAGATTTTACGTCCAGTGAAACTGACGTAACTATTTAAATTTCGCAATGTTGTTTTCTAAAATGCGTCCGAAAATGTTTCTGTAAACTGCTCTTAGTGCACCCTGGTTTTGTTCTTCTCGCCCCGCCCAAATCTCTCCTGGTGGGGGTGCACTTTCTACTTCCTCCATATGGAGGGTAGGATTCTGCAAATTGTTATTTCGGCATAATCTTGGACACTGCATAACAAATTGTTGTTATGCAGTCACTTGCCTCTATTGTTCCTGCTTTCGGGGACTCGGGATAAGTAGCAGGTAGCAAGCAGGTCCAGGCGTCAGATCAATTTTCCTTTTCCCACGGCTGACCAGATGGATTCCTGGTAAATACCATCTGTCGTCCATGTCTTCCTCAGGACAGCCTTGACGCTATCTCGTCCAATAATATTTACCGAACCTTAATGTTTCCGTTTTCTGGACGAGCAGATGACTGTAATTCGTCATTTAATTAACCTATCGCGTTCATTCATGTTCCCGACTTCGTCCTGCTTAGATCTGAGTACTTATGTACATTAAAATAAGAAATAAAACAATACAATTTAATTAATATAATATGGTACCAGGCAATCGCGTACCACAGTACAATATGGAGGACGTTGACAAAGATAAGGGATAGATTTATAGGCCACGTTTTAAGATACGAGGGTCTTCTAAATTTACCATTAAGGGCAAGTGTGTGGGGTAAGAATAGAAGACGAAGGCCAAGGACGGAATGCGGAAAGCACATTAGGGACGATGTGGTAGTTATGTAGAAATGAAAAAGCTTGCGCAAGTTATGCTAGCATGAAGGGTTGCATCAGACCAGTCTTAGGCATGAATAACACAACAACGCCTCATTTTCTTGTATTTACTTTGGTAATAGCTGATTCTGTCCATAACTATATTTTATATTGTTTTTGTTTTACTAAAAAGTTCGTATTCAGTCTAGTAATTTTAAAAAGTACTTTAGAGAACATATTTGTTAACAATTACTTTTGCATAGGGTTTGGATGAACCATTATCCACTCATTTCACCGCGTTCTTTTCGGGAATGAGATGAATTATCTGTTGTGCTTCCGCCTACTTCTAACTGTGTAGAGGTTAACATTTTAACTACTCATATAAAGGACGCAAAAGGAAATATGAACCGCAGTCAAGTTAGGTCACGAATAATGTGATTTAGTAAATGGATGTGTATCAACCAAAGCAGCGCGGAAATATTCGAGGCTTTTTGAGAGGGATTTCCTAATTGAAACAATGGAGATATCGTGCACCCGTATACCACTTCTTAGTTTCTTATAAATATAGACCACTGAAAGCAACCATCAAAATTTAAATTTACCTTTTATGTAAGGCATCTATGTCTTTCCACTGCTCAGTTCTACGGCGCCTGTGGACAGGAACAGAGCTATGACACGTGCAAACAACTAACAAACTTCCTACATGAGCCGATGACGTCACTCCTGTGAATTGATACTTCTCGTACCTACAGAATTAAAAATAACATTATCCTTAAGAGACAAACGAGCCTATGAAAATAACATCTTACAAGTTCTCATAAATTTCTACTACATCAAATGGACATTTATTTAAATTTGCAGTTATATTTTGATGACATGTTACTTACGTCATCTCTCTCGTCACGTCCGGCTAATAATCACTGTCCATTTCCATGGGCAATATTTAAAATAATATACTCTGGCATGTGATTTCAACAACTCAGACTATATCATTATGTTATATATTAAATAATTTCTTACTTTTCTGAAATTGTCACCGCATAGTGATAAATTGCTTCATTCAGATCTTTTTAAAAAATTCTTAAGGAGGGAAGATTTTCCATTGAAATGGATATCTTCCCCGCTGAAACGTTGTCGTCGTCTTGGATACCTTCAAACAAATAATAAGTCTCAGGATTACTCTATTACTCGTTATTATTAGTAGAGGTGGATATTTGGTCGGGGACATTTTTTTGATAAAATTAAAGTACAAAGATAAACTGTTATAAATTACAGAAAAAAAATAAAAATACAATTTAAATAACACGTCCTTTTCTTTTACAATATAAGCACTTTACTTCTCTGTGTTTTTAACTTCTTTTTGACAACATTTTATTCTTAGGAAAAGTCTAGTTCCCTTGTAGGCAAAGTGTTCCTGTCCTTCGTTGCCATTCTATGGTTCCTTTCCTTTATGCACCGATCAATCTAATAAGAATCACAGATTAACAGCTAAATGAACTTAATATTTTATTTATATGATATGTCTGTACTATCTCTTCAACTATTTGCCAATTAATATGTATATATATTGTGATAAAAAAGGGGATTTTGGTAAGGTTGTGGCGTTATGAGGCGCAGTTCGGCCAACAACAATGGATAGTCGGCCGAAAGATGTTTTTCCCCGCGGGGAAGGCCCGGCTTGCCTGTATAAAAAATGACGATGGTGAACCCCCGCGGGAAAAATGAGGGCGGGGAACCCCGAAATGTTAAGAAATAGGGGAAGTCCCGCCAGAAGCTTTATAAGGGAAGCCGATGGGTGGCTCGAGATCAGACGGCAGTAGAGACCGCAGAAGGGAGGCGAGTGCATCAGATCGTGGTAGAGACCTCAGAGTGGGGCAGAGCAGAGCAGACCAGAGCAGAGTGGGGCAGACCAGACCAGATCAGACCCGAGAGGACGTGGCTCGACCCCGAGAAGGGAGGCGAGTGCATCAGACCCCAAAAGGGAGGCGAGTAGAGCAGAGATCCAGAGACGCACAAACATTCGAGAGGTGGATGTTTGTTGGGCCAGTAATTGTGGGTAAGCGATCTAAAATCTGTGAAACTTGCTCATTGCTCTGAATAAAATTAACATTCAATTATTTTCTTTCTATTTTCAGCTGATGCATACTCCATCTCTTGAGAGACCCAAAATCCCCTGGGATTAAGCCCGTGTCTTCACGTAAATTAATAAACAAAATTATTATAATTGATCAAATATTTGTAATTTAAATTAATAAATGTTTTATATACAAAAAAGTATATTACATTTTGGCGCCCAACCGTGTGAGCTTACGATCTCTCTCAAGGGTGAAGTACTGCAGAAGCTATTTTTGTAAAAGGTAATCTTTCCAGAATTTAGAGTTATAGTTTTTTTTTGTTTTGCTTTCTTTCGTGTTCCTCTCGGTTAAAACTTAAATTCTGGGTTTTGCAATTTTACTGTGCAATCTCCACAAGTACGCAATCTTTTGCTTACAAAAATTAATACATGTTTTTTTTAATTAATATTTTGGGGTTTTCTTTTGTTTGATATATGCTTCTTAGAAGTAAAAAACGTGTGATTAATATGGAAAATTCACAGGAACTAGAATTTCAGTGTGCGCAGGGCGAGAATTTGGAATCCGAGGAAGTGATCGGTTTAAACGAAATGTTTAATGAAAGTGATAAAGGGCAAGCATCAGGGACAGAAAATGTAGACGTCAGCAATAGTGATATTACGAATGCCATAGGGGAAAAGAGTGATAAGCAAAGAAGAGACAGTACTAGCCTAGATATTGGGATGCTAATAAGAAATTTGGGTAATAAATTGGATGAGATGAAGTTAGAAAATAATAATAAATTGGATGAGATGAAATTAGAAAATAATAAGATGGGAGAAAAATTTGATAATAAATTGGAGGAGATGAAATTAGAAAATGATAAGAACATGGCTGAAATAAAATTAGAAAATAATAAGATGGGAGACAAATTTGATAATAAATTGGAGGAGATGAAATTAGAAAATGATAAGAACATGGCTGAAATAAAATTAGAAAATAATAGGTTGGGAGAAAAAATTGATAAGAGTATGGCAGAAATGAGAATAGAGTGTAAGGAAAATGTAGAGAAAATGGCTGAGAAGATGGAGAATAATTGGAAACAATTTAGTGTACAATTTAAAGGGGAAGTAAATAAAAAAATCGAGGTAATAAAGAAGGAAACGAATAAGATAAATGATAAACTAAATAAACTGGAAAAGGAACATGATAGAGATGTGGAAGAGATAAGGAAAACCACGAAAGATAGTATGGGGAAACAAAAAGGGGAACTATTGAATAGAATTGATTTGGAGAAAAATAAGTTAGAAAAGAAGATTGAGGCTGAGAAAGGGGTGATTGTGAAAAGGATAGATACAAAGGTAAAAGAGGTACAAACGGGGATGGAAAATCATATCAAGGAAGTAGAGGGTTCAATAAATAAAAAAATGGAAGAAAGAATTAGGGAAACAGAGGGTAACGCCGAAGAAAAGTTTAAATTTCTACAAGAAAAGATAGAAGACGTCAAAGAAAACAGTGAAAAAATTAGTATGTGTAGTAGAGGGTCTAGTAATCAGATATGTAGTGTCGAAATTCCGTTACCATGCTTTAAAGAGCATAGTAACATTAATCCAAAAAGATTCATCATCGATTTGGAACAATATTTTAGGATAAAAGGGGTACCAAATCAACTAAAATTAATGGTTTTACTACAGGCGGTAGATAGGGGAACTGTACAGTGGATAGAGAGTAGTATGACCATTAGAGACTCGTACGAAGAAGCGAAAAGTATCTTTTTAAGGAAGTATTGGAATGAGATGCGACAGGCGAGGGTAATGAGAAGCATTTATGAAGATAGATATAGACCAGGAATGGGAATAAGAATGGCACAGTATTTCTCTGAGTATGTGACAAGGAATGGGTACTTAGATACACCGTTATCAGAGCAAGTCTTGGTAAGGGTAATGGGCAATCACTTTGGGCCGGAGATTACAAAGATTTTCTTAGGAGTAGGGATTGAAACAATACAGAAAGCAATGGAGTTTTTAGAGGGGTGTGATGAAGTGAATGGAGAAATGCGTAGAAGTATGGGAATAAGAGGCAATGAAGGAGATACTATGGCGAATATGGGAGGGAGAATGATGGATAGGAGACCCATGTTTGAAGATAGGAGGGAAGGAGGAGTAGATACAATTGGAAATAACTGGAGAAGGTCAGAACAAGGCAGGGGAAGGGGACGTGATGATAGATATGATCAAGGAAGGTTAAGGGAAAATAATGGGAGAATGATAAACAATAGGTATCCAGGGAATGGAGATAAAAAAGGTGAAATCCCGAAACAAGAGATAGCAGGGACGTCTAATAATTTAAACTAATAAAGGTTGCATGTAATGCTCCGGTACATGTAACAAGGCATGGGAGGAATATTATTGGGGCGTTGATTATTGAGGACCTTTTGGCCTGCGAGAGTGATCTGTTTGAGGAGGAAAAAGAAGAAAGTAGAATCAGGGATAAGGGAAATTCACAAGCAAAGATTATGCTGAGGGTGGGGGAAGTAGATATCGAAACGTGGGTGGATACAGGAGCCATGTACTCAGTAATGAAGTATAGCACGTATGAACTATTACAAGAAAATGGGTGCATTAATGAGTCATTACCAGTAAGTAATTTGAAATTGTATGGGGCTCTGGGAAGAAGAGGCGAAAAGGTTGTAAAGCAGGTCACGTTGGAAATTAAATATGGGAGGGAGACTTTAAAGGTTAATTGTATGGTATTAAAAAGTTTGTTTACAGAACTAATTTTGGGGGTAGATTTTCTAAGAAAAGTAAAAGCGAAGGTTAATTTTGAAAATGGAAGCTTAGAAGGGATAGCAATAAACTCTACGGGAGAGGAAGTGAAAGTAAAGTGGAAATTATTAGAGATTAATGATTTAGAACAAAAGGGTTATATAGCTTATATGGGTGAAACTTCGAGTGTGGATCAAGAGCAGAGGGAAAGGATAGAGAAGATGAAAGAGCTGTATGATAGGATACATGCAATACAAGGAATTAGTGAGGGAATGAGAAGGGAATTAGAAAATGTTGTTGAAAAGAATGAGGTTATTTTTAATAAGGAACCAGGTTTGCTTAATGAGGTAGATTATCATATTGAAGTTGAAAAACATGATTACTTCCAGGGACATAGCTATCCCATACCCTATGCCTTGAAAGGACAAGTGCAGGAGGCAATTGATAGATTGATATCAGGAGGGATTATTGAAAGGTGTGAGAGTCCTTACGTAAATCCACTGTGTGTGGTTAAAAAGAAGGATGGGACAGTGAGGCTTTGTTTAGATGCAAGACGAGTGAATAAGGTCATTAGGAATATATGTGAAAAACCCATAACTGTTGATGAGGCGTTGAGAAGGTTTAGGGGAAGAAAATGGTTAAGCAGTGTAGATTTGAGTAAGGGTTTTTATCAAGTGCGATTAGATCACGAATCCAGACAGATTACGGCATTCCTAGTTGATGGGAAGCAATATCAGTTTGTAAGGATGCCATTTGGGTTAAAGATTAGTTGCCAAGCATTTATACAGAGCCTGGATAAGGTATTTACACCTGAAATGAGAGAGTTCGTGACATCTTATGTAGATGACCTGGTGATAGCCAGCCACATGTGGAGCACCTAGGGATGGTCCTTAACATACTAAAAGAAAAGGGCATAACGATCAACCCTGAAAAGGTTTTGCTGTGCAAGCAAAAAATAGAGTTCCTGGGGCATATAATTACTGCAAAGGGGATATACCCATGTCCTGACAAATTGGATAGAATTCAGAACATAAAAAGGGCTAGAAATCCACGGGAAACAAGGGGATTATTAGGATATTTGAACTTCTACAGAAAATTTATACCAAAAATTGCAATTATTTTAGGACCTATTTACGATCTGTTAAAAAAGGGGAATAAGTTTAGATGGGGGCAACAGCAGGACAAGGCTTTAGAAGAAGTCAAATTAGCTTTTAAAAAATATGTAGTGTTGGAACATCCAGATTTCACTAAACCATTTATCATTAGGTGTGATGCATGTGGATATGGGATTGGAGCAATTTTGGGACAAGTTGATGATCAAGGAAGAGAAGGGATTATAAGCTTGGCAAGCAGGGGTCTAAAAGAGTATGAAAAAAATTATTTTACTACAGAGATAGAACTCCTTTCAGTAGTATATGCAGTTGAAAAGTTTAGACAATATATCCTAGGACAGACAGTGTATCTGTATTCAGACCACCAGGCCTTAACCTATATGCGTGAATGTAAACATAGTAATGCACGAATTAGGAGATGGGCATTAGCTTTAGAGGGTTACAACCTGATCATTAAACATGTAAAGGGGACTGAAAATGCACCAGCGGATTATTTAAGTAGGAATAAAGATCTGTTTGAGGAAAGTGAGGAAAAAGACAATGTAGCGATAATTGCAAATTTAGGAACTAGAGAAAGGGACATTAAGAGGAAATTAATAGAAGCAACGAAGGAAGATGAAGGGATATCAGAAATAATAAGATAGATCAGAAATTTATATGGGGAAGACTTAAATGCCGTTGTGGGAGAGAACTGTAGATACAAAATAGAACAAGGGTTAGTTTTTAGGTACAACAAAAAATCAAGAAAAGGGTGGATACTGGAAATTCCAAAGGCATGTATAACAATAGTATTAGAATTCTTCCATGATCGGCAGGGACATCCGGGGTTTACAAAAACGATTAAAATGTTAAGAAATACTGTACACTGGAGAGGGATGAGTGGAAACACGAAAGATTACATAAGATCTTGCCATTTATGCCAAATGAGCAAGCATAGGAACATCACTTTTGAAGGAAGGTTTATAACAGTGGTACCTGAAAGTAAGGGAGAATTGGTTTATTTGGATATATTGGGGCCTCTAACAAAAGGTTACAATGGGTTCTGCTTTATTCTGGTTATTCTGGACGCATTTTCAAAGTTCGTCAGGCTATTTGGTTTGAAGGTAGCTAATACGGTCACGTGTTTAAAGGCAGTAAAAACATACTGCCAGGAGGAAAATAAACCAAGTAGAATAATTTCAGACCATGGGAAACAGTTTGATAACCATAGGTGGAAACAGGAACTAAAGGAAATGAATATAAAAGTGGGGTTCACCTCAATTAGGCATCCACAGAGTAATCCATCTGAGAGATATATGAGAACGATTGCAGTCATGTTAAGAATTTTATGTATAAATAAGCATCAGAATTGGGGAAGATATTTGAAATTAGTTGAAAATTACATTAATCAAGGATATAGCACAGCGACAGGACAAATACCCGAAGAAATTCAAAAAGGGGAACAGATACGGGTACCTATTGAACAGTTAATAGACTATCCTATTGGTGATATAGATTGGGACTATGATATAATGAAGACAAAGGTAAAAGAAAATTTGGAAAAGGGAGGAGAAAGAAGGAGAGAGAATCAAAAGTGTAGAACAATGGATTTCGAGGTGGGGGACCTGGTACTAGTAAAGTGTTTAAGAGTACCATGTTCAGCTAAAAAAATCACAGCAAAATTGTTGCCAATATATCAGGGTCCGTATGTAATTATTAAAAAAGGGGGAAGTAATTATTATGACATTCAAGATGAAAAGGGAGGACCTATTAGAACGTTTAATTTGTATAATTTAGTGCCCTATTTCAAACGAAGGGAATAGTGCAGTATGGATGAGATCCAATCTTATCGGTCTGTGATAATTTCATGATTTGCAACCATGGGAACTCCGAGCTAATAGGACACTTATTTATATTTTCAGTGTTCTATTTCTTCATAACTATATCCATTTTCAGTTGAATAAATAAGAACCTGTGTGAGGTCATGGACACTTGGTATTGTTTGTTTATTTTGATTGATTGTACTTCTGGGTAATTAAATATGGTATGGGGGCTATCAAGCTATTTTAGTTTTAGTGTTGGATAAGTAGCAGTATTAATTAGGAATAAAATTTTAGCTTCTGAACATTTTACATTTGGGGTTGTAAAAATGTCACAGGAAGGAAAACATGGAGCCACATTGAGGATTATTTTTGTTCGAGGGATGATGATAGAGGGCAGTTCAGCCATATAATGTTGGTGTAAACATATATGATGGCAGGTGAATATTGAACTGGGATGCCAAGTTTCTCCATCCTGGCAAACTGAAAGTTTCGTTCCTGTGAGTGGGTAAATTTAAATAATTTATAATTCATAACAGGATTTTATTTTATCAAAGGGGGTCACCAGGCAAACATGTGTAAGTTTATGTAAGCCTCGTGTTAACTTGTAATTCTATTCAATTTTAAGTATAAATCAATAGGAAAGATTATTTTAAAATTAAGTTCAAAAGGGTGCTCAATCAATTTGATTAATTTGTAATTTCTCCGAGCACAAAAATGATTGTAAAGAATGAGCAAGGGGGTTAAAGATAAAATATGGAGATAAATTTCTCAAAAATTTTTGTAAAATTTTATTAAAATTGATCGGGGGCAATGTGATAAAAAAGGGGATTTTGGTAAGGTTGTGGCGTTATGAGGCGCAGTTCGGCCAACAACAATGGATAGTCGGCCGAAAGATGTTTTTCCCCGCGGGGAAGGCCCGGCTTGCCTGAACGATGGTGAACCCCCGCGGGAAAAATGAGGGCGGGGAACCCCGAAATGTTAAGAAATAGGGGAAGTCCCGCCAGAAGCTTTATAAGGGAAGCCGATGGGTGGCTCGAGATCAGACGGCAGTAGAGACCGCAGAAGGGAGGCGAGTGCATCAGATCGTGGTAGAGACCTCAGAGTGGGGTAGAGCAGAGCAGACCAGAGCAGAGTGGGGCAGACCAGACCAGATCAGACCCGAGAGGACGTGGCTCGACCCCGAGAAGGGAGGCGAGTGCATCAGACCCCAAAAGGGAGGCGAGTAGAGCAGAGATCCAGAGACGCACAAACATTCGAGAGGTGGATGTTTGTTGGGCCAGTAATTGTGGGTAAGCGATCTAAAATCTGTGAAACTTGCTCATTGCTCTGAATAAAATTAACATTCAATTATTTTCTTTCTATTTTCAGCTGATGCATACTCCATCTCTTGAGAGACCCAAAATCCCCTGGGATTAAGCCCGTGTCTTCACGTAAATTAATAAACAAAATTATTATAATTGATCAAATATTTGTAATTTAAATTAATAAATGTTTTATATACAAAAAAGTATATTACAATATATATATATTTGTTGAAATTATTATTTTTAATGTGAATTGCAAATTCAATGCTAAATTATAGCTTTTGAACTAATACATACGAGAATTGTCAATTTACAGGAAGTGGCGTCATTGGTTCATGTAGGAAACCCTTGTAATAAATTTTCACGTTAGCAATTTATTATTTACCAATTTTGACATTACTTGTGCTGAGACGTCATCGTTTACTCTGACGTAAGCGTCACTGTTACCAAACTCTTCTTTTATATATCAGCCCAATAAGAAGCTGGATCTTTGGGCAAGTTGAACACGTAAGATGGAAAATAATAAATTTTTATTCAGAAAATAATATTCAAAATATGGGTAATGAATATTAAAAGTAGTAAGTAAATAATTAATAAAATTAGGTGAAAATTTCAACATTTATTTCCGTTGCCCGGTTTAGTGCCGTATTTCATGTGACTTTTTCGTACAATATTTCTTTACTATAACATACGACCTAAAAATCTTAAATAACTTTACATTAAACTAAGCCGATATCTAACGATTTATATTTTGAATGAACAATTTTGAAATGACAACTTTTGTGTATGGTAATTTCTTCCCCACCGTCAAGCAACACGGCGGCCGGTCACGTGACTCACATCAAAGGTGACAGGCAGCCGAGTTGGACAGAAGACATTAAATAAAAAATTATTACTTTACGGAAGTTAAAAACACTTTTATTAAGTAACATTTGAATGTTTAAAATCTTTTATGTTCTGTAGAATGATTATGGCTATGTCGAAAGATTTATAATTGAATTAATTGAAACAGCAGATTGTGGAAAACGTTTCTATTGCTCCTAATCGACGTTTTCATTATCAATTTAAAAATGTTATTAAATTTTAAAATCTTTAAGTAATCAATAAATTACTGATGATTTTTTCTGATAATATTTCATACGTGACACTGAAATATATTTCGATAAAAGCATTAGGATATTAAAAAATTCAACTAATATCTTTCAGTGATAATCATTAAAGATCAACAGTTGCAATTTCTTAGTGGCCTGAATTCAATTAACCGAAAAATATTGTTCAATCTTGAGTTACAATATGATGATTGTATATATGGAATATTGAAAAAGGAAATAAGTTATATTAATATTTATAGACGGGCTAACTACTGTAAAAAGGTTTACACAAACGACTTAAAATGCAAACTGAAGCCCAAAACCTCGTTAAGAATTTATGTACCAAATTTAAACAAATTATACATATATAAAGTTAATAAAATATTATGGAACTCAATTGTCTCCGTTAAAGTAGCTTACGGGCTAAATCAAAAATGAGTCCGGGTCTATCCGGGTAGATCATCCCCTTAAGCAGTGGAACTGGTGGAGTTGCAGTCCCCACGTGATTACGTCACAACCATCCTGGCACGCGACTGGTGCACAACAAGTGACGTCATAGTCTTAGTACATGTTAATATGCACACGTACGCATTACAAAGTAAAATGATGAAATTTGCTAACAATTGTGCAGATGCTCTTGTCTTAGATGACGTCATAACATTTACGTATCAAAATAGCCATACGTGTAGAACAAAAATTCTGTCTAATATTTAAATTTGACATTAACAGTCCTACACAACCCATAATTATCATCGTGTTCCGAAAATTCCTCGAAAAGGGGAAAAGAATTGTGAATATCAACAATTATGGAACTCAAATACAAACAATCGAATAACATTAATTTAATATCAGGTTAAATTATAAGGATCCCTTTTCATATATTTAAACCAATCATAAAGATAAGTGTCAAAACTGTATTTTAAATGAAGGAAAATCTTTTACTTAAATTGAATTTTTGGAATGTTAATTTAAAACCTATATAGCTTGAAGGAAAATCTTTTACTATATTTATAATATTTATAAGTAAAAGTCTTTAAATTGATTTTAAAGCTGCATAGATTGAATCTTTTCCCCAATAATAAATATTTAAATGTAAAAATATTTAATCTACAAATATTTTAACGATGAGATATTATGATAAAATATTTGCGCACATGACGCAACCGTTGTTCGCTACGTTACGCTTAGTAATGGGCGTGGCTTGTTTGTGACGGGGAGGGGCCTGATCGTGACGTATGCGTTTGGGGATTAGTATTCCCACGTAACCTCAATTTATAGATTTTATGATTAAATTTACTGACAGTTTTCCCTTCATTTCATACAGATATGAAAAAAATTAATTTCGTAAAAGTTTATACTTCATGTTATTGAGTTTTTAATTGATTTACAGATTTTTTCATTAAAACATTTTTAATGAAGTAAAAGTTTTCCCTTAATTT
Source organism: Eucriotettix oculatus (assembly GCA_034510155.1). NCBI lineage: Eukaryota > Metazoa > Arthropoda > Insecta > Orthoptera > Tetrigidae > Eucriotettix > Eucriotettix oculatus. Next base: position 217,075,459 of record CM067377.1, on the reverse strand, counting down.
TATATTGATTTGAAATTACTTTTAGAATTTATTCATTGGAAAAATTTAGTTTACTGAAAGATTTATCTTCATTTCATTCAGCTTTCTAATCTGTTTAAAGACTATCTTGAAACGTTTGTAATTAAGTAACAGTTTTCTCTTCATTATATATACATACGAATAATTTGAATTTTAGTGCAAGATTTTCCTTCATGTTATTGAGTTTTGCGTCAATTTAAATACTTTATCATGGAAACATTTGTAATTAAATACCATTTTCCCCTTTATTTGAAAACAAATTGAAAAAAATTTAATTTTAGTAAACTATTTTCCTTCAATTTATAGAGATTTGCAATGAATTTAAAGACTTTATCATGGAAGCATTTCTATTTAAGTAACATTCCGTACTTTATAAAATTCTTTACAAAAATGTTTATTTTACTTTTATTTAAAAATAAGATATGTTAATAATTTTTGTATCCGTAATTTAACTTTTATATCTTTGTAATATTGTAATTACATACCAAATGAATCACAGTTCATTGTTTGATATGGTTGAGAGTAGTGAAGGAACACTTATGAAGATTAAGTGGGAGGTTTCCGTGATTTTGCTGTCCAGAAGAATTTGTGTATGAAAGACAAAGACGTGTTTAATATTGAGTGACATTACTTTCTTGTTGTTCCGTTTGACTACTTTGTAATGTGAGACTTGTAGCAACATTTAACAATAATAATTATTTTAATGATTGTTTGTTGTGGATGTGAGAAGTTTATCTATTCGGTATGGATCTTTGTTCACTGGGTCACATTTAACTGTATCTCAAATTATGAAAACGTCTACCGTAAAAAATTATTTTTACAAACGTCCGTACGCAAGTAATTAAACAAACCACGATAGAACTGTGATAAGAGTATTTGAAAATAATTTGTCAAATAAGGCGATTAAAGATAATAAGAGAAAGTGAATTCGTGATGGTATTTACCGGTTGAAGAAGTCGGCGACCGCAGCACACAGATGCAAAGATGATAATAATCTGCGATCTCGACGTCACAATACGAGAATAGAAGCAAAGAGTAACGCTACGTTCTTGGATACTCTGAGGACGCTGTACTTTCCTTGACGGTGTTTACTGACTTCTACTATTGTATTGCAATGCAATCACTCCCCCAAAATCATTATCAATAAACAATTCCGCTGGATCGGAATTGGAAATCTGTATAACATGTTATTAGGTGAGTATTGTGTTTGTCTGTAGAGAGCAGCACTTGCGGAGGGACAGAAAGTTATATTCACTATAGATAAAACGCTCACGGCCCTTGGCGTTGTTGTCCATCTCGAGCATTCAGCATAACTTGAGTTCCACAGCAATGGCGACTTATGACGCAACTTAAAATCTTTTCATTCATCAGGCAGAGTTGCATTTAATAGTAACTATCTGGGTGCTCGGCGATGCCACGTCATCAGGGTACAGCATTTAATTCGACAGTAATCTCTTTGTCAACACATCCTTCAAAATTTACCTCCACACCTTTATCAGAGTTGAATTTTACCATAACCACCATAAAGGGACACTTACACGACCCATCTGACGGTCAGTATTATTGAGTGTGACTGATGGTCTGACACCGTGAATCACGGATATCTAAATATTTTGATGTCTTAGCGTCAACCTTGGGGTTGTTTAGCCCCGCTCGTATCATTAGGGTTCCCAGTACCTTCAGCATCTGCCCTGTTATGCCGCGTATTTGTATCTTCGTTTTCTGTATTCCTGATGGATTTGCAAGGGATTCATATTTTACTAAATTTGCGAGGGATCCTGTATCTATCAGTGCTACCCCGCATTTGTTTCTTAATTGTCTGGAGTATACTATTAGACCGTATTGCCCCCATATGGGCTCTATTTTCTTGATGTTACCGTGCGTGTCGTTGTCGGGATTCTGCGTCACGTTGAAACCATTTTTGGTCACGTCCCTAGCGAGGTTTCCCATCGTCTTTATGTCTTCGGAATTGTCCGACTTTCGCGTCACGTGTAGACCACCCTTGGTCCCGTCCATAGCGAGATTACCCTTTATGTCTTCGGAATTGTCCGACTTTCGCGTCACGTGTAGACCACTTTTGGTCCCGTCCATAGCGAGATTACCCTTTATGTCTTCGGAATTGTCCGACTTTCGCGTCACGTGTAGACCACCCTTGGTCCCGTCCATAGCGAGATTACCCTTTATGTCTTCGGAATTGTCCGACTTTCGCGTCACGTGTAGACCCCTTTTGGTCCCGTCATAAGCGAGATTACCCTTTATGTCTTCGGAATTGTCCGACTTTCGCGTCACGCGTAGACCACCCTTGGTCCAGTCCAAAGCTAGATTACCCTTTATGTCTTCGGAATTGTCCGACTTTCGCGTCACGTGTAGACCCCTTTTGGTCCCGTCAATAGCGAGATTACCCTTTATGTCTTCGGAATTGTCCGACTTTCGCGTCACGTGTAGACCCCTTTTGGTCCCGTCATAAGCGAGATTACCCTTTATGTCTTCGGAATTGTCCGACTTTCGCGTCACGTGTAGACCACCCTTGGTCCCGTCCATAGCGAGATTACCCTTTATGTCTTTGGAATTGTCCGGCTTTCGCGTCACGTGTAGACCACGTTTCAAAGGCTTCCATTCTTTTGCTTTCCGCAACTCTTATCGTCAACGTTTCGCACCAATATTAGGAAACATTCCATACGAATATTTCGGCAACGTTTGCCTAATATTCGTATTTGTATTACCTGACATTAAATTTATTCCTTTCCTGTGCTATCCTACTCTAGTTATTCTGCTTCCCAAGTATCAGAATTTCTTAACTTCCGTCAAAATATCTCTTTCCAATGTAACATGATTAGTTATTCCGTTGTTTCCCATACTAAAATCCATTTCATTTGTTTTCCCTCTATTAATCCTTTAATTAGCACTTACTCCGGACCCCGTTCATGCCTATTATTATGGTTTCCAAGTCTTCTTCTGACTCCCCTAATACTAAAATATCATAGGCAAAGCTTAGGGATTTTACTTTTCCTCCTTGCAGCGTGATTGCTTTTCCATAATTTTAAAATACCTCATCGTCTGTTCTATATATAAGTAAAATATGATGAGCAAAGGATTGCCTCATTGCGTCACTCCATTCGTGTTTTCTGCTTTCCCTTGTTGGTTTTCTATTCTAATTACTGCTGCCTGTCTGCTGTAGAAGTTATATATTAGACTCTTTTCTCTTCAAAATACGGAATAGTTTGTTACAGTTCACATTATCAAACGCCTTTTGTAAATCTCTAATTGTCATGTGAACGTAGGCCTGTTTTTTTTCTTATCGTGTCTTCTAAAATTAACCTCAAAGCCAATATTCCTTGTCTTGTCCCTAGATTTTTTCCTAAAACGAAACTGATCTTCTCCAATGTTGCATACTATTTGACCTTCCAGCTATTTTCGTTAATATTTCGCACGCATGAGATACTAAACTAATTTTCCTGCATCTATCGGCCCCAGTCTTCTACGGTAAAGATAAAATTCTGTTTTTATAAAATCTCCTGATATTCTACTTGTTTCGTAGATTTCGCAAATTTTCCTCAACAGTCTTTGAAGATAATCTTAGCATTTTGGTACCATGCATTCAGAAAAATCCGGAAAACGATAAACTAACGCAGCTAATGGCTTCTCAGTCAACTGTGTTTCATTCTAATTTTGTTCAGTTTCAGACAATCAATTTTACACTGAACTCTGTGGTACTAACAGAACTTCTAACCATTAGTAGGCACTGATTTGATAAAATGCTTCATCATTCCAAGATTGACGTGGATAATACCAGAAGATTTGAGTAAAAAAATAACTACACACTGTAGACTGTAGCTGATAGATGTGAACAGCTCAGGACAACTTCTTTAGATCCCGTTTATGCCACTTATTATGGTTTTATTCAGAGGTTATGAATAAGCCTCTTCCTTTCTCGATATTTCACTCCAGTGATCATCAAAACCCTTAATAGTGTGTTCCAATTCACGTTATTAAACGCTTCTTCTAAAGCTGTATCTACCGCACTCAAAAAATATCTCTCTGAACGCCTTTTTTTAATCCACTCCCGACTTCTTTGGTTCATGTCACCAAGGTGGCAGAGATTGATATTGACCAATAACATTTATGGTTACTTTTCTCTGGGAGTCGCAGTTTACCCCTCCCCTTCAAGACATTTTGGGGGAAAAAAACATCCGATGCCACCAAATATCAGCATAGCTCAGGAAACTCCACGCGCGGGCGCGCTGGCCGTGATGTCTGGGTTTTATTGCCCCTGGCTCAAATACTGTCTCCTTTCTTTAGACTTCACACCGCCAACATCCAAGCAGATGTTTCACCGGTACACTATGTGGTGTTTATCTTCGTTTACACCGCAAAAATATTATTATAACAAGGAATTGTTAAATAATAAAAACAGTATATTTAATTTAAATATATTGCATTTAATTATGATGATAATAAAATTCGAAATCGTGCTATAACAATATAAAATTTCCAAAAAGAAAAAAAAACTCAAATTAAGTTATATTAAAAATATTTATTTACGAATAAAATGTATTATCAAATTGGCTCAGTCGGTAAAGCAAAAAGAATCTATGCAGCTCCTAAACGGCTGCTCCCGGGAACGCGGGTGACAAACTATATAAGTGAAATAAAAATCGCGAATCAACGAGAATGGTTTATTTGGAAAAGCCGGGAAAAATGCCGTTACCAGATGTTAACAAGGGCCTGGTGACGTAGTCCTTGGTTTGCCGTTGCCGCCGGATGTTCCTTTGCTGGATCACGTCTTCTAGATCCTCTAGCGCCTCTTCTTCAGATTAAATCCCCATCAAATGTTATCTTTTTGTTTTCCGTACTCCCATCAAATAAATCTTCTTTCTCGAACATGCCGAATTTAACTTTTACGCATGTTGTTTCCTCAGCCACTGCTCTCTCAGGACAGCTCCCGGGACCAACTGTCTAAATAAATACCACTCCAGGCAATAAATAATGTTGTTAATGGCGACGTTTTCCCGCCGACTCGGCCTTGACCAAAACCACCCTCGCTTTTCGTCCTGCTGTACGCGAATACCAAAAACTCAATTATTTTTGATTTACCGCTACAATGTAGGGGTCATGAGTCACCACATAAGTGAAGTTGAAAGCAAAATTTTTTCAGGTACAAGACAATAAATTAAATTGGAAAAGATCACAATATCCGTCTCCTAAAAATCCTGTCTACGTGCATGGTATTTGTAGGTTTCTAAAAAGCGTTCGTAGATGAGAAGTGTGGAACTCACTATTAAGAATCTTGACGGGCACCGGAATGAAATTATTGTTATTATTCCTGCGGAAAGAACCTGACCACATTTCAAAGAACGTTGTATATTCACAATGCATGACTGCGGAGTTATATTATTGGAATCCCTCTTGTATTTTAAATGATCCGATGAAGTCCACAGAGCACAAAAATCGACGTGACTCTATTTTATTCTCTTTGAACCGCAACTTTAAATCCCTCCAGAGCTTGTAGCCGTGGTTGGTGTTATTTCGACGGAACAGAAACCGCAAAAGGACGGCAAATCTGCTCATCTCTTGTTCAGTCGGCTTGCTGACGTCGTCTCTCTCTCTCTCTCTCTCTCTCTCTCTCTCTCTCTCTCTCTGTGCCTCTGCCGTGTATCCACCTCTCTCTGCCTCTCCCTCACGTGCGATCCATCTCTGTCTCCCCCATTCTCTCTCTGTGCCTCAACCGTGTGTTCCATCTCTCACTCTCTCTCTCTCCTCTATTTGTGCCTCTTCCGTGTGTGTGTATGTGGATGTTCTACGTTACTTGTAGGAAATAAAGAACAACTGATTAGTACACAAATTCTGTAGGTCATTAATTAGGTCAGATGACAATTAAATACATAAGAAAATAAGTTAGGAGTTGCCTGTTTCAGGATCACCCTCATGTAGGCCGTTACCAAACACAAATCAGAACCCTTTGTCCATTTTATTATTGAAACATTAAATATTACAACGTTTTGTCTCTGATTTGAGACTTCTTCAGGTAAAAAATTTTTACCTGTACGGTAAAGTCGATCGTCTGCTCGTCTCCTATATCTGCCTCTAGTCTCATCTGCTCGCCGCTCTCGTCTCCACAATCTCCCTTGTCCGAAACTCCCATCATCTGTCTCTAAACCTCCCTTGCCTAAATTCAAATCATCTGTCCAGCAATCTCCCTCGAAATCTCTCTGCAAGCCTTTTTTTAAAAACTACTCCCCACTTCTTTAGTTCATGTCACGAAGGTGACCGTTTACGGTCACTATTCTCTAGGAGTCACAGTTTGCTCCGATTCCACCAAATCTCACCATATTTGGGGAACTCCCCAGGCGCGCCGTGACGTCTGGCTCTAGCTCAAATACTGTCTCCTTTGTTTTGACTTCGCACTGGCAAAGTACGAGGAAATGTATTTTGACCGTTACGATATTCATAATAAGGGTGTTTACATGCATGATATGATAAAGTTCTTTCCGGTTTTCGTTGGTTTCAAAGTATGTGAATAAAAATTTGATGTTAACTTGTGTGCGTGTGTGAATGTTCCGCTTGGAACCAGGAACAAACACTGTTGAGTTGGGGGAGAAGACACGGCGATCGAGTCCTAAGAGACTGGACGTAAGGTTAACAAAATTTCTATTGAACCCGTGACGTAGAACTTACCTTTAATTTATATATTACAGGATTCGAATATCCCACGCTGATTATTCATGTTATATTATGTTTGAGTAAAATTGTTGTATTTTATCTGAAATACCATTTTTATTACACTTGAAAAGTTTTGTACATTGTAGCATAATAGAACCACTACCAAATTTCGTTCAAAGTTTAAGATATTTTAAAGGATCTTAAAATTCAGCAAGTACATTCTAATTGGCGACAGAAAAGTAGAAGTGGAATTTTCCAGCACCAGGCTGGCGGACGGCGGATTTGTAATGTTAAGCTTGTCTCGCTGAAGGAACATTCACCGTTAAAAATTTCTGAAAGCCACTGTTCCCTGTGTCATGAAAATTTTCCCGCGCTGGACGAAGAATTCGTGAGGATTGGCGGAACGAACATCACGTGGGACAGCGTTTTTCCCTTGGAGAAGGGATATACGACTTTATCAGAGAGGCGAGAAGATAGGAAAATATTCAGAATGACAGGGAGAATTGGTGAGACGGAGAGCTGTTAAAGAACTTGATATGGCGAGGTGACAGAGTAAGAGAGTTGATTAGGACGTGGAAGAGACGCGGAAGCTGGAGAGTGCAACAGGAGTTGAATGTAAGGTGTGAGTTGTTGTTCTTTAGTGAAGAAGTGTTGATAACGAGGAAGTCCAGAGGAAAGGAGGAGGAAAAATTAAATTTTCCACAATCTCCGGCAGTTCCAGGTTCATACCATTTTCCCCCGGAAAAGATAATATGTACAATTTAACCCGAAGGAAGATCCAGTCGTCTACTAACGTGCATCAATACACGAATGAAGATAAAACCGATTCCGTAAGTGAAAGAAATCTATGCTGCTCGTGTTTATCCCAATGAGTATTTAAATCTGTTATTTAAAAATACCACTGTAATTAATTTACTTGTTTCTCATAGTGCGCGGGACCCCTTTAAGTTTTTTTTATAATCTAAATTATTACATTATATCCAAAAGCATAGGTAAGTTTAAAAAATAACATGTATATACCCCTAATCATATACAAAATTTTATTATAATTTGTACGCTGAAACATTAGTTTTTCGACCAAATAGCAAGGTGACTGAACGACGTGGAGGGATGTAAAATGGAGGACAAGAATATGTTGTGCGAACAGAAAAAAATGTTGAAATTGGTGGATGAAGAATGGAAGGTTAAGCAACGAATCGTGGGTTCGTCGAGGAAGAAGATAAGTTTTTCGATGAAATTAGGAAACGGGGTTCTCTGCAATTTCAAAGGAACTGCGCTGCAGAGACGTAGTTTGACGAATACGACAACGACTTAGTGTTGACCAGAAGACGCTGATCCAAAAGGTCCGTGCTTCACTGTTGCAGCCGTAAAGTAGGAAGAACAGAAGGCCGTGGAGCGTGCCCAGGGCGTGGTAATAGCTGAGCACGTGTTCCAGACCTTGGATCTGCGTGAAGACGAGTCTGATGGTGATTCCGGCCCCCGTCAGCAGTGACGTCTTCAGGGCGAAGTTAAAGAGTTCGGCCAAGACTTTGCGCGTCGTGAGTCCTTGCAGAGATTCTAAGACGTCGATCCTGATGTCGTAATAGAAGGAGCAGTTATGGTAAAACATGTAGAGGTTCGTGAAGAGCGCCGCATAGTTGCACAAAACGAACATGAGCTGGCCGAACTTGACGGAACTGTCGAAGGCCTCGTCCATCAAGAAGAAGGACGCCGACAACGCCGCGGGCAATGCCCAACCGAACAGCGCATACCAGAGGAGAAACGTGTAGGCTTGAGATAGGCTCAGAAGGTTCGGAGACCGTAGAGACTTGATGGAGGTTGTGAGGAAGTGAAGGTACGCGGAAAGCCACAGGGTAGAGGAGAGGTCCAGGACGACGTCGAGACGCACGGCCAGGGGCAAATCGTTGAGACTGGCGCGGACAACCACGAGCTTGAGCAGAGCAGTCATAGTGTAGGCTATAAGCATTTTCCCTGGAAGGTTACGCAGCTGCGGACAGGAAAGGTAAGTGACCAGAGTCAGGGCACGCACCGCGATGTCCAAGTACGTGAGGACCAGCACCACCGGTGAGTCCCCGGCGCCGTAGTAAGAAACGTCAATGTCATCGTTGGCCTTATCGTCACAGGAGACAAGATCTATGATGAACAACGCCTCACAGAGCAGAGTGTAGTTGTAATTGTCTATTATCAGAGTCTCCGAGCAGTTGAGCTCTTTGTTGACCAGGCCTTTGAAGAAACACAACGTAGGAGTGATGTGATGCAAGCGAATTTCAACGGGAATACTGGAGCACAGACTTCTGTAGGTTGTTGAGAGGAAGTTGGCGAAGTTGCAGACCGGAACCCGTGACTGGAAGGCGTAGTCCAGGTACGTGATTGCGGGCCTGTACGAGACTTGCCTCTGTAAATCTCTCAGCAGCACGGATAAGCAGTAGAATTGGGGATGGACTCCTGAGGGCGCCTTGACCGCGCAGTCGGTGTTGCCGTTGGTAGCGACGCACAGACACCGGGAGTCAAAGTAGAGGTAAGGAGGCGTCGACCAGGTCAGCGGCCTCTCAGCTGAGTCTGAGGAAGCGCACAGCAGAAGCTCGCTATTCGACTGCAAATTTTTGTCTCTGAAGCATTCACTAAGAAATTCCCGCGAGTAATGTTTTCCGGAGAACCTGTAGTAGGAACATGGAAAGTCCACGGAACCAGTCGTGGACCTGATTATGCCCCACGTCAAGTCATTCTGAGATACGGTGTTTGTTTGTATCGTCGGGGTCGATGGTATGATGGCCAGGTTTGCATACTGATTTAGAACGTTGTGGAATGTAAACGGTTTAACCAAAACTCCGGAGACGAAGGATATGAGAATGTACAACCTCTTGACATGATAAGACATGGCTTGCAGCAAGGCCGCGTAGTCAATCACTAACAAAGCCACGACGTCAAGAGGAGTCTTACCAGACGCAGGCTCTACGTCCTTAAAAGTTTTGCTCAAATGGTCAACATATTTGGGAAACACGTCATTCACGTCGCTGACTAAGACGCTCAAATCTTGAAAGTAGTCGCTGGTCAGTTGGCTGAGTCGCGCCTCGTAGTCCCTGGTGCAGTGGCGCTTCACCTCCGAGGAGCACAAAGTCGGCAACATGCTGACGCAGTCACGTGACGCCTTCTGCAGGCCGACCTCGATGGCGCGTTTCACCTTCCACGTGACCATGTTCCGCAGCCGAGTCACCACACACGACGCGTTCTGGAACAACAGTAGAAACGTCAAGGATTCCAGTCACACGGAGGCTGGCTGGAGTAGTCAAGAGTTAACTTGGACTCACCCTGAGTTCCTCTCGCAGGTCCACCAGATGCTCGTCACAATGGCCGTTGATGTCATCCAGCAGGGATTCGGCTGTGATGTTTCCCAAATCCCGGGTCAGTTCATACGCCGCAGTGTACACTAAAGTCGCCGTGTAATTAAGGAGCTGGAAAAGGCAGTTAATACTGTAACATATTGAATAACCTCAAATAACACGTCCAAATTTGAAATTAAAACTAATATACTAAGTAGGAATATTCATAAAATGAAGACTAATAAATCAGTTGGACCAGTTGATATTTCTGGAGAAGTGATTAAGTTAGGGGTAGAAGCCATCTTTACGGACCACACACGACTATTTGAAATTTCGGTCAACAATACTGGTGTTCCATCCGACTGGAAAATCGCGACAGTAGTGCCAATATACAAATCGGAATCGAGGGCGGAAACTTGAAACTACAGGCCGGAGAGTCGTTACTGTGCAAACAATTAGAACGCTTGATATTTGAACACAGGGAACAGAGGGGATGGATACATCCTGAACAACATGCGACAGCCAATTGGCAACGGTATGTCAGGACATTGTCCATGAAGGAGGAACAATAGACGCCGAAGTTACAGATTTCTCCAAGGCTTCCGATGCAGTACCTCACGGTATTCTGTTCGATGAACTTAAGGAATCCGGAACAGATAATCGATTAATTAAACAGATTAAGGAATTTGTGAACAATCAGGTACTTAGAGTCCGGGCAAATGTCGAACTATTACTTGTGGTGTACCGCTGGCAGGGAAGTGTAATCGGGCCAGTAATTTTCTTGACTTTTGTGAATGACGGGAATAGATCATAAAATCAAACTTTTCCCGGACGACTGCATAATTTACAAATTTATATAGAGAATATAGATGAAGAAATCGCTCTTCAAGCAGATTTAGATAAGATACATCAGTGGACAGAAATTAATAATAGAGAATAAATCCATCAAAGAGTAACATGGTCATCCCTGGGGAATATAAAATAGGAAATAAAAGCCTGTAAATATTTAGGTGTAAATTTTAATAGGAAATTAAACTGGGGGCGAATACGTAAACGGATGATGGAGGTCTTTACACTTCATCAACAGAATATTGAAGAAATTTACAAGACACTTTTTTGTGTGGGGGAGGAACTAAATAGGAACCAGTCGGTGATAGGAGGAAAGAGGCTAGAATCTACACGGCCTGCTCAGGAAGAAATGAGCCGCTAACTGTACCTACATTTTTCTTTAAAAACGACCATAATTACAACATAAATGAAAGGGACCAAAGATCGCATGTGGGCAAATATTCCAATGTAAACAGGGTGATAAGGGACTGCAAGGCTACTGGGGGCTTTCCTTAACAATACAAATACAATACAAACGTTTACAACGTTTACACTGAAAAGTTATCTGCTTATTTTGTAGAAAAAAGGACGTTATATGTTTTAAAATTGTATTTTTAATTTTTTTTCCCTGTAATTTATCTTTGTACTTTAAGTTTATCAATAATTAACCTTTTAATTTTATCTACAAACGGCCACGGGTCAAATGCCAGACCATCTCTAGGAATAATAAATACAATACTATACCTGAGTGAGATCAACATTAAAGTAAAAAGGAAATCGATTTTATTATTTTAGAATATGTGACATACTAAATTATTCCAAAGAGTTTAATTGATAATAGTGAATAATCCCTGACGATTAAATAAATAGAAGTTGTTTGTGGTTTAGTGCGACTACATACGTCCCTGTGAGCGTCTGTACCAGTTTCCTGTCATGACGTGACTGACTCACCTCACCTGTCATGATGAACTGCGGTCCTGAAGCCCCACCATAATAGAAATTTGTACCTAGACTAGGGCTCAACGTTTTCGATGTTAACTCACGAATGTGACTCCCGTACCGTTGCAAAAAGATTTCATCCACCTGAAAATAACATGAAAAAACTTTTTTAAATAATGATATTATATTGATGATTCCTCAAGTATGTGTGCGTGAGAGGAATTTATCATTCTGTAAATTGAATACACTTAAACGTAGCCAAGTCAAGACATATTATATACCTTAAGGGCACAGCAAACTCGTCTCCCATCATTTGGAAGGGTCTGAGACTAGTACCTACCTGATGCAGGTTTTCTAGGGTTTTCCCTGCATCACTTTAGATGAAACACCGGGTAGGATCCTTAAAATTCAGCCCGATGGTCCTAGTTAACCCTTAGCTAAATTTCTGTACCTTCATGACCGACCTACCTGATGCAGGTTTTCTAGGTCTTTCCTTGCAACTGTTTAGGTGAAACACCGGGTAGGATCCTTAAAATTCAGCCCGATGGTCCTAGTTAACCCCTATCTACATTTCTGTACCTTCAACATCCGCCCTTTTCAATTCCCTTCCTGGGCTATTAAAGGGGAGTTGCCTGTTTCAGTATAACCTAACCTTCATGTAGCCTGCTAAATCTCTCCCCCCCCCAAAAAAAAGACAGTTACGGATGTCTGTGAAAGTTACCTAACCAGGTTGACTGCGCTGACGACGTTTGGAATTGTCTTGTATTTTCTACTACACTCCATTTCCACGGTTTTCCCTCTATTAATCCTCATATTTAACTCTTTCTCCGTTTACTAATGGTTTCCAAGACTTCGTCTGATTCCTCTAATACTACAATATCGTGGGCAAAGCGTAAGGTTTTGATTTCTTGCATTATGATTCCTATTCCATATTCAGTTTTAACGGCTCCTCACCCCCCAGCTCTACTCGTATATCCCTTCTCCGAGAGAAAACACTATCGCACGTGATTTATATTCCGCCAATCCTATGTGAGTCATTCGACCGGTGCGGGAAATGACATAGCGGACCGTGTCCTTCGGTAATTTTGAAGGGTTAATTTAACTTGAGCAAAAGCAAGCTTATGATTATAAATAGGACTGCCAGCCTGGTACCCGGAATAACTCCTTCTTACCTTCCTGTTGCCACTTAGAATGTTCTTGTGATATCAATAATAATTACAAAACTTAGAGTAAGGTTACGGGAGTGGACCTACAGTGCTACAACACGTTGCTCCGACTTTCGGTAATACTTAAAGGAGGCCGACAGTGACCCTTTATCTCTCATTCCTAAGACTAAAACTTCTTTAGCAGGTATTTATTTCTCAGATTGACCGCTGGGCGCACCTTACTCCGTCGGGAATGCCTCTAATTTTCTGTGGTTTATTTTCGAAGTTCTCACATTCAGAGATACCTTCGCCTATTTTAGGAGGTGTATGAAGTGGGGTCGAAGTCCTCGGGCATACGAAAAGAGTAATCCACTGAATCCCATTGGATCAGTCGTCTAACTGCCTCCCGAAAATTTGTGGAGACACGGAGAAGGGAATGCTGCTATCTAACAACAAACTCGTCTCCCGTCATTCGCATGGGCGTACCCAATGCCGGACCTACCTGATGGAAGTTTTCTAGGGGTTTTCCTGCATCTGTTTAGTTGAAATACCAGGTAGGATCCTTAAACTATTAGCCCTTGTTCCTAGTCGACCCTTGGCTACCTTGTTCTGTTCTATCTTCCACAACATCCCCCCTTTTCAATTCCCATCCTAAGCTTTTAAAGGAGACTTGCCTGTTACAGGATCACCCTCATGCAGCCTGTTAACCAAAAAAGAAAATTCGAATTCTTTATTCACGAATTATAATTATCTGTATATATATATATGTATATGTATATATTAATAAAAGTCAGTAAATTTTATTTTTGAATAACAGTTTACAAGAGTATGATCCTGAAAAAGGCAACCGCCCTTTAATATCATAGGAACGGGGATTTGAAAATTAGGGATGTAAAAAGGTAGCCAACGGGTGGATTGAATGACGGGAGAGGAGTTTGCTGTTCGCAGGATTCCAATCTCCCTGCGTTCACTAAATATAGGAATCAGCTGGCAGACTGATCGATTGGAATCAGCGCATGCCCATACACCTCCTATTGAAAAATGAAGGGTCTCGGCATGTCAGAACATTGAAATAGGAGAGAGAACGAAGTTTCCCCTAAGCAAAATTTCCCATACATTTTCTGCAACGTAACACTTCCAAAAAATTAGACATTTTAATGGAACCCTTGGCTTATTTTTTTTAGGTTGGGTAATTCCCACTTGTAAAAATTAAAAAAATTAATTATTTTGAAATATAGCACTGTGACATAATATAAGCATAAAAATATGATTAGATAAAGCACTTGATGATTTTGGATCCTTGAATTCCATATCTTGTTGATATGAGGCACAATAATTGTGTGTTAAATTCCAACATATGGTGTGGCGTTGAGTCTGTTTCTGCACTCTTGAATTCATGGCAGCTTAATAAAATAAAAATCCCAATTCACATAAAAAAAGGTAATAGAAAACTGAAGTGAAACAGTATTAGCTTGTTTAGAAATATCGGGGAAACTCTTCTGATAAACTAGCCCAGATAAATTTGTTTCAAATGAGAGCCGCTGACAAAAATCAATAAGATTTTCATAGTGACTTGCTGTCAATGGAAAAATGGTTTCTGAGGCCAGGAATCGTAATTACTATTTTGCTGAAAATATTGAAATAGAATTGATTTCAAGTTTTGTAGATGGGAAACTTCATCATTTACTTTAAAATTTTATTCATTCAAACAATCACGTAACGTTGGAAAACAATTAAAATTATTAGTTTCAACTGAAGAAATTATGAAATGTATTTTTTAACAAAAGATGTAGTTTTATATATTCCCCCTGAAAAATTCTAATACTTGCTTGTTCCTTGTAATGGTAACTTAATTGAACTCTCCAAAAATTTCTGATATAAATGCAAAATTAATCAACAATGGATTTGTTAAAATTTGTAAAAAAATATTGTCCTGAATCAAGAAAGACCAAAAACTCGTTTCGTGGTTTTAAAAAAAAAGCCTTAACAGTGCTTTGTGTTCACTACTCATTTCATCACCCAAGCTTTTGAGCGCTCGTCCGGTGATCCTTACAAATTGTTGAATGACAGGTTATTCTTTTCTCGATGGCCTGAAAGGGGCAACGATATCTGCTCGGTTTTTTTTTGGCGGCAAGGAGTCAGAAGAAAGTCGACAGCAGTATGAACCAGGGGCTATAAAACCGAGACGCCGCGTCCTCGTTTCGGAATTTTACAAATCTTTGCGAGAATTTGGTGACGCCGGCTGTATGTGTATTTCCCCCGATTATCACCATAAAGTTATTGGTGGATATCCATCCCTGACACCTTAGTGAAATAAACTAAAGAAGTGGGGGGGATTTTAAAAAGGCAGGTGGAGAAAAATAAATAAAAAATTGGGAGGGGGAGGTGGAGATTGTACAGGCTGGAGGTAGTTAGTTCGAGAGCGGTGAGAGGAGAGAAGTTTATTTTAGGCAAGATTTTGAAGGAGATTTCCTGAGAATTTTGGTGAGGAGTGAGAGTCGGCATGACATATTTGGTGTGAAATTCCTTGTGCAGCTAAACTTCTCACTCATCACTGTGGTTGGTTGGCAATTGCGGCAAGGGGGAGATTTTTAAATTCTTCCTGAAACGGGAAGAGTAGGAGGTTGGCAGCTTTGACCTGGAGGGAGGACGAACCAGGAAGAAGCTGGAACATGCATTAAGCCAACACGGTAATTACATCTGTAACACTGTTTTCTGATTTCCCGTACTGCAAGATCCAGTTTAAAATGTTTCATCTCTATGAGGAGGCCCGTAAACGCCACCCTGAGATTAGAGTTGAAATTGTTAATTTTTTGAAGAATTTAATGTAAATAATGCTTTTTTAAATAACTATGTTGTAGCAGATCCGTCGTTCCTCTGTATTCGAGGATTTCTAAATTCCTTTAGGGCGCCAGATATTTTTCATAAAAACACCAAAAGTTGAATTTAATAGTTTTAATTTGTAACGCATGAAAAAAATTATTCTGCAGGATGTATGTTCTGTATTATTCACGACACAACTGCTAAGTATCACCACATGACGACGCCACTCTTTGTGTACCACAAGTCTCGTCAGAGAACATGTTGGCCGGTGCTCCGTCAAAACTTGCAACTCGCAAGCCGGCCTGCATTGTTCATCGTAACTTTTCATGTTACAATATATAGTTTTTATCGTCGAAAGAAATGCAGGTATAAACATCTAAACATTAGAAATTGTAATTCGTACTGTAAATATGTTTTCTTTTTGTTAAGAGTAAAATTGTTGTCTTGGTTTAATTATGTAATTTTATCATTTATTTAAATATTAATTAATATCCCCCTATAATCATTATAGATATGAGATGGACTGACCGTAGTGAGGTTGTCTTGAGAAGCTGGGACGCTCACCATCGCCAGGAGAACTGCAATCACGACGCCGTGATCCATCTCGAAAGCAACTAACTGCTGCAAGTCCTGCCCGTTGTTCCTCAATAGCTAATTTCCTTCCTGATCGGTTTCTGATAACCGTATCAACGACCGCAGAGGGGCGCGGGCTTGGCCGTGGTTTCAACATTTGCGTCGATAGCGTTGAAATACATGGTGGGCGGCGTTCTTTTTTAACTATTGTAATTACTGTTGGATATAATCATACGTTTCCAAAAAATGTAAGAAGCTCTTCCCACGAGGTGATCAACTGGAGGGTCTGTTTGTCTCAAGGATTGACGTTGCCGTCTGCCTGCAGAAGATTCGCTGAAGTTTCCTTCCACCGAGCGTCGTCCTCCTTTCCTTTCCCTCCACCTGTAAGAAATGGGGAAGTCTTTCTTGGATATTTCTCCTCATACTGTACTGCACTGTTCTATTTGACTAACTTACTTCCTTCTATTTCAAACCAACGATCATCCTCGGCGAGGAAGAGACCGATCAGGGTTGTACAGATACCAAGGAACAATTCTTAATGTGAATAACTCCATAGAATAAGAGGTTGGAGAGGAAAATAGTTGCTTACAGAGACCTACTTAAAATACAAGTTACTTTCCGAAAAGTCCAAATTGAAATTGTATACGTCGGTAATAAAACCTATAGTCACCTATGCAAACGAGACTTGAACATTACGAAAGAGAAGAACATCGTAAGAAAGGAAGTTTTTGCGAACGATTTTTAGTCCAGTTAAACTCTTGTGTGGAAACTGGAAGATACGAACAAATGATGAATTAGACTAGAAAATAGTTCAGAAGACAAATTTAGCAAATCACGTGAAAATCTCTCAGATTAAGTTGGTTTGGACATCTACACAGAATAAGCGATGAAAGAAATGCAAAAGAAAAAGGTTTGTAAAAGGATGACCTCTTTCAAAAATAAAATAAAAAAGCGGCAGACGGAAGACCAGACGGAAAGACTAAGTGATATTAAGAGTCTCTGACGTCTCGGAAAGCGGACGTCTTAGGTCCAGAAAATAAAATGAAAGGAGACATATTATGTCACAGAGGGTCTCGTAGCGCCTCAAAAGAAGAAGACACGCATCAGGGATTTTCTTGAAAACCCGCAATATTACAAATTGATGGGAGAGCATATTACTGTGAGGGGACGGAGTTTTTTTCCCCTTTTCCATGTTAAAAAGATGATCAGATTATAACTCGTACCATTGGGTGCCCAATTTTTACATACACATCTCAAAACTAACCAGAAGGGATGATAAAATATAATTATAACGAAGGTATACATGGAGAAGGAATCATTCTGCAAGGAGGAGAAATAAAAATCTTATGCTTTTCCGACGGTATTGTAGTATTAGGTGGAGTCAGAAGAAGGCTTGGGAAACAATAATAAATGGTATGAACGTAGTCCTGGAGAAAGAGTTCAATATGAGGATTAATGGAGGGAAAACAAAGGTAATGAAGTGTAGTATGGGAAACAGTGGAATAACAAAGGCTGTAAGATTCGGAAGGGATATTTTGATGGAAGTTAAGGAAATTCTGCTACTTGGGAAGCTTAACAACCAGAATAGGATAACACAGGCAAGGAAGGCTTTCGCGAAAGAGAGGGAATTTACTTACGGGTAATCGTAACTCCTAACGTCCACGTTTCGTATCCCGTACAACGCCACGCTCCATGCCAAAATTTGTAGTAACGGTTTCCTAATATTCTCACTTATATTACCCGTAAGTAAATGCCTCTACCTTGCCTGTGCTATCCTACTTTTTATTCCTACTATACTTCTACCATCCCAATTTATTACACTTCCCAAGTACCAGAATTCCTTAGCTCAGTCAAAATATCTCTTCCCAAATTAACACCCTTTGTGATTCCACTGTTTCCCATACTACACTTCATTACCTTGGTTTTCCTTCCTTTAATCCTCATATTGAACTCTTACTCGAGGACCACGTTCATGCCAATTATTTTGGTTTCCAAGTCTTCTTCTGACTCCCCTAATACCACAATACCGTCGGCAAAGCGTAAGGTTTTATTTCTTCTCTTTGCAATGTGATACCTTTTCCATATTCTGTTTTAAGTTTCTTCAACGCCTGTTCTATATATGTGTTAAACGGTATGGGCCACAGACAGCAGCCTTGTTTTACTCCTTCCTTAATTACGGCATTCTTTTCTTTATCTTCTTTTCTAGTTACAGCTGCCTGTTCTCCGTAAAGGTTACGTATAATACTTCATTCTCGATGTTTTAGTTTTTTCCCATTCAAAATCTGAAATAGTGTGTTCAAGTTCACGTTGTCAAACGTTTTTTCTAAATCTCCAAATACGATGAACGTAGGCCTTTTTTTTAATATATTGTCTTTTAAAATTAGACTCAAAGTCAATATTGCTTCTCTTGTCCATACATTCTTCCTGAAACCAATCTCATCTTCTATTAACTTGCATTCTACTTGACGTTCCGTCCCTGTATATTCTCCGTATAATGTATTTAGATTTACATTTAGATTTATTGATGTTTCCATTAGTTCTCGATTGAGGAAATAGGATACGTCATACATTAAAAATTAAAAATGAACAAAATAAAGTACATAATTAAAGACAAATAATCTTAAAAAAAATAGTAAATTAAAATGTAAATAGACAAAAGTCAATATAAACACAACACGGACATACGAAAACACACACACACTCACAGTGGGAAACACAAACAAGCACACACTGAGGAACACGCAATGGAGGAGTTTTGAACTACTTGGACCAGGAAGGAAACTGTCCTTGCTCCAGCAGCAGCAGCGCCATACATGAAACAGACAAACAAAAGAGCATAAAAAACTGAATAGAAATTTTAAAGATATGTGATGTGCTATTTTATAAAGTTGGCAGCAGCTCATTCAACACTTGCAGCAGCAGGAACCTTGATTTAAATACTAGAAGGGCGATTAAGAAAATCCTGTACCGAGTAAAACGCGCCATTACTCTCACATGCCGAGACACCTTCACCTATTTTAGGAGGTATATGTACTGGGGTCGAAGTCCTTGGGCATATGGAAAGAGTTGTCCGCTGATCCTGGTATTGGATCAGTCGACTAACTGCCTCCTAAACCTTGTTGAGACACGGATAAGAGAATGCTGCGACCCCAACACCAGACACGTGTCCAGTCATTCGGAAGGGCGTGAGAATAGTAGCCAATGCCCGACCTACGTGATGCAGGTTTTCTAATGTTTTCCCTTGCATCTCTTTAGGTGAAAAACCTTAGTCAACCCTTGGCTACCTTGCTCTACCTTCCGCATCCCCACCTTTTCACTCCCCTTCCTATGTTATTAAAGGGAAGTTTCCTGTTCCAGGATCACCCTCATGTAGCCTGTTAACCCAAAAGAAAAGTCAATAAATACAATCAAAGTAACTGTCTGGAAGTTTTATGGAATAGGCTTAGACATAATTCAACGGATTGCAATAAAAATTTGAGAGGACAATACGGGAATTTTAACGTAAATTTTTGTTCATGTTTCATTTTCTAAATACGTTTAACTGTTTTCTTTTCTTGAACTTCAACTCTAATTACCGCTGCCTGTCACTTGAACAGATTATGCTTAAGTCTTCTCTCTCTCTCTCTCTCTCTCTCTCTCTCTCTCTCTCTCTCTCTCTCTCTCTCTCTCTCTCTGTCTTCGAAATTTTATTCAGTGCTCTTCAAAAACCCTTTAATACGGCGTTACAGGTACATTAAAAAGTCATAAATGGTTCATAATTACCTACTCAAATTTTTTTTAATATCTAACGCAAAACATTGTGACTTTCTACAGGTTTCTCCCGATGAGTAAACTGTAAAGATAACTAGGGGTGGGGAAATTAAACATTTTTGTTAGTGGGTTATAAGGGCCGTTTTATAACTAATTATAAAGTAAATTTGAAAATACTTTAGGAACAGACAAAAAAAAAAGAAAGTGGATGATACCTTCTAACCCTGCAGACCTACGTTTTATATTTCAATTACCCGTAATTGTGGGGCCTCTGTGAAAATAGAGTGTGTTTTGTTTAGTGACCTTTATATATGTGATGAGTGATTACTTTCGCAGGATTCAGCATTAATCGCAGCCATTTTCATATTAGCGCAGAGCATCAACTGAGCTTCAGGATCTCACTCAACTGAACTGAATCGTAATGAAACATAGGAACGTACAGAATCAGTGGACCAAATTGTTGTCATTATCAGGGGAACAAAAACCCTCATCCATTAGGGAGATTAATCAATCCATTCCCTTTGTGACCCTTGACTATGAACCTTTGCTCACGGTCATCACACTACAGTACACATGTATCCACATTCAATACATGTAAGGTAATCAAGATTACGAGTACGCACTTAAGCGGTTGATTTGATGTGTTTATGGAGTTAATGAACATATCAACACCAAGATTAATCATATTTAATATTTAGTAATTAATGACACAATGTTAGATAAGATTACAATAAACAAACTTGGCATTGTGAATATGTTAAGGAATTGTTTTTTATAAAAATCCCATGCATGCAAAATATTAACAAAAACAGTAAACTAGGCACGAAATTGGGTCTGACATTTATTTCCCCCTCTGCTTACCTTTTGGATTCCGCGCCGCTAAAGTCCGGAGCAGATGTGTTTATCCATTACAATTATAAATTTTTAATAATAAAATATTATTTGCAGTTATTTGTTTAATTTCCTACTTCCTTGAAGTTCATAATTTTAACTTGACCCCAGAGTGACTGCGGGGCTCACCTGATTATGTCGGCAATGCCTTTTGCACTCCCTCCCCCCCCCCTCTCTCTCTCTCTCTCTCTCTCTCTCTCTCTCTGTGGGCATTTTTTATCAACGTTCTCACACGACACGCGTACCCGAGGAGGAGATGGTATAAGGTTCTGGCAGAACACAGCAATCACCAAGACGTACCTGGTGGAAATCTACAAAATTAACAGGAAAGAATATTAGTAATAATTCAAGTTCCACAAAAGATTACCAGTCTTAAGACTTAATAAGGTAACAACAAAAAACAACATGCATAAACAATTTGGCCGTCGGGATCAAATCAAATATAAAACATTACGCCGATGACTACATTATTTTGAGTCAAGTTAAACATTCAAACGACGTGGGCGCACATCAATAAAATTTAGACAAGGTATTTAAGTTTCCATTCAGAAAAGAAATAAAAGGAAAGGGTTGAAAAGTGATTAGGATTACAAAAGAAAAAAATAGTCAATGAGAAAATTACCTACAAGAAGACGAATTAATAAAAGAAAGCAACAGCTGTATATCCTTGGGTATAACGTTTAGTTTTTTTTTGGTTAACAGGCTACATGAGGGTGATCCTGAAAAAGGCAACTCCCCTTTAATAACATAGGAAGGGAATTGAAAAAGGGGGATGCGGAAGGTAAAGCAAGGTAGCCAAGGGTTAACTAGGGCCCCCGGACTATAGTTTAAGGATGCTACCCGGTGTTTCACCTAAAGAGATGCAGGGAAAACCCTAGAAAACCTGCATCATGTAGGTCGGGCATTGGGTACTATTAAAAACGTATCATAGTATATAGGAGATGGAACGTCAAATTGAATGCGAGTTAGGAGAAGATCGGTTTGGTTTTAGGAAGAATAAAGGGACAAGAGAAGCAATATTGACTTTTTGCCTAATTTTAGAAGACAGGATAATAAAAAACCCAACCTACGTACATGGCATTTATATATTTAGAAAAAGAGTTTGTTAATGTAAACTGGAACAAACTGTTAAGGATTCTGATGTACACAGGAATAAAATATGAAGAAACGAGGCTTGTACATAACCTCTACAGAAGACAGGCAGCAGTAATTAGAAAATAAGACCAAGATTAGAAAACCGTAACTAAAGAAAGGAGTAAGACAAGGATGATGCAGTCTGTCGCCCATGCTTTTTAACTTATATATATTTTGAACAGGCGATGAATGTTAAAACGGAATATGGAAAAGGAAACGTACTGCAAATAAAAACCTTAGGCTTTGCCGACGATATTGTAGTCTTTGGGGGAGTCTGCAGAAGACTTGGAAACCATAGTAAATGGCGTTGAACATGGATTAAAGGAAAAAGAACAAGGAAAATAGAGAAATGCGAGGGCAGAGACTAGGAGGATATGAAATAAAATAAATTAACAGTACAGAGAAGAACGTTACAGGAGAAATCATCAATAAAAGGATACTCTGAAGGTCCAAAGGGGTTGGTTTAAAATTTGGCCCACAAC
Source organism: Eucriotettix oculatus (assembly GCA_034510155.1). Lineage (NCBI taxonomy): Eukaryota > Metazoa > Arthropoda > Insecta > Orthoptera > Tetrigidae > Eucriotettix > Eucriotettix oculatus. The sequence goes on along the minus strand of CM067377.1, from coordinate 217,052,896 downwards.
CAAGCACATGCACCATCTACTGATGATGATGATGTTCTCTGTTGGGTTTTGGATACGAGCTGGAACCTTATTTTCTGTTTGGTAAAACTAGAAGAGGTAAAATTAGTGTTAAAATACGAAAGGAACGAAATTGTAAAGTAAAAGTAAGCAATAACAAAAGAAACCGTGGAATTAAACGAGATAAAATGGCCGTTCAAGAACAGAAGATTAGGTCTATGAAGTGCTGTTATCATCCGACGTAGTGCAGACAATAATCCAGAGCTCGCCGAAAATTGTAGCTAAATAGTTGTTCTTTGAAATGATATGCGACAGACAAAATTATAATTCATCGTCTTGTGCTTCGAAATTCTTAGGTTAAAAACTCTACATACTACGTACAGAAGTAACAAAAGTATATTTTACTTCATGAAATCGAAGGAAAAAATAGCAGCAAATACATGACTTTACGTCCCGCGTTTGACCCTGAACTTGTACACGCCCTAAACTAGTACCAAAAAATTTTCGATATGTGCTGCCTACACTATGAAAATTCCCTGGGTTCTCCTACCCTCCCTTACCTTATACTTTTCTCTACCGATAATAACTTTATTGATGTGTTTTCCAGGCTAACAATGTTTTACATTTGTTGACCCATTTAATTCTTTCTAAATAGATGATTGAAATGGAAATAGAAAATTATGTACATTTAAAACTCGTCTTAGCATGTAAGATACTTTAACGGTATTTACTCGTACTGTATAGGAGTGGTGTGAATTACTAATATTTTTGTTGTTGTTATGGTATTCAGTCCTAAGACTGGCCTGATATTTTTTTTAAAAAAAAAACTTTTATCGTACAGATTATCAATTAGGACGATAACGATACAGTATATACAATATTAAAAAAGAGGTATATAATTAACATAATAACGTTAAGATAGGTTAATCCATTTAATTAACCTACTTTAGAAGAATTGGTTAGGTTCATTTATTTTTGCGAGTACCTGAGGGGCATACGACGTAGGTGTGCGAGGATTGACAGGCAGTGAACTGATTTTTGGAGGATTAATGACGATGTGGCATGATGGTAGATTGGGTTAGGGTGTGCCTGAATGATCAGGGGGAAGGATGCGGTCAATTGGAAATTTTCTTTTGAGGCTATGGGAGCATGTGGAGGAGGATTGTCATGGATTTGGGTGGTTGAGTGCGCTTTTGATTAGGTTTGTTATGGATTTTGGAGATTACTGACTTAACATTGGGAATTTTGATGTTATGGTGGATGACGGAATTTCTTAGGTACCAGGGAGAGTTTGTAATGGTGCGTAGTATTGTGTTTTGTGTGGTTTGAATTTTGGTTGAATGGGTTTTGGCTGTTGTTCCCCCATATGGAGGAGGCATAGGACCAGGTGGGTTGTATTATGGAGAGGTATATGAGGCGTTTTGTGCTGATGGTGGAGACAGGGGATTTTCTGTTTTGGAGGGGGGATATAGGGTTCTGAATTTTTGGTTTATATTGGAGAGGAGAAAATTAATGTGAGGTTTACAGCATAGTTTTGAGTCAAACATGATTCCGAGGTAAATGGTTTCTGTTTTTGTAGGGATTAATGAATTGTTTAGATACAGGTAAATTTGGGGAGGACGATTTTTTTGTTAGAGTGAATGGGATTTGGTGGGGTTGACACTGATTCGCCACTGTTTGGACCATTGTTTTAGGTTATTGAGCGCTTATTTGATGTGTGGTTGGAAATCGGAGGTGGAGGAGGTTTCATAGGAGATGGCTCTGTCGTCTGCGAAAAAGATTGTGCTAGTTTTGGGATGTTGTAGGAGAAGATGTTGTATAGGAAGGGGGCAATGACACTTCCTTGGGGGACGCCCGCCGCGATTGGGTGAGGTTGTGAGAGGTGGTTATTTATTTTGACAGAGAAGGTTCTATTTGAAAGGTAGTTTAGGAGGATTTTGGATAGTAGGGAAAGGAAGTATGGTGGATTTTATCAAACGCTTTTTCGATGTCGATAAAGGTGTTGATGAGGGATTTGCGATGTTCAAAGGAGTCGTTAATGAGGTTGGAGATGCTGTAGGTATAATTTCATGGGGACAGGAGTGTTTTGGGCGAAAACCGTATCGAGTGTCAGGAATCAGAGAGGAGAGTTGATTAATTAGTTGCGGTAAGAGTAGTTTTTCCAACAATTTGGAGGTATTCAGTCCTAATAAGACTGGCCTGATGCAACCCTCCATGCCAGCCAACCTTGGGGCAAGCACTCAAAGTGCTCATAACAGGGAATGCAGATTTAGATTTATTGTTGTTTCCATTAGTCCTCGATTGAGGAAATATGATATGTCATACATTACAAGTGAACAAAAAAGTACATAATTGAAGACAAATAATCTTAAAATAAATTAATAAAAAAACAGGGCATTTTAAATCCTTCTTAAAGCAGCAAAAGAGAAATTAAAGTGAATTATTTAATTACATCATATCTTAGTACTTCTTAAATATATAAGATACAAAAATTAAATCATATCAACAATATTTCCCAATAAAATGTTAAAAATGTATAGTTTTCTAATCGCAAATGTTGTAGAAGAACGGAAATGGTTTTTCGGCCTATCTCAATTATATATATATACACACACACACACACACATATATATATATATATATATATATATAATTGAGATATCGATGCGACATCAGCATTTTTAGGGAATGGCCCTTAACGGGTTTTTTAAAGTTTTTAATTGTTTCACTCTGTTTTTTAAACTTCCTGTGTGTAAATAAATTCGTGTATCTTGTTTTATTAACGCCAAGTGTTAGGAGTGTCAGGATCGTTTCGACACTAATAAAAGGGAACATGTTCAGAATTTCACTCACTATCTGATTTCTTTCCAAAAAAACACCTAAATACCAGCGAAAAAAGGAGAAATAGCCAGCAGTGTCGTCACTATTGAATTAAAATTTACAATATTTACTTTTTCAAATTAATTTTAATTTTCGTAGTAAATTATTTGATTGCTGACCTCCTGTGGTGTAGTGGCTAGCCTCTAGACAACCCAGAGGTCCCGGGTTCCAATCCTGGCATGGTCTTGGATGTTTGTGTTGTCATGGTTGAGAAGACCAGAATTAAGACTGGTGGAGGATCAATACGCTAAGCACGTGTGTGTCACCACAGTCAGCAGTCGACTCGGTAGGCCCAGGCCCACAATGAGCTATAGAGCCATGGGCATGGAAGGAGAGAGAGAGATAGAGAGAGATGGAGATAGAGATAGAGAGAGATAAGGAGAGAAATGGAGAGAAAATATAGAGATAGAGAGAGAAAGATGGAGAGAGATTGAGAAAGAAAGATAGAGAGGTAGAGAGAGAAAGAGAGAGAGAGAGAGAGAAAGATGGAGAGAGATAGAGAGAGATAGAGAGAAAGTTAGAGATGGAGAGAAAGATAGAGAGAGATTGAGAGAGATTGAGAAAGAAAGATAGAGAGGTAGAGAGAGAAAGATAGAGAGAGATAGAGAGAGATAGAGAGAGATAGAGAGAGAAAGGTAGAGAGAGGTAGAGAGAGAAGAGAGAGATAGAGAGAGATAAAGAGAGATAAAGAGAGAAAGATAGAGGGAGATAGAGAAAGATAGAGAGAGATAGAGATAGAGAGAGAAAGATAGAGATAGATAGAGATGGAGAGATAGAGAGAGAAAAGAGAGAATTTGATTAAATTAAAAATGGATCAACCGGACTTTTTACCTTATTCAGGTCTTTTTATTATTATTATTTAATCGCTTATACATAAATAGTTTAAAAATACTTATTTTTGTAGTTTGAATTTTTATAATTACTCTTGTGTCAAAATGTTTAAATAACATATTGTAATGTTTTGTTATGAATTTTAAAAAAGAGTGACATTTCTATAATTTAGTGATGCGACATCGGCATATTTCTTTTGAAAGTCAACTCGGCCTTATAATCAGAATTTAGACCAGAGAGTAAACGGTTTCCATTCTCCTCCAACATTCGCGAATAGAATATTATGTATTTTTATCATCTATTTGGGAAATATTCTGTTATAATTCTATCTAAATGATTTTGAAATCTGCTCACTTTTATTAATCTTCCGCATGAATTAAAATATATTTGAAAATACTAATATGTATGACGTATATGAATAATCCACTTTAATTTGTCTATTTCTGTTTTAAGAAGTATTTTGGTGGACTTAAAATGCGTTGTTTATTCATGAGATCTTATGGAGCTAGAGGGGTGTGGATGACGTCACTCTGCCGCCTGTAGGCAAGACCTGGCATCATCGCCTCTCCATCTATGCCAGTTACTCTTTGTGTAATACCACTTGCAGTAGAGAATGTTTAGGCTTGCCACTAATCCTCTTTATTACACCGAAGAATTAATCATATTCATATATAAAGAGTTTAAGGAACAGCGCTTCCATAATGTTGTTGTTTTCAGTCCTTATAACAGTCTGATTAAATACTGCGCATGCCTTTTCATTTTTACATAACTCTACCTCACCCTCCATCTTTTCTATTCTACTTAGAGTGTTTCATCCATTAATTACGCGAAGAAACCAATTATCCTCACCGCTTTTATTTATGTAAAAATAAACTACATTTAAACTCGTTCCCCCTCGTGTAGGCTCGAAACGTCAAGCAGAATTGGGAAAGGTATTAAAGGGGTTTTTGAATGGAACCTTGACTTTCAATTCAACCAGTTTATTTCCATAGGTAGGTTCGTCACAGACATCTGTTTCAATATCTGATATACAAATCCATAATCGCGGTGCAGTCTGCGCGGAATAAAACCTCGAAATCTGAAATAAGTAAAGAGGGGGAAGATTAATTTCAAAGAAAAATACAGCTGATATAGACGAAATGTACAAGTAATGTCACGGCTGTTTGCAAAATCTGCGAAACAGGAAAAATACCAGAAGATTTTTAGTACAAAAATGATTATATCCATAGAGAAGGAGACTGAGGCTGATAGATTCGAACACCATAGTTTAGTATCCCATGCATGAAAAATATTAATTAAAATGGTATATAGGAGGATGGAACGTCAAATAGAATACAAATAGAATAAGCAAAAACCGAAACTAAGTATAAAATAAATGTTAAAAATGAAGGAAAATGAGTAGTGACGGAACAGGGAGAAGGAAAAGAGAAGATAAACGAAAAATAAATAAATAAAACAACGAATTGTAAGAATGACATATATATTGAACGAAGGATGAAATTAAAAGAAGGAAAATGAGAAATAAAGGTCAGTGTCTGTAAATTAATATTCATTACAGCACGTATAGATCGCTTACTCTTTCATTGAGTACATATCAAAAAAATGTTGCGATAAATCTTAAACAGTAAATTTTGTTACTCAAAAAAAATAAAGCAAGGAAGTAGATTAAGAGAGAAAGAGACGTAATACAGGAGTAAAATGGAAAAGGAATAAAAAATTAGAATGAACTAAAAATAAGCAAGAAATCAAAATGAATGCAATAGGTGAAAGAAAATAAAATGAGATATGAAAAGAGTTAAGGAGACAAAAAGTGGTAAAAGTAAAACTGGGGAATATTTTAAAAACAAAATTGAATATGAATAAACTGTGGAAGGAAGATCAGTGTTTAGTAAATAAAATTCAATACAGTTTCCGCAGGTCCAATTCTATTTTCGTGGGTGGTTCACAAACCTTATTGTTACTCTTACTCTAACATGTCATAATTTAAGTAACCAAAATTTGTAATACAGAATCATAAGAATACACAAAGGATGTGCAACTGACGAAATTTATGTGAGGAGACAATATTGAGGAAGGGATTCTCGTCTAGGGGTGGAAGATTTTATTTTGAGGGTGATCCTGAAACAGGCAACACCGCTTTAATAAGGTATTGAAAAGAGGGGATTTGGAAGAAAGAAGAAGGTAGCTAAGGGTTGACTATGGCCACCAAGCTATAGTTTAAGGATCCCACCCGGTGTTTCACCTAAAGAGACGGAGGGAAAATCTTAGAAAACCTACATAGGTCGGGCTATTGGGTACTATTCTCACGCCCTTCCTAATGACGGGAGACGAGTTTATTGTGGGGCCGCAGTATTCCATTATCCGTTTCATAACCAGTTTTAGGAGGCAGTTGGCCGACAGATCCAAAGGGATAAACGGATATCTCGTACCCAATGAATATTTAGGCCTGAAGTTTAAAAAAACTGTCCCCTTAAATTAATTAATTTATTTATAAAAACCCCCATAATGAATTTCAGTCTCTTGAAGTGATCTCCATAGATTCCATAGCATGGTGAATGTTTACAGAGTAGAAGTTTCGTCTCACAATACAGTCAAGTGATCGCTTACGTCTCTAGAGACTCCTACATTCTGATTATCAGAGTGAATGATCGGGGAAATAAGATTTTGTTCTTAAGTCAAATATCTGGGAGGGAATTTCAGATTTCGGGAAGCGCTGAGGGGTTGGTTAAAGTGATTTTATCAGACAGACGAGAACGTAAAAATGTCTACGGGACCAGGAGCTCGTATCCAGGACCTCCCGATATCCAGCCGGGTGCTCTACCAACTGAGCTAGCCCTATGTCGACGTCCACGGAACCGTTCCAACATCTCTCCATTCTCCTTGTAAACCTAATCACACTCTTCAGACCCTAATTATAGGAAATACGTGAAGAATGGACAGTGCGTAAATTGAACACAGGCGAATCGAACTGCAGTAGTCTGTGGAAGTTGAAATACTTCAATTGAAGCTCAGCAAAGCCAGAAAATAATATGTATGTATATTGTAGCGCAGTAGAACCCGCGTCCAATTTTTTTTATTATTTTCGGAAACTTAAATAAGTAAATTTGGTCATGAGCAAGTCGCTGGCCAGGAAGGAAGATGGGGTTTTTTCCGGGCGCCGTCTTGGCGGCTCAGAATAATAACAAAGGGACTGCGGCTGACACTTGGACTATAAAGCTCGGACATCTCGTCGTCGATTTGGGAATGTCCTAATCTGCCTGGGAATTTGGTGACCAGGTGGTGCGTGTTCCCCAAATGAAACAAGGGATATGATTGGAGAATATCCATCCCTGCCACCTTAGTGATAGGTGTCGGATAAGTGGGGACAAGGTTTTAAAGAGGCTGGCGGAGATAATTTAGGACAGATTTTTGCAGGGGATGGCGAGAGGAGATTGAAGGAGAGTGGTGGAGAAAGAGATTGCTGGTGATACGAGGTGATTGGCAGCAGAGTGGTGGAGAGAGAAGATTGGTGAGGTGGCAGCGGAGAGGTGGGCCATGCTTTGATCAGTCCAGGAAGCAGGGAAGAAAGGTCTTAACAAAAAGGGAAGAAAGAGGAAAAAGCGGAGTTTCTTCAATTTGGCAACACGACTACGTGCTATTGTCAACCGGCCGCTTCAAGTTACACAACACGGAAGTTACAGTGAGACGCATATGAAAACAACTCAGGTTTGTCAACGAACAGAAAATCTGCTACACGTGGTCAACACCCAAACCATAATTAGCCTGAGAAATTTAATACAATCCCATTTTAATTCATTATTTTTGTACATAATATATACACGCACGACCCTATATTAAAATTACTGTGTTTACAATTAATAAATGTATATATTTAAACCCAATTATTTAACTCATTATTTAATATTCTCCCCCCCATCATTTCTTTTTTCTAAAATTTCCCCACATGCTTTACTGAGCTTACATTGAAGTATTCCCACTTGCTTAGAGTTTAATTTCACCCTCACCGTCCCCGGGCTGGAATCTGTTCCTGCAGTTCTGCCTATCCACCTCGCAAGGGTTGACGAAAGTCCTGACGATCCCTTTGCTGTTCCTGGCGCACACAGGTTGAATTATCTGTGAGTTGCAGCGGATGATGCAGTCCAGGTGACCGGCGCAGAGGGCCGCGGAGACGAGGACCAGGGCTGCAAACACGACAGCGACGGGTGAAGGTGTAGGAGGCAAGGAGACAGAGGGGAAGGGGAAAGGACGAGGACGTCACGACGCTCACCTAGCACAGCGACGACCTTCATGGCGACAGTGTCCTGCGCCGCGGCGGACGCTCCTCTTTAAGAACCCCCAGCCGATTTGTTTAGAAAGGCGTTGATTGTCCCGTGGCGTCGTTTACCACGCAAATAAAAACTAAAGGTTAATTGGCGAGTCATGAGCGGCTGTTGACAGTGTTGAGGAACCGCGTAATTGGAAAGTCACACTTGAAGGTGTGTTTGCCTCACTTGTACAGTATTACCGTTTTTAAATTTGAGGTTTCACTGTAATGAAACGAGGAGGGAGAGGACGTGACGTCATTCACGTGACGCAGACGAAAAATTCAGACATGTACTGCGCTTCAGGGGAAAATAAGGCAACCTGTCTCTGAAGTTGTGCGACATTACATAAATAAATATTCGTATCAAAACGAACAAACAACTTTTATTATATTTTAACAAAATGATTAAACCGTTTTATAATGCATGAAGAAAACACGAGCACTCAGGCCTAATGGGTGTAATATTTCTGCCAGTAGTTTTTCCCTTGGTATTGCTGTACCATGGTATGGTTGTAGCTGGTTCTGTTGCACCAGTAATAAGATGGACTGGAAAGAGGACAGGATCTGGTGCTTTGTGGTTCGCGTCTCGGGCAATACAAGCGTCGTGACGTCATCAGCCTCGGATCGAGTTTGATACAGTCTCTCGTTTCAACGTACAAAGTACATGTAATATTTGAAATTAATATAATTAATAACAATGAAAACAACAATTTAGGCTGACTTATATGAATATAACACTGATTAAAATTATTTAAGTAAAATTATTCAATTAACTAATTGAATAGATTGTTTATATATATACATACCTGTATACAGACAATGAATCATCTTCCTGGGATGTCTCCCTAACACACACATCCAGCTCCAAGCAAAGCAATACAGACATCAATAATACGTTCAGTTCAAAGGAAATATAACTTCAATTGTTTTCCTTTACTGTTTATTCATTGTAATTTTCACCATATGTGACCTTCAGTATTAATTTCCTTTGTGGTCAACAATTTAACATCAAACATATGTTAACGTTACACTTTTAATTTAATTTAAAAAATGTAAAAAACATATTCGCGAACCCAAAGATATTTCTGTTTACAACCAGCGATATTGATTGCTAACATAATACCAGAGACGTTGCTTACGCGCGAATTATTACCATATTTGAAAAGAAAAGAAATGCGCGGTAACGTGTGTACGTATGTACGCCACGCCACGCTCCATACCAACATATTTAGCAACGATTTCCTAATATTCCCCACTGATATTACTGGTAAATAAATTCCTCTTTATCGAGAAAGTCTTCCTTGCCTGTGCTATCCTACTCTTTATGCCTACTATACTTTTACCAACCTTAGTGATTACGTTTCCCAAGTAGCATAATTCCTTATCTTCCCCCTCTAACAGTCTCTGTTATTCCACCGTTTCCCATACTGCAGTATATTGTATTGTTTTTCCCCGATTTTAATACTTATATTGAACTCTTCCTCCAGGACCACGTTCATGCCATTTATTATGGTTTCACATTCTTCTTCTGGCTCCCCTAATGCTACAATAACACTGGAAAAGATTAGAGGTTTTATTTATTCTCCTTACAGTACGATTCCTTTTCCATAATGAGTTTTAACATTCTCCTTCGCCTGTTTTATATATCAGTTAAAGAGGATGGACGACAGATTGCGTCCTTGTTATACTCCACTCTTCATTGCTCCTTTCTTAACTTGAACTTCAATTCGAATTACAGCTGAATGCCTTTTGTAGAGGCTATGTATAAGATTTCTTTCTCGATATTTTATTCCTGTCCTCTTCAAAATCCTTAATAGTGAGTTCCAGTTCACCTCATCAAAGACTTTTTCAAAATCTACACATGCCATGAACTTGCACCTGCCTTTTTATGTATCCAGTCTTCTAAAATTAAACGCAGAGTCAGTTTTGATTTATTTCTTCGTAAAAATAAAGTTATATTCTGCTAACTCTCATCTGTTTGCTTTCCATCCTTCTATATACTAATTTCGTAAATATTTAACGCATGACATACTAAACTAATTGTCCTGCATGTATCAGCCCCAGTCGTCTTCGGTAAGTGTATAAATATGTTTTTACTAAAGACTTCTGGTCTTCTTCCTGTTTGGTAGATTTCGCAAACTATCTTGATAAGCCATGGGATTACACCTTATCAAGTCTGCTAGAATGTTATCAATTCCTGGCATTTTACCGTTGATCTGATCTGTCAAATTCGAATCTTAAAATTGTGTCCTCCTACTCTTCATCATTCACCACATCTTCTTCTTGTATTTGTATTGTATTTATTAAATCTACAAATGGTGCAGATGCCTGCGCCCCTGGTGGCAGATACATAGAACTTAAACAATAATTAATAAACTGGTCGTAAGGACCATATTTAACCTATAGTTGAATGTCTAATTATATTCAATATAAATAAATAAGTGTGGAATCATATTATTAGGAATGAATTTTAAAAAAAGAATAGTATTGGTTTTGTCTGAAAAAAAAAGAAACAAAACAAAAAAACTGGAAATTTATTTCACTGTAGTATATTTTTAGAGATTTGGCAGCGTTTATTACGTCACTGCACTGCACTAAACCTAGATTGAGTCGAAATTTTCGTTTCTGTTAGAGGAAGTTCCCCAAACACTCCTGCAGGCAGATTGTTCCAGTCATTAATTGTCCTATTTAGGAATGAGTATTTTCCAACGTCTGTTTTTTGGTTCCTTGCTTGTAATTTAAACAGGTGATCTCTCCTCCTCCTCCTCCCGTTCCGAGTCGATTCTTTCATTCTATCTCTGATTCCCTGCCAAGGTTTTTGACCTGCAAAGGCTCTGTAGAGAATGTGTAGCCTAGCTGTTTCTCTTCTTGTCTGTAGCGTGTCCCACACCCTAGTCGCTTTATCTATTCGTTCCCATCAATGCCCAGGTCCTATTTGTACGAATTTTGCGGCCCTTCTTTGCCACCCTTTCTAAGGATTCTACTTGCCTTATCCTGTACGGATCCCAGGGACATGCTGCACCATAAGTGGGCAAGTGTACTAATGACAAAGATGCTAACTCTTTAGATTTCGCATTCCCCTTGTTGAGTGTTCTCATGGCAAAGTGCAAGGTGTTCCACGCTTTCCTTGTAGCATAGTTTACCTGCCCCCAGATTACTCTTAAAATAAATGCCTAGGTATTTACAGTTTGTCTCCTGGATCACTGTTTCCCCATCTATTTTATATATCGAGGCATATTGAAGGCGCATTTTAGTAAAACTAATCGTCTTACTTTTACTATTGTTGATTTTGATTTTATTTCGCTTAGCCCATGTACTTAGAGTATCTAAGTCAGCTGCTGCGGAGTCTTGTTCACCCAGTTATTTCCCTGTAAATTACACAGCAGTCATCTGCAAAAAAAGTCGGACCTTAGACCTGACCGATTACTTACGAAATCAATACATTAAGAAGGTATGAATAATTTATCCATGAAACAAGGAAAGTGGTTCATACCACGTCATAACTGTATCGTTAGTCTTTGTAATAATAAAGGAAAAAATTTAACACTGAGTGAAACACAAAGTTTACAATAGCTGACAGTCATAATTTTTGTTTTCCAATAACTTCTGACATTTTTAGCGTTAATGACCCGAATGTGACGGGTTGAAACGTCTCAGTCATCTAAAAAGTTTACATTCAACAACCAGGGTTCTAACACTTTTACGGTTGCTTATACACTTGTATATATGTTTCCACATGACTGAATAGCTTTGTGCATTTAATGGTTTAATTAGATTAGTATTTCTATTAGTGCTGGGATTTTAACGAGCGTTTCGTTTGACCAACGTAACAGGAATTGCTGTCTAAACAGTTAATTTAGCATGAATCATTCTGTTTATCTAAATTATTAATTATTATAAACATAGTTTAAATTATTGCAAGAGTTCAAGGTAGTTCGGGAACAGAAATTTTTAAGAAAGTCAATAAAAGTCTGAACTAAATATTTGAACAAAAAATGGGCGAACTATAAGTATACATTTATTGCTTACTAATTCAACTGAAAAATTATTAATTTTTATTCAGTTTTAGTCATTTTAATTTTAATATATTTGTAAATGAATTGTAAAGTATAAGAATACAGAGGAGGAATATTTACTGTTTTTTTGTTACAGATCAAATTATTATGCCTCTGGTGTCATAATTTGACTGTTTTGCCCACTAGATTGTAAATCATAACCTAAAATATTGTAAATATGTTCGTATTTCAGCGTTTCTGTTCCCCTACCCCCACCTCCAGCAGGACACATCACCTACAACGCTGTTTGCCTCTAGAGTATTTTACGTTGTTGTGGTCATTCCTTAGATTAGACTGATGCGTATTTCCATTACATCCTTGACCTCCCTATTCTCTTCTTTTCGCTTTATACAACATCCTCATGTCGCCAAAATCCTCGAAATTGTTCTCTCTTCTCTCATTCCAGTTACAGCTTCTTGGTTAGTTACTCTGTCCACTTATCTGACTGTTCTATAGCACAACGTTTCAAAAACTTTTATTGGTTTCCTTTCTACAACTTACTACCACATATAAGGCCCAACTTCATACTTATATTTCTTTATATTTATACATTTCTGGCCGTAAGAAAATTCTTTTCTTATCTAAGCTATCCTACTCTAGTTATTATTCTGTCCAAGTAGCTTCCTTCCCACCATATCAGCCTTTGTTACTCAACTGTTTCCTACACTACGATCCTTTACCTTGGATTTCCCTCTATTAATCCTCAGATTGAACACATTCTACATGACCACGTTCGTGCCATTTATAAAGGTTTACAATTTTTTTCCTTCTAATTCTCCCAATACCAAAGCGTGGGGTTTTAATTTGTTCCCCTTGCAGAATGATTCATTTTCCATATTTTCCCGTTTTAACTTTCTTCATCGCCTGTTCTATATATAAGTTAAACAGCATGGGCGACAGACTGCATCCTTGTCTTACTACTTTCTTGTTCACGGCTTTCTTTTCTTCTTGGTCTTCTATTCTAATTACTGCTGTTCTGTAGAGGTTAAGTATAAGGCTCCTTTCTCGAGATTTTATTCCCACGCTCTTCAAAATCCTTCATAGTGTGTTGCTGTTTACATTTTTTTCTAAATCGACAATTGCCATAAACGTAGTCTTGTTTTTGATTTTATCCTGTCTTCTAAAATTTAACGCAAAGTTAATATTGCTTCTCTTGTTCCAAAAACCAAAGTGATATCCTAAATCACATTATAATTGACGTACCATCCTCCTATTTGCTACTTCAGTTAATATTTCCCATGCGTGAGTCTGTCCTGTGCTTATCGCATCCATCAGCCCCGGACATTTTACTATAATATTCTGGTATTCTTCCTTTTTCGTAGATTTCGCAAAACTATTTCTGAACAGCCGTGATATTCGCCCGATGATCTTATCAATCCCGCCAGAATGTTATTAATTCACATCGGTAAACAGGCTAAATTGTAAAGAATATAATTTGTACTAATTAGAAAAAAAGCAAACGTACAAATTCTAATATTCGTTATAATTATCCTCCAATTTGTGTTTCTATTTCACATGAATTAATAACTTTTTACTGTTGTGTCACTGTAATCAACTCGCTTATCTTACTTCCCGGTGTTTGTGTGCCTCTGTACGCAGGCTGACGTCACAAATAGGCCACGTGTGTAACTATATTATTTTTTTAACTCAACTTCCTTCCGCAGCTGTGTTTGGTTAATCGAACTTCCGCAGTGTTTCCAAGTACTGAATATTGTTTCAGTATGACGAAATGATGTTTAAAGCTTCCATGAAATACTATTGGGGCCAGGCCATCCTGAATGGGTGTGCCACCCCACTTTACCCTCCCGTCCCAATGAACCTTTCCTTCCTCCCTGTACCTTTTAAAGAATCTTACAAAAAAATGATGCTTATATTTTATATTTATGACTTTCAGGCGCTACAAAAAAAAAAGCTTTGCCACACTCTTCTGCGATGCGCTGTACAAGAGTCAGTTGAGGTACATTAATTGATTAAATTTTAACAACATAAGAAACACAGATGATTTAAACTTTGCTGATGGATTTCGAAGGGTCTTAACTGACTTCTGCTACAGTTTCAGACCATTTGAAGAAATAGTTTGAAACCTATGAGTTGTTAAAAAAGAGCTGTATTAAAGAAAAACAGAAATCCCTAACTGTTTTCTGTTGTTTCGCCAAAACGTAAGTATAAAATGCTTTTAATATTTTTTTTCATTTAAAGAGAGTGCCTGTGAGAGTTTCTCGCAGGCGCTGCTTCAACCCAGAGTGACCTTCTTTCACTCTTCTCTGTTTTTTTTATCAAAGTTCTCATATGCCGAGACACCTTCACCTATTTCGGGAGGTATATGTACTGGGGATCGAAGACATTAGGCATATCGCAAGAGTTGTCCGCTGATCCCATTGGATCAGTCTGCCAACTGCCTCCTGAAACTGGTGGAGACACGGAGAAGGGAATGCTGCTGCGACCTAACAACAAACTCATCTCCCGTCATTCGGATGGGCGTACCCAATGCCGGACCTACCTGACGGACGTTTTCTAGGGGTTTTCCTTCATCTATTTAGCTGAAATACCAAGTAGGATCCTTAAACTATTAGCCCTTGTTCCTAGTCGACCTTGGCTACCTTGTTCTGTTCTATCTTCCACAACATCCTCCCTTTTCAATTCCCATCCTAAGCTTTTAAAGGAGACTTGCCTGTTTCAGGATCACCCTCATGCAGCCTGTTAACCCAAAAAGAAAAGTCGAATTCTTTATTCACGAATTATAATTATCTGTTTATATATATATTAATAAAAGTCGGTGAATTTTATTTTTGAATAACAGTTTACAAGAGTATGATCCTGAAAAAGGCAACTGTCCTTTAATATCATAGGAAAAAGGATTTGAAAACTTGGGATGTAAAAAGGTAGCCATCGGGTGGATTGAATGACGGGAGAGGAGTTTGCTGTTCGCAGGATTCGAATCTCCCTGCGTTCACTATATATAGGAATCAGCTGGCAGACTGATCGATTGGAATCAGCGCATGCGCATACACCTCCTATTGAAAAATGAAGGGTCTCGGCATGTCAGAACTTTGAAATGGGAGAGAGAACGAAGTTTCCCCTAAGCAAAATTTCACAAAGCCAGTGAATTTTTTTTTTTGCGAAATTGGTAAGAGTTGTCCGCGCTGATCCCATTCAATCAGTCGGCCAACTGCCTCTTGAAACTTGTGGTGACACGGAGAAGGGAATGCTGCTGTGATCCTACAGGAAACTCGTCGCCCATCATTTACAGGGAAGGGCGTGAGAATATTACCCAATGCCCGACCTATCTGATGCAGGTTTTGTAGGGTTTTCCCCTGCATCTGGTTAGGTGAAACACCACGAGGGTAGGATCCTTAATCCATTATAGCCTGGGGGTCCCTAGTCGACCCTTGTCTACTTTACTGTACCTTCCGCACCCCCCCCCCTTTTCAATTCCCTTCCTATGCTATTAAAAAGGAGTCGCCTGAATGAGAATCACCCTCATGTAACCTGCTAACCCCCCAAAAAAAATCATTTTACAATTTTATAATTTCATTCATTTTTGCGTACAATGGGACCTTTCACAATAACGTAGGTCAAAACCGAATGGACACAGTGAGGCTTCAAACTCAGGGCTCTAATATTTTGACAGTGACGACAGTAACTTATTGCTATGGGAAACATGTTTGAAGGGTTGGAAGGAAAAGAAAGTTAGATAAATCTCCCAGGGGGTTACTAACCCCTTGGCATGTGTGTTACAAATACTTTATTCATATGGCGTCTACAATTTACTGCGGGCGACGGAAGGAGGAACGTTGATGTGATTCTCTCAAGCCGTACACATGTATGTAAATGTGGGAATCCTCGCACTCATCTTCATACAGTATCTTGAAATCTGCAAAAAAAAATAAGAAGAAGGGCGAAATAAGAGAAAAAAATTAATGAGATTCCAGTGGGAAACATTGTTTTAAGGACCGGAGCATTATTCACCCTCTTCCCTCATGCAGTTGTAGAGATCCACGCAACACTCGTTGTCGAAAGTCGCCTTAACCCCGCGGAGGTTCTCGGCGCACACCAGATTAGGAGTCAGAGAGCAGCAGATGGACGAACACGCCTCCTCCTCGTGTGCAGGGTCACCAACATCGCCAACGTGAAACATGGAGGCCAGGGTTAAGGTCACCGCTGAAAAATAAACAGGGGAAAAATGCAGCGACGACGGATACAAATAGTAAAAACTAATATATTTCAAACAAAATGACTTCATCTTGTGAATCAAGTCCTAAGACTGGTCTGATGCAACCTATCTCCCGCAAGCCTTTTCATTTCCTCATAACTAGCACAACACACATCCTCCCTAAAATGATTATCGTATTCCATCCTTAGCCTCCCATTTCTGTTCTTACCCAACACACTTCCTCCTAATGCTAATTTTACAAGACCCTCGTTCCTTAAAATGTGGCCTATTAATTTATCCCCTCGCTTGGTCAACTTCCTCCATATTTTTCGCTTTTCCCTTCTTCTGTTCAGAACTTCCTCGTTTGTTAATTGATTATCAACCCATCCGATTTTCAGCAATCGCCTATAGCACAACATTTCAAATGCTTCTATTCTTTTCCTTTCCCCAACTCCTATCGGCCACGTTTAGCACCCCCATATATAACGCCACGAAGCATACCAACATTTTTAGCAACGAATCCCTAATACTTATATTACCCTTAAGTAAATTCCACATTTTCGCGATAGCCCTTCCTCGCCTGTGCTATCCTACCCTAGTTATTACGCTACCCAAATAGTACAATTCCTTCACTTCCGTCAAAATTTCCCTTCAAAATCCAACATACCTTGTTTTTCCACTGTTTCCCATACTATACTCAATTATCTTGGTTTTGCCTCTATTAATCCTCATATTGAACTCTTTCTCCGGTAGCACGTTCATGACATTTATTATGGTTATCCAAGTCTTCTTCTGACTTCCCTAATACTACAACATCGTCGGCAAAGCGTAAGGTTTTTATTCTTCTCCTTGCAGTGTGATTCCCTCTCCATATTCTGTTTTAACATTCTTCATCGCCTGTTCTATATATATATATAAGTTAAACAGCATGGGCGACAATCTTGCTATAACTTGATGACGACTTTACTGATTTAATTTATAACTTTTTATTATAAGTGTTGTAATACTTCGCGCAAGGATTTTACAAAAGAAAACTTAAGAAATACCCGTAGAAAAACAGAAAAATTTCTGAAATCTGAAGTTTGACTAAGGGCTGCGTAATACCCCCGCCAGGGCGACCTTCCGTTTCCCCCTCCATATTGCCCGCGCCATATCGATTTTTAGTTGTTTTGATAGACTAACACACTGTATACATCAGTCGGTGGTCGGGGTAAGACTAGGCTACTATCCCTCGGGGCGGGGCTGGGGGAGGGGTGGAAAATTTTAGGTAAACAAAAACGGCAAATATTTTTTATTCATACAAAAAACATTCTTGGATCAATTAATTTTACAGAGTCTCCTCCGATAGTGCTAACGTATAATTTCAACCCCATCAATAATCAAAGGGTAATTTTCTTAGGGGTAGAAGTGGAGGGACAACATATGAAAATAAGCAGAAAACAAACGAGATTGGGCTTCAAAAAATCTGTAATGTGAGCCTCTGATTTTAATTCTCACATACAAATATGCAAATTTAAGCTACAGATCATCCGCTTAGAGGGGTTGGAAGGGGTTAAACCAGACTTCCGCATACTATCTTAAGCGGGTGGAACAATTTGGACCAAATTTTCAACGGGTTGTCCTTGGCGAACGAAATTCAAGGCAATTAGGCCACGGGTACGATAAAACCGGTGAGCGGCAAGGAGCAGGTAGTCATAGCTCACTTTAATGTTCCACTGGCTACGACAAGGGTGAGCGACAGAGCGGTTCAACTTCCGCCGCTCAGCTTGCCGCTCACCCCCGGACATTAATTTTTTGCCCCTGCTGAGCGGCAGGGACTATAAAAATACCTCTCGAGCCCAACTGAATGCACAAAAAAACAGGACGAGGCCAACTGTAATTTCCGTTAGTAAAAAATCATTTAATTTGTTTATTAAATGTTAAAGATTATTTTTTAAGAACTTTAATTTTGGTTTAATTTTTCGGAAGGCACAGAGTTTTCAAAATATTACCATCATTTGCATCGATAATCAAACATATTTATTTGCTTAGTGAAGACTGTTGTAGGATATATTTTGAAGGCAATGAACAAGTCTTTCAAAAATAATGATTGAATTTGTTGGGAGGTTTTCGGCCTACTGGGCCATTTTAAACCTCAATTAAATGTACTTATTACATAAAATTTCTTGTCGCCCGTGACTTGCAACTTTTAAAACATCCCAATTAGTCTAAAAACTAATATAATTTGTACATTTAATTCAGGACTTAGAGGATCCAAAGTATCCGACGAAAGAATAAATATTTTTTCAGGACTAAACATGTTTCTGTTCTTCCGAAACGTATAGTTTCTTCTCTTTTTATCTGATACAATAAAATGATGAGAGCATTTTTTAATATACATTCTTATTTAATTAAATTGCTTTTTAAGACATAAAATTATATAAAGCGTAAGTACTGATAGAAAAAAAATTGGAAATGAAATAAAACTTATGGGACAAATAAGCGTAATATACTTTTGAATATATAGTACAATATTTTCAATTATTATGAATAAATTGATAATTTTATTAACTGAAATTAGGCTTACAATTGTTGCAACTTACATTATTCATAAGACTAGAGACGTAAAAAGTACTTCATTAAAAATGGTTTAGTGTTTCTCAGCACGTAACCGAATGTTCGCATACACATTCTCGTATATTCGAAAAACCTATTTTCGTCATCTCTTAAATTTCTTAAAAGATGGTGATATTCTCGGTAAAACTTTCTACTCTTATTTATGGGATTAACTTTTAACTCCATGACGAGCCAGTGCCATTGCGTCCTGTACTAAACAGAGGGCGATGCCGCTCAAGGGTTCTCTATGGCTCGCTCACTACTCTGCCTCTCGGAGTCCCACCGCCCACAGCTTTTATCGTGCCCGAGGCCTTAGGGTAATACTACCATTTGGGACGGAGGTGGTAATTTTTAAGAATCAATAAACTGTAGTTATTTTCTTAATTTATTTGATAGCGTTTTCCGTTAATTTTTGTATGCGGATAATTTCAACCCCATTCATACATGGGAGTGTAGGAGGCGTTATGGGAAAAGAAAAAAGTTAAGTTATCTAAAGAAATAGATCCTATCGAAGTCTTCATTCTGACATTTTAAATGAGAAATTGCAGTTCATACCCTTACAAGGGAGGGAAGGGGGTGATTGGACGGGGTAAAACACACTTCTATTTAATACACTTAAATGATACAACAATTTTGACACCGTTTTGTTTCCATATTCCTCGCCACCCAAAACCAAACACTTTCGCGATAAGAAGGGTGTGGAACTATTTTTATGTTATGAAGGCTCACATTACTCGAAAAACGTTCTTGAGGTCAAATTAAATTATAGTATTTTTCCCAACAATGTTTATGTAAAATTTAAACCCCTTTGCAGCATGTGAGGGAGGAAATCATTTATATGGAAATAACAAGGAAACTATCAAGTTTGATGTCGAAAATGGGGTAAAGGGAGTACCTATGTTACTGTAATGTTTATTCTTGTGTTGGGGTTAATTTAATTTAATTATATATAATAATATGATACTGATGGGAAATTTAAAAATAGAGGAAACAAAAGTTTAAGTTTAATTCTAAATTTAAATCTTAATAAACATCAAAGTTATTTACAAGTTTTGGATAATATAAAATAGGAAGAGGAAGATTTATTAGCACTTAAGTTTAATCTCAGGGTATTCACTGTGGGGTGAACGAATGGCAATAGGCCTGGAAAATGTGAACTCAAAAGTCAAAAATATGGGTACGATGCCGATATGTTTCTATATGCTGGTTTATTGCTGGTTGACTGCTACTAGATGGTCTCTTTCTGCTGCCTCCCTTACTCTCCTTCCGAGTTGCAACTTCCGCCAATGTCTCTCCGTTTCCCCGACAGCCTGTGTTGACAAGCTCTTCTCTCCTGACAACTTCTTCTCTGCTCTTCCAATCTAGTAATCCTCTTCTTCCTTCCAAACTTTCCTCCCTCGTCACTTCGATCGGACGCCACACACTCACCATCCTCAACCACCAATCAGACGTTGACAACCAAAGTTTCCTATTGGCTTGCAGTTTTGACAATTGCAGCCAATAGAAAATTCTTTATCTTGGAGGGCGGCCTGAATTCTGCATATGTTACGCATTCAGCCATAGCATTCCAGATTCTTCGTGTACCTTCCTTTTTTCCCGGCCGAACCTTCCAAATTAGCCACGACAACTTCCCAGCAGCAACTCAACTTTCTATTGATGGTCCCTTTTATCAATGGGCTGAAAGAAGGATCAGTCTATTGTCTATGTAATACGCCCTGAGACCTCCTCCCATTTTCAGAACGGAAAGGGTTGGTTCTTTTGTTCCAGTTATTCCACACACACAGAGAAAACCAAGAAACAGAAAAATTTTACTTACAATTAAATCACGCGTATCTATTATCTATTACATTACATTATGACTGTTATTATGCGATTGAAATAAAAATTCATCCCTTAAATACGGGAGCTTTTATATCCTTTAAGGGTATTGGAAATATTTTATCCGTGTTATTGTTCGGGGAGTATTTTCGAATCTCTCAAAAAACTGGGAGTATATTTTAAGTTCATATTGTAACGTTATGGATGACGGTTGAATCATCTGTTGACCTAGAAATGAATAATGTAACGGAAAAATATAAATAAATACCCGGGCAACGCCGAGTCCTCAGTTGGTGTTAAATAATTTTTTACCAAACTTGTCATTAAAAAACCGATTATTAATTTAAATCAGAAATTCTTTTATTGTTGTTGTGGAATTCAATCCTAAGTCTGGTCTGATGCAACCCTCCATTCTAAACTATTTTGCGCAAGCCTCGTCGTTTCCTGATAACTAGCACAACCCACAACCTCCCTAATCTGCTTTGCCAAATCTCTTCCTTGGCCTCCCAGTTGTGTTCTTACCCCACACACACTTCCCTCTAATGCTAATTTTACTAGACCCTCGTGTCTTTTAACATGGCCTATTAATCTATCCCTTCTCTAGGTCAACGTCCGCAATATTGCCCGCTCTTTTGCTATTCTGTGAAGAAATTCCTCCTTAGCGATTCTATTCACCCATCGCATTACCTTATATCACCACATTTTAAAGGATTGTGTTCTTTTCCTTTTAGAAACTCATGTCGTCCACGTTTCGCACCCGTATAACACCACGCTCCATAGGAACAATTTTAGCAACGATTTCCTAATATTCACACTTATATTACCTGTACCTAAATACCTCTTTTTCATGAAAGTATTCCTTACCTGTGCTACCCTACTCTAGTTATTACGTCTCCAAAGTAGCAGAATTCCTTAACTTTTGTCAAAATATCCCTTCCCAACCAACAGACCTTGTTTTTCCAATGTTTCACATACTATACTCCATTACTTTGGTTTTCCCTCTATTAATCCTCACATTGAACTCTTTCTCCAGCTCCACGTACAAGCCATTTATTATGGTTTTCCAAGTCTTCCTCTGACTCCCCCTAATACTACAATATCATCGGAAAAGAATAGGTTTTTATTTTCTTTCTTCTCCTTTCAGTATGATTCCTTTTCCATATTCCGTTTTAGCTTTATTCATCGCCTTTTCGATATATACGTTAAACATCGTAGATGACATCCTTGCCTACTCCTATCTGACTTCCGGCTTTATTTTCTTGATCTTCAATTCTTATTACTGCTGCCTGTCTTCTGTAGACATTTTATTCTAGTGCTATACATAATCCTTAATAGTGCGGTGCATTATATTATATTTTATAATTATTTCGTTTGTAGGCAACACAAAGCCAAGAGGTGGAACTTTCGGGACAAAGGGCGACGCTCGAAAATCCCGAAAAAGCACAAACACTTCTATTTTGGTTTGGCCCCCCGTTCGTTTCTCAGAACAGACAAATGAGGGGGATGCTGGGTTTAGCCATGGGGTGACCCATAAGAGCATGGAAAGAGTAGAGAGGAAAGGAGGAAAGTTGACCGTCGTCTGGGACGGAGACGGGTTTTTTTCTTATCCTGTCTTTTATGTCATTAATATAAATTCCTTCAATTGCCTCTTTTTCTATCACAGACCTTAATTTCGATAGAGGAACACTGTCCAAAGCTTTGCGAAAATCTCTGTAAATAACCTTCAATTCTGCAATTAGTTCCATTCATCCTCAAAACGAAACTTATTTCATTCTATCCTTTTGGCTTCCAAGTCCCAATAAAAAACTCCATCAATAAACAATCATTTATCCAAACCCTTTCCCCATCTCCTCTTGCGTCCCCCTTTCTGTTTAACATTCCTCATCATCCATCGACTAAGAAACCTTTTTCTTTGCCAATGACGTAGCTCTCCTCCACCAAAACCTCTTCTTTCACCTCGGGTGTTTTGCACCATCTGAATAACTGTAATCGACCTGTTAAATCTGGGAGGTTCAGCATAAACCATTCCAAATCTGCAATAGTTCCATTCAGCTTCAAAATCAAATATCCCCTTTCTTATTCATTCTGTTTGGCTCTTAAATCCAAATAATAATAATAAAACTTCATCACTTACCTCTGACTTATTTTATACTCTAAACTTTCCTGGAAAACGTCATCTTAGCCAACATTCATCCAAAGTTTGCACTAAAATAAAACTACTCTATCCACTCCACAACAGAAACGCACCAATTTTCATCTCCATAAAAAGACTCATTTACGTCTCCTACTCCGCCCCTACTTTTGGGGATCAACTGCTACAACTACAATTCAATTAAAATTCAAACCGAGCGATTCAGAATCCTTAGAATAATCTCCAACTCCCGATGGTACCTTAGAAACTTCAAAATGACACCCAAATTCCACTTATCTCAAGCACATCCTTATCCTCCTTAGTACAAGGCTCCATCAATGACATTGGCCGCGGTCCTCTTCCACCACCTCCGCAACACTACATTCTCTCTCTCTCTCCCTCTCTCTTCTCTATCTCTCTATCTCTATCCCTATCTCTATCTCTCTATCTATATCTCTATGTCTCACTATCTCTATCTATATCTCTATACCTCTGTCTTCTCCATCTCTATCCCTATCTCTATCTCTCTATCTGTCTCTATCTCTCTCTCTTCTCTTCTCTATCTCTCTATCTCTATCCCTATCTAAGTCTCTTTATCTATATCTATATCTATATGTCTCTCTATCTCTATCAATATCTCTATCTCTCTCTTCTCTCTCTCTATCTCTATCCCTATCCCTATCTCTATCTCTCTCTATCTTTATATCTATCTATATCTCTATCTCTCTCTATCTTTATATCTATCTATATCTCTATCTCTCTCTATCTCTATCCCTATCTCTATCTCTCTATCTCTATACCTATCTCTCTCTCTTTCCTTCACAGTTATCTGGTACCTCTCATTCTCCAATCTTCAAATAACTATTACTTTATTTCTCTTCATCTGATTCTCCCTCCTACCCTAAACTCTAGTAACACTCAACGCCAACCCTAAGTCAATCAAGTGTTACCAACTGCCAGTAATATAACTACGATAGAGAACATAGATTTTCCCGACGGTGATGATGTTGGATGAAGATATCTCGGGATGACGTCGTCGTTTGTAGTCCACAACGTTTCCATGGCCGACACCTGCCATCATCATCTCAGGTGAACTTTACCTTAAGATGATGGCGGTGTCAGCCATGGAAACGTTGGGGACTACAATCGATGACGACATCACCCGACTGGAATCCCGAGAACTATTCATCCAATATGATTATGTTCACAGCTCCGTCGATTCTCTGTCTTTTTAAAATTGATTGTGATCGGACTTTACAATTTATACAATTAATCCTCTTAATTATTTACCTTATAAATAATAACTGTACTATCTCAGGGTTAAAAAAAACCTCACCTAGGACAATCTGTGCCTTCATCGGGGTCGGAATCCTCGTCACTAACAGCTGTTGCGGGTTCACGTGTTTACTCCTGTCCTTCGTTTATATAAGCAACCGTCGGCCGCTGGTGTTACTTACCGTGACATTTTGCCTTTGGCGCCTGCTTTACGCGTTTTTTGATAACGGAAATTATGTATCCATTAAAAGTGGCGACAGTTGGAAGGCGGTATTAAGCGAAATTAATAGCACAGTTCCAAGGGGGGGAGGAGGAGGAGGCCATTTCGGATCACTTCATTTAAGTTTTTGTCGACGGTACAAGGCTAATTTCGTCTAATAGGTTAGGTAGACAAGGAAAGCCGCTGACTTTCTACGGAGACAACATCTCCGTCCGCAGCTCGGAAAGCAAGGTGACGAAATAGACCCACCTTCCTCAGTCTCGACGAAACAGAGAATACGAGCCATTTGGGATTCCAGAAACGAATTGAAACGAAAAGATGGGGATTGGAAAAACTGAAACAAGAGGAGCCGCTTCAGAGTATCAAAGAAGATATCAAAAGCGGATTAACAGAGAAAGGATAAACAAACAACACAGAAGAGAAATGGGCACACTTGAAGGGAAAAGAAATTATAAGATCAGCCGAAGAAGAAAAAGGAGAGTAAATAGCTCGGACAAACAGGAAAGCGTGGATAACACGAGTAATGATAAAAATGATTGATGAAAGACGGAAATATTAAAGTGTGCGAGATTATACGGGTAAAGAGCAGTACAGACGATTGAAGAATGAGGAAGATAGGAAGTGCAAATCAGCCAAAGAGGCTTGTCTACTAGAAAAACGCAGGGTAAGGTAGTGTAGCATGGGAAACAGAGAAATAACAAAGGCTGTTAGATTGGGAAGGTATATTTTGACGGAAGTTAAACATAATATCTAGGGAAGGTAGAATTATAGTAGATATAAAGAGTAGGATAGCACAGGCAAGGAAGGCTTTCGCTAAAAAGAGGAATTTACTTACGGATAATATAAATGTGAATATTAGGAAATCGTTGCTAAAAAGTAATTTTAGCTGAAAGTATGTGCATTTCCATAGGTTGCAGCTTTGAGAAGATATTACTGTAATTAATTGTAAATGCAATGAACCGTCGCGCCAAAGCCGGCGGCAGTAGAATATCTCAGCAACTGACTCACAGCTTAGTATCATGGCGTATGAAGCTAATGTTGTGAAAGGTCTCATTTTACGCTGAATTTAATGCCATTTCATGATATGTAAACGAAACTTTTGTTAAAGCATTTTATACTTCCGGTTTGGCGATGAAACTGAAGCAAGTCAGGATTCTTTTTGTCTTTATTATTGTAGCTCTAATTTGGCAACTCATGGATATCTAACTGTTGCTTTAAATTGTCTGAAATTTTCTTTTTTTAAAAAAAACGTCAGTGCAAACCATTCCAAACCTATCCGAAAAGTTTGAATCATCTACGTGTCTTGCGTGTTTTTAAAATAATTAATAAGTGAACCTCTACTTACTCTTGATTTCAAAATGTTTCTCCAAATGGTTCCATAGTAGAAGACAGTTAAAACCCAAATCCATCCGCTAGCTTTAAATCAACTGTGTTTCTTACGTTGTTAATAATAAAATAATTAGTAGACCTCTGCTAAATCTTGGACAGCGCATCGCAGAAGTGCGGGGTGAAGCTCTTCTTAAAGTGGTTGAAAGTCATAAATGTAAAATATAAGCTTCATTGATGAAGCTACGCTCCAATATTTAGTACGAATTTTTTAAAAAGTGTAGGGAGAAAAGAAAAACTTTAATAAAGCGGGAAGGTGAAGTAGGGTGTCAGCCCTGCCCTGCCCGCTGGCCTGGCCTGGACCCGACATTTCTCAACCGCTTGACGTATTACTTATACTGCTGTCGTCTGCCCTCACATGTCTCCAAACAAAGCTCGTAAGCTAGGTTTACACGGGCAGTGATGTTCGTCGAAGTTGGTTTGGCTGTGCACTGCCTACCGTTTACATCTTGGGCAGATAACTGCACCACTTCTTCATTGCTAAGTGCTGCCCTCATTACACAACGGGCACAGAACTCTGATGCATGTTTATACTTCTCTGCCATTTTTTGGCAACTACGACCGGTTGGATGTGTTGCTGTTGCATAGAGTCGATATATTGTTATATCAAGTTGAATATTTTTCCCCCTTTGTGTTTTCGCTTTCGTATAATGTCCATAAACAGGAAGTAATCACTTTGTATTTGTGATAGAATAGACGTAACGAGGAAGGGTTCCTGAAAAAGTCAAATTCAATATTACGCTACTGTACTATAGATACATAAAAATGAAAACAGTTGTTTAGTAATATTGTTTTATATTATTACTACAGAAATCAAGCAATAATAAAAACAGCGCCTTACTTTGAAGCTGGTTTTCAGTGTTTAATTGGCTCTGTTTCTATTACTTGTTTTATTCCCCTTAAAGGTGTCAAGTACTGAACAAATTATTTTTCATTACTTGTGACAGTAGTATGTTTATAGCTGTACATCATTCTTTTTTTTCAGTTTAAGTTTGTGCCGTTGGAGGGTGGACAATAATTATGTTCGGAAAGTTAACCTAAATAAATATTTATAGGCTCATAGGTGCAACAAACGAGATCTCTCCTAAATGCTTTCTGAACCAAAATTCTAGCCGCTGTTCACAACAAAGATTCACTTACTCCAATCGCACACTATACCAAACTGCACGCGTATTGAAAATGCAAAATACAAACTGTTTACCATAGCGCAATCGATAGTCAGCCCCTGACACACCGATGTTCACAATCGATAATTAACAACCGTAACTGCCACTAACTGGCCTACCATGAGGGCAGCGTCGAGGCCGATGGAGGGGGAAGTGAACATGGCCAGTCATGATTGACACGCTCCAAGAAAAGTGAGGCAGTGCTCTCCTGTCAGCGATAGATTGGCAGTTATCAGTGCAGCACTGACGTATGTTAACACGCCACTGACATCACTGCCCCTCGTTTTCTGTCAGTCATCACTGCCCCCGCCTGCGTGTAAACCTAGCCTAAGTGATCGCGAAAATATATTATCCTTAATGCCACTGATTAATTTCGAACGTCTGCAGAAAGTAGCGGTGACAGTGCGTTTCTGTATGTAAAATAAAACGACTTGTGGTGGAGAACAATAAAAATGTCAAATCTATGTTACCGCCCGAAAAAAGAAGACGGACAAACACTGAGTCTAGAGGACGTCACAATCATGAAATAGACGATTATACAGTTGGAATTTTACGAAGAATAGTTTACGAATTTTATTTAGGGGAAAAATATTTCCAACAATGTTAAAACTGAAAGACAGATTGGAAAAAAAAGCTGCTCAGATTTTCCAGAAATGAGTTTATCAAATTTTAGCAGATACGCGAGGTTAAAAATGTCAAAATGAATTAGTTATATATAAAATAAGCATACGTGCATGCGTTAGAGATAGTGTATTTAAGTTTTTACTGACCATAGAAACACACGTCCATTTCTAAAGTTGCCAAAGGAGATCAGCAACTGGAACGTTGTCTTTTCAGAGTTTTCCAAGTATGAATAACAGCCAGGAAAAGTGGCGGAGAAATGTGGGAGCCAGTGCAGGGCTGCCACCCTACTTTACCTTCCCGCTCCAATAAACCTTTCCTTTCTCCCTACACTTTTTAAAAAAAATGTACAAATTTTGTTGAGTTACTACGTGAACGAAGCTTATATTTTATATCTATCCCACTTTTCTGCAATGCGCTGTCCAAGAGTTAGTGGAGGTCCACTAATTAATTAATTTAAAAAACGCAAGTACAAGACTCTTTCAAATTTCTTTTATTTAAATATATAAAATGGCATTAAATTATTCGTAAAATGAGACCTTTCACAATAACGTAGGCCAACCTTCAATGGACACAGACAGTTTGGCTTCATAGTCAGGGCTGTACTATTTTTTTTGGCGATGACAGTCGGCCATTTCCCAGATGTAGATTAAATTTTGTGATAAAAGGAGGTTTTATTTCCATTTACGATTACTCTTGGGTAATTACAGCGTTGAATATTTGAGGTTGGGATTTTTAAATAATAAAATCCAGACGTGTATTTAAGTCACGTGTAGGAGGAGAGGAAAGCGTCTGTCATCAATTACTAAGGGTGAAAAGAAAAGCTGGAGTCATGAATAGGACCAAGACAGAGAACATCGCTGCTTTTTCTGTGGAAACGCAATCGCGGTCAGAGATGTTACATAATAAAGTCTGAAACGGGTCATCAATTTTATTGTTACGTAAATCAGACGGAAAATTTAAGAGGTACATATTATTTTTTTTACAGATAACAACGCTTTTTCACATAAGATCAGGATAAATGAATTAATGATAAATTTTAAAATCCAAACTGTTTATTGGTCGTATTTATTCCGTCAACTGCATCACGACGCCCCTTCATCTCTTGCAAGGTCCATCGTACATCACCATGAAATCTGAAAGAGGAAACAAAAAGTTGGAGTTTAGATAGAATCTAGCTTCGAAATGTAGAGACCAGGAAAAAATCGAAACGGAAGAGGTTGGGCGATAACCGTAATATAAATATTAAACGACGGATATCGTAAAGATAACTTGAACGTAAAAGGAAGGAGCGATAGAAACGCAGTAAAACATTGAAAAATTTTTTTTTAACAAAATAAGGGTCCTGACAAAAAAAATAAACGAAATATTTCCTAAAGCACTTGAAGAGTTCATGGTGAAAGGAAAAAACAAACTCAGTTTATAGGAAAATCAAATAAACAATCGACCAGAGCAAACATTTTAGCAAGAACATCGGGCTGAGCGCACTGTAAGTCAATTCTGGATAATGAAGAAAAAGGAGAAAGATGGAAGGAATATCTAGAATAGGTATGGAAATCTAGATCAGTCAGTAATAAAAGATAAAATAAGAGAAGATGGATCAGACTTTGAGAGGTGCCATGAATGACAGACCTCAGCAACTGTAAAGCACCGGGAATTAAAAACATTCCGGAGGAGTTGATTAAAAAGGAATAACATAGCTGTTCGGGATGCTTTGCGAAATCTACGAAACAGGAAGAATACCAGAAAATTTTTGTAACAACGTAATTATTAGTGTGGCTGATAGATGCGAACAGAATAGGACAATTAGTTTAGTATCTCAGGCGTGCCAAATATTAACCAGAGTAGTATTTAGGAGGATGGAACGCCAAATAGAATAGAGTTAGGAGAAGATCAGTTTGGTTTCAGGAAGAATGTAGGGACAAGAGGCTAATTTTAGTAGACCCGATAGTAAAAAACCAGTCTACGTTCTTGGTATTTGCAGATTTAGAGAAAAAAAAAGCGTTTGATAATGTGAACTGGAACATACTATTAAGGATTTTAAAGAGGAAACGAATAAAATATGGAGAAAGGAGGGTTAATCGTAACCTCTACAGAAGATACGCAGCAGTAATTAGAATAGAAGATCAAGAAAAGAAAAAAGCCGTAATCAAGAAAGGGGTAAGACAAGGATGACCATGCTGTTTAACTTATATAAGGAACAACCGATGATGAAAGTTGAAACGGAATGCAGAAAAGGAATCATACTAGAAGGAGAAGAAATAAAACCCCTGTAGATTGCCGATGAAGAATTTGAGGGTAAGGTAAGGTGATCCACTGTCGGAAACTCAGTCCTGCATCACAATGGACGAAATTTTGTCCCAGATTGACGTCAAGGGCAAACATGACCACCCGGCTGTAACAATGTCTCGCTTATGTTACAAATGGCGCGCGCGAAAACTAAAAGAGCACTATATTCCATGTCAGGAAGTCAGAAGTTTTAAATAACTTGGCTATAAAACAAATGGAACCAACACTATGGAAGAAGAAATAAGAAAACGGATAGCAGCTGGAAATAGGTCATACTTTGCCAGCATAGATTTATTTAGAAGTAGATTCATACTTACTGAGGTTATATGAGCAATCATCAGACTAATAGTAACGTATGCATATGAAACGTGGCTTCTGTAGGAGAATGATATGAAAAGACTATTGATTTTTTCGAAAGGAGAATTATGAAAAGTATTCATGGACCAATAAGGAACATGGATGGTTCCTGGAGCAGCAGGTATAACCACGAAATTGACAAACTTATCAAGTCCAAAACAATCGTGAGACACATCAAAGTCCTAAGGTTAAGCTGGTTTGGTCAACTTTGTAGAATGAATGACGACAGAGCAGAATAGAAACCCTATAATTAGTGACCTTTGTCAGCGCGGAAGAAAGGGAGACCAAAGGTAAGATGGCAAAATAATGTGCTGAAAGACCTAAAAGTGATAGAATCGGATATTCCAAGTGCAAAATCGGAAGAGCCGGGAGACTGTTGTGGAGAAGACGAAAAAGTTCGAAGAAGAAGATCTTTGTCGATGATATTGTAGTATCAGGGGAGTCAGAAGAAGACTTGGAAACCATAATAAATGGCATGATAGAGGACCTAGGGAAATAGTTCAATATGAGGATTAATAGAGGGGAAAACCAAAGAGTGTAGTATTGGGAAACAATGGAATGACAAAGGCAGTTATATTGGGAACAGATATTTTGACGGGAGAAGAGTGAGATAACACGGAAAAGGAAGAGTTTCCCTGGAAAAGAGGAATTTACTTACGGGTAAATTAGGTGCGATAATTAGAAAATCGTTGCTAAAAAACAGCGTGGCGTTATGTGGGTGTGAGATGTAGGAGTTGGGGAAGGGAAAAGAATAGGAACGTTTAAAATGTGGTGGTATAAGCGAAAGCTGAAAATCAGATGGCTGGATAGAATCACAACGAGGATGTTCTAAACAAAATGGGGTAAGAGCGACCAATAGGGGAAGACGTTAACCAAGAGAAGTGGTATGGATAAATAAGCCGCGTTTTACGACAATGAGGGTTGTATAAAATTATCACTATGAGGGAAGAGTGTGTGCGGTAAGAAGAGAAGAGGGAGGCCAAGGATGGTGTATGACAAGAAGATTAGGAAAGATGGTAGTGTTGCGGAAATCAAAAGATTTGCGCAAGATGGAATTGAGGGTAGCATCGGACCAGTTTTTGGGCTGAATAGATTTAGATTTTAGATTTATTGTTGTTTCCATTAATCCTTGATTGAATAAATAGTATACGTCATACATTATTAAAAATTAAAAATGAACAAAATAAAGTTCATAATTAAAGACAAAAAAACTTAAAAATGAATTAATAAAAGAAAATGTATGTGGACAAAAGTCAATATAAACACAACGCGGACACACGATGTCAGACACACACATACACTGGGACACACAAACAAGCACACACTGAGGAGCACGCAATGGAGTTTTGAACTACTTGGACCAGGAAGGAAACTGTCCTTGCTCCAGCAGCAGCAGCGCCATACATGAAACAAACAAACAAATGAGCAGAAAAAACTGAATAGGAATTTAAAAGATATGTGATGTGCTATTTTACAAGGTTGGCAGCAGCAGCAGCTCATTCAACACTTGCAGCAGGAACCTTGATTTAAATACTAGAAGGACGATTAAGAAAATCCTGTACCACAGAGTAAAACAGCAGCAACGCCGCCATTTAAAAGAATAATTTTACTCTGCTTCACGAAGCTTTTGTAGTTACTGTTTTTAACCTATGGAGCAAGGCTGTTGTACAAAATAATCCCGGGGGTATTGTGAATACTTTTCTGGTGTAAAGCAAGGCGATGCTTGTCCTCAGGACCTTAGAGCTCAACGATTTCTAGTCGCGTATTCATGAAACTCGCCATTTGTTTGAAACAAATTAGTGTTCCACTTTATTAACTTTAATATTTCATAACAGGCGACGAACAATGTTAAAACGGAATATGGAAAAGGAAACGTACTGCAAAGAGAAGAAATAAAAACCTTAGGCTTTGCCGGCGATATTGTAGTATTTGGGGGAGTCAGCAGAAGACTTGGAAACCATAATAAATGGCGTTGAACGTAGATTAGAAGAAAAAGAACAAGGAAAAAAGAGAAATGCGAGGGCAGAGACTAGGAGGATATGAAATAAAATAAATTAACAGTACAGAGAAGAACGTTACAGGAGAAATCATCAATAAAAGGATACTCTGAAGGTCCAAAGGGGTTGGTTTAAAATTTGACCCACAATCCAGCACATGCACCTCTGTAATATCTACTGATGACTGATGATGTTCTCTGTTCGGTTTTGGATACGAGCTGGAACCTTATTTTTTGTTTGGTAAAACTAGATGAGGTAAAATTAGTGTTAAAATACGAAAGGAACGAAATTGTAAAGTAAAAGTGAGCAATAGCAAAAGAAAACCGTGGAATTAAACGAGGTAAAATGGCCGTTCAAGAACAGAAGATTAGGTCTATGAAGTGCTGTTATCATCCGACGTAGTGCAGACAATAATCCAGAGCTAGCCGAATATTGTAGCTAAGTACATAAGTACATATACCTCCTAAAATAGGTGAAGGTGTCTCGGCATGTGAGAAATATGATAAAAAAAATACCCAGAGAGAGTGCAGGAGGCATTCCCGACATAATCAGGTGAGCTCCGCAGTCACTCTGGGGTGAAGCAAGCGCCTGCCAGAAAAATTTACCGCAGCACCCAATAATCCCCACGAAGTTCCATCGAGCACTGCTAAGAGTTTCAACGAGAAGTTAAACGACAACGACGCCTTCAATAGACTAATTATCGCCAAACAAGTGTCATAAATTCGCAGGCTATAAAAGGGAGACTGCTGTGAGTCGTTCATTGTCAGTGTCGTGTCCGCCATGAAGCTCTTATTAAGTGATCGTCGAGGCAGCTGCTTCTTTCTTCTTCCTCCCTGTGAGTCTGCACTGCTTACCCGAGTACATGAACTGTGACAAAGCCTGCCCCTTGGACGTGAAGGAATTTGTGTGTACCAAAAACAGCCAACATGTCTGGATCACTTTCGGCAGCATTTGCTATGTTCTGCGTAGAACTGCTTACAGGACGAGAGTGAGTTATCGAGGACATACAACTCCTACACGACTTACATTCATTACGTTTATAATCAACTAAGGGGGTTTCCGTTTTAATTTAAATCGAAATAAATTATTGGGTGAGGTAAAATAAAAAAGAAAATACATTTGCTGATGCTGATGCTAGGAATAGACAGACCCGTAAACTATTTCTCAGCTAATGCTTGAGCCTTTCCTCGGCCTTCGGATTGACAATAAATTAAAGTGGAAAGACAATCTATGGTAGATCTGCTTGCTGGAGTCCAGCTTGTTATTCTCTGAGAACACTAATGCAACACGTTGGTTCACAAAAACTACGTCAAAATGGTTTATTTCGCGTTTTTCCATTCAATTATGATCTATGGCGTCTCTAACTGCTCCAGGAGTAATGAAATATTTAAGTTGCAAAAGCGTGCAATTAGAATACTTTCTAGCACGAATTCTAGATCAAGGAGTTGCAAACCTTTCTTCAAATATATATGAAATATTAAAGTTTATAAAGCGAAACACTAATTTGTTTCAAAAAGATGGCGAGTTTCATGAACACGCGACTAGAAATCGTTCAGCTCTAAGGTCCTGAGGACAAGCATCGCCTTGCTCTACACCAGAAAAGTATTCACAATACCCCCGGGGATAATTTTATACAGCAGCCTTCCGCCAGAGGTTAAAAACAGTAACTAAAAAAGCTTCGTGAAGCAGAGTAAAACTATTATTTTTACATGGCGCTGCTGCTGCTGTTTTACTCTGTACAGGATTTTCTTAATCGTCCTTCTAGTATTTAAATCAAGGTTTCTGCTTCTGCAAGTGTTGAATGAGCTGCTGCCAACCTTGTAAAATAGTACATCACATATCTTTAAAATTTCTATTCAGTTTTGTCTGCTCTATTGTGTGTTTGTTTCATGTATGGCGCTGCTGCTGCTGGAGCAAGGACAGTTTCCTGGCCCAAGTAGTTAAAACTCCATTGCGTGTTTCTCAGTGTGTGCTTGTTTGTGTTTCCCAGTGTGTGTGTGACATCGTGTGTCCGTTTTGTGTTTATATTGACTTTTGTTTTATTTTGTTTTATTAATTTATTTTAAGTTTATTTGTCTTGAATTATGTACTTTATTTTTTTAATTTTTAATTTATGACGTATCATATTTCCTCAATTGAGGGTTAATGGAAACAAATCTAGACCCTTCCTTAGTCATTACTCGCGTTGCACTCCGCGACGTACATAAGCAACATGGCCGCCAGCCCTACAATTCTGCAATTAAAGTCTGCAATGCCATCAAGAATATATTTTTTTTATAGTTGCAGCAAAGCGGCAATTTTTTTTTTCTTTTTCGTGTTATCGGAGAACCATAAACGTGCGTCTGGACCGATCGGTCAGTAGTTAAAAATGTCAATGAAGTGTTTTCCCTTCCGTATAAAAGGGCACCGCAGGAAAGGGCGAGAGAATAGACGTAGGTAGACTCGCAATGGCCGCCGCCGCCGCCGTCAAGATTGCTTTAGGTAACTGCCCCTTGGAAGCTCCGGGCCTCTTTCTCTCGGTCCAACACGACGTTGCTTACTGTTGCAGCAGTGGTCCTGGTCATCGCCGCCGTGGCTGACTTCAGTGACGCTCTTCCCAAATGTTACATATTTTGTCCAATGATAAGGGATCCAGTGTGCGCCGTCAACTCGAAAGGGGTCAAGAACACGTTTTCTAACGAGTGCGTCGTCAGACAAGGCAACTGCTTCAAGGACGAAGGTAAACGACTTTAAATGGGAATCCTCTAAAGTAATACAGCAGGTAGAATAGATAATCAGGAAGTTAAAAAATTTACAATATATTTTACAAACAACAGATAAAAAAAACTAAACTCCCTTCTTTAAAAATTCTATTTACATTTACAATTTAATGATTATAACACAGTAGTAGAGAGATTAATTTTTAGAGGGGTTGATGGGTTTATATTCAGCCCATAGTCTGTCTGGTCTGATGGAAACCTCCATTGCTAACCCTAACCTTCCCGTTTCCGCACATCACACATCGTTCCTAATTTGCTCAGTTTATTCCGTCATTCGTAAAGGCAGTCGTTTTTACAAAATAAAAGAGAAATGCCCTCCCACTAGATGTAGAATGGGGAACGAAGTCGTAACGGAGTCAAATAACTGTATATATCTTGGGATCACGATTAGTAAAGATTTAAATTGAGGGTAATGAGGTGAGTCAGCGAGGTAAAGGCACTGCTGCTGCTGCTTCACAGGGTCTTGAGGAAAAGCACGAGAAAAACCAAGATTTCTGTTTAGAAACCAAGGGTGGTAAGGGTCAATTTTAGAATATTTTTAGAGGGGTAACGAGACTGGGATCCATATAGAAATGAACACACACTACTCTAGCGTTGGAAAAAATATACAAAATCGGACTGAAAAATTGTTTGGGGGTCAGGTGATTCGCCATGAATCCTCACGAGAATTTAGGAGGTCTCAGTAATAGAAGGAAACATGCCAGGCAATATATAAAGCTTATAAGGGTGAACCACACAGGGCTTGGAAAGAAATAAAAAACTATCTAACGGCACTGAATTAAATTTTAAAACTAACCACTCGTTTAAAATTAAAGAAAAAGGGCAACAACGTACTGACGTAGGGAAATTTTTATTTGTAAGTAGGTAAATACGCGATTGTAATTCCTTTCTTGCCTCCTGCAGAAATACTCACGACTTTTCCAGGTAGCGTAAATCAGTTTAGAAATAGGCTAAGAAAAATTAAGTGAGTAGCTTTTTTAGAATAAGTGAAGTGATAATAGTGAAGTGCAGTGAAGTGATTTTTGTATGGCTACTTTGTTTTCTTTTTCAGATAAAAAACTACACTTCAAAATTATTCCTTAGTGTAAACTTTTCGTAATTGTATTTTTGTTTTATATTTGTTGTATATAGCTGCTGCAGCCACAGCCTCAGGGCAAATAGCAGCTAAATAATAATAATAAAAGATGTCCGCTCAACAACCACTCTAGTACTAACCGCTGAATCGTCTTAAATGAGTCTTCAAACCTCCAACCACAACCTCGCCTCTCCTTCCCCCATTCCCGGTTAAATATCCCCGAGTTTAACCAAGAGAAATTAATTTTATATTCAAGTGTTTCAGTCTCTGGATTCACATGTC
The DNA here is from genome assembly GCA_034510155.1 of Eucriotettix oculatus. Taxonomy (NCBI): domain Eukaryota; kingdom Metazoa; phylum Arthropoda; class Insecta; order Orthoptera; family Tetrigidae; genus Eucriotettix; species Eucriotettix oculatus. The sequence goes on along the minus strand of CM067377.1, from coordinate 217,016,706 downwards.
TCGATTCAAAGACGTGAAACTTCCCGGACGAGAAGTTACTGTTTTATCTTTTGGAGAGTCTCAAACGTGTCAAAATGTACAGACAAAAGCTTATCACACGACACAAATATTTATGATATCAAGCTGTCTCCGCGTCATCTTAGTTCGTCAAAGGACCAATTCAGTAGACCTTGCGTCTCTGCTTATACTTCCAACATTTGAAAAATTTTATTCTATTTGAAATCAAAAATAAAACCCCCTTTAAAAATTAAGTATATATTTCTACACTACTAGTTAAAGCTAACTATACATTATTTAAGTTCTTTTTCGCATTATATTTCTGTATTTATTTATTTCAGATTACAAAGTGCTGTATGATGGAAAATGCGTATAAATTGTTCCAACTGTCAATGAACGTTTAAGACCGGACATTCGCTTCGATATTTACTTCCATCTACACACAATGGATGTTCAACAAGAATGAAATAAAACCCGTTTAAATGAAAGGTGTTATGTTCTTTTAATAACTTTGCTATTTGTTCTCTTAAACTCCTATCCACTCAAATCACTATATATACAATAACCCCGAGTAAAGCTCTTCTTGATGGATTCGGTGAAACCTCGGAAACGCTCGGCTTCAGCTTCGTCAAAGAAACAACGTCGTAAACAACAATACCTTTCGTCAAATAAATCACCTTATAGAGAGAACACTACAAACCCTTTTTCCATTTAAGCTATTACGTTACATTAGGAACAGTCGGGCTTCCAATTAGGTGAAATCAGGCTTGCGCAACGACGTTTGGATGACGTCCGCTGTCATCTTTATCAAGTGATATCTGACTGTCCGATGATCTATACAAACAGTTCTGTATCGTGTACTGATTGGTTCTTGGCGTCTACCAATAGCGTCAAGGGTTGACTAGGGGCCACCGAGCTGTGGTTTATTGATCCTACCCGGTGTTTCACCTAAAGAGAAGCAGGGAAAACCCTAGAAAACATGCATCAGACCTTGGAAGTTTTTTGTGATGTCGCAGCATTCCCATCTCCGTGTCTCCACCAGCTTTAGGAGGCAGTTAGCCGACTAATCCCAATGGGATCAGCGGATAACTCTTGACATAAGTCCAAAAATCTTTGACCCCAGTACATATACCTCTCAAAATAGGTAAATGTGTCTCGGCATATTAAAAAAAAGCCAAAGAGAATACGAGCCATTCCCGACATAAAAAGGTGAGTCCCTAAATCACCTTTTTTTAGGCTACATAAGGGTGATCCTGGAACAGGAAACTCGGGTTAAATATCATAGGAAGGGACTTGAAAAGAGTGATTCGGAGGGTAGAGCAAGGTAGCGAAGGGTTAACTTGGGCCTCTGGGCTATGGTTTAAGGATGTTACCCGGTGTTTCACCTAAAGAGATGCAGAGAAAAACTAAATCAGGTAGGTCGGGCATTGGATTACTATTCTCACGCCATGTCGAATAACGGGAGACGAATGGGATCGCAACATTCCCTCTCCATGTCTCCACCAGTTTTAGGATGCAGTTGGTCGACTGATTTAATGGAATCGGAGGACAACTCTTTCCAAAGGCCCAAAATCTTACGCCCCAGTACATATACCTCACAAAATAAGTGAAGGTTTTTTCTCTCGCAGGCGCTTCAACCCAGAGTGACTGAGGGCTCATCTGATCATGTCGGGAATGCCTCGCACTCTCTCTGGGTATTTTTAATCAAAGATCTCAATGTCCAGACACCTTCATCTATTTTGGGAGGTATATGTACCGGGGTCAAAGACCTTGGGCATATGGCAAGAGCTGTCCGCTGATCCCATTGGATGAGTCAGCCGATTGCCTCCTGAAATTTTTGGGGACACGGAGAAGGGAATGCTGCGTCCCCACAGCAAACTTGTCTCCCGTCATTCGGAAGGGCGTGAGAATAGTAGCCAATGCTCGACCTACCTGATGCAAGATTTCTAGGGTTTTCCCTGCATCTGTTTGGTTGAAACACCACCAGGGTAGGATCCTTATTCCATAATAGCCCTGGGGCCCTTAGTCAACCCTTGTCTACTTTATTTTACCTTCCGCATCCCGCCTTTTCAATTCCGTTCTTATGGTAATAAAGGGGAGTTGCATGTTTCTGGATCACCATTCTGAGGCCTGTTAACACACATACATACACACACACACACACACAAAAATAGAACTTCGTGATAGGCAGGTTGAGGATTACCACGCCCTATGTAGGGTCATTGTTAGAAAATGTCCTATGGTACTGCCTTTGGGAAGTTGGCTGTAGATGTCTCCTCCTGTTCTGTGTTACTCGGGCCAGCGTCACAGGGGTCCCAAGGTTGAATCCTGATGTGCCAGAGGTAATTTGGCCACGAAATGAGGCTTACTGCTGCTTGAGGACTGCTCTGGCATCGGTTTTGGTAAACATTATTTCATATAACCGTAAATTTAAATTAAAGCCCCACATTTACGTATATATATATTGTAACATGAAAAGTTACACGCAACAATGCGGGCCAGCTTGCGAGTTGCAATTGTCGCAACTCGGGCCAACAATGGAGTCTGGCGAGACTCGAGCAGTCGTCATGGGGTAGTGAAAGGAGAAGGATGTGTCGGCAGTTGCGGACGGAGAAAGACCACGCCCTGTAGTGATAATTTTTCTCATGTTCTGAAATGGATTAAAGTTATTAAAATCCACTTTTTTGGTATTTTTTATTAAAAAATACCTGGCGCCCAAAAAGCATTTAAATCCTCGAATACGGAGGTACGCCGGATCTTCTACAATATATATATATATATATATATATATATATATATATATATAGAATCATGGGCGAGCGTATAGACTAAAAGTATTGTTTAAGGTCGATACCGAAGACCCAACATTTCCTCTGGATTTTCTTGTCTGAGAAAAGCTGATCCACTGTCCATCGTCCTTTCCGGAACCCTGCCTCGTATCCTCCAATTACGTTTTCAGCACTTGATTCATTTAATTATTATTCTTAAAAGATTTGTAAAACAGCAAAGCTTCGGTAAAATGCAGGGGTTTTTATTTCTTCTCCTTGCGGAATGATTCCTTTTCCATATTCAGTTTTAACTTTATTATATGTTTTACTTACGTGATTGAATTCCCCTGCACGCAAAATATTACCTATAATAGTATATAGGAGAATGGAAGGTCAAATAGAATGCGAGTTAGGAGAAGATCAGTTTGGTTTTTAAGAAGTATGTAGCGACAGGAAAAGTAATATTAACTTTTGGTCTAATTTTAGAAGACAGGATAACGAAAAAACAGGGCTACGTTGATGGAATTTAGTAAAAGCGTTTAATAATGTGAACACGGAACAGACTTCTAAGGAGTTTGAAGAGCAGAGGAATAAAATATCGAGAAAGAAGGCTTATATATAACCTCTACAGAAGGTAGGTAGCAACAATTATAAGATCAAGGAAAAAAAATCCGTAATAATAAAGGAGTAAGACAAGGATGCAATATGGGGCCCATGCTGTTTAACTAATATATAGAACAGGCGATCAAGGAAGTTAAAACGTAACATGGAAAAGGAATCATACTTGCAAGGAGAAGAAGTAAAATCTCTACGCTAGTTATGAGGAGATGAAAAGGCTTGCGCAAGATAGGTTAGCATGGAGGGTTGAATCAGACCAGTCTTGCGACTGAACACCACGACAACAACAATGCTGGAAACTTGAGTACGGGTATCGCGAATGAAAGCAGTTAGTAGAACCCTTTATTTGCTGTCCTCTTTCAGCAGTAACGAAAATAATTGTTGGTTAAAAACATGATGTTGAACTTAAAAAGCTTTACCCCTTCCCCCTCTCCACAGGTGATTTATAACCGAAACCGCAAACAACAAGTAGTAATAGAAATCAAAGGCAGCCAACTTCACTTATCCGATTGGGAATTTATTACATGTGGAGTTCCTCAAGGATCAATTCTTGGGCCTTTACTTTTTATTCTGTACATAAACAATCTTCCAGGGAATACGTAAATCCTCTAAAATCAATTCTGTACGCGAATGATACAAATATAATTATTCCAGATAAAAACTTCGATAATCTGATTCAGAAAGTAGACAGCAAGGCTCTGAATGGTCTAAATATTTAGTTTAACATGAATAAATTATCCCCCAACCTAGATAAGAGTAGGTTAGTTGAGTTTAGTGCTGATGCTAGGAATAGACAGACCCGTAGACAACTTCTCAGCTAATGCTTGAGCCTTTCCTCGGTCTTCGGATTGACGATATATTAAAGTGGAATGACCAACCATGGGAGATCTGCTTGCTGGAGTTTTAATTTTTAATGTATGACGTATCCTATTTCCTCATTGGAGGACTAATGGAAACAACAATAAATCTAAATCTAGAACCTTCCTTAGTCATTTCTCGCGTTGCACTCCGGAACGTAACATAAGCAACATGGCCGCCCGCCCTATAATTCTGCAATTAAAGTCTGCAATGCCATCAAAAATATATTTTTTTATAGTTGAGCAAAGCGGCGAATTATTTTTTCTTTTTCGTGCTGAGACCCATAAACGTCCGTCTGGACCGACCGGTCAGTAGTTAAAATGTCAGCGAAGTGTTTTCCCTTCCGTATAAAAGCGCCGCAGGAAAGGGCGAGATAATAGACGTAGACAGACTCGCAATGGCCGCCGTCAAGATTGCTTTAGGTAACTGCCCCTTGGAAGCTCCGGGCCTCTTTCTCGGTCCAACACGACGTTGCTTACTGTTGCAGCAGTGGTCCTGGTCATCGCCGCCGTGGCTGACTTCAGTGACGCTTATCCCAGTTGTGCCGTATCGTGTGAAATGATAAGGGATCCAGTGTGCGCAGTCAACTCGAAAGGGGTCATGGACACGTTCTTTAACGAGTGCGAACTCAGACAAGAAAACTGCGCCAAGAAAGAAGGTAAACGACTTTAAATGGAAACCCTCTAAAGTAGTACAGCAGGTAGAATAGATAATCAGAAAGTGAAAAATTTTAAATACATTTTACAAATAACAGATAAAAAAAACTCAACTTCCTTCTCTAAAAAATCTACTTACACTTACAATTTAATGATTATAACACAGTAGTAGAGAGATTAATTTTTAGAGGGGTTGTTGCGGTGGTATTCAGCCCATAGTCTGTCTGATCTGATGGAAACCTCCATTCCTAACCCTAACCTTCCCGTTTCCGCATAAGTAACAAATCACACATCGTTCCTAATTTGCTCAGTTTAATCCGTCATTCACCTGCCCCTATTCTGTTCTTCGTCGACGCACTTCCCTAAAATGCTAATTTCATAAGACCCTCATGTCCTAAAACGTATCCTATTAACCTATCCCTTGCCTTGGTAAACGTCCTTTTGTCCGCTCTTCCCCTATTCTCGTTTGTGATTCTATCCACCCAACATTTCAAAGGCTTCTATTCCCTTTTCTTCTGCAACACATAACCACACTCCATATGAAAAAATTTTAACAACGATATCCTAATATTCGTACTTGTATTACCCGTAAATAATTTCAACTTTTTTTGGGGGGAAAGCCTTCATTGGCTTCATCAAAAATTTCCCTTCCCAATATAACACCCTTTGTTATTCCACTGTTTCCCATACTGCACTCCATTACTGTGCTCTTACCGATATTTCTTCTGATACTAAACTCTTTCCCGGAGAACGACATTTATGACACTTCTTGTACCTTCTCTGCTTTCTTCGGACTCCCCTAATACTGCAAACATCATCGGAAAAGCGTAGGTATTTTATTTCGTTTCGTTGCAGTATGGTTTATTTTCCATATTCAGTTATAATTTTCTTCGTCGCCTGTTCTATATATATAAGTTAAACAGCATGGGCGACAGACTGCAGCATCCTTGTCTTACTCCTTTCTTGATTACGTATTTTTTTAAATTGATTTTATATTGTAATTACTGTTGCCTGCCTTCTGTAGAGGTTATGTTTAAGCCTTCTTTCTCGTATTTTATTCCTGTCGTCTGTAATACCTTCAATAGAGTGTTCCAGTTCACCTTATCGTGAGCTTTTTTTCAAAAATCTACAAATTCCATAAACGTAGGCCGATTTTTGTTTTTAAATCCTGTCTTCTAAAATTATTCGCAAAGTCAATATTGCTTCTCCTGTCCTACCATTCTTCGTAAATTAAAACTCTACTCCTAACTCGCATTATATTTGACGTTCAATCCTCTCACACAGTATTATCGTTAATGTTTCGATTGCATGGGATACTAAACCAATTTTCCTGCAATCTATAAGCCCTAGTGTTTTACAGAAACCTTTTAATGATGTAGGTTGGCTCATATGACTAGTATGTAGTATTTCGGACACTAATTGTCAGTGGTGAGTACCACATGAACTGGTAATTGGATCTCCGGAAGCTATGAAACCATTGACGCAGAAAAATTCTTCTGAAACTCAACGGCTGCCTTTGAAGTCTCTGTATCACCCGGTGTTTTACTCTGCTTAATATTGTCGGCCTTTTATGCTCATCTTGATCAATTTCCCTCTTTCAATCCTTCGATAACTGTCCTGACATTTGTAACAGCAACTAGATGACAAACTCCATGATAAATCCTAACAACAATTTCCAAAAATTAGCTCCTCAATCACTACGACAACTATAATATTTGCGTGAGGACTGGGAAGAAAGGGGGGTGGATTTACGGTGGGCGGGCAACATGGCTTCACACCTGGATCCTCTTGAGAGAGCAACTGTGCAAGGGTCTGCCAAGATCACATCAGGGAGCCTGGAGGGAGAATAGACGAGGCTATAATCATTGACGTCTTCCCGCATGATCTGTTATTAAGTTAGTTAAAAAATGCTGGTATAGATTTTCGGGAACTGAAGTGGATTCGGGAATTTTTAAAAGATCGTTCACTCATGGTTCGCGTGATGACAAATCACGTCAGGGGGGTGGGGTGTAAGAGTGATCGGCCCACTTATGTTCCTTACATTCATAAGTGATTTAACAATCGGTATAAAATCACAGATCAAACTTTTTGCCGTTGATTGTATGGTTTTTATAGGGAAATCGTAAACGTTGAGGATGCAGCACAGATTCCGCAGACTGATTTGGACAAAATTTACCAATGGTCAGAAATAAAATGCAAATAAATGATACTAAGAGTAAAGCAGTCGTTTTTTACAAAAGATTTAAAAGGGGGAACGAAGTTGTAACAGAATAAAATAACTGTAAATATCTTGGGATCACGATTAGTAAAGATTTAAATTGGGGGTAATGAGGTGAGTCAGCGAGGTAAAGGCGCTGCTGCTGCTGCTTCACTTTGTAAACAGGGTCCTGAGGAAAATCACGAGAAAAAACATGATTTCTGCTTAGAAGACAAGGCTGGTCTGGGCCAATTTTAGAATATGGGGTGCTGGGGTAACGTGCTGCTGGGATCCCATATAGAAATGAACACACACTACTGTAACGTTGAAAAAAAATACAAAAACGGGCTGAAAAAAAGTTTGAGTTGTGGTCTGGTGATTCGCCATGAATCCTCACGAAAATTTAGAAGGTCTCAGTAATAGAAGGAAACATGCGAGGCAATACATAAAGCTTATAAGGGTGAACCGCACAGGGCTTGGAAAGAAAAAAAAAGTATTTAACGGCGCCGAATTATATTTCTAAAAATGACCACACGTTCAAAATGAAAGAAAAGGTGCAACAACGTACTGACGCAGGGAAATTTTCATTTGTAAATAGATCATAATATGCGATTGCAATTCCATTATTGTCTCCTTCGGAAATACGACTTTTCCAGGTAGCGTAAATCAGTTTATAAATAGTCTAAGAAAACTTAAGTAAGTAGTTTTTTTAGAATGAGTTAAGTGATAATAGTGAAGTGCAGTGAAGTGATTTTTGTGTGGCTCCTTTGTTTTATTTTCCGGATAAAAAACTACACTTCAAAATTATTCCATAGTATAAACTTTTCGTAATTGTATTTTTGTTTTATTTGTGTTTTCTTAGTATATAGCTGCTGCAGCCACAACCTTAGGGCAAATAGCAGCTAAATAATAATAGTAATAATAATTTAAGTAGCCCGCTCAGCAACCACTCTGCTACTAACCGCTGAATCGTCTTAAATGAGTCTTCAAACTTCCGATCACACCCTCGTCTCTCCTTCCCCACTTCCCGGTGAAATATCCCCGAGTTTAACCAAGAGAAATGAATTTTATATTAAGAGTTTCCGCCTCTGGATTCACATGTTTAGATTCAAAGACGTGAAACTTCCCGGACGAGAAGTTACTGTTTTATCTTTTGGAGAGTCTCAGACGTGTCAAAATGTACAGACAAAAGCTTATCACACGACACAAATTTTTATGATATCAAGCTGTCTCCGCGTCATCTTAGTTCGTCAAGCGGGCCATTTTAGTTGACCTTGTGTCTCTGCTTGAACGTCCACATGAGTTCCAACATTTGTAAAATTTTATTCTATTTGAGATCAAAAGTAAAAACCCCTTAAGAATTAAGTAAATATGTCTACACTACTAGTTAAAGCTAACTATATATTATTTAAGTTTTTTTCTCATTATAACTCTGTATATATTTATTTCAGATTACACAGTTGTGCATGAAGGGAAATGCTTATAAATTGTTCCTACTGTCAATGAACGTTGAAGACCGGACATTCGTTTCGATATTTACATTCAGCGGATGTTGAACAAGAATGAAATAAAACCCGTTTAAATGAAAGTTGTTATGTTCATTTTATAACTTTCCTATTTGTTCTCTTAATCTCCTATCCACTCAAATCACTGTATATACAAAAAAGCCCCTAGTAACGTTCTTCTTGATGGATTCGGTGAAACCTCGGAAACGCTCGGCTTCAGCTTCGTCAAAGAAACAAAGTCGTACCGAGTGCAAAACAAAAACCAGTTCTAAATACATAATAACAATTTCGTTATATTACATAATGTTTATTATTTAATTTAACGTGATTGAAATACTTCGAAGTAGATACTTAAAAGAGGGGGAGAGAGAAAGGGGGATGTTGGGGAGGGAGAGCTGGGGAGAGGGAAAGGGATAGAAGGAGAGAGGGAGAGGAAGAGAGAGAGAGGGGGTGAATATGAGGGAGAGAGTGAAGAAGAAAGGAAAGGATAGAGAAAGAGAGGGGGAGGAGGAGAAAGAGAGATAGTGGGGGGGGGGGTGGCTAAAAGTCACAAACCTTGGAAAAGTTAAAGGGAGTTCATCAAAACTCCTTCAAATCCCTGTTTTTCATTTCGTTTCTTTCCTTTCAAGTTTCGCGGAAACCTGTAAATAACGCGTATATAACTTTTTATCCTACCGAGAATCTTTATTTTTTAGTTTTAACTAATTTGAAAACATGTCGATAACAAGTTCACACGGCAAAGCGTGAGAGAAAGAGTGAGGTGTGTGGGGGAGGGAAGTGCAAGTAAAAGGCGGTGTGAAGGTGGGAGAAGCGAATCAAGGCTCAGAAACTTATGTCAAGAGTTATCCGTTACAGAGTTAAAATTACCTTCCGTCGCAGCGTTCATTTGGTTTAATTATATGAGTACTTTTGAAACTAGGTAATAGAATATGAAATAACGGTATATTTAGTAATTAATTAGAGAAAAATTGACTGTACGTAATTGAAAATCGTGCCTTTACCCAAAAATAAAATAAAAAATTTACAACATAAAATAATCCTGAGTAACGCTGTTCGTGAAACACTAGAGAAAAAAACAGTAATACCTTCCATCAAATAAATCACCTTATAGAGAGAACACTGCAATCCCTTTTTCCATTTAAACTATTACGTTACATTAGGAACAGTCGGGCTTCCAATTAGGTGAAATCAGGCTTGCGCAACGACGTTTGGATGACGTCCTCTGTCATCTTTATCAAATGATATCTGACTGTCCGATGATCTATATAAACAGTGTACTGATTGGTTCTTGGCGTCTACCAATAGCGTCAAGGGTTGACTAGGGGCCCCACGAGCTGTGGTTTATTCATCCTACCCGGTGTTTCACCTAAAGAAAAGCAGGGAAAACCATAGAAAACATGCATCAGACCTTGGCAGATTTTTTTGTGATGTCGCAGCATTACCATTTCCGTGTCTCCACCAGTTTTAGGTGGCAGTTAGCCGACTGATCCAATGGGATCAGCGGACAACTCTTGCCATATGCCCAAGGTCTTTGACCCCAGTACGTATACCTCCTAAAATAGGTGAAGGTGTCTCGGCATGTGAGAACTTTGATAATAAATACCCAGATAGAGATGCGAGGCATTCCCGACATGATCAGGTGAGCCCCGCTACTTAAGGCTGATCCTGGAACAGGAGACTCCCGTTAAATAGCATAGGAAGGGACTTGAAAAGGGGGGATTCGGAGGGTAGAGCAAGGTAGCAAAGGGTTAACTTGGGCCTCTGGGCTATGGTTTAAGGCTCTTACCCGGTGTTTCACCTAAAGAGATGCAGAGAAAACCTGAATCAGATAGGTCGGGCATTGGATTACTATTCTCACGCCATGTCGAATGACGGGAGACGAGTGGGATCACAAAATTCCCTCCTCATGTCTCCACTAGTATTATGATGAAGTTGGTCGATTGATTTAATGGAATCGGAGGCCAACTCTTTCCAAAGGCCCAAAATCTTAGACCCCAGTACATATACCTCACAAAATAGGTGAAGGTTTTTTAGACATATGAGAACTTTGATAAAAAGAACAAGATAGGGTGCGAGGCATTCCCGAAATAATCAGGTGAGCCTCGCAGTCACTCTGGGGTGAAGAGCCTGCGAGAAACTCTCACAGGCTTATTCCCTTCGCGGCCCGCTGTCACTCTCTTTTTTTTGCCGGGTAACAGGCTACATGAGGGTGATCCTGAAACAGGCAACTCCCATAACTAATAGCATAGGAAGGGAATTGAAAAGGGGGGATGCGGAAGGTAGAGCAAGGTAGCCAAGGGTTGACTAGGGCCCCCGGGCTATGGTTTAAGGATCCTACCCGATGTTTCGCCTAAAGAGATGCAGGGAAAACCCTAGAAAACCTGCATCAGGTAGGTCGGGCATTGGGTACTATTCTCACGCCCTTCCGAATGACGGGAGACGAGTTTGCTGTGGGGACGCAGCATGCTATATATATATATATATATATATATAGAATAGGGGATGAAGAAAGTTAAAACGAAATATGGAAAAGGAATCATACTGAAAGCAGCAGAAATAAAAACACTACATTTTGCCAACTATATTGTAGTATTAGGGTAGTCAGAAGAAGACCATAATACATGTCATAAACGTGGTCCTGGCGTCATCGTCACTGTTGAGATAAGTGCATGTTAGAGAGTTCACTTTCCCACATTCTTTGCAGGTATTTCCAATAGTATCCGTGGAAACTCAGGAATTGTGTGAAATAGAAATTGGTGTCACCGCGTCGGCCAATCCAATGGAGCAGCTTAATTCTTCTGTCCGTCTTCCCCAGCGTCGTCTCTTCCTACCATCGAATCTTCCATTTTGATCATTCTTGTCTCTTCTGTGGTCATTCATGACCCTTACAGGCGGGTAAAGCAAAAATAATTTAGTTTTTGTTATTTACGTATACAGGACGGAAGACGACAATGGCTTGGTGGGGCCGAGTAGGCGGAAAACGTCACCGTCTGCAACATTGTTGATGGCCTGGAGGAGATTGTAGATTGAACAGTTGGTGCAGGGAGGCTGCCAGAGGGAGAGAGACGCTAGGGAGAGACGAAGCAGTGGCAGAACAAGGCGACATGTATAAAATTTAGTTTCTGCACGTTTCGAGAAAGGAGATTCATTTTGTGGGAGTACAGAAAATAAAAAGACAACATTTGATGGTGAAGGAAGGAGAGGCACTAGAGAATCTTAAAATGAAGAAGACGTGACCCAGTAAAGGAACAACCGGCATACGAACAAAAACGAAGAACGACGTCATCTGGTAACGACAATTTACCTCGGTTTTTCCACACAAACCATTCTCGTCTGATTCGCGAATTTAATCATCAACTATATCGTTGTTCGTCACCCGCGGCGTTTCCCCGGGAGCAGCCATTTTAGAAGCTGCGTAGAGTATGATTTTTGCTTTTACCGACTGAGCAAATGATTAAATTGATATCGTAAATTTATATTTTTTCCATTATAACTTAATTTGAGTTATATTTCTATTCAAATTAAATTTATTATTATTGTTATTTGTTTGATTGTATCAACAATATATTTTTGATGGTGTAAACAACGAACACCACACTTCTTTGGCCCCGTTTTGCCTCCAGTTGTTGCGCCATGATTATTGGCGGTCTAGCAGAAAGAGGAGGAGGTCGATTGGCACAAGCGACTCCGGTGATCAAGAGTACTGTGCACCTTCGATCTGGACTGAAGCCATCATCTTCCCGTATTTCGCCGTTTTCAAGGGCTCGTACCCAAACTTCAGCTCCGTATAGGGGTATTGCTTGTCTCTTGCTGGTCTGTGGGCCTTTAATATTGGCTATCATTCTGCTCAGTGCCGTTGTTCGTTGCTTTCTGAATGTGAGACCAGAACATCAGGATCTCATCTACGTCAACGCCGCAGGTGTTGTTACTTCCTTCTGACCAACCAACACGGGAACGACAGTTTCTGTCCTGTCAGCATGAGGATTCCTGTCTCCTCCTCAGCTAGTATCAAGGCGTGATCCACCATTCATTTTTTATACGCCTCATTACTTTGTTCAACTTAAGCTGCGGCCAGTTGCGAGCGACGATAAAAGAAGCTGCCACGTCATCGCCATATGCAACTAGAACTGTGTTATCCAGGAATCTCCATCATCCTTGGACTTGTTGTGGTATTAATGGTATTCAGTTCCAAGACTGGTCCATGCTTAATTACCTTGCGCATGCCTTGTCATTTCCACAAAAAATAGCACACCTCAAATAATACCTAATCTGCTTAGCGTGTTCCATCCTCGTCCTCCATCTTCTGTTCTTACCACACACACACACACTTCGCTCTAATGCTAATTAAACAGTCCTCGTCTCAAAACGTGGCCTCTTAATCTACCCTCATATCTTGGTCAACGTCCTCATATATAGTTCGCAATTCCCCAGTACTTATTTAGAACTTCCTCGTTAGTGATTCTATCCACCCATCTCTTTCTCCTACAGCACTACATTTCTATTCTTTTCCTATCCGCAACTTCTAACGTCCAAGTTTCGCATCCCTATAACGCCACGCAACATAGGAACTTATTTTTTAGCAACGACTTCCTAATATTTACAGTTATATTACCCATAAAGCTAGGTTTACACGAGCAGTGATGTTCGTCGAAGTTGAATTGACTGTGCACTGCCTACCGTTTACATATTGGGCAGATAATTGCCCCAGTTCTTCACTGACAACTCTGTTGCTGCTTTCCTCACTACAGAACGGGCAGAGAACTCTGATGCATGTTTATACTTCTCTGCTACCTTTTTGGCAACTACGACCGGTTGGAATGTTGATGTTGCATAGTATCGATATATTGTTTATGTCAAGTTTAATATTTTTCCCCTTTGTTTTTCCGCGAACGAATAATGTCCATAAAAAGGAACTAATCACTTTGTGTTTGTGCTAGAAAAGGCGTAACGAATGAGGAGGAAAGTCAAACTTAGTATTACGCTGCTGTACTATAAATACGTAAAAATGAAAACAGTTGTTTAGTAATATTCATTTATATTATACTACAGAAATTAAGCAATATTAAAAACAGCACCTGTACTTTGAAGCTGGTTTTCAGTGTTAAAATGGCTGGGATTTTACTACTTGTGATTTTATTCTTCTTAAAGGCGCCACTTACTGAACAAAATGAATTATTTTTTTATTTTGTTTATAGCTATATATCATCATTTCGCGTAGTTGTTTTTCCAGTTAACGTTTGTGGCGTTGAAGGGGGGACAAAAATTCTTCTTTTAATGTTAACCTAAAAATTTATAGGCTCATACAAAGACATACGAACTTTATCCCAAATGCTTTATAAACGAAACTAATCGCCACTGTTCACAACAAAAATCCACTTAGTCCAATCGCACTCTATGCGTATTTTGCACGTATTTTGAAAACGCAAAATACAAAGTTAACCGTTTTTCCACACCGTTCATAACCGATAATTAACAACCATAACTGCCACTAACTGGCCTCCCATGAGGGCAGCTTAGTCTAGGACGGTGGAGGGGGAAGGGAACGTGGCCAGTCATCACTGACACACTGTTGACACGCTCCAAGAAAAGTGAGGCAGTGCTCCAGTCGTGTCAGCGATGGATTGGCAGTTGTCAGTGCAGCACTGACGTATGTTGACACGTCACTGACATCACTGCCCCTCGTTTTCTGGCAGTCATCACTGCCCCCGCGTGCAAACCTAGCCTAAGTAAATTTCCTCTTTTTCGCGAAAGCCTTACTTGCCTGTGCTATCCTACTCTAGAAATTAGTCTTCCCAAGTAGCAGAATTCCTTAAATTCTTTCAAAATATCCATTTCCCATGTAACATGTATTTTTATTCCACTGTTTCCCATACTACACTCCATTATCTTGGTTTTCTCCCTATTAATCCTCATATTGAACTCTTTCTCCAGAACTCCGTTCATGCCCTTTATTTTATTTTCTTCTTCTGACGCTCCTAATATTACAATATCATCGGAAAATCCTAAGGTTTATATATTTTCATATTGCAGTATGATTCCTTTTCCGTATTCCGTTTCATCCTGGGGTAACAAGACTGGATTTAACACAGATATCATATCCGTTGTAGTTGACGACGCCACATCTGCTCAAAGGAACCAATATCTCATTCCAGAGCCTCAAAAGATAGTTCTTTACAATTGTTGTGTCCTTCACTTTGCTAAGTTTTCTTTTCTGTTTGCGCCGCCCTGTGGCGCTGTTATTTCCTCCTGTCGCACTCTATGTGATCAGGACGCATGTAGCTGTTCCGTCTTTCACCTGTCAACGGGACGAAACAGCAACGCGCAACCTCATTTCCTACCGTTCCTATTTATCTTCTTCTTATTTGTGAGGACTTATTGCATCTGTTAAAAATGATGTCATGAACAAGTATTAACGGTGGGATGGGATAAATGTATTTATTTACTTAATTATAATATAATAATGCATTAATGGGGATGTATTATTGAAAATAACAAATTTTAGTTTAAATTTATGAATTTAATATCAATAAAATATTTTCAGCAATAGAATAAATAGAAATAACATATTATAAGAGAAAGAATTATTTTTAAAAACTGCATTCGGACTTTAACATCAGGTTAGCCAAAGTTTCTCCTTCTCAATCTTCTCTCCAGCCCCTCTTTATAAACAGTCTTCCGTCTCCCAACCACGTCTATTCTTCATATTCAAAATTCCCTTTCCCACGTAACCTCGGTGGGAAGCTGCATAATTCCAAACCGCAGATAAGTTGTTATTCTCAAAATAATTCTATTGGCTTGCTCGTTAACAATTGCAGGGTCTTAACACTGCACGTGAGATTCCAAATGTTCCACGCGGATCTTTCGTTCTCACCCAAAAGCAGTCGCTCCTAACCATTCATGGCGATCCCGTTTTTCGTGAATGGGCCCTCTCCCACATTCAGCCGGATTGGTCGACGTTTCGTCCTAAGGAGTGCAAGGCCCACACACAGCTAGGAAACGCATACGCACAGGGCTTAAAATTTCCCTTCCCGTATGTAACACATGATAAGGAAAATGGTTTTCCCCGTTAGGATTACTTACTTGACAAAATGTGTTTACATTTAGCCAGAGTTTATATTATGAAATAAAGTACTGATCTTTAAAAAATGCCCTCGGATGATTCTTTTTTTTCTGTTAACCCTCCTGTTTACGCCATAACTGTCCGTTAATATTCCCAGCTATAAGTCTTAATTTAGTTTTATTTTCCTTGTAGTTTTAATTTTTGTTTTTTTTTCAGGATTCATGGAGCTACATGAAGGATTGTGCCATTACATGCAGGAATGAATGTAAAGAATGTAGCAATAAAATTGTTTGATATGCCAACTATTTGTTTCGCTGAATTTACTTTAATTTTCCTATTCCTTGTCCTCCACATCACCACTTCCACATTGACACAAGTTTGGCTTTCAAGTCATTACGCGCCATCCATTGCTCTGCGTATCAACAACTCGACTTTTGGTCTCACCCTAATCCGTAAAATGTAATGAATCCCTTATCACGATGATGACGAAATCTGTATTTTTTTTATAATTGACAGCTTTTGGGAGATTACGAAAAATTATTTACAACTCTTCCTGAATTATTAATTAATATAAGAAGTCATTTTCCAACTGGAAAAATAATTGTAATTTATAGATCTGTAGAAGTTTTATAAATCTGTATAAGAAAAAAGCAATTTATGCTTTCTCTGGGAAGGGGTAAAGCAGATAACTCCTTTTTAATAACATAGGAAGGGAATTAGAACTGGATGTTTTCAGCTTTGGTCTTTATATTCAGAGTGTCGTTTAACCACACACGGCAACTAATAAAATTTCCCTTAGACGTTCCTACACAGTTCATCCGATTGTCGCTGGATTTTGGTCTTTAGTGCTGTTCATCTAACAAAAGGTTTCTGCAAATCCTTTAAGAATTCAGGTTTTTCCTACCTGCAATTTCAGCCCAAGATGTTTAATAACCTAGCGAGTATTTTTCCAATACTTGAAAACAAGCAAACAACTGTATTATAACTTGCTGTGCAGATGATAGAGGCACGTTATATACTCATAACTCACACATATGGCAGTCGGAAGAATTAGAATTGAAGGACAATAAAATAAAGCAGAAATTAAGAAAGAAGTAAGGCAAAGATGATCATCCTCTTTAAATTATGTATAGAAGAGGAAATGAAGAAAGTTAAAAAGGAATCTGGGAAGGAAATCAATATCTAAGAAGAATAAAAAAATTACTACGGTTTTCTGATGATACTGTGGTATTAGGGAAGTCAGAAAAGGACTTCGAAATTGAATGGCATGAACATGTACCTGTTCAATATGAGGATTAATAGAGTGATAAAAAATGTGACGGAGTGTTGTATGGGGGACATAAAGAGTAGGATAGCAGAGGCAAGGAAGGCTTTCGCTAAAAAGAGGAATTTACTCACGTATAATATAAGTGTGAATATTAGGAAATCGTTGCTAAACAACACAGAAGAGAAATGGGCACACTTGAAGGAAAAAAAAAGATTAGATCAGCCGAAGAAAAAATAGAGTGAATAGCTCGGACCAATAGGAAAGCATGGATAACACGGGAAATTATAAAAATGATTGATGAAAGACGGAAATATTAAAGTGTGAGAGATTATACGGATAAAGAGCAGTACAGACGATTGAATAATGATATAGATAGGAAGTGCAAATCCGTCAAAGAGGCTTGTGTACTAGAGAAATGCAGGATAAGGGAGTGTAGCATGGGAAACAGAGAAATAACAAAGGCTGATAGATTGGGAAGGGATAATTTGACGGACGTTAAGGACTTGTGCCACTTGAGAAGAACAGAGAAGGAAGAAATCTGCGTAAAAGTAGGAATTACTTGCGGGTAATATATATATATATATATATATATATATATATATGTGTGTGTGTGTGTGTGTGTGTGTGTGAATATTAAGAAATGCCAGACCTTCCTGATGTAGTGGTCTTCCGGGAAACAAGTTTCGAGTAGGCTCCTCAAACTGCAGCATGTAACCTGTGGTCAATCCTTTGCTACCTTGCTCTACCTTGTAGCGCAGTAGAACCCGCGCGCAATTTTTATTATTGTTTACGGAAACTTGAATAACAAATATTTTAGCCTGAGTAAGTCTCTGGCCAGGAAGGAAGAAGGGTTTTTTCCGCGCGCCGTCTTGGCGGCTCGGAATCAAAACAAAGGGACTGCGACTGACGCTTGGACCATAAAGCTCGGACACCTCGTCGCCGGTTTCGGAATGTCCTAATCTGCCTGGGAATTTGATGACCGGGTGGCGTGTGTTCCCCAAATGAAACAAGGGATATGATTGTAGAATATCCATCCCTGCCACCTTAGTGATAGGTGTCGGATAAGGTGGGACAAGGTTTTAAAGAGGCTGGCGGAGACAATTTTGGACAGATTTTTGGCAGGTTATACAAGGTGATGGCTAGAGGATATTGGTGGAGAATGGTGGAGAAAGAGATTGCTGGTGATACAAGGTGGTGGCGAAAGGAGATTGGCAGCAGAGAGGAGATTGGTGAGGTGGCAGCGGAGAGGTGGACCATGCTTTGATCTGTCCAGGAAGCAGGGAAGAAAGGTCTTAAAAACAAGAGAAGAAAGAGGAAAAAGCGGAGTTTCCTCAATTCCGGCAGCAGCTTTATTCGACCGGCCGCTTCAAGCTACACAAAACGTAAATTACAGCGAGACGCCTATGAAAACAACTCAAGTTCGTCAACGAACAGAAAATCTGCTACACGTGGTCAACACCCAAACCATTAATACCCTGAGATCTTTAATACAATCCCATTTTAATTAATTATTTTTGTACATAATATATAAAAGCACTACCCATGATAAAATTATTGTGTTTACAATTAATAAATGTATATATTTAAACCCAATTATTAAATTCATTAATTAATATTTCCCCCATCATCTACAACCTTCTAACGTTGCCCCATTCACATCCCTTTCCTACGATACCGGAGGTGAGAATCAGCGAAATTCACGTAGCCTGTCTTTCTGAAAACTGACTATAATTCCACCTTTATTTATATAGATGTTGCTGGGATTTTATTTTAAAGTATCTCACCTCAAACTACTTGCGCATCATTAAGTACACTTCAATAATGGAATATAATCAGGAGTGCACAAGATAAAACTTGAAGTAGTGTTAAACTGAAGAGAAGAGCAAAGAACCAACTGGGAATATTATTGTTGTTGTGGTATTTATTCCTAAGACTAGTCTGAAGCAACCCTCCAGGGCTAACCTAATCTTACGTAAGCATTTTCATTTCCGTATAACTACCACATCTTACATCACGTTAACCTTCCTTCCCTGTTCTATCCTACTCTTTACGTCTACTATACTTATACCACCCCTAGTTATTAAACCCCCCAAGTTGCAGGATTCCTTAGCTTACATCAAAATATACCTTAATAATCTAACATCCTTTGTTATTATTGCTCTGTTCCCCAAACTAGACTCCACTACCTTGGTTTTCCTCAAATTGTACTCTTTGTCCAGGATTCCGTTCATGCCGTTTATTATGGTTTCCAAGCTTTTATTCTGACTCCCCTAATACTACAACATCGTCGGCAAAGCGTAAGGTTTTTAGTTTTTCTCCTTGCAGAAGATTCCTTTTCCATTTTCATTTTCATTTTCTTCATCGCCTGTTCTATATTGTAACATGAAAAGTTACACGCAACAATGCGGGCCAGCTTGTGAGTTGCAATTGTCGCAACTCGGGCCAACAATGGAGTCTGGCGAGACTTGAGCAGTCGTCATGGGAGAAGGTCGTGTCGGCAGTTGCGGACGGAGAAAGACCACGCCCTGTAGTGATAATTTTTCTCATGTTCTGAAATGGATTAAAGCTATTAAAATCCACTTTTTTGGTATTTTTATTAAAAAATACCTGGCGCCCAAAAAGCATTTAAATCCTCGAATACGGAGGTACGCCGGATTTTCTACAATATGTATAAGTTAAACAGCATGGGTGACAGACTGCAGCCCTGTGTTGATACTTTATTGTTCGCGGCTTTATTTTCTTGATCTTCTATCCTAATCACAGCTGCCTGTCTTCTGTAGAGGTTATGTATAAGCTTCCTTTCTCGATATTTTGTTCCAGCGCTCTTCAAATTCCCTAATAGTGTGTTCCAGTTCACATTATTAAAGGTTTTTTCATAATCGACAAATACCATATATGTAGGCCTGTTTTTTCTACTATCCTGTCTTCTAAAATTAAACACACAGTTAATATTGCTTCTGTTGTCTCTACACATTCTTCCTAAAACCAAATTGATCTTCTCCTAACCCGCATTTTATTTAACGTTACATTCTCCTGTATACTATGATACGTTTTCACTAAAAGTTATACCCAAGGATTTACGTGGACCTAAGGAGTAGGGGAAGAGAAAAGAATAGAATCCTTTGAAATGTGGTGCTATTGGCAAATGTTTAAAATCAGATCGTTGAATAGAATCACAAACGAGGAAGTTATAAGCAGAAAGCGAAAGAGCGAACAATATGGATGACTTTGAAAGGATGGATTAATTTGCCACGTTTTAAGACAAGAGGATCTTGTAAAATTAACATGTGGGGGCAAGTACGTATAGCTGATGCCAAGGATGGGATACGCAAAGCAGATTAGGGAGGTTGTGGGTTGTGTTAGATAAAAAATGAAAAGGCTTGCGCAAGGTAGGTTAGTATTGAGGATTGTATCAGACCAGTCTTAGAAATAAATACCACAACAGCAATTTTGAAAAAAATTTACTGTCTACTTTGGCACATTTGATAAAATTTTTTCACCTTAACTATTTGAATAATTCTAAAACTATTACCTGTATTTGAAGTTATTAGACTTTGTACAAGAAGAATAATGGCGATATCGTAATATTTATGACGCACAAAAGGTTTTCAGTAGCAAAAATTATCAAACTAAGATTTTCTGAAGAATGAAATAACGCTTTAACTTAGAATCAAATTCTTTTTAAATTTCTCCTCAGGCTTTCAAAATGACGAAATAAAATTTAATATTTTGCCACATGATCTGTAAGGCTTTAAATAACATTAATATGAAAAAGATTAGAAAATATAATATTTTCCATACGTGGGCTAAAAGAAAAACGCAGCGTTACATTAATCGGTGTTTAAACAGTTTCTACTAGCCAATAGCTCTGTGCCTGATAGCTTATTTTCTAATTTCATTTCTTATGGTGCTTTCTTAGAGTGGTTTTCCACTTTAACCTCCAACTCTACATTCTTATTTTAAATTCATTTTGTTTCCTACCACTTCCTGTTAGACGTATCTTCACGTCCCTTTTTACGGGGACAAATCTAATCTATTTGTTTCGTTTCTCTTATATCCTCCTATTTCGCTTCTCAACCGTCCTGTTCTCTATCTTTACTCAGACAATGAAATACCCGAAAAAAAATTAATTGATGGTGTGGACAAAAATACACCTTGTATTTTACCCACAGAGAAAAATCTGAGAAATGCTCGGCTCGGTTCGGCTAAGGACGACGTTGAACTAATAACCTCCGGCATCTGCAGCATACAGTGAGAATGTGGAAAGCAATATATGAAATTATTATTACTTACTTAGCTGCTATTTGCCCTGAGGCTGTGGCTGCAGCAGCAGCTGTATACAAAGAAAATACAAATAAAAACAAAAATACAATCACGAAAAGTTTACACTAAGGAAGAATTTTGAAGTGTAGTTTTCTATCTGAAAAAGAAAATAAAGGAGCAACACAAAAATCACTTCACTGCACTTTACTATTATTACTTCACTGATTCTAAAAAAACTACTCACTTAAGTCTATTCCTAAACTGATTTACGCTACCCGGAAAAGTCATCAGTATTTCTGGAGGAGGCAAGGAAGTAAATACAATCGCCTATTATGACCTATTTACAAATGAAAATTTCCGTACGCCTGTACGTTGTTGCCCTTTTCCTTTAATTTTGAACGAGTGGTAATTTTTTGAAATATACTTTGTTATTTCTTTCCAGACCCCTGTGTTGTTCACCCTTATATGCTTTATATATTGCCTAGCATGTTTCCTTCTATTACTGAGACCTTCTAAATTCTCGTGAGGATTCATAGCGAATCACCTGACCCCTAAACATTTTTTCAGCCCGTTTTTGTATTTTTTTTCAACCCCAGAGTAGTGTGTGTTTATTTAGATATGGGATCCCAGCAGCACGTTACACACCCCATATTCGAAAATTAGCCCTGACCAGCTTTGTCTTCTAAGCAGAAATCTTGGTTTTTCTCGCGCTTTTCCTCAAGACTCTGTTTACTAAGTGAAGCAGCAGCGGCACTGCCTTTACCTCGCTCGCTCACCTCATTACCCCAATTTAAATCATTGCTAATATTGATCCCAAGATATTTACAGTTATTTGATTCTGTTGTAACTTCGTTCCCCATTTTATATCTAGTGGGAGGGACATTTCTCTCTTTCGTTTTGTAAAAACGACTGCCTTTACTCTTCTTTGCAATGTATTTGCATTTTATTTCTAACTGACCATTGGTAAATTTTGTCCAAAACAGTCTGCAGAATCCGTGCTGCATCCTCAACGTTTACGATTTCTCTATAAACCATACAATTATCGGCAAAAGGTTTGACCAGTGATTTTATAAAGATTGTTAAGTGCCATAAGTGGGCTGATCACACTTACCTTCCCCTGACGTGTCGGACAATTTGTTATTCACTCGAACTCTGAGTGAACCATCTTTTAAAAATTCCCGAATTCACTTCAGTACCCGAAATTCTATACCAGTAATTTTTAACTTACTTAATAATAGATCATGCAGCATGACGTTGAAGGCTTTAGAGAAATCAATAGTTATTGCCTCGTCTATTCTCCCTCCAGGCTCCCTTGTGAACAGATGTTGGCAGACCGTTGCCAGTTGCTCTCACAAGAATATCCGGACAGACGGTTCGCACGGAACTAGACAGAAGTCAAGAACACCAAAGACATTCACAAAAGTAACCAGTGGCAGAACACTGCTACAGAAACCGGCCATCGAATCAAGGTGGGAGAAATAAGAATCTTGGACCGGGCTAAGGGTTACTGGGACATCGTGATGACTGGAGCTGTCCACATGAGGACTCAGGACAACCTCCTGCTCAACACAGATACTGGATAAGCGAGGCGTTGTCACAGCTACGGAAGGCGATGACGCAAAACGGTTCATTAAATTTTTTGATATTTTAAAAAGTGTATCATTTCATTAATTGGGCTGTAAATCGTTTGTACTCGCCAATAACTCTGTGCCTGTTAAAGCGTTCACCGAGGGACCCTCAAGTTTAATGAACCTTGTATTTATTTGTATAAAAATCGACGCCTTTCCGGGGCGTATTAAATACCTTTTTTTAACATGTAACGAAATGGCGACATTAACACAGCACCAATTAGTAGAAACAGTCTCAGGTGTTAAATGTCAAGGTTAGCAGGGACGACGTCGGTCGCTGATGTAGGGAGCCGCATCGACAGGTTGATTCCAGCCGACAGAGAAACACTCACATCCATCTCGCCATGAAGTTGCTGTTGATTCTCGTAGGTGAGTCCTTCACTTGTCCCCAGGGTGGTTACCCCTTTCCCCTCGCTCCTCCTTCCAATTCCGCTATATTTCCGCTTACCTGCGTTGCTGCTGTTACAGGAGTGACCCTGGTCCTCGCCTCCATGGTGCACGTCATTAATGCAGGGTTAGAAGAAAAAATGTTCAAGAATATTGTGCCCACTAGTGGCCGACAGTGTATTATGCGCTCAGAACAGCCGCGGAAAGCGTAAGAACTTCATGCACGTTTGTGACATGTCCATGGAGAACTGCTTGAATAATGACGGTAAGGGAAGCGATGAAGGACAGGTATATTTTCGTTTTTAAGTCTTGCTCTTTTAGGGATTAAGTGATAAAATAGCTGATGACCAATCTTCACGAGAGATCATCCACCATGGAGGCGCTGTCAAAACACCACTGCAATGTTGTGACATCTTGGAATTGAACTCCAGGTGTCTTCTGGAACAGTATCCTTCTGATCTTTCGGCTAAATGCAAGCTTAACGTTATAAACATGCCTGTAGGTACGTCTCCCGACCGACAACCTGGCGCCGAGGAAACTCCCTTTCCTGGCTGTCACCAGTTAATATGTCCTTGCTGAAATTTTTATCACTTAAAATTTCTTAAATTAAAATTAATATTGGGATAGGTTCAACTACGGTACAGTCACGAATATTAACATCTTCTATTCGAATCGTCTCTGCATCCCCCCCCCCCCCGTATGACATCACACTTCATACCAACATTACCTAGTTATTTCAATCCTTTCTTGCCTGAAATACCCTACGCTAGTAATAATGTTGCTCAAGTAGCAGAAATCCTTTTTTACTTCCTAGAAAACACCCTTACTAATCTAACTGATTTTGTAATTATACCATAATCCATGACCTCAGTTACCCTTATTATTCCTCATAATATACTCTTCCTCCAGGACAACGTTAATGCCTCGGCGCCAGGCTGTCGGTCGGGAGACAGACATACTTAAAGCTTGTTTGTAACGTTAAGCTTCTTTTTGGCCGTAAGAGCGTTCAACTTCAAGTCTTATTCTACGTCCCCCGATGTTAAAACATCATCATCAGTAAAATCTTTCGTATTTATGTGACTTCAACTAGCAGTAATATTATTATTTTTTACTTATTCATTTTTAACATCCTTGATCCCTTATTCTATGTACGAAATAAACAGCGTGGCGAAATACTGGATTAATGCCATTACTCGTTGCTTGTTTTCTTCTTTCCGTTCTTGCTTTTCTGTTCCAATTAATCCTGACTGCCTTCTGATAAACGTATGTGATACGTAAACGCAGGATATACATTGTTAATATTCACAAAGTGGTTGGTAATAAGTTCATTAATCCTTCCCGTAAAATGTCAGAAATTCATTATTTGTCCTTCGTTTTCTGTTAAGGTAATCTTTTGTGTAATTTGAATTATAACTAATAATTCTTTCCTGTTTCTTTTGTAGATTACCGTCGGATATATGCGTATGAGTGCGGCAGAGCCAAATCTTATTAAATCTGGTCCTCGTGTGCTTCTGTTTATGATTATTATTTTATTTAAGTTTGAAAAATTGTGTTACAGTCGTCAATAAAATTTTTGTGACTCAAGACCTTTCTTTATTTATAACAGTTTCAACTTGACTTTTACTACTGCCTATTAAGTGTTCAGGTGTCGCCACTTCGTCCTCGACAGAAAAGTAGGCCCAACGTGAATGTACATTACCCTCAGGATCTTGAGTATTAGTGTCCGAGAAACTTAAACAGAATTGGTGCCTTGATAAAGATTAAAGTGGCCCAATAAAATATTGTATTATAAAGGTTAAACAACACGAAAAAATTTGAAAATGTTGAAATTGAAAAGAAAAAGGTTGATACAAGGTTCATACAGTTCTTGTTTGTGGGATTTACAGTGCCCCTTTATGAAAATTTTTTTTGGTGGGGGGGGGGGGGAGAACCTTATATCCGAAGAATAAGTTGCAACGTCTATATCGGGAGGAGCAACACAAGGTCCTAAAATCCTTTGGTAAACTTTTTAAATTTTAAATTGTTATGATGCAACCCTTCATGCTAACCTAAACTGCGCAAGACTTTTCATTTCCGTACAAGTATCACATCCCCAATCTACTAATCTCATTCCATCCTTGGCCTCCCTCTTCTGTTCTTACCCCACAAACTTCCCTCTCAGACAAATTTTACAAGACCCGCATGTCTTAAAACATGGCTTGATAATCTATCCCTTCTCTTCGTGAACGTCCTCCATTTTGTTCGCTCTTCACCTACTCTGTTTAGAACTTCCTCGTTAATGATTGTATCCAACCCAACGTAATTCTCCTACCATTATTTTTCATTTCGGAACTCCTATCGTCCACGTTTCGCACCCATATAACGTCATGCTCCATACGATCATTTAAACAAACGACTTCCCAATATTCAAATTTATATTACCCGTTAATATATTCCCTTTTTTTTCTTCTCTTTTCACGAAAGCCTTCCTTGCCTGTGCTATCATACTCTAGTTATTACGCTTCCCAAATAGCAAAATTCCTTAACTTCTGTCAAAGTATCCCTTTTCAATCTAACAGCCTTTATTATTATAATACTATTTCACATATCGCACTCCGTCACCTTGGTTTTCCTTTTATTAATCCTCATATTGAACTCTTGGTCCAGGACCGTGTTCATGTCATTTATTGTGGTTTGCAAGTCTTCTTCTGATTCCCCTTATGCTACAATTGCGTCCGCAATACGTACAGTTTTTATTTCTACTCCTTGCAGTATGATTCCTTTTCCAATATTCTGTTTTAACTTTCCGCGACGCCTGTTCTATATACAACTTAAACAGCATGGGCGAGGGACTCCATCCTTGTCCTACTCGTTTCTCGATTACGGCTTTCTTTTCTTGTTCTTCTATTCTAATAACTGCTGCCTGTCTTCTGTACAGGTTATGTATAATTTCGCGTGTCCGCTTTTATTTCCATATTTTTAAATGCAGGTTTTTCCATTCTCTGTTGGAAGGGTTGTGTTGTTTACGGATATATTAAATAACCTTATTAAATACGGAATAATTGGCTCCGTACACACAGTTTAATTATTTCTTTGGGCCGTTAACCGGAGTCGTTTTATTCTGCCTTAAACTTAAATATCTGAGAAACGTAAGACTTCATTAGTTGGGGGGGGGGGAAGGGGGAAATAAACCGTTTCTTCTCACCATCAACTCCGTGCTTGCCGTATTGATCACTGAGTGGCCCACAAAACAAAACGAATCTCACCTTTACCTCTGAGGAGGATTTCGCCCCCCTTTTACTTTAACATTTCACAAAATGGGAACAATAGCACAGTAAGGATTTAAAATGTACATTTGCCGTTGCAAAATTTCGGGGGTTAGCAGAAGGTTTATTATAAAAAGAGCCGCGGCAAACAGGTTTGAAACCAGCTGACGAGGAACCGGCAGCATCTCGCCATGAAAAAGGTGCTGCTGATTCTCCTAGGTGAGTCCTTTACTGGACCCAAACAGTATCTTAAATATCGTGACGTCATCCCCCCCACTCCCGTAGCTCCATTAGAGTCCATGAGTCCGCTAAAATCCTTCTTAAAGCAGCAAAAGACTGGTTATGGTGCATAAATTATTAACAACAAATTATAGTATTTTCAAATATAAAAGGTACAAATATTAATTCAAATGGTATTGGTATTATTATTATTATTAAAAATAGTGAAATCAGTATTGCGAGTTGGATTGGAAGCTACATCACCATATTTCTGAATTAAATGTTAAAAATGTATAATTTTCTATTCGGAAATGCTGGAGTGGAATGTAAATTATTTTTCCTTGGATCTGAATCCGTAAAATAAGATACTTTTTAAATAGGCCGTGTTTCAATTCGTCATTAGCACCTTTTCGCAAATGGATCTTAAAGGGAATTTAATGTTTTTAATTATTTCACCTCGTTTCTTAAGCTTCCTGTGTTAAATAAAGCCGTGTGTCTCTTCTGTTATTAACGCCCATTGTTAGGAGTGAGTAAGCGAGAGTCATCCATCTACCTCAGGATCGTTTCAACACTAATACAAGAGACCTTGTTCAGAATTATATTCACTATCTGGTTTCACTAAATCGATTATTTCAATTTATCGATTATTTCCAAAAAAAACCACCACTACTCCCAAATTCAAACGAGAAACGGACAAATGGCTGTGTTCTCACTATTCAATTAAAATTTATAATCACAAAGTTTTCAATTTAATTTTAATTTCCTCAGTTAATTATTCGATTAAATTAAAAATATATATCAACCGGACTTGTTATTTCAGTCAGGTCCTTTTATTATAATTTATTGTGGCTGAATAAGTCGCCGCGGGGGTTCATAAATTCACGGAACTGAAATTCTTTTTATAAGTACATTATTTATAAACGCACATAAGTGTATTATATATATATATATATATATATATATATATATATATGAGTCAGGAAATGACATTGTCATGTTAATTAAGACAATTAATAGTGAAAGGACAGAGAGATATAAAGAAGGTGACTTACCTGAGGTTCTTAGATGGTAGACACCTTGTGAGGTCTAGAGTACTTGAATTTTCGGAGGCACCTTCCCCCCGCCCCCTTCATCATAAAGTTAGGAAGACATTTCCAGTGATCGGCTGGCCGACGACTCATCCACACCCGATCACTGGAAATATCTTCCTAACTTTCTGATGAAGGAGAGGGGGGAAGGTGCCTCCGAAAATTCAAGTACTCTAGACCTCACAAGGTGTCTACCATCTATGAGCCACAGGTAATATAATATAAGACCACCTTCAATAGTACAATACAGTTTTAGTCATATTAATATAACAGAATCTGTAAAATATTATGTATTATATGCTGTAGTAACTCCAAACGAAAGCATACTTGGAATTACTGTAACGGTATTAGATTATTTTTTTCTTTGAAATGAGGGTTGATGCCCCTAGACCTTGACTATTATATTTGGCTGAGTGTGCAGCTGCAGCACGTCCTCGCTAGTGTCTTACGCACTCAAAGCAGTTAAACGGTGTTTTTGTCTATTAATATTTTAATTGGTGGCATGTTTCTGCCATTTCTCAAGCTACGTTTTAATGGCCACTCAGGCTTTTATTTATAAAAGTGAACAAAACCTCAATATTTTCGGAACACACAACATAAATAATTTAAAATACACAAAAAAAATTATTTTCATATAAAAACTTTGGCTGGAAAGATATTTTTTTTTAAAAAAAGCAACATATTTTCGTAATTTGAATTTTTAGAAACATAAACAGTAGAAACATCAAAAGTGTTTAAACAGGGTATTGTAATGTTTTATGATTTATCATAAAAGGTGGGCGTTTTCAATAATTTAATGAGATGGTACCTTATTTATAAAGTCGAATCGGCCCGAGAAGATAGAAAATAACTTTAAATCAGAACTTTTACCCAAGGAAAAACGATTTCAATTGTTCTCCAACATTTGCGAATAAGAAAATTATATATTTTTAACATTTTATTGTAAAATATTGTAAATGAGGGGGGATATTAATTAATGAATTTAATAATAGAGATTATATATATATATATATATATATATATATATATATTAATTGTAAACACAATAATTTTTAATATGGGTAGTGCGTAGATATATTAAGTTCAAAATAATTATTATAAATGGGATTTTATTAAAGATCTCAGGGTATTAATGGTTTGGGTGTTGACCACGTGTAGCAGATCTGCTCGTTGACGAACCTGAGTTGTCTTCATAGGCGTCTCGCTGTAATTTCCGTGTTGTGGAACTTATAACAGCTGGTGGACAATCGTACGAAGTCGTGCTGGCAAAGTAAGGAAACTCCGCTTTTTCCTCTTTCTTCCCTGCTTCCTGGACTGATCAAAGCATGGTCTCCGCTGCCACCTCACCACCAATCTGCTCTCGCCGTAACTTCTCTGCTGCCAATCTCCTTTCGCCACCACCTTCAAAAATCTCCTCCACCACTCTCCTTCAATATCCTCTCACCATCACTTTGCAAAATCTGTCCAATCTCTCCACCACTCTCCTTCAATCTCCTCTCTCCATCCACTGCAAAAATCTCTCCAATCTCCTCCAAAATTGTCTCCGCCAGCCTCTTTAAAGCCTTGTCCCCACTTATGCGACACCTATCACTAAGGTGGCAGGGATGGATATCCTCCAATCATATCCCTTGCTTCATTTGGGGAACACGCGCCACCCGGTCACCAAATTCCCAGGCAGATTAAGACATTCCGAAACGGCGATGAGGTGTCCGAGCTTTATGGTCCAGGTATCAGTCGCAGTCCCTTTGTTGTTTTTCCGAGCCGCCGAGACGACGCGCGGAAAAACCCCTTCTTCCTGGCAAGCGACTTTGTCATTCCGGAATATTCGGTATTTAAGTTCCCGTAAATCAGAATAAAATTTGGACGCGGGTTCTACAGCGCTACAATATGCAGATGTAACTTCACATCCAACTCGAAATACTGATTTCACTTTTAAATATATATATTCCCATTGGAATTAATATTTGTACTGCCATATATTTTAGTGATTTGAGAATTGTTTCGTAAAGTCTTACAGCTTTACGCTTCCGCCGACTGTGGACTTGATGACATTTCGTGTCTCCCACACGTTTCAGGAATGTTCCCAGTGACGCCGTGAGAACAGCGGTTTTTTGAATTACTGCCTTTTCCATAGGTAAACTGGCTAGCAACTGGTGAAGGTGGGGGGTAAACCTCCCCTGGTCCACCTTCACCAGCTCGTCAGGACATCCATTGCTCGCGTGAATACTTTCCCTCAAGGACTCCTAGAAATCATCTAATTGCTAGTCTTCTATTCCTCTCTATCCTTCATTTAGATTTAGATTTATTGTGGTTTCCATTAATCTTCGATTGAGGAAATAGGATACGTCATACATTAAAAATTAAAAATGAACAAAATAAAGTACATAATTAAAGACAAATAAACTTAAAATAAATTAGTAAAAGAAAGTATATATAGACAAAAGTCAATAGAAACACAACACGGATACACGATGTCACACACACACACACACTGGGAAACACAAACAAGCACACACACTGAGGAACACGCAATGGAGTTTTGAACTACTTGGGCCAGGAAGGAAACTGTCCTTGCTCCAGCAGCAGCAGCGCCATACATGAAACAAACAAACAAAAGAGCAGAAAAAACTTAATAGAAATTTTAAATATATGTGATGTGCTATTATACAAGGTTGGCAGCAGCTCATTCAACACTTGCAGCAGCAGGAACCTTGATTTTGAATACTAGAAGGACGATTAAGAAAATCCTGTACCACAGAGTAAAACAGCAGCAGCATTTAATAGAATAGTTTTACTCTGCTTCACGAAGCTTTTGTAGTTACTGTTTTTAACCTCTGGAGCAAGATTGTTGTATAAAATTATCCCGAAGATATTGTGAATAATTTTCTGGTGTAGAGCAAGGCGATGCTTGTCCGACCTTAGAGCTGAACCTCTGACTATTTCTTGTCGCGTATTCATGTAACTCGCCATTTGTTTGAAACAAATTAGTGTTTCGCTTTACAAACTTTAATATTTCATAAATATATACAGGCTCGGTAAAGTAAGTATTTGCAAACTTTTGAAGAAAGGTTTGCAACTCCTTGATCTAGAATCGTTCTAGAAAGTATTCTAATTGCACGCTTTTGTAACTTAAATATTTCATTACTCCTGGAGCAGTTAGAGACGCCATAGATCATAATTGAATTAAAATACGTGAAGTAAACCATTTAGACGTACTTTTTGTCAACGTGTTGTATTAGTGTTTTTAGAGAATAACAAGCTGAACTCCAGCAAGCAGATCTCCCATGGATGGTCATTCCAATTTAATCTATCGTCAATCCGAAGGCTGAGGAAAGGCTCAAGCATAAACTGAGAAGTTGTCTACGGGTCTGTCTATTCCTAGCATCAGCACTAAACTCAACTAACTTAGTCTTATCTAGGTTCAGGGATAATTTATTCACGTTAAACCAAATATTTAGACCATTCAGAGCCTTGTCTACTTTCTTAATCAGATTATCTAAGTTTTTATCTGCAATAATTATATTTGTATCATCCGCGTAGAGAATCGATCTTAGAGGATTTATGTGTAGACTGCCTTAGGCACAATAAATTAGTCTTCTGCATTTTGTGCATTTTTTTCTGAACATCCACCATGACACCAACCCTTGACCGTCATCAAGGTTACAGAGATCCTGCGCTACCGAACTGTCCTATTCACCTTTTCTCAACTCGTCCTTTTCCGGAAATCTCAAATACGAGATCTATCGCTTGGGGAAGCGATCACCCTTATCGAATTGTGAACGTTCATTCCATCGAACCACTTCGTCGATATAAGAGTACCTTACATTTTTCAAAATACTAAAATAATCCACATTAAGTAGTCTTTTCCTGGTTTCAGAAGGATTTTAGCAGACTCTGAAAGCGCTGTGTTTTACTTGGGCTGTCATGGCGCTAGAGGAGTGCGGATGACGTCACGCTGCCACCTGTAGACAATAGAGCCCAGGGCAGGGCTGTTATATATAAGGCCTGGCCGTCCGCCATTTTTAATCTTACTGCGGAACTGTTCAAGTTCAGGGTGTCAGTTGAAATAAATTCAATATTTTCAGATTGATTTTTATGTAATAACATAAATAATGAATGCATTACCGAACCAGAGTACATAAACTTATTTTCTCAATGATTATCTCAACTCAGAACTTTAAATTTTAAGTTATAAAATCGAAAATGAAGTCAAATTTGGTGATTTAATTTAGTTTATAATGAGTTTTTCATGTGTATTGGAGGAGAACAACAGGACCTAGAAACTGAAAACGGACAACAAATAAAACGATGCAATGAATATAAATGTATGGGAATAAAAATATCACAAAATGGTAGGTGCACTTAAACACTGGATGAGTGAGGCGATTCAAGAAAGAAATGTGCAGGGGTAGGAAAACGATAGCCATGCTAAATAGCATTTTATGGGACAAAAGTATTACGAAACGGAACAAACAAAGAATATATCATACAATTGTATAAAATATAATAACGTATGGAGCTGAAGTCTGGCCACTAAAAGAGCAAATGGCCAAAAAGTTAACAGCGACCGAAATGGATTTCTGAAGGAGGAGGGGACGGGGTAGGCGGGTAGATCAAAAATGGACAGGATACACCAAACATATATATATATATATAATGAGTTTTAATTATTATAATTAAATTAGTACATGTAAAAGATTAAAATATACACCAGATGTGCTAAAGAACTTTTAGTTGCTTAAATAAAGGTATTTATTTTTAGTTAGAATAAGTTAACATAAAAATACAAACTAATTATTACAAAGGTATTAAAGTGAAAAACGACTTTCATTTAAAGTTCTGTATTTCAGCTAAACTTTCTATTAATGTATTTTTCAAGAGAAATTATTACAAATAAACATGTGCAAAGATAGAACAAACATTTTTTTTGGAGAAAGTTACAGGAAGTATGTATGTTTTTTTTGTAAATAAAGTTAAGTCAATTTGAAAGTTTGAGTAAGGCTTCAATAATGAAGTTAAGTCATTTAAATACAACAGGAAATTTATCTGACATAGATATTAACCCAGTGTTGCCAGGATTCCTTCCACTTGTTGTCTCTTGGAAAATTTATAATCTTTCGTTTCCTTCGAATTAATTCTTTTGAGAATTTGAAAAACCGAAGTAATAATTTTCGGATACAAGTACTACAGTTTACAGCTGCTCAGCAAGCTGTATTGCTGATGGAACTATTGCACAAGAAAAGTGAAACACTTTCGACGTTCAACACTGGGAAGCAGAACTGGATTAAATATGGTGGACGGCCCGACTCGTATTAGGCCTCGGGTACGATAAAAGCGGCGAGCGGCAAGGAGCAGGTAGTCAGAGCTCACTTTAATGTTCCAATGCAATTCAATGGGTCCGCTGTTCCACTGGCTACGACAAGGGTGAGTGACAGAGCGATTAAACTTCCGCCGCTCAGCTTGTCGCTCATCCCCCGGACATTAATTGTTTGCCCCTGCTGAGCGGCAGGGACTATAAAAACCTCTCAAGCCCAACTGAATGCATAAAAAACCGGACGAGGCCAACTGTAATTTCCGTTAGTAAAAAATCATTCAATTTGTTTATTAAATGTTAAAGATTATTTTTTAAGAACTTTAATTTTGGTTTAATTTTTCGGAAGGCACAGAGTTTTCAAAATATTACCATCATTTGCATCGATAATCAAACATATTCATTTGCTAAGTTAAGATTGTTGTAGGACATATTTTGAAGGCAATGAACAAGTCTTCAGAAAATAATGATTTAATTTGTTGGAAGGTTTCGGCCTACTGGGCCATTTTAAACCTGAATTAAATATACTTATTACATACAATTTCTTGACGCCCGTGACTTGCAACTTTAAAAACATCCCAATTAGTCTAAAAACTAATATAATTTGTACATTTAATTCAGGACATAGAGGATCCAAAGTATCCGACGAAATAATTAATTATTTTTTCAAGACTAAACATGTTTCTTTTCTTCCAAAACGTATAGTTTTTTTATTTTTATCAGATACAATAAAATAATTAGAGAATTTATTAATATACATTTTTATTTTATTAAATTTCTTTCTAAGACATAAAATTATATAAATCGTAAGTACTGATATAAAAAAAATTGGAAATGAAAAAAAAAACTTATGTGACAGGTACGCGTAATATACTTTTGAATATAATACAATATTTTCAATTATTATTAATTATTAATTATTATTAATGGATAATTTTATTAACAGAAATTAGGCTTACAATATTTGCAACTTACATTATTCATAAAACTGTAGATGTAAAAAGTACCTCATTAAAATGGTTTAGTGTTTCTTAGCACGTAATTTGTCATCTCTTAAATTTCTTAAAAGATGGTAATACTTTCCGTAGAACTTTCTACTCCTATATATGGGATTAACTCCAAGGTTTTTATTGCCTTTCGTTAAAAATTCGTTTCCATAAAAGGCTACTATAGTCACTGAGCAACAGAAGCTTCGCTACTCCATGACGAGCCAGTGTTATTGCGTCCTGTTCGAAACAGAGGGCAATGCCGCTCAAGGGCTCTCTATGGCTCGCTCACTACTCTGCCGCTCCGAGTCCCGCCGCTCACCGCTTGCCGCTTTTATCGTGGCCGAGGCTTAGAGTAGGCAAATCCTGGTATTGCCTCTCTATATACTTCAGGTACTCTCCGAGCGGACCAGAGTGGTCACCGCTTCCTTTCTCTCCGATGCTGCCACATTTCGCTTGCCAGTGTTGTCGCTGTTACAGGAGTGGCCGTGGTCCTCGCCTCTACGTTGCGTGTCACTGTTGCAGGGAAATGTTCAGTCAGGACTTCCCTGTAATATCTTGCCCTTATCGTACACTCTGCGCCGTGAACATCCGCGGCCAGCATAAGAACGTCCAGATAACATGTGACATGACAACTGCTTGAATGATGACTGTAAGAGAGTGACGAAGGACAGACTTGCTCATTACAGTAATAACAACATGAGGGTTCATCCACTGTGGAAGCACTTCGGGTTGAACACTATCACTATCACTAAGTGTATGGAGTTGTGTTATCAGTGAAAGGAACAGTTCAAACTCCAGGATTGACTGCTTTGGAAAGGCTACCCCTGGTACATGCGTTTTTGCTAAGGTCATGTCCAAGTTTAAGGACATCGACGAGAAAATTTTTTTATTTATTATTTATAACATTATCCTGGTACACTTATAACAGGCCTTATTTTCACAACTTACAAAAAAGGTCTTACAAATATTCTCCTATTATGATAATTTTTACAGTAAAACTGATTAATTAACTAGAGATCAGATTAGAGGGGTAATAGGCTGAAGGAGGGGGAAAGAAGGATGAAGGGAAAATGCCGTTAGTTCACATCATGGATAAATAGAGAAGGAAAGAAAGAACCTGCACTCTACTGTCGTCGTCAAAATAGTAGAGCCCTAAGATTGAAGCCTCGCTGTGTGCATTCGGAGTCCCCTAGGCTACTGTGAAACGTCTCTTTCTACACAGAATCTGACGGCATTTTGTGATATGCAAAAAAGAAAAAGCTTTAAAATAATCTTATACTTGCGTTCGAATTTAACAACTTATTAATTTAAAATTATTATTTCAAATGGTCTGAAAATTTAACAAAAGACAGGGAAAAACCTTCAAAAACTATCCTCAAAGATTTAAATATCTGCGTTTCCTAATATCTTTTATATTAATAATTAAGAAACGTCTATTAACTCTTGGAGAGCGCATCGCAGAAGAGTCGGGAAAAGCTTTTCTTGTAGTGGTTGAAAGTCCTAAATATAAAATATTAGATAGATAGCACATGAAGCAACGCTCCAACAATTTATACAAGTATTTAAAAACTTGTAAGGAGAAAAGAAAGGTTTATTGGAGCGGGAGGGTAAAGTAGGGTGGCTCACCCAACCCGCTGGCCTACCTGCCCGATTTTTTTTATAGTCATTCTTCCTTGTTTTCCTGTACATGACGTACTCCTCATACATACTGCTGAATACGGGCAAGAAAAAGCTCCTTTGGTAGCTGTATCTATATTTATTTATACAGACTTTTTTCAGTTTTTTTGGCCAAAAAGGTATGTATATATTGATTTCTATTTTTTTTTGCATCCCATGTAATGACATTACGTTATGCGGAAGAAGAGGCCTTTCTCAATAACGTAGGTCATTCCGATTGAACACAGTGAAGATTCAAACTGAAGACTCTACTATTTTGACGACGAAGGGAGAGGGAAACAATGGTAAGTAGTAGCAAATTCATCTTTTTTGGATGAAGAGTTATCGGGATTCCAGTCGGGTGATGTCGTTTGTAGTCCACAACGTTTCTATGGCTGACACCGCCATCTTCTTCAGGTGAAGTCACCCGGAGAAGATGGTCAGCCATAGAAACATTGTGGACTACAAACATCACCCGACTAGAATCCCGATAACTCTTCATCCAGCATCTTCGTCGGGAAAATCTACGTTCTCTATTCCATCCTTTTTATTCATTGAATGGGATTTACAAACTAAGATACAATAATTTTTTATTTTTTTCTTTCTGCTATTTTTATATATATTTATTTATATCAAATTGGGAAGCACTAGCCTGCAGAGGGATCTGTAGAGGAGACTGTGTATTATGCATAATTTCAACTGCGTGGAGGTCAGCTTTCGCCCTATTCTTGTCTCCTGAGCTTCCATTTGGGGGCAGGAGACAGCCTTTCAATGTTTTATCTCCTCCTCCCTTCCCGCGTCTCCGCTTCTCTGGGACAAGTTTACACTTCCAGCTTCGGGATTCCTGGTTTCTCTCATTTTCCGGCGAGGAGATTACAGCATAATGAGAAATGTAGAACTATAATCACTGCTGATGGTCATCGTCATGGTAAGTGGATGGCTCAAGATGTGAGGACACGGGCTGATTAGGAACTGTCATTCATCATTTTATTAAAACGCAACCTTAATCAACAGCAACGGAGGGAGACGTTGACCAGTGAGTTACCATCGTGGGTTCAGGAAGTCCTCTTTTATCTACTTGACGATTACTCGCCTCATTATCCGTCACCACTTTATAATTACAAACATGTCTTGATTTAGTGTTCAATCTCTCGACTGGTCTACGAAATCCTATTATTTTATACGCCGCTACGTCATTTTCATTAATCTGCTTAGCGAATATGGTCCTACATTCACATCTCTACAACACTTAAAAGTCCTCCATATATTTCCCTCTTGTCTTATTCTGCTTAAAACTCACGGCTTCCTTAACTCTGCCACTCATATCATTCCTCAACACTCCCAATATTGAAAGCTTCTATTATTTTCCTTCCTACAACTCCTATTCTCCAAATTACGCACCCGTACAGCGCCACACCTCCATACGAAAATTTTTAGCAGCCATATCCTAATACTCACACTTATTATACCCGTAATTAAATTCCTCATTTTCGCGAAAACCTTCCTTGCCTGTGCTATCCTACTCTAGTTACTACGCTTCCCAAGGTGCATAATTCCTTAACTTCCTTCATAATATCCGTTGCCAATCTAAAAGCATTTGTTATTCCATTGTTTCCCATACTACACTCCATTACCTTGGTTTTCCCTCTATTAACCCTCATATTGAACTCCTTCTCCCAGGTCCCCGTTCATGCGATGTATTATAGTTTTCAAGTTTTATTCTGACTCCCCTAATACTACAATATCATCGGCAAAAGTGTCGGGTTTTTTCCGTATTAACTTTCTTTATCGACTCTTCCATGCATAAATTAAGCAGCAGGGATTTCCTTGCGTTACTTCTATATTGATTTCTCGTTTCCTTTCTTGATATACAATTATAATTACTGCTGTCTGCCTTCTGTATAAGTTTTAGATAATTAGTCTTTTCATTAATAATGTAGTTGACTTACGTGAAGCTATTTGAATCATTCCTCGCCCTTGAGGCATGACTTCAGTAGAGGATCCATGGAATGTCACTAGAAAAAGTAATTTATAAATCAAGTTAATTTTGATTAATTCTTATTCTGTATTTTATTTTATTATTTCCTTTGTTATGTTACTTAATATTTAACTTTTAATCTTTTGACGATTTCCCATGTTTTCATATACAACTTATGGAAATAAAAAATACCAAATATACTATGTAAGGAGACTCAGGAGAGAAAGAGGAAGATGGGGGTTGTAAATCTTATTTCACTATTACAGTAAGACTTTCCTTCCTGCACTACCCTACTCTTGTTATTGTGTTGTTCAAGACTCCGCTGCTCTCCAAACTCACTTAGATACTCTAAGTACATGGGCTAAGCTAAATAAAATCAAAATCAACAATAGTAAAAGTAAGGCGATTGGTTTTACTAAAATGCACTTCAATATGCCTCGATATATGGGGAAACAGTGATCCAGGAGGTAAACTGTAAATACCTAGGCATTTATTTTAAGAGTAATCTGGGGGCAGGTAAACTATGCTACAAGGAAAGCGTGGAACACCTTGCACTTTGTCATGAGAACACTCAACAAGGGGAATGCGAAATATAAAGAGTTGCCATTAGTACACTTGCCCACTTATGGTGCAGCATGTTACTGGAATCCGTACAGGATAGGGCAAATAGAATCCTTAGAAAGGGTGGCAAAGAAGGGCAGCAAAATTCGTACAAATAGGACCTGGGCATGGATGGGAACGAAAAGGTAAAGCGACTAGGGTGGGACACGCTACAGACAAGAAGAGAAACAGCTAGGCTACACATTTTCTACAGAGCTTTTGCAGGTCAAAAACCTTGGCAGGGAATCAGAGGTAGAATGAAAGAATCGACTCGGAACGGAAGGAGGAGGAGGAGGAGGAGGAGGAGGAGGAGGAGAGATCACCTGTTTAAATTACAATCAAGGAACCAAAAAACAGACGTTGGGAAAATACTCATTCCTAAATAGGACAACTAATGACTGTAACAATCTGCCTGCAGGAGTGTTTTAGGGGAACTTCCTCTAACAGAAAGAAATTTTAGACTTAATCTAAGTTTAGTGTAGTGCAGTGACGTCATCAGTGCTGCCAAATCTCTAAAAATATACTTCAGTGAAATAAATTTCCAGTTTTTTTGTTTTGTTTCTTTTTTTTCAGACAAAACCAATAGTATTCTTTTTTTAAAAAATTCATCTTTTAATAATATGATTCCACATTTATTTATTTATATTGAATATAATTATGCATTCAACTATAGGTTAAATATGGTCCTTACAAGCAGTTTATTAATTATTGCTTAAGTTCTATGTATCTGCCACCAGGGGGACGGGGGGCATCTGCACCATTAATAGATTTAATAAATAATAATAATAAGTACCAGAAATTCTTTACTTCCATCCCTTATTATACCTCATATTGATCTCTCCCCCCAGGACAACGTTAATGTCATTTATTATACTTCCCCTAATCGTACAATATCGTTTGCCAATCTCAGTGGGTTTGTATTTATTCTACTTGTAATATAAGTCTCTTTCCATTTTTTCTTTTTAACATTCCTGATCGCCTGTTCTCTCTCTCTCTCCATATATATATATATATATATATATATATATATATATATATAGTATATAACACGGCGATATACTGCGTCCACGTCTTAATCGTTACTTGATTCCTTCTTTCTATTCTTTCTTTTCAGTTATACCTAATCCCGACTGTTTTGTGATAAATATATATGATACGTAAATGCAGGAAAACGTTGTTTAATTTCACAAAATGTTTCAATGAGTTGGTAGTAAATACAACAATATTTCCCGTAAACTAGCAGATATTGATTTTCTACCTTATATTTTTACTGCTGCAGAAAGGTTTTCCGTAATGTTTGTGTAATTGCAAATTACAACAAACATCCCTTCCTTTTTCATTCTTAGATTAGAAGCAGATGTACTCAGGAGAATGTGGGGTAGCGAACACCATTAAATTTCATCCTCGTGTGTGTCCTTATGTCTGTCTGTTTTCTTTTAAATATTGAGAATTATGTAACAATCGTCAATAAAATGTTTGGAAACAATATCCCTTTTTTATTATTCGTAGTTATAAGTTTAATTTCCTCCCTCCATTAGGTTCATAATTTCTACTTGTCTTTTAAAGCGTTTTAAATCTTCATGAGGATCAAAGGGGCTCAATATATAAGTTGAGTCATCATGATCTGTTATATTTTTCAATTTTGACAAGTGAACGGAAAAATGACGCAGCGTTGTTCCCCTCACATTTTTCCGTTTCGTAATTTACAGTGCCTATTTACGGTGAAATGCCTGGTAAATTATTATATTATCCTCCTACAATATTAGTAACGCAGTGGAACCGTTCCCAATTTTAATATCAATTTAAGTAAATTTAAAATTTGATAAAAATTCATGTCGCTGGCCAGGAAAAAGGGGGATTTTCCCAGCGCCGGGTTGGCGGCTGTATAATTACCTGCAGCGTGTTTATAACGGAAGGCTTGCTGTTGTCCGAGGAAGCGATCACCTTCGGAGTTTCCATGGGCTTATATTGACTCTACACCGTGCAATAAATGAGCCCGATATGCGGACGACGTCGCCATTGTAGCTAGACATAAACAAAAAATAATATGGAAATCTGTGAAGACTTATAGGGAAATTAAGAAAGAATGGGGCTTAAAATGAATATAGGGAAAACGGAATATATGGTTGCATCGACTTCTAAAGCAAAAGGAACAAGCGTTACGGGACCTGCAAATCGGAGAGAAAAATAATTTGAGGTAGTTGCGATATTTAGATATCTGGAAAAACATTATAGACAATGAGTTTCAAAGAAGTATCACCATAAAAGACCGAATCCAAGCAGGAAATAAAGCAAACTGAAAACTGTTAAAAAGCAAAATATTACTATGGACACATAAAATAAAAATATATGAAACACTAACAAGACCATAGGAGAAGAAGGGGGGGGGGATAAAATCCTAGACATTCACATAAAAAACGATCAAGATACTCTAAATAAATCTGAACGGAAGAAGAATATGCGGACCTGCCACGGAACATGGAGAATTCGAAATAATGAAGATAACAACCAAAAAAAAGGGAAGATATATAGTACGATATATAAAATCTTTAAGGCTGCAGCAGATTGGACATGTAAACGGAATGGACATAAATAGAACACCGTCAAAAGTGTTCAAAGGCAGACTATATTCGAGAAGGAAGGAAGGTAGAAAGGACGAGATGGGTGGAAGATGTGATAGAGGAGCTTAAGTTTATGATAGTGAGAGAATAGAGAGAAAAATCAGGGATAGAGGGGAATGGATTCCGAGGGAAAGGCCCACACAGGGCTGTAGAAAGAAAGGAAGGGAATTAATAAAAACAGGGACTGCTGAAGATTGACTTCATTTTGCCTGTAAACATAATTAAGTTTGGATAATTACCCATTGGAAATATGTTGTAGGCGCGTCGCTGAAGGCCGTATTAACGTGGAACGTAGATATTAAATGTCGGGCCGCACAAATAACGCTCGAGGGCCGGATGTGGCCCGCGGGTTGGGGTTAGCACGCCCATGCCCTGCGAGGAGTCTAGGACAGGCCCAATTATCATCTTCCTCACAGCAGGAGTGATTCTAAAATAGGGTTGTTTGTTCCATGAAGTTTGAAATGTTGTTGTTGTTGCTGCTGCGGTATTCAGTCCTAAGACCAGGTTGATTTAACCTTCCATGCTAACCTTTTTGGCGTAAGCCTTTTCATTTACTCATAAATAACACAAACCACATCCTCCCTAATATGCTTAGCGTATTTTGTCCTTGGCTTCCCTCTTCTGTTCTTACCCCTCACACTTCCCTCTAATGTTAATTTTACAAGAACCTCATGCCTCAAAAGGTGGCCTATTAATCTATCCCTTCTCTTAGTCAACGTCCTCCATATTTTTAGTTTCTCCTCTATACTATTTAGAACTTCCTCGTTTGTGATTCTACCCACCCAACTGATTTTCAGCATTCGCCTATGGCAACACATTTTAAAGGCTTCTATTCTTTTCCTTTCCGCAACTCCTGTCGTTCACCTTTCGTACCCATATAACGGCATGCTCCATACCAACGATTTCCTAATATTCACACCGATATAACCCGTAATTATTTCCTTTATTTTTTTCGCGAAAGCCTTTCTTACCTGTGCTATCCTACAGTTACAGTTTTTGTATGCTATACTTCTTACCATCCCTATTTATTACGCTTCCCAAGTAACGAAATTCATTAACTTCCGTCTAAATATCGATTTTCCCAATATAACAGCTTTTGCTATTCCACTATTTTCCATACTACACGCTCCATTACATAGGTTTTTTCCCTCTATTAATCCTCATATTGACCTCTTTCTCCAGGACGGCGTTCATGACAATTGTTATGGTTTCCCTTCTCTTTGTCAACGTCCTCCATATTGTTCGCTCTTCCCCTATTCTGTTAACAACTTCCTCGTTAGTGATTCTATCCACCCACCTCATTCTCCTATAGCACCACAATTCAAATGTTTCCATTTCTTTCCTGTCCCCTACTCCTATCGCCCACGATCTTCCTTGCCTGTTATATCCTACAGTTACAGTTTATGTATGCTATACTTCTTACCGTCCCTAATTATTACGCTTCCCAAGTAACGGAATTCATTAACTTCCGTCCAAATATCTATTTTCCCAATATAACAGCTTTTGCTATTCCACTGTTTTGCACACCACACACTCAATTACCTTGATTTTTTCCCCTCTATTAATCCTCATATTGACCTCTTTCTCCAGGACCACGTTCATGACATTCCAAGTCTTGTTCTGATTCCCCTGGAATTTTGGAATATGAAAAAAAAACACTGATTCCAAACTTTGTATTTTTAGTCAAGATTTGTAATCTAAAAAGCGTAGTTGATGGAAAAATCAATTCTTCTCCCCAATAAATGCATGAGTGTGAAAGTGTTCACTAAGGGGCAGTGAAAATTAACGAATTCCTCAGCTATCTATAGAAACAGAAACGGATTTATCATTTATTTTAACATTTCACGGAACGGTAAAACTAACACAGTACCAATTAGAAGAGACATTTGCAGTTGCCAAATGTCAGGGTTACCAGAGGCGGAGGAGACGACGACGAAGGTTGCTTATAAAAGGAGCCGTTTCAACAGGTTAATCCAACCAAGACAGCCATGAAGGTGCTGCTGATTATCCTGGGTGAGTCCCACGTCGCCGCTGCTGCTTCTTCCATCCGATGTTGTCTTCTTACATTTCCCCTGCCTGCGTGTGTGTTTCAGGAGTGACCGTGGTCCTCGCCTCCATGTTGCACGTCACCTGCGCAGGGTTACAAGAAATATGCTCAGCGATGCGCTGCGCAAATAACCGCCGGGCTCTGTTCTGCGCTAGAAACAGCGTGAACCAGATTAAGAACTTCCTGTACATGTGTGACATGGACATGGACAACTGCTTGAATGCTGACGGTAAGGAATGCGAATAGTGGAGCCGTGAGGATAGGCGCAAAACTAATTACGATATCAATTTTTTGCTTTTTTTTCGGGGGATTAAGTAGTAATAACATACAGAAAACCAGAAAAGTTTAGTAAAAACCTCATTTTACTCCTAGCAAAAACGACTGGGGCTGATAAGATGCGAACAGAACAGGTCAATTAGTTGCAAAATATTATTTTTTTGGGGGTCGGGGGGCGGGAAGGGGGGCTAAAAGGCTACGTGTGGGTGATCCTGAAACATGCAAATCACCTTTCATAGAAAAAGAAGGGAATTTGAAAAGGGGGAGGGGATGCGGAAGCCTAGCAAAGGGTTGACTAGGGCCCCCGAGCTATGGTTCCTACCCGGTGTTTCACCTAAAGGGATGCATGGAAAACCTTAGAAAACCTGCATCAGGCAAGTCGGGCGTTGGGGCTCTATTCTCACGCCACACCCTGTGAATGACGGGAGACGAGTTTGCTGTGGGGTCGCAGCATTCCCTTCTCCTCCTCCGTGTCTCCACCAGTTTCAGGAGGCAGTTGGCCGACTGATCCAATGGGATCTATTGCCATATGCCCAAGGTCTTCGACCCCTGTACATATACCTTCTAAAAAAAAAGTTCAAATTATCGAACGATAGAAGAATAGGTTAAGTTTTGAGATATAAGGGTATTAGGATCAGAGGGAAATGAACATAAGACTTAAAGCGTTTAATGGGAGGAGGAAGAGAAATGTAGTAGCTACGTGGAATGAAAAAGCTCCAAGCTATTCTCTCTTACGTCAATTTTATGCTTAGAACTTCGTATTAAGTTTTCATCTCCCCCTATCTCGTTTTTCTTTGTAACACCTTATTTCAAAGGCTTCTCCCGACTATTATAGTCTACATTTCACACCCACATAACGCCACACTCCATACCAACAATTTTAATAATTATTTCCTAATATTAATACTTAGATTACCGGTAAGTATATTCCTGCCCTTTTACCTGTTGCTACCCTACTCTAGTCATTACTCTACCAGGA
Organism: Eucriotettix oculatus; assembly: GCA_034510155.1. NCBI lineage: Eukaryota > Metazoa > Arthropoda > Insecta > Orthoptera > Tetrigidae > Eucriotettix > Eucriotettix oculatus. Next base: position 216,972,493 of record CM067377.1, on the reverse strand, counting down.
TTCCTTATCTTCCTTTAAAATATATCCCTTCCCAATTAAAACAGTCTTTGTTATTCCACTGTTTCCCAAACTACACTCTATTACCTTTGTTTTGCCTCTATTAATCCTCATATTGAACTCTTCCCCCAGGTCACCGTTCATGCCATTTATTATGGTTTCCAAGTCTCCTTCTGACTCCCCTAATACTACAATATCATCGAGAAAGCGTAAAGTTTTTCATTTCTTCTCCTTGCGGAAAGATTCATTTTCCATACTCCATTTTAACTTTCACAATCGTTCTGTTCTATATATAAGTTAAACAACACGGGAGACAGACTGCATCCTTGTCCCACTCCTACCTTATTTATGTTTCCTTCTCTTGAATTACGATTCTATTTACTGCTGGCTGTGTTCTGAATAGATTATGGATGAACCTTTCTTCTGGATATTTTATTTGTCCACTTCAAAATTTTTAATAGTGTGTTCCATTTCACATTATCGAACGAATTTTTAAATCTACAAATACCATTGACGTAGAACGGTTTTTATTCTTATCCTGTCTTCTAAAATTAGCCGCAAAATCAATATTGTATTGTATTTGTATTTGCTAATAATCTACAATTGGGCGCAAGCCCGGTGGCAGATACATAATTAAATATACATAATTATAAACTAAAGAAAGATAAACATGTTCCGTGGATGACCTGAAAGAGAAAAGAGAAACACTTCACTTCACTTCACTTTTTTATATTCGGAAACACATTTATATTAAATAAATATCCACTTCACTTCACACGTTTTTTCAGATTTGACCTAAATTTATTTTCTTGAAGAGGATTTCCTCCAAACACCCCTGCCACAGGTAAATTATTCCAGTCGTTGATAGTCCTATTTAGGAATGAGAATTTGCCAACATCTGTTTTTTGTTTTCTATATTTCACTTTGAATTGGTGATCCCATCTACCTATATAGCTAATTCCAATCCATGGTTTTTGCCCCATATAAGCTTATGCAGTCTTGCTTTCTCCCTCCTTTCTGACAAGACCTCCTCCCAACCTAGCTGTTTTACTTTTTCCTTCCTATGACCCTGTGGCCCTACTTGCACAAAATTTGCAGCCCTTTTCTGAACTTTCTCTAATGATTCTATTTGATTAATTCTATAAGGATCCCAACATATTCCCAAATTGGTCTAACTAGAGGTAAGTATGCCACCTTCTTTGTTTTTGAACTTCCCTTTTTTAAGTTCCTCATAATGAAATGTAAGGAATTCCACGCTTTTCGGGCCGTGAAATTCACTTGTTCCTCCCACCGAAGCCTATTGTTGAAAAATATCCCCAGATATTTGCAGCTCGTTACCCTTGGAATTAGGTCCTCACTCGTCTATTCTATATTCTGTCTCATTTAACAACGAGATTGAGCTGCTTTTCTGTCCATTAATTTTCATTTTATTTTCCAGAGCCCAGCTATTAACTTTATCTACATCTTCTTGTAATAATAATAAAGTGTCTTCCTCGTTTGTTACCTTTCTGTATATGATACAGTCAGTCGTCAGCGAAAAGCCTTCCTTACCCCTGACTTCAAGTAATTCGGTAAGTCATTAATGAATATTAAAAACAGTAAGGGGCCGATTACAGAGCCTTGGGGAACTCCCGATGCCAGAATCCGAAAATTGTTCCCCGATTTTGACTTTTTGCGATCTGTCGCTTAAGAATTTTTCTACCCATAGTATCACTCTTTTATCTATACCTGTTTTATTTAATTTATCCAATAGGATATCATGAGGTACTACATCAAATGCCTTAGCGAAGTCTATGATAACCCCATCTATTCTACTTCATCTGCTAACTCCTGAAATAGATTTATCATTTGACTTTCGCACGAGTACCCTTCCCGAAACCCATGCTGACCATTAAATATTGCTTCTTTAGTCTCGACATTCTTTATAAAACCAAATAATCTTCTCCTAACTCGCATTATATTTGACGTCCCATCCTCCTATACACGATTTTCGTTATGCACTACATACCAACATTTTTCGTATCGATTTCTTATATTCACACTAATATTAACTGTAAGCAGTTAACTCTTAATCGCGAAAGCCTTTCCATGCCTGCCTGTGCTATCCTATTCTAGTCATTACGCTTCCCACGTATCACAATTCATTAACTTCCGTCAAAATATCCCTTTCCCAATCTAACAGCCTTTGTTATTCCACTGTTTCCCATACTACACTCCATTACCTTGCTTCATTATCCCTCTACTAATCCTCATATTGAAATATTTTTGCTGGGCCACGTTTTGTGTACACATGAATTTAATTATTCAACTCGTCTTGTACTCTCCTGTCAGGTTCACGTTCATATCATTTCTTATGGGTTTACAATTCTTCTACCGACTCGTCTAATACTACTATATCTTAACGTTTACATTTCCTCTGCTTTTCACTTTCTTCATCGCCCTACATATATATAAGTAAATATGTGACAGAATAAATCATTTTCCTGCTCCTTTCTCGATTTCTGCTTTCCTTCGTCGTCCTTTAAATCTAATTACGCTTGGCTGCCTTCTACTCTACAAACGTAAACGAAATTGCGGAATATTAAATTCCCAAAGCGTTTTAATCAATCGGTAATAAAATATTAATGTTTTCTTCTAAAAAAAAGGTGTGTTAGGAATTTTTTTTTGATGAATTGTTACTTTAAGTTTTGATTTAATTTGATGCATAACTAATATTTTTTACTGTTTTCTTTTGTAGATTACAGGTTTTATTACTGGGGAAAGTGCAGTTACATGATGGAACATCATTAAATCTCATCCTGGAGCGTGTGCGCCTGGTTTCTTATAAATAAGGGGGAAAAAAATTGTAACAATCGTCAATAAAGTGTTCGGGAAGCGAAGAACTTGGTTTATTATTCGTAGTTATTTATTTAAAATCCACCCTTCTGTTGTTGTTTTTGTTGTTGTTGTGGTATTCATTCCTAAGACTGCTCTGATGCAACCCTCCATGCTGACTTACCTTGCGCAAGCCTTTTCATTTACTCACAACACACATCCTTCACACAGTCTTCCTCCTAATGCTAATTATACAAGAACTTCATGACTTAAAACGTGGCCTATTAATCTATCCCTTCTCTTAGTCAACGTCCTCTGTATTGTTCACTCTTCCCCCCTATTCAGTTAATAACTTCCTCGTTTGTGATTCTATCCACCACCTCATCCATCTCATTCTCCTATAGCACCTCATTTGAAAGGCTTCTATTCTTTTCCTTTCCGCAACTCCTGTCGTTCACCTTTCGTACCCATAGAACGGCATGCTCCATACCAACGATTTCCCAATATTCACACTTATATTACCCGAAAATTTCCTCTTTTTCGCGAAAGCCTTTCTTGCCTCTGCTATCCTACAGTTACAGTTTGTGTATACTATACTTCTTACCATCCCTAGTTATTACGCTTCCCAAGTAACGGAATTCATTAACTTCCGTCTAAATATCCCTTTTCCCAATCTAACAGCTTTTGGTATTCCACTGTTTTCCATACCACACACTTGGTTTTTTCCCTCTATTAATAATCTTATTGACCTCTTTCTCCAGGACCACGTTCGTGACAATAGTTATGGTTTCCCTTCTCTTTGTCAACGTCCTCCATATTGTTCCCTTTTCCCCTACTCTGTTAAGAACTTCCTCGTTATTGATTCTATCCACCCACCTCATTCTCCTATAGCACCACAATTCAAATGTTTCCATTCTTTTCCTGTCCCCTACTCCTATCGCCCACGATCTTCCTTGCCTGTGCTATCCTACAGTTACTGTTTATGTATGCTATACTTCTACCATCCCTAATTATTACGCTTCCCAAGTAACGGAATTAATTAACTTCCGTCTAAATATCCCTTTTCCCAATATAACAGCTTTTGCTACTCCACTGTTTCCCATAATACACTCCATTACATTGGTTTTTCCCTCTATTAATCATCATATTGACCACGTTCATGACATTTGTTATGGTTTCCCTTCACTTTGTCAACGTCCTCCGTATTGTTCGCTCTTCCCCCCTATTCTGTTAATAACTTCCTCGTTTGTGATTCTATCCACCCATCACATTCTCCTACGGCAGCACAATTCAAATGTTTCCATTCTTTTCCTGTCCCCTACTCCTATCGCCCATATAACGCCACGCCTCCATAGAAACCATTTTTATCGAAGATTTCGTAATATTTTCACTTATATTACCCGTAAAAAAAGTTCCTCTTCCTATCCTGTGCTATCCTACTCTTTATGTCTACTGTACACCTACAGCCCCTAGTTTTTACGCTTCGCATGTGGCAGGATTCTTTAACTTCGGTCAAAATATCCCTTCTCTCTCCCACACATTTTGTTATTCCACTATTTCCATCACACCACACTCCGTTACCTTGGTTTTCCCCTCTATTAATCCTAATATTGAACTATTTCTGGCAGCTCCACGTTGATGCCGTTTATTATGGTTTCTAAGTCTACTTCTGACTCCCGCAACACTACAATATCGTCTGCAACGAGTAAGGATTTTATTTTTTCTCCCTTGCACTATGGTTCGTTTGCCATATTGAGTTTTGAATGTCTTCATCCCTTGTTCTTAAAGTAAGTTAAAGGGCATGGGCAACGGACTGCATCATTGCTTTACTTGCTTCTTGATTTCAGTTTTCCTATATTGATCTTCCTGCCTTCTGTACAGGATATGGATATCATTTAAGTTTATCTTACATATTATAGGTAAGAATTATATAAAGAAAGCTAATTTTCATATTTTTTAACTATGGGAAGTGAATTGTGGGTAAAGAAGAAAAAGCGGAAAGATAAAAGGAATATCTAGAAAAGCTGTATCACGATGAAATTCTAGATCAGTCAGTAATAGAAGAAGAACAGTAGAGGATGATGAAGAATTGGCGGATAAAATTAGAAGGTCAAACTTTGACAGGTGCCATGGCTGACGAACCTCAGCAAAGTGTAAGGCGCCAGGAATTAATAACATTCCAGTGGAGTTGAAAAGAAGCAATATAATGGCTGTTCAGGATCTTTTGAGAAAATTTACGAAACAGGAAGGATACCAGAAGATTATAGTATAAACATATCTAGAACCCATACCGAAAAAAACCTGGGGCTGATAGATGGGAACAACATAGGACAATTAATTTAGTATATTATGCTTCCAAAATATATCTTTTTCGGTAACAGGCTACATGAGGGTGATCCTGAAACAGGCAACTCCCCTTTAATAGCATACACAGGGAATTGAAAAGGGGGAATGCGGAAGGTAGAGCAAGGTAGCCAAGGGTTAACTAGGGCCCCCGGGCTATGGTTTAAGGATCCTACCCGGTGTTTCACCTAAAGAGATGCAGGGAAAACCCTAGAAAACCTGCATCAGGTAGATCGGATATTGGGTACTATTCTCACGCCCTTCCCTGTGAATGACGGGAGACGAGTTTGCTGTGGGGTCGCAGCATTCCATTCTCCGTGTCTCCACCAGTTTCAGGAGGCAGTTGGCTGACTGATCCAATGGGATCAGTGGACAACTCTTGCCATATGCCCAAGGTCTTTGACCCCAGTACATATACCTCCTAAAATAGGTGAAGGTGTCTCGGCATGTGAGAACTTTGATAAAAAGTACCCAGAGAGAGTGCAAGAGGCATTCCCGACATGATCAGGTGAGCCCCGCAGTCACTCTGGGCGCTTTCAAAATATTAATTAAAATAGTAGATAGGAGAATGGAACGTCAAATAGTAATGCGAGTTAGGAGACGATCAATTTGGTTTGAGGAACACTGAAGGGACAAGAGAAGCAATATTGACTTTGCGATTAATTTTAGAAAACAGGATCAGGAAAAACCGGTCTACGTTTACGGCATTTGTAGATTCAGAAGAAGAAAATTAAGCGTTTGATAATGTGAACTGGAACACACTATTTAGGATTTTTAAGAGCATCGGTATAAAATATCGAGACAGAAAGCTTATATTTAACCTCTTCAGAAGACAGGCAGCAGTAATTATGATAGAAGATCAAGAAAAGAAAACCGTAATCAAGAAAGTAGTAACGAATATAGTATACAGCAGGATGGAATCTTAAACAGAATGCGAATAAAGGGAAGATCAGTTTTATTTAAGGGAAATTTGTGGAGACGAGTAAAGCAATGTTGAATATTCGTCGAATTTTAGAAGACAGAATAAGCATAAAAACTGGCATTTGTAGATTTATAAAAGGCATAAGATAAAGAACCTTAAACACATTATTACGGATTTAAAGTGCACATGAATAAAATATCGAGAAAGAAGGATTCTGCATAACTTCTACAGAAGCCACACAGCAGAAAATAAGAATTAAAGGGCAAGAAAAGGAAGCAGAAAAACAAGTAAAGTATGCTACTGTCGTCCGTTCTGTTTAAGCTACATATGGAACAGGAGATGTAGAGAGTTAAAAAGAAATTATACTGCAAGGAGAAAAAATAAAAAACCGTTATGTTTTTTCAATGATATTGGGGTTAATAGTGGGGAGACGGAAGAAGACTTGGAAAGCATAATAAATGGTATGAACGTGGTCCTCGATAAAAATTTCAATATTAGGATTAATAGATAGAAAACCAAAGTAATGGAGAGTAGTATGGGAAACAGTGGAATAACAAAGGCTGTTAGAGTGCGAAGGGATATTTTGAGGGAAGTCTAAGGAATTCTGTTACTTGGGAAGCGTAATAACTAGAGTAGGATAGCACAGGATAGCAAGGAAAGCTTTTGCAATAAAAACGTTATTTACTTAAAGTTAATATAAGTTCGCATAGAGCGTAGATTTTTATGGGCGCGAAACGTGGACGATAGTACTTGCGGAAAGAAAATGGAATAAAAGTCTTTTGAAGTGTGGTGCCTCAGACGAATAAGATCGGTGGATGAAGTAACTAACCAGAAAGATCTAAGGAGAATGGGGACGAGAGGACAATAAGGACGACTTAGATTAATTAGGCAACGATTTGAGACGAGAGGGTGTGTTTTCTAATAATGGGTAAGGTGTGGGGAAAGAACAGAAGACGGAGGCTAATGATGGAATACGCTAAGCCGTGTTCATGTAGAAATGAAAAGACTTGCGCAGAATTGGATTGGGTGCAGTCTGTAGAAAGTAGTAGACCGAGACTTCCAGTGCTGCCACTCGTACGTTTTGGTATGTGACCCAATGCCGTATACCGCGAGACATTATCCAGGTCTGTTCTTTTCTTATCCTCCGGTTGACGGCGACGAGGAAATAAGGTTTAAATCTCCTCCGCGATAAAAGCACAAGCGCGACCTCGAGTGGAGCGAAATTGCATTTGCTCCCCGCTTCATGTTTAATTTGGAAAATATTACAATTAGCCGCTAACCAAAAGCAATTTTAAAGAAACTATAAAAATAACAATAACGATCCCTCTTCTTATTTATTAAAACCAAAGATGTTAAAATAAAATAAAAACAAATTGAAAAAAACATTTTTGTGTAGCCCAAATAAATAAATCATAAAACAAATAAAAATAAATTTGAAAAAAATATTATTCATATTTCTGTTCCTGTATAATTCTTTAAATTATTTAAAACAGTTATTCAGGATTTACCATTAAAGGAAATAAAAACTTAATATTCTCAAAACAATTATTTAAAAGATATTTTTAGTTGTTTTCCCAGAAATAAATTATTGTAGAAAATATTAAAGAAATATATTTCTGTAATTTCGTCGTTCATTTCTACCATTATTTTTTTTACAAATTACGCGTGTCTATTCTAAATTGAAAAATTAACTCGATCCATCCTATCCCATTCCTGCGCAAGTCTTTTCATTTCTACATCAACACGGCTTAGCGTATTCCATCATTAGCGTCTGTCTTCTGTTCTTTCCACGCACCTTACCCATTATTAGAAAACACACGCTCTCGTCTCAAATCGTTGCGTAATTAATCTTAGTCAAAATACTGTCCTCTCGCCCCCTATTGTGCTTGGATCTTTCTGGTTAGTTACTTCATCCACCGATCTTATTCGTCTCAGGCACCACCCTTCAAAAGACTTTTATTCCATTTTCTTTCCGCAAGTCCTATCGTCCACGTTTCGCACCCATAAAAATCTACGCTCTATGCGAACTTTTTTTAGGAATGATTTCCTATTATTCACACTTACATTAACTTTAAGTAAATACCGTTTTTATTGCAATAGCCTTCCTTGCAAGCCTGTGATATCCTACTCTAGTTATTACGCTTCCCAAGTAACAGAATTCCTAAACTTCCGTCAAAATATCCATTCACAGTCTAACAGCCTTTGTTATTCCACTGTTTCCCATACTAGACTCCATTACTTTGGTTTTCCATACATTAAACATAATATTGAAATTTTTATCCAGGACCACGTTCATACCATTTATTATGGTTTCCAAGTCTTCTTCCGTCTCCCCACTATTAATCACAATATCATGGAAAAACAATGATTTTTTTTATTCTTTCTCCTTGCAGTATAATTTCTTTTTAACTCTCTACATCTCCTGTTCCATGTATAGCTTAAACAGAACGAAAGACAGTAACATCCTTTTCTTGTTTTTCTGCTTCTTTTCTTGACCTTTAATTCTTATTTTCTGCTGTCTGCTGTCTGTAGAGGTTATGCATAATCCTTCTTTCTCGATATTTTTTCCTGTGCACTTTAAATCCTTAATAATATGTTTAAGGTTTCTTTATCCAGTGCCTTTTCTAAATCTGCAATTGCCAGTTTTTATTCTTATTATGTCTTCTAAAATTAGACGAAACAGTCAACATTGCTTTACTCGTCTCCACAAAATTACCTTAAATAAAACTGATCTTCTCTTTATTCGCATTCTGTTTGAGATTCTGTCCTGCTACATACTATATTCGTCAATGTTTAGCTTGTTGACTCATCGTTAATGTGAAAAACGAGAAAATGTAACCGTAACAACCCTAAAACGTCCTTCCTTTTTCTTTCCGAATTATTAAAATATTGGTACACCGATCACGTATCACTCCTAGTTCAGAATGTGTCACGCCAGATGTTAAGAGTTAATCCCATAAATGAGAGTATCAAGTATTACGGAGAGTATCACCATCTTTTTTTTAAGAAATTTAAGACATGACGAAAATAGGTTTTTCGAATTTACGAGAATGTGTATGCGAATATTCGATTATATGCTAATAAACTCTAAACCATTTTAATGAGGTACTTTTTACATCTACAGTTTTATGAATAACGTAAGTTGCAACAGTTGTAATCCTAATTTCAGTTAAAAAATTATCCATTAATTCATAATAATTGAAAATATTGTATTATATTCAAAAGTATATTACGCGCACCTGTCACATAAGTTTTATTTCATTTCCAATTTTTTTATATCAGTACTTACGCTTTATTAAATTTTATGTCTTAGAAAGCAATTTAATTAAATACAAATGTATATTAATAAATGCTCTCATCATTTTATTATATCAGATATAAAGAAAAGAAACTATACGGTTCGGAAGAAAAGAAACACGTTTAGTCGTTAAAAAATGATTACTTATTTCGTCGGATACTTTGGATCCTCTATGTTCTGAATTAAATGTACAAATTCTATTAGTTTTTAGACTAATTGGGATGTTTTTAAAGTTGCAAGTCACGGGCGACAAGAAATTGTATGTAATAAGTACATTTAATTAAGGTGTTTAAAATGGAACACTAGGCCAAAAACCTCCCCAACAAATTAAATCATTATTTTTTGAAGACTTGTTCATTGCCTTCAAAATATATCCTACAACAGTCTTCACTAAGCAAATGAATATGTTTGACTATTGATGCAAATGATTGTAAAGTTTGTAAACTCTGTGCCTTCCGAAAAATTCAACCAAAATTAAAGTTCTTAAAAAATAATATTTAACATTTAATAAAGAAATTAAATGATTTTTTACTAAGAGAAATTACAGTTGGTCTCGTCCTTTGTGTATTCAGTTGGGCTCGAGAGTTTTTTATAGTCCCTGCCGCTCAGCAAGGGGCAAAAAATTAATGTCCGGGGGTGAGCGGCGGATGTTGAACCGCTCCGCCGCTCGACCTTGTCGTTACCAGAGGAACCGCGGACCCATCGAATTGCATTGGAACATTAAATTAAGCTCTGACTACCTGCTCCTTGCCGCTTGCCGCTTTTATCGTACCCGAGGCCTAAGAATGGTCTTCTTCGAGAAGTTCATTCACTGACGTGCATCACGGACGCGACGCAAATACCATCATGATTGCTGCTGGAACAGCTTTTGGTGAGGGAAAAAAAAGAACTCAAAAATTAATAAGGTGACTTCTTCTTCGCCTAAACTGACTGTTGAGGGTTACTTTTGATGATGAAACTTGTAAATGAATTTGGGGGGAAGATAATTAATTAAATTAATAATTGAGTTTAAATATATACATTTTTAATGGTAAACACAATATTTTTAATTTGAATCGTGCGTGTATATATTGTGTACAATAATAATTAATTAAAATGGGATTGTATTAAAGATCTCAGGATATTAATGGCTTAGATGTTGACTACGTGTAGCATATTTTTTTGTTCGTTGACGAACCTGAGTAGTTAAGACCCTTCTTCCTTGCTTCCTGAACTGATCAAAGCATGATCCACCTCACAAATCTCCGCTCTCCATCTCCTTGAATCACCAGAAATCTGTCCAACACTCTCCTTCAACATCCTCTCGCCATCACCTTGTATCACGTTTAGCTCAAAAGTTAATTAATTCACAATTTGCTCTGCTCATAACACAGGGATGCACACCCTTCTTACACGTCCAACCCGCTCTCTAAATCTTCACTCAACAATGTCCTTCGCCGCTCTCCAAGTACAACCTTCATCCGCTCCGTGTCCATCCTATCGCCCGTCTCCACTCGACCGTCGAACTCACTCTCCACGTACACAATGTCCCAAGAACTGTCATTGTTTTTCCAAAATTTCGGTATAATGTATTGTAACATGAAGTTACTCCTCTGTTGTCGGCTTCTTTTGAGACTTGCCGACAGGAAGGTATTGTTGAAGGCGCGCCACAAACGTCGATAATTTCCTTGTAAAACGTATCCGTAAATAATAAAAAAATTGGGCGCGAGTTCTACTGCGCTACAAACTGAATTAAATCCAATATTCTGTCAAGCTTCATGTCTCATGTCGATATAGATTTAGATTTATTGTTGTTTCCATTAATCCTCGATTGAGGAAATAGGATGCGTCATACATTAAAAATTAAAAATGAACGAAATAAAGTACATAATTAAAGACAAATAAACTTGAAATAAATTAATAAAAGAAAATGTATATAGGAAAACGACAATATAAACACAACACGGACACACGATGTCGCACACACACACACTGGGAAACACAAAGAAGCACACACTGAGAAACACGCAATGGAGTTTTGAACTACTTGGACCAGGAAACTGTCCTTGCTCCAGCAGCAGCAGCGCCATACATGAAACAAACAAACTAAAGAGCAGAAAAAACTGAATAGAAATTTTAAAGATATGTGATGTGCTATTTTACAAGGTTGGCAGCATTTCATTCAACACTTGCAACAGGAAACTTGATTTAAATACTAGAAGGACGATTAAGAAAATCCTGTACCGAGTAAAACAGCAGCAGCGCCGCCATTTAAAAGAATAGTTTTACTCTGGTTCACGAAGCTTTTATAGCCACTATCTTTAACCTCTGGAGCAAGGCTGTTGTGTAAAATTATCCCGGGGGAATTGTGAATACTTTTCTGGTGTAGAGCAAGGCGATGCTTGTCCAACCTTAGAGCTGAACGATTTCTAGTCGCGTATTCATGAAAAGCTTCATGTCTCATGTCGATGTAAATTACGGATGATAATTCTCTTGTAGCTCCATGCTGAATCATGCTTTACTTCTTCACGTCACCAGTGGCGCGGACAAAAACTCTCTTCTGTGTCATTAATTTCCACTTTCACGAAGAATAATCGATTTATGGCAGGAGTCGAATTGAAGTAAATTTGGTTTTTACCAGTCGAGGACATCTGCATGGTGACGTTCCCTTTTTCAAGCTGACGAGCGTGCTGCGGAACATGAGCTAACCCCAACTGGTCGTCCATTACTGTTAAATCTCAACTAAATCCACCAACTTAATTCTCACACAAACCTCTCTGGTCCTACTGCTTCAGTATAACAACTTTGGTTCAGTATATGTTTAGTGCTCAACTGACGAATACTGATGGTGGTGGCATTTTTGATTAATATAGTCAAGTGAAAGTCTAATTATATTCACTTTTTTTCTATCTTTCTCCATGGCTCTACAGCCCATTAAGGGCCTGGGCCTACCAAGTCTACTGCGGACTGTCATCTTGCATGACACATTCCGAATTTGGAGTGACACACACGTAGTATCGATCCTCCACCAGTCTTAATCCTGGTCTTCACAACCATGACTACACAAACATCCAATCCCATGCCAGGATTCAAACCCGGGAGTTCTGGGTTCTGAGACAGCAACTAGAGGCTAGCCACTACACCACAGGAGGTCGCAATTATATTCACTAGTAAAATAAATTGTTCACCAAAAATTTAATTTAATTTTACAAGAAGTGAATGAAGAGTATTTTGGTCAGCAAACATACTGCAAGGTGAATAAATAAAAACCTTAGGCATTGCCGAAGATATTCTACTAATATTAGCGGATTCAAAATAAGGCTTGGAAACCATAATAAATGGCATTATTTTCGGAAAGTAAACCAAAAATTTTATAGGCTCATAGATGCAACAAACGAACTCTATCCTAAATGCTTTCTGAACCAAACTGCTAGCCGCTGTTCACAACAAAGATTCACTTACTCCAATCGCACACAATAACAAACTGCACGCGTATTGAAAATGCAAAATACAAACTGTTTACCAATGCGCAATCGATAGTCAGCCCCTGCCTCGCTCTTCACAATCGATAACTGACAACTGTAACTGCCACTAACTGGCCTCCTATGAAGGCAGCGTAGTCTAGGTCGGTGGAGGGAGAAGGGAACATGGCCAGTCATCACTGACATACTGTTGACGCGCTCCAAGAAAAGTGAGGCAGTGCTCTAGTGACAGTGATGGATTGGCAGTTGTTAGTGCAGCACTGACGTATGTTGACACGCCACTGACATCAATACCCCTCGTTTTCTGGCAGTCATCACTGCCCCCGCGTTTAAACCTAGCCTTACAGTATTACCGTTGTGGGATAATAAATAAGAATGGGGGTGATAGGTGCTTTTCCTCAAGACCCTGTTTAGAAAGTGAAGCAGCAGCAGCAGCACCTTTACCTCGCTGGCTCACCTCATTACCCCCAATTTAAATCTTTACTAATCGTGATCCCAAGATATTTACAGTTATGTGATTGTGTTACAACTTCGTTCCCCATTTTATATTTAGTTGGAGGGACATTTCTCTCTTTTCTTTTGTAAAAGACGACTGCTTTACTCTTAGTTGCATTTATTTGCATTTTATTTGTAACTGACCATTGGTAAATTTTGTCCAAATCAGTCTGCAGAATCTGTGCTTCATCCTCAACGTTTACCATTTCCCTATTAACCATACAATCATCGGCAAAAAGTTTGGTTTCTGCTTTTATACCGAATGTTAAATCATTTATGAATGCAAGGAACATAAGTGGACCGATCACACTTACCTTCCTCTGACGTGTCGGACAATTTGCCATTCACAGCCAACTCTGAGTAAACGATCTTTTAAAAATTCCTGAATCCACTTCAGTACCCGAAAATCTATACAATATTTTTTAACTTACTTAATAACAGTTCATGGGGCACGACGTTGAAGGCTTTAGAAAAATCAATAGTTATAGCCTCGTCTATTCTCCCTCCAGGCTCCCTTGTCAACCCTGTCCGACAGATCTTGGCAGACCCTTGCCAGTTGCACTCACAATAGAATCCAGGTCTGAAACCATGTTGCCCACCTCTTAGGAAGGATGTGGGATGTGCTGGAGATTATAAAAACTTGCGCAAGATAGGTTAGTATTAAGGGTTACGTCAGACCTGACTTAGGGCTGAATACCACAACAACAACAACTACAACATAATCTCTTTGCATATTGCGCTTTATTGAATCTCGCAGCTTTCAGTTTAGGAGTCACGTGACTTGTTGTTTTAGTACCGCAAAACGGAAACTGCGGAGATAATCTCGCTTCCTCAGTCTTGACGGTCCAAAGTCTTCTTCCTTCTGGAAACAAACAGCCAGAGTCTTTCGTTCGAACTTTAAGATTTTGTATGACTATAAACTGTCATCTTTAAATTTATCAATGCACCATCTTCATCTTTCCCCATAATGGCCTTGACCTTGTGGTGTTTGCTCTTTGTTTACACCAACAAATTATATTATTATAATAAGGAATTGTTAAATAATAAAGAGAGTATATTTAATTTGAATATATTGCATTTAATTATGGTGATAATAATAATCGAAATCGTAGTATTACAATATAAAATTTACAAAAGAAATATAACTCAAATTAAGTTTTAGTAAAAATATAAATCTACGAGTAAAATGTATTATCAAATTGGCTCAGTCAGTAAAGCAAAATGAATCTATGCAGCTCCTAAACGGCTGCTCTCGGGAACGCGGGTCACAAACGATATAAGTGAAATAAAAACACAATCGTGGAGCAACGAGAATGGTTTAAATGGAAACCGGGTAAAATGGCCGTTACCAGATGTTAACAAGGGCCTGGTGACGTCGTTCTTGGTTTGCCGTTGCCGCCGGATGTTCCTTTGCTGGATCACGTCTTCTAGATCCTCTAGCGCCTCTTCTTCAGATTAAATCTCCATCAAATGTTATCTTTTTGTTTTCCGTACTCCCATCAAATGAATCTTCTTTCTCGATACATGCAGAATTTAACTTTTACGCATGTTGTTTCCTCAGCCACTGCTCTCTCTCTCTCTCTCTCTCTCTCTCTCTCTCTCATCCCGTCTTTCTCAGGACAGCTCCCGGGACCAACTGTCCAAATACAATACACTCCAGGCAATAAATAATGTTGTAAACGGCGACGTTTCCCGCCTACTCGGCCTTGACCAAAACCACCCTCGTTTTTCGTCCTGCTGTACGCAAATAACAAAAACTAAATTATTTTTGCTTTACCGCTTCAATGTAGGGGTCATGAGTCACCACAACCTAACGGGTCGACCGGGGCTGTAATATTACATGACACATTACGAACTTGGAGTGATACGTTGTCAGTATGAATTTCAATTTTCGTGTCCTTATTTTTCTTCTTCTTCTTATGCACTGCAACCGGTCACCAGCCAAATCCGTTTCAATCAGATTCCTCCACTCTGTACAATTCGATGAAATTTAAGCCGTCTATCGCCTCCAATGTTCTTCAGCCAATTGTATAGATTCTCCAGCTACGTGGTACATGATCATTGCCAACCTCTCCATCATTTTCCCTCCGCCTTTAAAAAGATAATTTTCTTCACTGAGTATTCACCTTCATACATATATATGGCCAAGGAATATTAGGTGGAGGACTTCAATTACTTTCTATATATTTGGTTCTTTGAAATTTTGTTGTAGTTCAAAATTACATGTTATTCTCCAGCCTCCATTGTTAATTTATTGTGCCATAAATTCTTCAACGAGAATAAATAAAACATTACACTTTTCCGATGATATTGTATTATTAAGGGAATCTGAAGAAGACTTGGAAACCATAATATTTGGCATGAACGTATTCCTGGAGAAACAGTTCAAAGTGTAGATTAATAGAGGGGAAACTAAGGTAGTGTAGTATTGGAAACAGTGGAATAACAAAGGCTGTTTATTATTGGAAGAGATATTTTGACGAAAGTTAAGGAAGTAATAACTAGAGTAGGATACCACAGGCAAGGAAGAGGCTTTCGCGTAAAAAAAGGTATTGACTTACGGGTAATATAAGTGTGAATATAATAAATCATTGCTAAACATGCTGGTATGGAGCGTGCGAAACGTAGACGATAGGAGTTTGGGAAAAGGAAAAGAATAGAAGCCTTTGAAATGTGGTGCTATAGGAGAATGAGATGGATAGTGGATAGAATCAAAAACGAGAATTTCTAAACAGAATAGGGGAAGAGCGAACAATATGGAGGACTTTGACTAAGAGAATGTAAAGTTAACATTAGAGGGAAATGTGTGGGGTAAGAACAGAAGAAATAGGTCAAGGATAGAATACACTAAGCAGTTTGGGGAGTTTTTTGGTTGTGCTAGTTATATGGAAATGAAAAGGCTTTCGAAGGATAAATGAGCATGAATGATCGCATACGGCGAGCCTTAGGGCTGAATACAACGCAACATAAACAACTTTTCTAGATATTCCTTACATCTTTCTGCTTTTTTCTTCTTTATCGACAATTGGCTTTTAAATAAACACACGGACATTGCGATGACTTTTTCGAAATATTTTTAATTATTATAACTAAGCATTGTGTAATCTACAATCGTTAATTGTGTTACTGTTTTATTCGCCGTTGAACCATTAGACATCAAGTATTTAAACTTCTTTTAATAAGGAAGTCTGCCTTTTCCCATTTATTATTGATGTCTAATTTACTGGAAAAAATCTTTAATGTTTCACCGTTCTTCTGAATATTGTAACTTTTTATTTCATTACCTTTTTAAATAATGAGGGAGAATTTACAGTAAATACTGATTTGTTATGGAGGAACTGAAGATTACTGAAGCAAGCCTCAAGATGACACTTGAGACAACCTGACGAGTATTTTCTCTTTAATGGGTCAATTATAATAATGATGTAGACACAGAAGGGAACATGTAACAATTATTCCACCGCTGAGGAGGGTTGTCAGGCCTTTCATTAAAATTAATAACCTAAATAATGGGCGCCATATTGTACTTAAATATTACTGTCTACAATTCCGAGAAGATAACAACCTTGTTTAAAACTAAGGTGTGTAACGTTTAACTGCAACCTGGGGAGTAGCAGATTTAGTGTAATAAGAATTACATCTTCGCCTACTGAGTTTCCTTATATTGTGTAGATCCTTTACTGAAGCCATGATTCCAGAAAAAAAAATTAATGATACAAATAGTTTCTCACAAGCCAACTACACTATTAATAAAATGACGAATGATCCATAACTTATATAGAAGGCAGTCAGCAGTAATTAGATTTGACGAAAGGAAAAGGAGAATACAAAAAAAAAGGAATAACTCAAGCAAGTCCATGCTGTTTAACTTATATATAGGACAGACAATAAGTAAAGTTAAAATGGAAAGGGAATCATACTGCATGGAGAAGATATATAAAAACCCCTACGCTTGGCCGATGATATTGTAAGATTAGTACGATATTAATCGATAAATTTCATTTTCTAAACTTGTCGTTCCGAGGAAGGCAAATGTAACGTGTAGTCAGGGATTGTACTGGAAACGACTAGGTGAAGTCGATCGAACATTGAGGATGTCGACTTGAAAAATACAAATATCCTTATAATTATTGTACTGGAATAAAATATCGGGAAAGGAGGTTTATACTTAACCAGTACAGAAGACAGGCAGCTGTAATTAAAATAGAAGATCAAGAAAGGAAATCCCGAATCAAGAAACGAGTAAGACAAGGGTGCAGTCTTTCACCTTCGCTGTTTAACTTATATATAAAGCGGGTGATGAAGAATGTTAAAACGGAATATAGAAAAGGAAACTCATTGCAAGGAGAAGAATTAAAATTATTACGCTTTGCCGACTATTTTGTAGTATTAGGAAAGTCGGACGAAGTCTTGGAAATTATAATAAATGGCATGAACGAAGTCCTGGGTAAATAGTTCAATATGAGGATTAATACAGGCAAAACCAAGGTAATGGAGTGTAGTTTGGAAAAAGAGTGGAATATCAAAGGGAAGGGATATTGTGCTGAAAGTTAAGGAATTCTGCTACTTGGGAAGCTCAACCCACATCCTCCCTAATCTCCTTAGCGTATTCCATCCTTTGCCTCCCTCTTCTGCGCTCACTCCACACACTTCCCTCTAATACTAATTTTACTAGACCCACGTGCCTTAAAACGTGGCCTTTTAATCTATCTCTTCTCTTGATCAACGTCCTCCATATAGTTCGCTTTTCCCCTATTCTGTTTAAAACTTCCCCGTTAGTTAGTCTATCCACCGATCTCATTCTCCTATAGCACCACATTTCAAACGCTTCTATTCTTTTCCCTTTCTTAGCTACCATCGTCCACGTATCGCACCCATATTAATCCACACTGAATACGAAAATTTTTGGCAACGATTTCCTAATAATCACACTTACATTACCCGTAAGATAATTCCTCTTTTTTGCGAAAGTCTTCCTTGCATGTGCTATCCTACACTTTATTTCTACTATTCTTCTACCATCCGTAGTTATTGGGCTGTCCAAGTAGCAGAAATCCTTACCTTCCTTCAAAATATCCCTCTATTAATCCTCACAATGAACTCTTTCTCCAGGACTACGTTTACGCTGTTTATTATGTTTCCATGTCTTCTTCTTATTCCACTTATGCTACAATATCGTCGGCAAAGCGTAGGGTTTTTATTCCTTCCCTTGCAGTATGATTCCTTTTCTATATTCCGTTTTAACGTTCTACATCTCGTTTTCTATATATATGTTAAACAGAGTGGCGGACAGACTACATCCTTGTCTTACTCCTTTCTTTTTTTCTTGGTCTTCTATTCTAATTACTGCTGCCTGTCTTTTGTAGAGGTTTTGTATAGCCCTTCCTTCTCGTTATTTTATTCCAGTGCTCTTCAAAATACAAAATAGTGTGTTCCATTTCACATTGTCAAACGCCATTTTTATATGTTCAAAAGCCATCACCGTAGACCGCTTTTTTCTTATCCAATTGATAACAGCGCAGAAGAGTTGGTAAGAACTTCGGGCGAAGAAGCAATATTAAGGTTATTCAAGGTAGTCTGCGAAATCAACGAAACAGGTAGATTTGTAGGGAGTTTTAGTAATAACATAGTTATTATATCATACCGAAGTTTTAGAATTTAAAACAGGCGTTGCGGGAGTTTTCTCGCAGGTGCTGCTTCACCCCAGAGTGACTGCGGGGCTCACCTGATTATGTCGGGAATGCCTCTCGCACTGTCTCTCTATGTGTATTTTTTATTGAAGTTCTCACATGCCGAGACACCTTCACCTATTTTAGGAGGTATATCTACTGGGGTCAAAGACCTTGGGCATATGGCAAGAGTTGTCCGCTGATCCCATTGGATCAGTCGGCCAACTGCCTCCTGAAACTGGTGGAGACACGGAGAAGGGAATGCTGCGACCCCACAACAAACTCGTCTCCCGTCATTCACAGGGAACGGCGTGAGAATAGTACCCAATGCCCGACCTACCTGATGCAGGTTTCCTAGGGTTATCCCTGCATCTCTTTAGGTGAAAAACCCGGTAAGTTCCTTAAACCATAGTCCGGGGGCCCTAGTCAACCCTTGCTTGGCTACCTTGCTCTACCTTCCGCATCCCCCTTTTCAATTCCCTTCATATGCTATTAAAGGGGAGTCGCCTGTTTCAGGATCACCCTCATGTAGCCTGTTAATCCAAAAAGAAAATAGTATCTAATGCAGGAAAAGTTCTTGATCTTCTATTCCAATTTCTGCTGTCTTCTGTAGAAGTTATGTAAAAGCCTCATTTCTCGATATTTCATTCCAGTGCTCTTCAAAATACTTAATAGTTTGTTCTAGTTGTCATTAAGGAACGGGTATTCTGGATCTACAAATGCCATGAACGTAGATTGGGTTTTTTTTCCTCCTTCTGTCTTCCAAAATTAACCGCAAAGCTAATATTGCTTCTCTTGTATTCATTTACCGTAAAACCAAATTTATCTCCTATTTTATTTGACGTTTCTGCCTCCTATATACCATTTTTGTTAATTACTACATACCATTTTATAACATTCTGACTTATATTATCAGTAAATAAATTCCTTCCATTGCTGTGCTATCCTACTCTAGTTATTACGCTTTTTCTTTTTCTGTCGTCGAAATACCTTTCCCAATTTAACAGCCTTTGTTATTCCCCTGTTTCCCATACTGCATTCCATCACATTGGTTTTCCCTCTATTAATTCATATTGAAAAATATATATTATGTACTTTCAGTTTACATGAAACCATTATTTATCGTGCCTTATAAAACATGAAAGAACTACGTATTTGAAACAAAGGTTGTTCGAAACGTCTGCTCACTTCCAAATTAATGGTTTATTGACGTACTATATTTTTAATCTTTTTGCAGTTTTTGTGGTTATATTTATTTCACTGAGGATTATTTCAAGTCGTTTATTGCACGGCGTTTCTATTGGACAAACCGTTTTAACTTGCTCGTTTCTTTTCACGGGAAAATTAATTTTGGTAGTTATTTAATAACTGTAAAGTTATTTAATTTTTTTATAGTTTGTTCCCTGGACGTTGAGGTGGCGGGACGATCGGGAAGTAGAAATTGGTTAAAAGGGACCGGATGGAGACAAGAGACGGGTCATTGCAGAAAGGAAGAAGAATAAGACGAGAACTTGTTAGTTTCTTATTTCTCGACGAGTTAAAAATTAAAAATTTGCTGTTGTGATTGCAAAAACATGATTCCCTTTAAGAAAAATAATTGTTAACGAAGGTCGGTAAAATATTAGAGCCCTGAGCTTGAAGCCTGATTGTGCCCATTCGGATTGACCTGCGTTATTGTGAAAGGTCTGATGTTTCCCAAAATTTAATGTCATTTCGTAAAATTATTTTACATAGTGATTTGGTGGGAAAAAAAGTCAGTTTGTAGGGAGGGTAAAGTAGGATGGAATCCCTGCCCGCTGACCTGGATTTGACTTTTCTTCGCCGCTTTTCCTGGGTTGTTTTGCTGGAAATGTGGCTCGTACTGTTTGATACTGACAAGAAAAAGTTCCAGTTGCTGACCTCCTTTGGCAGACTTAAAAATGTTTTGTCTCTTTAGTCAGAGACTCGTCAGTAAAAACTTAAATTATCTACTTCTAAAGCCTAGAGTATGCTTATTATATCTATAATTACTAAATTTTTGCTTTTTTTTTCTCGTGTATCTTGTCAAAGTGTATAAACTCATTTCTGGAAAAACAGGACAGCAGCTCTCTTTCTTTCAATTATCACATTGTTTTCCGAATGTTTTCCGCAAATAAAATTCCTGAACTTGTTTTAGTAATAATTTGTAAATACCAATAATGCTCAATTTTAATCATTTTATATATTACTAAATTCAGATTCTTAAAGCTAATCTTGTCTTATATTTTCATATTTAAAAACCCACTATTATTATTACTTGATCCCATTATAATATAGTAACTATTAAATATCATAAATTAAATTCATCCCACCCAATAATTGTCATTACAAATGTTCACCAACGTGGGGCATATTATATTATAATACTACAGAAATTAATAAATTAAAGTCAACCTTCCAATCATCTCACCTGTAATAGGTTTATCTTCTAAGTGATCTACCACCCATTTTGGGTAAGTGAAATGAATTTACAGTTTTTTTTGGCATGTAATAAAGGCTGCTAATCAACAACTTAAAATAAATATACTGGCAGTTCGTTGTTATGGAAGCTACTGTATATAAACCAGGGTGAGGGGATGAAGGGATGGCGGATGAAAAGGAGATTCTCAGCAATTATAGGAATTTGTCTAGTCCAATGTTATGTACCAGCCTATTAAAAAAGAAAATGAGCACCCAACTAGTAATATTAATAAAACTAACCGTTTATTTAAACGTTTGGAAAAATTCCTCGCTGCTTTTTCATAGAAAAAGGCTATCTGTGAGCTGGTAGTATATTTAATCTATTTCAGGATTTTAAAATTCTTTCTACATTTATTTATATATTATTACAATTTATATACTGCTGATTTACTTTAACGTACAGGTGCCACCGAAAGTTGCGGAGAGAGATCAACAGGGATAAGTTACACAGCAGGGACGAAAGATTACAGTTTTGTTTTACATTTTTATTTATTTATGCTTTATTTTCTTCATCTTCTATGCTCATTAAAGCCGACTGCCTTCTGTACTGATGATTTGTAAGCCTCATTTTTCGATATTTTATTCCATAGTCCTTCTAAATTCTTAATAGCATGTTCCAGTTCAAGTTGTTGTACGCTTTTTCTAAGTCTACAAATTCCATGAACGTAGGCTGGATTTTCATAATCTGTCTTTAAAAATTAGACGCAAAGTCAAATATTGCTTCTGTTTTCCCTACATTTCTCCTAAAACCCAACTGATTTTCTCTTAACTCGCATTCTATTTGGCGTTTCATCCTCCTACATACTATCTTTGTTATGCACTCCATACGAACATTTTTAGCAACGATTTCCTAATATTCTGACTTATATTACCCGTAAGTATACTCTCTTTCCTTGCCTGTTCTGTCTTACTCTGGTTATTATTTTTCCGAGATACCAGAATTCCTTAACTTCCGTCAAAATTACCCTTCCCAATCTAGCTTTCTTTGTAATTCAACCGATTCCCATACTAAACTCCTTTACCTTGGTTTTCCCTCTATTAATCCTCGTATTAAACTCTTTCTCCTGGACCACGTTCATGCCATTTATAATGTTTTCCCTCTTATTCTCATTCCCTAATACCACAATATCGTCTCGAAAGCGTAGATAAATAACGTTTTAAATCCAATAAATTTACGACCATTAGAAAGTTTTAAAGTTACTTTCGTTAAACGGACTTTCCATCAACCACATCATTTGGAACTTCCTCTGATACGATAAGAGTTTGTTAAAGAGAGTAGGGGAGCGAAATTAAGGTAAATTTAAACTTACTTATCGAAAACAGGGAGCAGCTTCAATATAACATGAGGAAGTACGCTAAATTATGACGAAACGTCGTATGAACAGCGCAGCATGGCTTCCTTAAAGGAAAGTCCACAGATATCGCAATGTACGACTTCATTCAAAATATCCAGAATTCATTGGATGAATGACTGAAGGTAGTTGGAAGGCATTTTTGCTGAAATCTCTCTAAGGCTTTCGACACCGTAGATCACCAAATATTAATAAAAAGGTGGAATATTATGGAATTCGGGGAAACACGTCACTTTTACTAAGATCGTATCTTACAAACCGCAAACAACAAGTAGTAATTGAAACCAAAGACGGCCAACTTCACTTATCCGATTGGGAATTTATTACATGTGGAGTTCCTCAAGGATCAATTCTTGGGCCTTTACTTTTTATTCTGTACATAAACGATCTTCCAGGATACGTAAATCCTCTAAAATCGATTCTCTACGCGGATGATACAAATATAATTATTGCAGATAAAAACTTCGATAATCTGATTAAGAAAGTAGACAGCAAGGCTCTGAATGGTCTAAATATTTGGTTTAACGTGAATAAATTATCCCTCAACCTAGATAAGACTAAGTTAGTTGAGTTTAGTGCTGATGCTAGGAATAGACAGACCCGTAGACAACTTCTCAGCTAATGCTTGAGCCTTTCCTCGGCCTTCGGATTGACGATAAATTAAAGTGGAATGACCATCCATATAGATCTGCTTGCTGGAGTTCAGCTTGTTATTCTCTCAGAACACTAATGCAACACGTTGACAAAAAGTACGTCAAAATGGTTTATTTCGCGTATTTTCATTCAATTATGATCTATGGCGTCTCTAACTGCTCCAGGAGTAATGAAATATTTAAGTTGCAAAAGCGTGCAATTAGAATACTTTCTAGCACGAATTCTAGATCGAGTTGCAAACCTTTCTTCAAAAGTTTGCAAATACTTACTTTACCAAGCCTGTATATATTTATGAAATATTAAAGTTTGTAAAGCGAAACACTAATTTGTTTCAAACAAATGGCGAGTTTCATGAATACGCGACTAGAAATCGTTCAGCTCTAAGGTCCTGAGGACAAGCATCGCCTTGCTCTACACCAGAAAAGTATTCACAATATCTTCGGGATAATTTTATACAACAGTCTTGTTCCAGAGGTTAAAAATAGTAACTACAAAAGCTTCGTGAAGCAGAGTAAAACTATTCTTTTAAATGGCGGCGCTGCTGCTGTTTTACTCGGTACAGGATTTTCTTAATCGTCCTTCTAGTATTTAAATCAAGGTTCCTGCTGCAAGTGTTGAATGAGCTGCTGCCAACCTTGTAAAATAGCACATCACATATCTTAAAATTTCTATTCAGTTTTTTCTGCTCTTTTGTTTGTTTGTTTCATGTATGGCGCTGCTGCTGCTGGAGCAAGGACAGTTTCCTGGTCCAAGTAGTTAAAACTCCATTGCGTGTTCCTCAGTGTGTGCTTGTTTGTGTTTCCCAGTGTGTGTCCGTGTTGTGTTTATATTGACTTTTGTCTACATACACTTTCTTTTACTAATTTATCTAAAATCTAAATCATGAATCAAGCGTTTCAGAGTTGAATATCAGCGAACGGTAATTATTGAGAAGGAAACATTTGATGAGTACCTCTGTGGATTAAGAAAGCTGCACTTTGACGATTTAAAAAGACCAAATCTAACGTAAAGTAGATTCGGTTGATTGTGACCGCCCAGTAAAACTCTCATCAATATTTTAATTACTCACCAAAATAGTTAGCAAATATTGTTAAGGGAATCTTACCGTCGGAACGTAAAACTAATAGACCCTGGTGTGCTGCGGTCCTCACAAAGGTCCATTAACTAGGCTAGAGTGCAGCACAGCGGAAGTGCTGCCGAGGTAACGTGATTTGAACCACTCACAGTGGACAGAGAAGCCAGCGCCTCTGGTGGTCCAGAGTGGAACAACTACGGACAAAGATTGCCAACTCTTTCCACGAAATTATCAACTATTAGCAATAAAACAGGAACGACGAAATAGAAAATAATATTCACACGTAAACCTAATAACGAATTTCACTACTGACGTCACTGTCAAAGTACTAGAGCCCTGAGTTGGAAGCCTCACTGTGTCCACTCGAATTGGCCTACGTTAACGTGAAAAGTCTCCTTATACGCAGAATTTAATAACTTTTAGTATGTAAATATATAAGAATACCAGATGATTTTACTAAAATCATAATTATACCAATAACGAAGAAGACTGGCGCGGATAGATCCGTACAGAATCGTTTACTATCCCAAGAAAGAAAAATATTCACGGAAATAGTGTATAGGAGAATGGAACGTTAAATGGAATTCCAGATAGGAGATGATCAAATTGGTTTTAGGAAGAGAAGCAATTTTGATTTTGTGACTAATTTTATAAGACAGGATACGAAAAAACCAGCCTAAGTTCATGGCATGTGTAGATTTAGGAAAACCGTTTAAAAATGTGAACTGCAAGAAACTATTAAAACATTTTAAGAGCACTGCAACAAAAAAAATCGAGAAAAAAAGGCTTATACATAACCTCTACAGAAGACAAGCAGCAGTGATTTGAATAGAAGATCAAGAAAGAAGTAAACAAGGATGCAATTTGTCGCCCATGCTGTTTAAATTATATAGAACAAACGATGAAGTAAGATAAAACGGAATGTAGAAAAAGAATCATACTGCAAGGATAATAAATTAAAACCCTTTGATTTGCCGATGATATTGTAGTATTAGGGGAGTCATCATAAAAAGACCCTAATAAATGATCGGGATCCTGGAGGAAGAGTTCAATATGAGGATTAATAGAGGGAAAACCAAGGTAACGGAGAGTAGTATGGGTAGCAGTGGAATAACAAAGGCTGTTAGATTGACGCAAGTTAAGGAATTCTGCTACTTCCGAAGCGTAATAACTAGAGTAGGATAGCACGGTCAAAGGAGGGTTTCACGAAAAAGAGAGATTTAGTTACGGTACAATACGATAGTTTATATGGAAAATGAATCATACTGCAAGGAGAAGAGATAAAAAACTTACGCTTTGCCGACGATATTGAGGTGTTAGGGGAGTCAGAAGAAGACTTGGAAACCATAATAAAAGGCATGAACGTAAACCTTGGAGGAAGAGTTGATTATTAATAAACGGAAAACCAAGGTAATGGAGTGTAGTATGGGAAAGAGTGGAATAACAAAGGCTGTTAGATTGGGAAGGGATATTTTGACTGCTACTTTGGAACCGTAATATCTACAGCAGGATAACAGAAGTAGGGAAGAGGAATTTACTTACGGGTAAATATAAGTGTGAATATTAGGAAATCGTTGCTAAAAATTCGAATGGAGCGTGGCGATAGGAGTTGGTGAATTAATAGGGGGAAAACGAAGGTAATGGAGTGTAGTATGGGGAACAGTGGAATATCAAATGCTGTAAGGTTGAGAAAGGATATTTTCAAGGAATTGAGTAGGATAGCACAGGCAAGGAAGAGCAAATTACTTATGGGTAATATAAGAGTGATTATTAGGAAATGGTTGCCAAAAATGTTCACATGGGGCGTTTCGTTATTTGGGTGCGAAACGTTAACAATTCGAGTTGGGGAGAGGAAAAGAATAGAAGCCTTTGAAATGTGCTGCTATAGGCGAATGCTGAAAATTAGATAGAATAAGTAACAAGGTGGTTCTAAACAGAATAGGGGAAAAGCGAACAATATGGAGGACATTGACCAAGAGAAGGGATAGATTAATAGATCACGTTTTAAGGCACGAGGCTCTTGTTAAATTAGCACTAGAGGGAAGTGTGTGCTTGGGGTAAGAACAGAAGAGGGAGGTGAAGGATGGAATACGCTAAGGAGATTAGGGATGATGTGGGTTGAGCTTCCCAAGTAGCAGAATTCCTTAACTTTCAGCACAATATCCCTTCCCAATATAACAGCCTTTGATATTAGCTGGATGTGGGTTGTGTTAGTTATACTGTAATGGAAAGGCTTGCATAAGTTTAATTAGCATTGAGGGTTTCCATCAGACTTGAATTAGGACGAATACCGCTACATAAACACACAGTATTTAAATAATTTTTTTTTTAAAAAAAACATGCTTTACTTGCGTTTTTCGAAAAGAAGGAAAGAAAGTATTAAGGGTGCTGTGCTACTACTTGTGTCCACTACTCTTCGAATAAACCGATTAAATGCAAAAAAGTAGGAGTGGCAGGACGAGGTGAAAATGAAGTCAATTTAACGACCTACTGCTTAAAAGTTTTCATTTAACGTATTAGTTTACATATTCTAGCTGATGCTGCGTTTGCTCTGAAGAAGAAATGATCTGGACTTATTAGGAAAACGATAGTAACACATCTCCCACATACCTTCCTGTTCTATTAAATGGACAATGGAAACTGTAATTAACGAGAACCTTAGCTTTCTAGTTCTTATAACAAATTTCCTTCTTTGCTATTGCAGGAAGCCTGCCTTACGTGATGTTGTGCAAATGCACCACATCCGCGTAGTGACCCGGGAGTGTTATCACTAACCGCAGCGCAGAGAAGGAAGGAAGGAAATAAGGAAAGAGACGCTGAAACACTGACTGGTAAAGTCACCAGAAACACCTTCAGTTTAATTCCTTATTTCTTATTCAATAATAATGAATAATAGAAAATCCATCGACTCCCATTCCCCACACTGAATTTGTAATTAGGGAGGGATTTAGGAACAGGATACACCTGTTAAAACCCGTTCAGAGGGATTTTGAAAAGAAAGAAACGTTGAAGGTAGCCAGGGAAGGGATGTAGTTTATGGATACTACTCTCGAGGAACGATAAATAGGATACGAGTTAGAGGAACATCAGTTAGGTATTAGGAAGGTTGCCGGGAAAACGGAAGCAATATTCAATTTTCGAAGACTGGATGAGCGAAAAAAACCGGCCTACGTTCATGGCATTCGTAGATTTAGAAAAAGCGTTTGACAATGTGATCTGGAACACACTATTAAGGATTTTGAATAGCACTGAAATAAAATATCCGAGAAAGGAGGCCGATACATAACCTCTACAGAAGACAGGCAGCAGTAATTAGAATAGAAGACCAAGAAAAGAAAGCAGAAATCAAGAAAGGAGTAAGACAAGGATGCAGTCTGTCGCCCATGCTCTTTAATTACACACACACCCACACACACATATATATATATATATATATTATATTGGATAGGCGATGAAGCAAGTTAAAACTGAATATGGAAAAAGAATCCGAGTTAGAGGAACATCAGTTAGGTATTAGGAAGGTTGTAAGGAAAACAGAAGTAATATTGAATTTACGTCTACTTTTGGACGACTGGATGAGGAAAAAAACCGGCCTACGTTCATGGCATTCGTAGATTTAGAAAAAGCGTTTCACAATTTGAACTGGAACACACTATTAAGGATTTTGAATAGCACTGAAATAAAATATCCGAGAAAGGAGGCCGATACATAACCTCTACAGAAGACAGGCAGCAGTGAGTAGAATAGAAGACCAAGAAAAGAAAGCGGAAATCAAGAAAGGAGTAAGACCAGGATGCAGTCTGTCGCCCATGCTCTTTAAATATATATATATATATATATATATATATATGAATATATTGGACAGGAGATGAAGCAAGTTATAACTGAATATCGAAAAAGAATCATACTGCAAGGAGAAGAAATAAAACCACCAAACTTTGTCGATGATACTGTGGTATCGGAAGACGACTTGGAATTATAACAAATGACATGAGCGTGCACCTGGAGAGGAAGAGAGTTAAGTACGAGGAATAATGGAGGTAGAACCAACATAATGGAGTGTGTAGATTAACCAAGCCTGTCAGAGTGCGAACGTAACCACCGAATTTATAAAAATAGGAGACATCGTAAAGCGTGAATGACGTCATCACAATGAGGTGGAATTTTTTTTCTGACAGGGGGGGGGGGACAAAGGTGATTTTAGCATTAAAACGGCTAATTGTGGAAAATGAGGTTATTTAGACCGTTGTAGTTTTTTGAAAGAAGTTTCAATTTTCTTTTGTTTAAATATTTAATTTTTTTCGCTTCACATTTTTGTAAAGAAATTTTTTTGTTATCATCGTAAACTAAAGAGTTTTATTTATTTTTCTGAAGGACAACTTCTGACTTTTTATTTAATTTATTATTTTATTTAGCAACACTTTTTATTTAGCTTTCACTTTCACACGTTTCCCCTCCACCCCCCATCAGTACATGCATATAAAAACAATTCTCTTAAAATCTGGCTGTCTTCAAGGCAATAGTGTGGCAACGTCTAGTGACGTCGAGAAATAGGAGGGATAACCTCCGACAGTCTTTGAGGTTACTAAACATTAATCAAGCTTGTAAACACATCACAAATAGTGTGCAAAACTAGGTCAAGTGATGTCATAAGTGGAAGGGAAAGCCTAACGTCAATAATTTGGAGGAGGGAAAGTATCCGGCATCCTTCGAGATCACTAAACATTAGACAAGTGTGTAAACAAGGTCAAGTGACGTCATAAGAGGGAGGGGAAGCCGGGGCCCTAGCCAGTCTTCAAGCTCGAGTGACGTAATAGGTCAAAGGTCAAGGTGATTTGGAACCGGCTTTGATATACTACTCAATGATCGTAAGTAGGAAACGTTTCGTCGATGTTTGTAAGCTTAATTATTACATCCGTTGAGTACTCGAGGATAATTGCAGGCCATGTTTACTCCCAAACACGTCCATGCAATAACAATACACCTCAGGGCAGAGCAGGGCAGGGGAGGGAGAATGATTATTTTCCGGACGTCACGACCTTCTCCTGTCTCCATTACCGTGGAACGTCACCGAATGAGAAGTTTTCCTGTCGGAAACATCTGATTATTTTCACTCCGTAATTGTCCTGCATCGACACCCACAAAATATTTTCAACGCCGTCGTCGTCGTCGTAAATCTTCAAAGTCGTGAATAATTTCAAGTTGCGTTGCGCGCATGCGTCGTATCTGGTGCACGGGAAATGCCCCGCGTGTCGCCATTAATACTCTTATCATAACCGAACAAGGAAGGAAATCATCAGGAAACGGACTTGCTGCCAGTTTCATTCGAGATGCAGCGCCTCGTCGTCGTCGTCGTCCTGGCGATGCTGAGCGTCCAAGCGGCTCAAGACGACCTGACTACGGTGAGTCCATCACAGCAGCACCATTCCTCTAATATCTTCCTTGTGGTGACCTGAGGTTTGCCTGTCATTCTACATATATTTTTTTTTGAAGAGAAAAGCCCCAAGATGGTAATCATCCATTAAACATCGAAATGAATAGGAGAGGGGGAATTATTTATTTTAGTGAAATATAAATATATTATTAAAGATCGAAGGTTTTCCCGGTGTATATTCTGAATAAACAATTCTTGGGTTTCCACCCGGGTTAAATGGAGTTTAAGCCACGACGTTTCGATGGCGTACTCTGCCATCGTTCTCACTTGAGTACGCCATCGAAACGTCGTGGCTTAAACTCCATTTAACCCGGGTGGAAACCCAAGAATTGTTTATTCATAAATATATTAATAATGAACTTTAATACAAAAAAAACTTACTAAATAATTAAAGTACGAGGTACAGTAGAGGAAAGAATAAAATAGCATAATAGACATCTACGATTAAAACAGCCCAATAAGTCAGCTATTGCCAAACATGCCTTGTTCACGGGCCATAAAATAGCTTTTGATAAGACTCGTATTCTGGAACAGAGCTAATTTCTGTTGGGATTGCATTATTTTGGAGGGAATAAACATCAGGTCCAGTGAGAATTTACTGGATAGAGATTCTGGATTCCAATTAATCCTAGCTTGGAACCCCTGGTTTTACCGGAGGAACGCCGCGGGGGCTGAGAGTCACGGGAGACTAGAGAATGAAAAGGCAAGTGGACCAATGGGAGACTCGTGCGTCAACATCTAGCCAATCACAGACTTGCCTCGGACTATATAAATGCTTACACTTACCGAATTTGGCACTTCAGTCTGAAGATGATGGCAGAGCAAGCCATCGAAACGGCACTGTTTGACCCGGTTGGAAACCCGAAAGAAATTTGTACTTACTAAATAATTGTTCATCAAGCCGTTATGAAGAAAGGAGTAAGGCAAGGATGCAGTCTGTCGCCCATGCTCTTTATATATGTATGTCCGATGCAATCCTCCATGCTAAACTATCTTGCGCAAGCCTTTTTATTATTTTTCATAACTAGGACAATCCACATATTCCTTAATCTACTTAGCGTATATCTTCCTTGGCCTCCATCTTCTGTTCTCACCCCACACATTTCCCTCTAATGCTAATTTTACAAGACCCTCGTGCCTTAAAACGTGGCCTATTGATCTAACCGTACTTTTGGGCTACATCCTCCATATTGTTCTCTTTTCCCCCTGCTCTCTTTTGAAATTCCACGATAGTTACTTTATCCACCCATCTGATTTTCAGCATTCCCCTACAGCACCACCTCTCAAAGGCTTCTATTCTTTTCCTTTCCGAACTTCCTACCGCTCACGTTTCACACCCACATAACGTCACGCTCCATACGAACATTTATTTATAGCAACGATTTCCTAATATTAACACTTATGATACGGGTTAATAAATTCCACTTCTTCCCGAAGGTCTTCCTTGGCTGTGTTATTCTACTCTAGTTATTACGCTTCCCAAGTAGCAGAATTCCTTTACTTCCGTAAAAGTATCCCATCCTAATCTAACAACCTTTGCTATTACACTGTTTCCCAAACTACAATCCATTGCATTGGTTTTCCCTCCTTTCATGATATTTTACTCAGGTGCTCTTCAAAATCTTTAATAGTGTGTTCCAGTTCACATTATGAAACGATTTTTCTAAATTTATATATGACATAATTGAAGGCTGGTAATTTCTTAACCTGTCTTCTAAAATTAGTAACAAAGTTTATATTACTTCTCTTGTCCCTACATTCTTCCTAAAACAAAACCGACCTTCTCCTAACTCGCATCCTATTTGACGTTCCATCCTCCTATATACAATTGTAGTTAATATTTTGCTTTCCTAAAATACTACACTAATTGTCCTGTGCTGTTCGAATCTATCAGCCCCAGTTTTCTTCGGTATGGGTATAATTATGTTTTTACTAAAATATTATTCCTGTTCCGTAAATTTCGCAAACTTTCAAGAATAGCCGACATATTATGGCTTATTCACCTGATGATCCGATCAGCTGTGCTCGTACGTTATCAATTTTCGAAACATGGGGCTATAAGAGAATTCTGATGGGTGGATAGAATAAGTAACCAAGAAGTTGGAAACAGAATAGAGTAGACAGAACAACGTTTACATATATTTTTTTATATATATATAGCCTTTATATATTTAGAAAAAATCGTTTTGTAATGATAACTGGAACACACTATTAAGTATTTTGGAGAACAGTGGCATAAATTATCGAGAAAGGAGGCTAATACATAACCTCTACACAGACATGCAGCAGTAATTAGAATAGAAGATCAAGAAAATAAAGCCGTAAACAAGGAAGGAGTAAGACAAGGATGCAGTCTGACACCCATGCTGTTTAACGTATATATAGAATAGGCGATGATGAAAGGTAAAACGGAATATGGAAAAGGAATCATACTGCAAGCAGAACAAATTAAAATCCTTACGCTTTACCGACGATATTGTAGTATTTGGGGAGCCGGAAGAAGCAACTTGTTAAAACATAACAAATTGCTTGATCGGCGTCCTCAAGAAATAGTTCAATATGATGATTAATGGAAGGGAAAACCAAGGTGATGTAATGTAGTATGGGAAACAGTGGAATAACTGTTAAATTGGGAAAACAATATTTTGACGTAAGTTAAGGAGTTTTGCTACTTCTAACAACTAGAGAATGATAGCACAGGAAGGATGAATATTAGAAAATCCTTGCCAAAACTTTTGATATGGAGCGTGGCGTTATATGGGTCCGAAACGTGGCATATAGGAGTTGCCGAAAGGAAAAGAACAGAAGCCTTTGAAATGTGGTGCTATAGGAGAATGTTATGGGTGGATAGAATCACTAAAGAGGAAGTTTTAAACAGAACAGGAGAAGAATGAGCAAAAGAAGAGATAGATTAATAGGATTTGTTATGAAACATGAACGTCTTGGTTTAGAGATTACCGAATATAAAAGGGAGCCCAAGGAAGACGCAGACTGAGGAGGTTAGTTAGGCTGTGATAAGTGGGATATATCTAGCGATGGAAAAGGGTTGAACGGAATAGGTAAGCATGGATCAGACTGGTCTAAGGACTCCATATTACAACCATAACAACATTCATAGCAAGTAAGTGACGGTTTCTTTTACGGACAAGTGTTTGGAAATGCCAAGGTAATGGAGTGTAGTATGGGAATCAGTGGAATAACTGTTAGATTGGGAAGGGATATTTTGACGGAAGTTAAGAAATTCTGCTACTGGGGAAGCGTAATAACTAGAGTAGAATAGCACAGACAAGAAATTAGTTTACTTATGGTTCATAAGAAGTATAATTAGTAGGAAATAATTACCAAAATTTTCGTAAGGAGTTTGGCGTACAGGGTTTCAAACCTTGACGATAGGATTGCTGACAGAAAAAACTGTAAAAGCTTTCGATACATTATGTTGTAAGAGAATGCCGATTGGTTGATATAATAAATAACCAATAAGATGTAACCATAATAGGGAAGAGAGAACTATGTGGAGGAATTTTTGAGTGATAGATTGAAAGACCACGTTTTGAGACATGACCATCTTGCAAAATAAGGAATAGAGGAACGTGTGTGGAGTAAGACCAGAAGAGGGAGGCCAAGGATGAAATTCGTTAAGGAGCTTAGGGAAGATGTGGTATGTGAAGAGTTCTGCACCGAATAGATTAGCATGGAGATTTGTATCAGAGCAGGCTGAGTTAATTTCTCTCCCTCTCTCATCCGCCTCATAACAAATTCCTTCCTATGAAATGAACGGCGAGTGGTAAGCCTCTGTGTGTTACTCTCATGTAGCTTTTCACCCAATAAAAACTATTGTAACGAGTAATAATTGTAGAAGTCTAAGGACTGAGACATTAAAATTTTTTTTGAGTGTGTTTAACAGCACAGTACGTCTTTTGAATTAATATAATGATGAATTTTCCTAGCTTAGGACGCGGTCATGTAACTGTTGAGATGATAGACGAATATTATACAAAGAGGATTAGTAATGTCATTGAAACAGTCGTAGCATAGTAGGACCCTTATTCTAATTTTATTTGAATATCCTGTGCAGGATATTGTTCCCTGTATCACGGGAAATTTCCCCACGCTGGACGAAGGACTCATGAGGATTGGCGGAAAAAAACGTCCCGTGGGATAGCGTTTTTCCTTGGAGTAGGGATATACCAGTTGAGCTGGGAGGCTAGGAGTCGTTCTAGAATGGTTCTAGGGACGCTAAGAGGACGAGGAGGGAGAGTTGTTCAAGTCGTTTAGAAGGTGAGGTGGAAGGGAGGATAGTTGTAAAGGGCATGATAGATACTGGAGTGTGCAACTAGAGTTGAAAGTGAGGTGTGAATTTTTCCAGTTTAGTGAGAAGGTGTTGAGAACAATAAAGCCTAGAGGGAAGAAGGAGGAAAAACTGCGGTTTCCTCAATCACCGGTAGTAATAGTTTCCGCCGTCAGAATTCAAACCAAAGGAAGAAGGAAGTTCCGGTCGTCCTAGTAACCTGCATCATGACTGGAATGAGTAAAAAAAATCGTCATGTGAAATAAATCTCTGCCGCTCGTGGTTACCCCAATCAGTAATTAACCCTGAATTAATTTAATTATTTTTAATAGCGCGCAGGACACCTTTT
Organism: Eucriotettix oculatus; assembly: GCA_034510155.1. NCBI lineage: Eukaryota > Metazoa > Arthropoda > Insecta > Orthoptera > Tetrigidae > Eucriotettix > Eucriotettix oculatus. The sequence continues at coordinate 216,937,864 of CM067377.1, read as the reverse complement.
AAAATCATTGTATTTTTATATAAATAAAAATATTATATTATACCCTTAAAGTTATTTCATTAAATAATTAAAATAATAATACCCCATAATCATTTAAAAATCGTCCACTTGAATTAACTTATTTAGTTGCAATTGCGCGAAGGACCCCTTTTAAAAGCAGTGTTTTTATAGATAAAATTATTATATGAAACCGTTTAAGTGATTTCATAAAATAATTTAAATAATAATTGATATTGATAGGTAAAAGTGAATAGTATAGAATAAAATTTAGCGTTAAGCATTAGATTACGGGTAGCGGTGCTTCGTCCGATTATTTTCTGGACTGTCATATAATAAATAGTGATACGTTCGCTTACTATACTTCGTTCTAATTTCAGTCCCACGGTAATTCATCCGGAAAGGAATAGCTTCTTAGTCACTCACTCACTCCCTGGTAGCACTGGGATCACGGGCCTCGCGCTCTCTGATTCCCCGAGTGAGTGATTTAAGCAGTAGGTAGCTCCTCAGGATCTCACAGGAGCGGATTCAATAAAAAGAGCTACCAGTCTATTCCTCCGATTAAATGACCACTCTTTCTGCAGACGGAGCTAGTGCTATATAATTAGTTATAATTGGATTATTTTAATAATAAATTAGTTATAATATCTAAATAGGATTTGGTTAATTAAAACAAGTTAAATTTATTTACTAAATCTAAAAATGGTTAATTACTTTACGGGTCTAACTTAAAGAAAAAAAAGCTCGGATAGCTCAATTGGCATTTGGTAAGGGTCATTTTTTAATTGGCTTAACTTTGTATCATTCAGGGACAGACAGATGCAGAGACAAGCACCAGCCTTTCTTCTTTCCGTAATGGCGGCTTCCTTCCAGCGCTGATTTCTAGCGTCACACCTGGACTTCCTTCTTAAAATTCTGGGTCGGATAAAGTAAACGGGCTCCTTCTACTCGTTGCCGTCTTCTTCCCTACAGTTTTCTTCCAGATAATATATCCCACGCAGCCCCTCAACTTCCTCCTGCTTGATAATTTCAGTCCCAATGGACTCAGGTTTGTCTTCAATGCTCGCAGGTAATTTTTCTTCAATCACTCCTCCATGAGTTGCATGGCGGGTCACCTGATCTCAGCCTCCAATCGGCATTTACCTTGGCCTGCGGTTTCTCTCTCTAACTTTGTGGCCTTCCAAAATTTCCGGGGTATAAGAACTGAAGTCAGGTATGGGTGAACTATAAGTAGCAAGGTGGTGTTTTTGGTACGAACAGACCCGTCCGTCTCGTCACTCTAGCGCCTTGGTGTTTAACTGGGTTGAAGAATTCTATAATACGGGGAATTCTTCACCCAGTTGCGCAATAAGATGGCGGTTGCCGTTTGCACTCATTACAGATAGTTGATTCAGATGCCGATACGATAAAACATCTCAACTGTTACAGTACACAGTGAAATATTCACCACACTCTTACTCCAAAAAATGACGAACCTATGATTATTTCAAAGTTTATCCTTATTATTTTCAGGTGGATGGAATCTTTTTTCAACGGTACCACAGACACCTTCATGAGTTAACATCGAATTCGTTGAGCCCTAGTCTAGCTACCACTTTCTATTATGGTGGGGCTTCAGGTCCTCAGTTCATCATGGCAAGTGAGGTGAGTCTGTCACGTCATGAGAGTCAGTCTTCTTGACGTCACTATTACCTATTAAATACACTGGTATGAAGGTGAATGTAGTCAAACGTGAAAATCACGTCAAGGGGGGATGTAAGAGTGATCGGCCCACTTATGTTCCTTGCATTCAAAAATGATTTAACAATTGGTATAAAATCACAGATCAAACTTTTTGCCGATGATTGTATGGTTTGTAGGGAAATCGTAAATATTGATGATGCAGCACAGATTCTTCAGACTGATTTCGACAAAATTTACCCATGGTCAGTTAGAAATAAAATGAAAATAAATGCAAGGAATTGTAAAAGAGTCGTTTTTACAAAAAAAAAGAGAAATGTCCCTCCCATTAGATATAAAATGGGGAACGAATTTGTAATAGACTCAAATAACAGTAAATATCTGGGGATCACCATTAGTAACACACATTACTCTAGCGTTGGAAAAAAAAACAGAAACGGGCTGAAAAAATGTTTGGGGGTCAGGTGATTCGCCATGAATCCTCACGCAAATTTAGAAGGTCTCAGTAAGAGAAGGAAACATGTGAAGCAATATATAAAGCTCATAAGGGACTAGAAAAGAAATAATAAAACCATCTAACGGCGCCAAATTATATTTCTAAAAATTACGACTCGTCAAAAATTAAAGATAAAGGGCAACAACGTACAGACGTAGGAAAATTTTCATTTGCAAATTAGTCAATACGCGATTGTAATTCCTACCTTGCCTCCTGCAGAAATACTGACGACTTTTTCCGGTAGCGTAAAAGAGCTTAGAAATTGACTGAGAAAACTTAAGTGAGTAGCTTTAATTTTTTATAATTAGTGAAATGATAATAGTGAAGTGCAGTTAAGTGGTTTTTGTGTGGCTCCTTTGTTTTCTTTTTCAGATAAAAAACTACACTTCAAAATTCTTCCTTAGTGTAAACTTTTTGTAATTGTATTTGTGTTTTATTTGTATTTTCTTTGTATATAGCTGCCACCGGGGAAGTGCCCAATAGTAGCTTAGTAGTAGTAATAATATTAATAAATAAATAACTTGTAATTCCTTCGAGATTATCAATTAAGTTCTTAGGCATAAAGTAGGGTCTCAGAAGGATTATAAAGTAATAGCGTAGAAATTTTCCTTTTACTTTCATGTTGTTGGTCTCACTCAAGTATTCAATATGTTACAGTATTTACTGCCTTTTCCAGCTCCTTAATTACACGGCGACTTTAGTGTACACTGCGGCGTATGAACTGACCTGGGATTTGGGAAACGTCACAGCCGAATCCCTGCTGGATGACATCAACAGCCATTGTGACGAGCATCTGGTGGACCTGCGAGAGGAACTCAGGGTGAGTCCAAGTTAACTCTTGACTACTCCAGCCAGCCTCCGTGTGACTGGAATCCTTGACGTTGCTACGGATGTTCCAGAACGCGTCGTGTGTGGAGACTCGGCTGCGGAACATGGTCACGTGGAAGGTGAAACGCGCCATCGAGGTCGGCCTGCAGAAGGCGTCACGTGACTGCGTCAGCATGTTGCCGACTTTGTGCTCCTCGGAGGTGAAGCGCCACTGCACCAGGGACTACGAGGCGCGACTCAGCCAACTGACCAGCGACTACTTTCAAGATTTGAGCGTCTTAGTCAGCGACGTGAATGACGTGTTACCCACATATGTTGACCAATTGAACAAAAACTTTAAGGACGTAGAGCCTGCGTCTGGTAAGACTCCTCTTGACGTCGTGGCTTTACTAGTGATTGACTACGTGTCCTTGTTGCAAGACATGTCTTATCATGTCAAGAGGTTGTACATTCTCATATCCTTCGTCTCCGGAACTTTGGTTAAACCGTTTACATTCCAGAACGTTCTAAATCAGTATGCAAACCTGGCCATCATACCATCGACCCAGACGATACAAACAAACACCGTATCTCAGAATGACTTGACGTGGGGCATAATCAGGTCCACGACTGGTTCCGTGGACTTTCCATGTTCCTACTACAGGTTCTCCGGAAAATATTACTCGCGGAAATTTCTAAGTGAATGCTTCAGAGACAAAAATTTGCAGTCGAATAGCGAGCTTCTGCTGTGCGCTTCCTCAGACTCAGCTGAGAGGCCGCTGACCTGGTCGACGCCTCCTTACCTCTACTTTGACTCCCGGTGTCTGTGCGTCGCGACCAAAGGCAACACCGACTGCGCGGTCAAGGCGCCCTCAGGAGTCCATCCCCACTTCTACTGCTTATCCGTGCTGCTGAGAGACTTACAGAGGCAAGTCTGGTACAGGCCCGCAGTCACGTACCTGGACTACGCCTTCCAGTCACGGGTTCCGGTCTGCAACTTCGCCAACTTCCTCTCAACAACCTACAGAAGTCTGTGCTCCAATATTCCTGTTAAAATTCGCTTGCATCACATCACTCCCACGTTGTGTTTCTTCAAAGGCCTGGTCAACAAAGATCTCAACTGCTCGGAGACTCTGATAATAGACAATTACAACTACACTCTGCTCTGTGAGGCGAGGTTCATCATGGAACTTGTCTCCTGTCACGATAAGGCCAGCGATGACATTGACGTTTCTTACTACGGCGCCGGGGACTCACCGGTGGTGCTGGTCCTCACGTACTTGGACATCGCTGTGCGTGCCTTGACTCTGGTCACTTACCTTTCTTGTCCGCAGCTGCGTAACCTACCAGGGAAAATGCTTATAGCCTACACTATGACTGCTCTGCTCAAGCTCGTGGTTGTCCGTGTCAGTCTCAACGATTTGCCCCTGGCCGTGCGTCTCGACGTCGTCCTGGACCTCTCCTCTACCCTGTGGCTCTCCGCGTACCTTCACTTCCTCACAACCTCAATCAAGTCTCTACGGTCTCCGAACTCTCTGAGCCTATCTGAAGCCTACACGTTTCTCCTCCGGTATGCGCTGTTCGGTTGGGCATTGCCCGCGGTGTTGTCGGCGTCCTTCTTCTGGATGGACGAGGCCTTCGACAGTCCCGTCAAGTTTGGCCAGCTCATGTTCGTTTTGTGCAACTATGCGGCGCTCTTCACGAACCTCTACATGTTTTACCATAACTGCTCCTTCTATTACGACGTCAGGAGCGGCGTCGTAGAATCTCTGCAAGGACTCACGACGCGCAAAGTCTTGGCCGAACTCTTTAACTTCGCCCTGAAGACGTCTCTACTGACGGGGGCCGGAATCACCATCAGACTCGTCTTCACGCAGATCCAAGGTCTGGAACACGTGCTCAGCTACTACCACGCCCTGGGCACGCTCCACGGCCTTCTGTTCTTCTTGCTCTACGGCTGCAACCGTGAGGCACGGGCCTTCTGGATCAGCATCTTCAGCTCAACACTACGTCGTTGTCGTCTAATCCTTCGTAATACGTTTCTTAATTGAAACGCCTTGGAATTGGTGGAAAACTCTGTTTTGTGGCGTACACTCTATTGTTGGGCGCCAGAGTGGATGTCCTTTTAGCCAATTTGTATTAGGGAGGGGAGTTAAATAATTCTTATTTACGGCATAAAATAATATAGAAATTTATTATTTACAAATTTTGAAGGACCGATCCTACTCAATTTATTTGTTATGCCACTGGCTACTCAGCTATGAAATCCAAATCCTCGGGTTGACCGTGGGATAAATTTAGTCGGAAAAATGACGAATTTACGTTGTCTACGTAATCATGAGCATGTTAAGAACTACCATGAGTGGAACTTATCTGGTATTTTCCCCTTTTGCGATGTCGTGTAGTCAGCTTTTCTGGACCCTGGCGGCTGCTGTCGTTTGCCATCGAATGATGGCGACTGCTATCTGTCGTATCTGCTTCAATGCCAGCGACGGGAGTCCAGTAGTTTCATCGAGTGTCGCCTTCCGAATGTTTCCCTCCACTCCCTCCTTACGATTTTTGCTCTCTACTGTCTACTGTCCCCTTTTCCGCTCTCATGTCCTTTAAATAGTTTTGGGCAGTCGCGCTTCGTAACGACACAAAAAACTCCAAACTTTCCCTCGCCAGGGCATGTCCATCAGGGGTAAGTGTCACAGTATGCACATTCGTCACCCTCGAACGTCCGAAGATTGTGAAGAAGCCCGGCGTCATAGGGGGTCCGCTCCTTTACTCCTTCACTGGCGATTATGCAGGCCTGTCACCCATTTCCTCCAGATGTTCAATCCCGGGGGTCTGGACGCTCCTTACATTCCACATGGTGGTACCCAACAACTCATCATTACTCACGCGATTCACTGTCTAAATCGCAGTTTAAATTAATTGCGCCTGTACTTAATATCGCGCTATAGTTTCTGATAGCCCTTGGAACACTTCTCTTTCTCTTTGAACGGCTCCACAAACCTTCATCCTCCCCTCTCCAACCATTTTTCCTGATCTTTGTCCACAATTTTTATATCCACCTGCAAATTCCGGGGCAACCTTCCCCTAATTTGATCGTAAAACTACGCTTCGAACTTTCACATCATAATGAAATGTACATAACAGTTTGTAAGTGATAAAGATGTTTTATTTAAGTTATTTATTAAAACGACTTGCACTTAAGGATATGATATAATAATTTTTCTTTATAAAAATCACTTATAAGGGGTATTGCTATTACAAAAAAACTAAATGAAGGGGACGCCTTTTAAATATCAGGGGTTAATTACTTATAGTCCAGCAGATTTTCGTTAACTTGACGAAGTTTTTTATCTTCATTCCTGTCTGGATACAGGTTACTAGGCAACAGGTACTTCTTTTTTCGGTTTTAATTAAAAATATTTTCTCTGCCAGCGGAAAGTGGGATGAACCTTGTACTGCCAGTAATTGAATAAAACTCAGTTTTTCCTCCTCTTTCCGTCTGATCTTCATTGTTCTCAATACCTTCTCACTAAAGATTAACAATTTACACCTCACTTTCAACTCTTCTTTCACTCTCCAGCTTCCTCCTCGCTTTCGATATCCGTTCCATGCTCAAGCTTTGTCTTTCCTTCCACGTCCTGATCAACTCTCCTGCCGTGACTACTTGCCTTCTCAACATCTTGCTTCACTCCTAGTATTTTTCGGCTCCTCACCTCCCAGCTCAACTCGAATATTCACGTAGCCCAAGGGAAAACGCTATCCCACGTGAAGTTCGTTCCGCCATTTCTCATGAGTCACTCGTCCGGCGCGGAATATTTTCCATGACACAGGGAACATTATCCGGAAATTTTGAAGGGTGAATGTTCCTTCAGCAAAACACAAGCTTAGTATTACAAACCCGCAGACAGGCATTTTTCCGGTCCGGCAGCCTGGAACTGGAATATTGCACCGAGCCTGAATTTTATTATTGAAGCTTTAAATTTTTCAAAAATGAAAAAAAATCGAATTAAATTAGGGAACGATATTAATAACGGTGAATGAGATTAAATCTAATAATGGTACTGTAAATCACTTTAACATGAAAAATAAATGTGTAATTTACCCGATGAGTAATTATTAAATAAAAAGATAAGAGTCACGATGTCAACAATTTCTTAGTTCATCTTTATCCGACCCAACACTTGCTTGTAATGTCTCACACCTCTCAAATGGTTGTTCCTGTGTTATGACGAAATAATTTTATGTAACGAAATTAAAATAGAAAGCATAATCACAATTTCTTGTGCTGATTTATTGTGTATTATAAATATAAATGTATTTTCATCCATCCCTAAGACCACACGTAATTAAAAAACCTCGGGTTCACATGTCAAATTAATGTTAAAATTTTTGAGGGTCGCATATCCGTTGTGTGGCGACGTCGAAGTTCTCGAGAGGCAAAGTAAAATGTATCGTTACTTAATAAAAATGTTAGTTATATTTAAGAGTAGCTATGCCCCACGACTTCCTGTTCACGCGATAATAGATCTTATTAGTTTGTCCTAAAAACAAAACAACAGGCACAAAATTTTGATTCCACAATAGACGTAGTGAAAATGATCGCCCTCCGTCTCCCCACATCTCACTCCTATGCTGACAAAATTACACCTATGATAACACAGTAAGTGGGATGAATGGTGGAGGAACGCCTTAGTAGGATTTATAACTCGCAGTTGGTTTTCACGCAGCCTTTCGTGCGGCAGTTTAATGGATTAATAAATATTTACATTAATATCTCCCGAACTGTGCAAGATATCAAAATGAAACGTACACGACAATTTAAGTTCAAGTTTCTGTTTAAATTTCTAAAATTTTCCTTTATAACTCTTAATTCCATTTAGGATCATAGATTGTGAGAACAGGCAACCCGCGTGCAATTTTTGGAGTCTTCAATAAGCGTACACCAAGAAACTTTCCCCGTAGAATAAATATTTACATTATAACACATTAATAGCATTAACGAAGTGAAAAATATACTAATATTTAAGTTAAATCTTCCCTCAAATTTCATTGAAATCCCTTGAGCCGTTTCGGAGCTTATTAGAGTCAAACATACAGATAGTCAGGCAGTCAGTCAGACAGACAGTAAAATTTTAGCTAAGCATAAGTTTGGCATGCTTGTTAAGTGACGTCATAATCCATCCTTTGCACGTCCTATATGTTTTTCCGATTGAATCTTTTAAACCTGAAAGGTGGACAAGAAGGATGGAAAATATTCGAAATATTGACTGAAACCTTCTCTTCAGAGATAAGCAATCGGATGAATGGTGTCGCAAAAGCCAAAGAGATGACCCTATTTGATTAGGCCCGGTATGTAGGGCCTGGAGCACTCTGGTTAGGTTTCATTTTTAATTAGATAGGAAACAAATGCAATTCAGGTAATTAAACTTCTAAAGTGTATAAAGAAGAAACTTGGATTGAATCGAGTGTCAATTAGTATTTCGAGCTAAGGGTGGCAATTTTTTTAACTCTATTATTATCTCTGATTTTTGTATGTATCCCAATTTGATGTAAATCACTACATGACGATTCATAATTCATTATTGCCGCAACATCCGCCCTCCCTCGAAGCTACGCGAGTGGCAACACTGAATCATTTTTTCCGGTAATGTTCCGTAGATTAGTTATAAAAGCAAAAGAACAAATATTATAGAGATTATAGTAAAAGTGACAATAAGTTCAGAAGAACTGGTGAGTCTTTGATGTCATAAAAAATCGTCTAAAAATATGAGCCAGGGTATAAATAACTACACCATATTAATGCATTGGAAATAACTTTATAACAATAAATGTAATTATAAATTCGACAAATGGGTTGTTATATATATAATACTTTTATGAAGATATTCAATTAAATCGTACAAACATAATACTTAATAAACACGACAAATGTGACGCCACATTAAATTTATTTGGCGCCCAACGTTGGGTAAGTTGAAAAATGTGAAAAAACTAGTTGTGAATATTAATTTAAGTTTTAACATTAATTGACGATCAATTGCGTTGCTATTTTCCCTCATTCGCCCTTCGTAGTGGACGGGAGGGAGGAGAATACAGAGACTTACTGTCATGCCCTTAGCTGCACGGTAAAATAAACTATCATAACGGGAGTGAAAAAATTGTTAAAGATATTTTAAATTAATAATAATTGTCAATGAAAGTTAATAAATATATTTTTCGTAATAGAATTAGTAACATTAAATTTAATCAGAGGAAGATAATGACAAAAAATACTATAGTTAAGCATTTTATAATATTAACAATAATGGTAAAATTAGTGAAAATTAAGGAAAAGATAATGATAAATTTTAACATTACGGTCTTTCTTACATTTGTATTTCTAATACTCTCATAACCGATTCAAAATGACAAAATATGGGAGAGGTCAAAATTAATAAATAAAAGTATAATAATATCATTTATGATATTAAGTGTCAAAAAAATAATGAAAATGAAAATTATCAAGCTAACACAATATTCAAGAGTTTATTAAATAAATTTTTACAATTTAAGGGCTATTTAAAGAATAATAACTAACTAAAAGTAAAATAGATACGAAGTTGAAAAAACAATAAAAATTAGTTAATTAAATGATCTGACTTAAAATTATGCCTAAAACTAAGAAAGAGGCTTTAAGTCATAATGTTAATAAAGCCTCTAAAGTTGAGAAACGAAACGTATTCTAATTAAAATTTCCCAACGCTTTATGTTTTACTTAAAAAAATAAACCTTACATAGTATATCCTCCGCTACCCTCTTGATTTATATCTCCTCATCCTTCCTAATCTGTTTAGCGTTTTCAATCCGTGGCCTCCCTCTTCTGTTATTACTCTACACTTCCCACTAAAGTTAATTTTACAAGTACCGCGTGTCTAAAAACGTGGCCTATTAATCTATCCCTTCTGTCAGTCAAAGTCTTCCATATTGTCCTCTCTTCCCCTATTCTGCCCAGACCTTCCTCGTTAATGATTCTATCCACCAATCTCATTGTCCTTATAGCACCACATTTGTGAGGCTTCTATTTTTTTCCTTTCAGCAATTCCTATCGACCCCGTTTCGTCACCATATAACGCCACGCACCATAACAACATTTTTAGCAAAAATTTCTAATATTCTGTCTTATACTAGCCGTAAGTAGATTCCTCTTTTTTTTTCGAAAGACTTCCTTATCTGTGCTATTATACTTTAGTTATTACTCCACCTAAGCAGCAGAATTCTTTAATCTGCTTCAAAATATCTCTTCCCAATCTAACAGCCTTTGTTATTCAATAGTTTCCTGTACTCCACGCCATTACCTAGGTTTTCCTTGTAATAATTTTACTGCTAAACTGTTCCTCTTGAACCATGCTCATAACATTTAGTATATTTTCCATCTATTCTACAATACAGGTTTTAATCCGTAGGAATTTTATTACTTCCTCTTTCCGGTGTGATTTCATTGGTCTGTTAACTATGGGAAAGTTAAAGAGCATGGGCAACACACTGTATACTTGTGATTTCTGCTTGTTTTTTTCGTCTATAAATTCTATTTACTGCTGAATGCTTTTTGTAGGGGTTATACATAAGCCTCTTCAAATCCTTAATAGTGTGTTCCACTTCACATTATCAAACGCTTTTTCTAAATCTAAAAATGCCATGAACGTGAACTTGTTTTCCCTTAACCTGACTTCTAAAATTAGACGCAAAGTGAATATTACTTATCTTGGCCCTACATTACTCCTAAAAAGAACTGATCGTTTCCTAACTCACATTATACATATCCTTTCAATCTACTGTGTACTATTAATTTTTAAAACTACTTTTGCTGAGGTATTCAGTCCTAAGACCTTGTCTGATGTAACCTATGTTTTGGAAACCTTTTCATTTCCTCATAACTAGCACAACCCACATACGTCTTAATTGGCTTAGCGTATTCCATCTTTTGCCTCCCTCTTTTGTTCCTACCCCACTCATTTCCCTATAATGCTAATTTTACAATACATTTGTGTCTTAAAACGTGGAATATTCATCCATTCAATCTCTTCGTCGACTATTCCGTTTGCAACTTCCTCGCCAGTGGTTATATCCACCCTTCTCATTCTCCTATAGCATCACATTTCAGAGGCTTCTATTCTTTTTCACCCTACATACGAATATTTTTTAGCAAAGATTTCCTAATATTCACACTGATATTACCCGTAAGTTAATTCCTCTTCCTTGCCTGTGCTATCCTACTCTAGTTATTACGTTTCTTAACTAGCATAAATCCTTAACGTCCGCAAAATATCTATTACGATTCTAAATGCCTTTGTTATTCCACTGTTTCCAAAAAGAAATTCAATTACCTCGTTCTTTCCTCTATTAATCCTCATATTGAACTCTTTCTCCAGGACCACGTTCGTGCCATTAATTTTTTTCTCCTCGCAGAATTATTCCTTTCCCATATTACGTTTAACTTTCTTCATCGCCTGGTCTTTATATATAAGTTAAACAGCATGGGCGACAGTCTACATCCTTGATTTAGATTTAGATATATTGTTGTTTCCCTTAGTCATCGATTGAAGAACTAGGATACGTCTTACATTAGAAAATAAAAATGAACAAAATAAAGTACTTAATTAAAGGCAAATAAACTTATAAAAAATTAGTAAAAGAAAGTGTATGTAAACAAAAGTCAATATAAACACAACACGGACACACACGATGTCACACACACAAACACACACTGGGAAACACAAAAAAGCACACACTGAGGAACACGCAATGGAGTTTTGAACTACTTGGACCAGGAAGGAAACTGTCCTTGCTCCAGCAGCAGCAGCGCCATACATGAAACAAACAAACAAACAAAAGAGCAGAAAAAACTGAGTAGAAAAATTAAAGATATGCGATGTGCTATTTTACAAGGTTGGCAGCAGCTCATTCAACACTTGCAGCAGCAGGAACCTTGATTTCAATACTAGAAGGACGATTAAGAAAATCCTGTACCACAGAGGAAAACAGCAGCAGCGCCGCCATTTAAATGAATAGTTTTACTCTTCTTCAGGAAGCTTTTGTAGTTACTGGAGCAAGGCTGTTGTATAGAATTATCCCCGGGGGTATTGTGAATACTTTTCTGGTGTAGAGCAAGGCGATGCTTGTCCTCAGGACCTTAGAGCTGAACCTCTGACTGATTTCTGGACGCGTATTCATGAAACTCGCCATTTGTTTGAAACAAATTAGTGTTTCGCTTTACAAACTTTAATATTTCATAAATATATATTTACAGGCTTGGTAAAGAAAGTATTTGCAAACTTTTGAAGAATGTTTTGCAACTCCTTGATCTAGAATTCGTGCTAGAAAGTATTCTAATTGCACGCTTTTGCAACTTAAATATTTCATTACTCCAGGAGCAGTTAGAGACGCCATAGATCATAATTGAATGGAAATACGCGAAATAAACCATTTTAACGTACTATTTGTGAACCAACGTGTTGCATTAGTGTTATGAGAGAATAACAAGCTGGACTCCAGCAAGCAGATCTCCCATGGTTGCTCATTCCACTTTAATTTACCGTTAATCCGAAGGCCGAGGAAAGGCTCAAGCATTAGCTGAGAAGTTGTCTACGGGTCTGTCTATTCCTAGCATCAGCTCTAAACTCAACTAACTTAGTCTTATCTAGATTGACGAATAATTTATTCACGTTAAACCAAGTATTTAGACCATCCAGAGCCTTGTCTACTTTCTTAATCAGATTATCGAAGCAATAATTATATTTGTATCATCCGCGTAGAGAATCGATTTTAGAGGATTTACGTATTCACTGGAAGATCGTTTATGTACAGAATAAAAAGTAAAGGCCCAAGAATTGATCCTGTGAGGAACTCCACATGTAATAAATTCCCAATCCTTTCTTGATTACGGCTTTCTTTCCTTGATCTTCAATTGTGATTACTGCTGCTTGTCTTCTGCAGAGGTTATGTATTACCCTCCGTTCCAGTTCTCTTCAAAATCCTCAATATTGTGTTCCAGTTCACATTATCAAACGCTTTTACTAAATAAAAAGGAATAGTGCCTCGCGTGATACTAAACGATGTTTAGTAGCTTAACAGGTATGACTTTTAGCTTTTCATTTGCAATTTAATTCAAAAATAAATTTTTCTAAGCATACATACTGGTGATGACGTCACTCGGTATTTATTTGTCAGAGAAGTTCTTACACTGAAACTACCCGAAAGTGCTATTAATGTCTCCAATTACACCTGTGGTGGTGTTTTCAAGTTTTTATTTCAGTGGTTCGCCTAATGGCGGCACATTTACTGTTATCAGGGTACAGTTAAAAAAAGTCCGGTCGGCCAAATGTCAGGGTTACCAGAGGCAACGGGTGCGTATAAAAGGATCCGCACCTTGACCGACGACACATCTCGCTCGCCATGAAGGGTCTGATCCTGCTAGGTGAGTCTCCGGGAAGCTGCCGCTTCTCCGTACCTACTTCACCTGCTGATGATGGGGGATGTTGTTGCTGTTGATGTTACAGCGGCGACCATGACGGTCCTGATGCACGCCACCCGTGGCATGTCTCGAGAAGATCACTGCAAAGCAACGCCGTGCCTGTACAAGGCCCCACATCACTTTTGCGCCATCAACAGCGTTGGCGAGAAAAAGAATTACAAGACTAAATGTGAGATGAACGTCGATAACTGCTTGACTTACAACGGTAAGGAAACTTTTGAATTGTACCGTTGAAAGATTTCCATCTCCAGTCTTTATCTTTCAGGGATCGAGATGAAATAACCCTGTGACGGTGATCGTGATTTTGTCCATCAAAGGACGAGAAATGAAAACCCTCAGTTTTGACGATAATACTGTGGTATTTGGGAAGTCAGACGAAGACTTGTAAAACCTAAATACATGGCATGAACGGTATCCTAGACGAACAGTTCATCTTGTGGATCATTAGAGGGAGAACCAAACTAATGGAGTGTAGTTTGGGGAACAATGGTTTTTATATATTGCGATATTGCGAATCGTAATAACTAGGGTTGGTAGAAGTATAGCAGACATAAAGTGTAGGATAGAACAGGCAAGGAACGTTTCCACATAAAATTGGAATCCGCTTTCAGGTAATAAAACTGTGAAAATTAGGAAACCATCGCTAGAAATCTTCGTTCGCATTGAAAGTGGCGCTACATGAACGCGAAACGTAGACCACAGGAGTTGTGGAAAGGAAAAGAACAGACGCCCTTTTTAAATATTGTGCAGCATAGTTCAAAAAAATGAGAATTAATACGGGGAGAACCAAAGGTAATGGCATGTAGTACGGGAAACATTGGAATAAAAAAGGCTGTTTGACTTGTAAAGGGATATTTTGAAGGAGGTTAAAGAATTCTGCTGCTTGGGTGGCGTAGTAACTAGAGTAGGATAGCACAGGCTAGGATGACTTTCGGGAAAAGGAGGAATTTACTGGCGGGTAATATAAGTCACAACATTAACAAATATTAAAAACTTTGGTGTGGTGTACATGACGCAAATAGTATTTAAGAGGATGATGGAACATCAAATAGAATACGAGTTGGGAGAAGATCAGTTTGGTTTTAGGAAGAATCTAGGGACAAGAGTGGCAATTTTGACTTAGCGGCTAATTTTAGAAGACAGGATAAGATAAAGCCAGCCTACGAACATGACATTTATATGTTTTTTTAAAAAAAACTGTTTGATAATATGAACTGGAACACACTATTAAGGATTTTTAAGAGAACAGGAATAAGATATTGTAACCGCCCGTTCAATATTTGGAACGATTTCCGTATTCTTTTTCCGTATTTCATAACGATTTCTGTATTTTTTATTTATTTACGTAGTCAGTTTCATTAAATCAGCTTCTTAAACACGAATTTAGTGATATTAAACAATAATAATTACGAAAATGCTAGTTTTTTTAAGTAATCACCGTGGTAACATCATATCTAATTGAAATAAAATAGATCTTAATTAAAATTGTAATTAAACATTTTAACGTTTTAAAGATAAATTAGAATTGTTATTTCATTATTACAATTAAATTGTAACTTAAAAATCAAATAAATTCAAATAATGAAAATCATTTTTAATTTTGTATTTATTATGGTGTAGTAGTATTAGATTCTTACTTTACTATATGATTTAATTACACTGCCTCGTAGATAAAAAAGAAAATAATGAATTGTGAGGAAGTACGGTAAAGGAATATGGAAATCGTTCCAAATATGACACGGGCGGTTACAATATCGAGAAAGAAGGGTTATTCATAGAAGATCAAGAAAAGAAAACCGTAATTAAGAAAGGAGGAAGACAAAGATGCATGCTGTTTAACTTGCATATAGAACAAGCGACGGAGGAAATTAAAACGGAATGTGGAAAAGGAATCATTGTGCAAGGAGAAGTAATAAAGACCCTACGATATTGTAGTATTAGGGGGAGTCACAAGAAGATTCGGAAACCGTGGTAAGTGGCATGAATGTGGTCATGGAGAAAGAGTTCAATATGAGGATTAATAGAGGGAAAACCCAGCTATTCGAGTGTAGTATGAGAAACTGTGGAACAACGAAGGGATATTTTGAAAGATGTTAAGGAATTCTGATGCTTGGCAAGCGTAATAACTAGAGTAGGATAGCACAGGCAAGGAAGGCTTTCGCGAAAAAGTGAAATAATTGCTAAAAATGTTGGTTATGGAGTGTGGCGTTTACACGGGTGCGAAACGTGGACGATAGAAGATGCGGAGAGGAAAAGAGTAGAAGTTTCTGAAATGTGGTGCTATAGGCAAATGAGATGCGTGGATAGAATAACTAAGCAAGAAATTTTAAGCAGAATAGGGGACGAGCGAACAATAATGTGGCCGTTGACCAAGGGGAGGGACCGATAATTAGGCCACGTTTTAAGACTTGAGGATGTAGTAAAGTTAACATTAAGGGGACGTGTTTATGGGGTAAGAGCTGAAGAGGGAAGCCAAGGACGTAATTCTCTAAGTAGATGAGGAAGGTATGTAATATCTGCTAATTATGTGTAATCCAAAAGGTCTCAGATAAAATAGGCTAGTATAGAGGGTTGATTCAGTCCAGTTTTGAGACTCAATACTTCAAATGGAGAAATGAAAAAAAAAATTAAGCTGTTGAATCTGTGGCTATGTAATGGCTTTAAGTCGTTCTTGGAGGACAAAGACTACCTCCAGAAGTCGCTTTAGGCATGGAGTTGACGGTAGGGTAACGAAGTCTTCGGTCATGTTCCATTTTACGGAGGTAAAACTGATTACAAAATAGAGGACGTCACAGATTTTTCTTCAGCACAAGAATAACTGCAGAATTTTAATGACTACTACCATTCACCCTCGAGATAAATAGAAGATTTAAGGAATGAAGAATGTTGCCTTTGAGTAGTCAGGACAGGAACTCATATTCTGGATTTCAAACTCATACCGTGATCTCTGCAAGGAAAAGGAATAAAAGCCTTACGCTTTGCGAAGATATTGTAGTATTGGGAGAAGTAGAAGAAGAGGCCATAATAAATGGCATGAACTTAGCCCTGGAGAAAGAGTTCAATATGAAGATTAATGGAGGGAAAACCAAGGTAATGGAGTGCAGTATGGGAAACAGAGGAATAAAAAAAGATGTTAGATTGGGAAGGGATATTTTGACGGAAGTTAAGGAATTCTGCTATTTGGGAAGCAAAATAACTAGGAATGGTAGAAGAATGGCAGTCTTAAAGAGTAGGATAACACAGGCAAGGAAGGCTTTCACGAAAAAGTGGAATTTACTGACGGGTAATATAAGTGTGAATATCAGGAAATCGTTGCTAAAAATGTTTGTATGGAGCGTGGACTATAGGAGTTGGGGAAAGGAAAACAATAGAAGCCTTTGTAATGTGGTGCTATAGGAGGATGAGATGGGTAGATAGAATCACCAACGAGGAAGTTCTAAACAGAATAGGGGAAAAGCGAATAATATGGACGAGGTTGACTAAGAGAAGGGACAGATTAATAAGCCACGTTTTAAGACACGTAAAATTAGTATTAGAGGAAATAGTGTGGGGTAAGAAGAGAAGAGGGAGACGAAGGAATGAAAAGGCCAAGCAGTGTAGGGAGGACGGTCGGTGTTCTACTTATAAGCAAATGAGAAGGCTTGCTCAACAATGGTTAGCATAGAGGGTTGCATCTAACCACTCTTAGGCCCTAATACCACAACAACGAAAAACGTGAATCTTAGATTGAATGTGTAAAATTCAGTCTCTGTCACTCGCCCTACAGTGACGTCTATGGTGACATATCGCAGGAAAGGTCTTTGAGTTGCGGTGATGGATGTATCTTAACATAAGTAGATTTAGATTTTAGATTTATTGTTGTTTCCATTAATCGTCGATTGAGGAAATAGGATACGTCATACATTAAAAATTAAAAATGAACAAAATAAAGTACATAATTAAAGACAAATAAGCTTAAAATAAATTAGTAAAAGAATGTGTATATAGACAAAAGTCAATATAAACTCAACACGGACACACGATGTCACACACACACACACACACTGGGAAACACAAACAAGCACACACTGAGGAACACGCAATGGAGTTTTGAACTACTTGGACCAGGAAGGAAACTGTCCTTGCTCCAGCAGCAGCAGCGCCATACATGAACACAAACAAACAAAAGAGCAGAAAAAATTGAATAAGAATTTTAAAGATATGTGACGTGTTATTTTGCAAGGTTGGCAGCAGCTCATTCAACACTTGCAGCAGCAGGAACCTTGATTTAAATACTAGAAGGACGATTAAGAAAATCCTGTACCACAGAGTAAAACAGCAGCAGCGCCATTTAAAAGAATAGTTTTACTCTGCTTCACGAAGCTTTTGTAGTTAATGTTTTAACATCTGTTGGGAGGCTGTTGTATAAAATTATGCCCGGGGGTATTGTGAATACTCTTCTGGTGTAGAGCAAGGCGATGCTTGTCCTCAGGACCTTAGAGCTGAACGGTCTCTGGTCCTGCGCGTATTCATGAAACTCGCCATTTGTTTGAAACAAATTAGTGTTTTGCTTTGCAAACTTTAATATTTCATAAATATATATACAGGCTTGGTAAAGCAAGTATTTGCAAACTTTTGAAGAAAGGTTTGCAATTCCTTGATCTATAATTCGTGCTAGAAAGTATTCTAATTGCACGCTTTTGCAACTTAAATATTTCATTACTCCTGGAGCAGTTTCCCTTCTTGAAAATTCTCTTATAATTTCTGCACTGACGTAATAAAAATTTGAGGTTCTTATCTGAGGTTCAATCATATTATTTTTTCACTTAGCTGTAAGTACATTATAGTCCAATTTGGGTTTGTTCGATTTGAAAATTTTTGCTATAAATTTTCATGTATTTGATGAATTTTCTGAGGTGTTTTGCAAATCGGGTTGTCTTTTCCTCCGTAAGATTATTTTTTTTGGATAGTACTTAATCGTTTCTTCCTGTCGGAAGTTGCAGCCAATTTGGAAAAATTGTCAAGTAGTTTCCAAATTTGAGAAGAATTACCAGGACCTCCCGATATCCAGCCGGCTGCTCTAACAACTGAGCTAATCCGAGTTAAGTCCTGGGTTCTAGTCTCTGGTCCGGTTGACGTTTTTCCATTTTTGATTTTCTTCTAAAATTATATATATATATATAATTTACTGAGCTTCATTAGAAATATTTCCACTTGGTTAGAGTAGTTTCCAAACTGAATGATCGGTACTTGTAAGTTGACCCAGATCTTCTTCTAATTGTGCGTCACTTATTTCTCATAGATTTGGGTCTGAGGGATTTCTTTGTCCACTTGGTTTGGCTCTTCGCTTTTTTTCCCCCCAGTAATCAGTTTCTTTTTCTCAAGTGTGACAATTTTTATTTCATTGACGACGCGAGTCGCCTCCTTTCCCACCATTTGAAATGTCCATGATCCTTGTGCGTTTTCCGTTTTTTTTTCGTACACGGTTCTTTATAGGTAACAGTAACAGTAAATTTTCAAGTATATTTAAGCTTTTACGTAATATTAGAGTATATAAACTGTAATGAGATTAATCTGACAATAACACAAATATACATTGAGGACGAAACGTCTTGTTTTGTAAAATAAAATACTTCCTCTTTCTAATTTTTTTTTCCCATCAGTTGTATTTTCTTACCAAATATTATTTCATTTATTTGGTGTTATCTTCCAGATTTCAAGGAGTTTCACCATGGAAGATGCAGGATATGGGTTGCTGAATAGAAAATAATTAATAAAATGTTTGTAACCAAAAGAGCTATCAGTTTATTTTTCCGCAGTTATTTCCCCATTCCTTGTCCCCATCACAACACAAACTCCTTATTCAATTAGCAAAGGAGAATTAATCGTAGTTGCAATTAATAGAACGAGAAGACAGTTTGATGTTGAGCAAGTGGCAATGAAGCAGGATGGGCTTAAAGATAAGGAAACATGTTACGTGTAGTTAGAAGAAAGGAATGAGAGAAGGTGACTGTTCAGTTTCAATGCTTCAGCGTCTCATCAGCCTTTTGCCTTTGTAGATCATCGCCTCCGCAGGTTGTCAGCAAATGTCAAAGGGCGCTCGTCTAACTTATAATTAACTGAGTTTATGGGTAAATTACAAAAAAAAATAATAATAATTTGCTGAATTGAGCGAAGAGGAACAAAGACTGTTTATTAATATTTCTTACGGCTCGTAACCGGGCAACGCTGCTATGATAACAGCTGCAGATGTACATCTTTAGGCCTCAGGCACGATATACGCAGAGAGCGACGAGCGGTCGGACGTAACATTTACCGAGAGGCAGAGTAGCGAGCGATGCAGAACCCTTGAGCAAAGCTTCTCTTCGCGAGTGAGAATAACAAGCTTTTATTTCTAATTATTTGAATGTCTATGACGGTGCTTTTTTAATGAGCGTTTAGTTATACCAACGTAACAGGAATTGAAATCAAAACAGATAATTTGGTATTCAGCATTTTGTCTATCGAAGTTAAATATTTTTTAAAAAAATTAATTGTTGACAGATTTGACGATAAACCACGTACCATAAATTTTTAACATGTCAATAAGTTTGGGCCGAATTCTTTTTTTCAAAAAAGTGGAGAACTATATACTGTAAATACGTGTGTTGTTGTTGTTGTGGTATTGAGTCCTGAGACTGGTCCGATGCTCAACCCTCCATGCTAACCTAACTTGCGCAAGCATTTTCATTTTCTTATAACTAGCACAACCCACATCCTCTCTAATCTGCTAAGCTTATTCCATCCATGAACTCCCTCTTCAGTTATTACCCCACACACACACACTTCCCTCTAACGCTAATATTACAAGACCCGCGTGTTTTAAAACGTGTCTATCACTTCTCATGGTCAACGTCCTCCATACTGTTCTCTTTCCCCCAAAGAACTTCCTCTTTTATGATTATATCCACCCATCTGATTTTCAGCATTCGCATATGGCACCACATTTTAAAAGCAGATTTCCTTAACTTCCGTCAAAATATCTCTTCCCAATCTAACAGTTTATGTCACTCCACTGTTTCCCATACAACACTCCATTACCTTGGTTTTCCCTCTATTATTCTCATTTGGCGAGACACCTTCACCTATTTTAGGAGGTATATGTTCCGGGGTCAAAGACCTTGGGCATATGGCAAGAGCTGTCCGCTGATCCCATTGGATCAGTCGGCCAACTGCTTCCTGAAACTGGTGGAGACACGGAGAAGGGAATGCTGCGTTCCCACAGCAGATTCGTCTCCCGTCATTCGGAAGGGCGTGAGAATAGTACCCAATGCCCAACCTACCTGATGCAGGTTTTCTAGGGTTT
Organism: Eucriotettix oculatus; assembly: GCA_034510155.1. Lineage (NCBI taxonomy): Eukaryota > Metazoa > Arthropoda > Insecta > Orthoptera > Tetrigidae > Eucriotettix > Eucriotettix oculatus. Next base: position 216,917,050 of record CM067377.1, on the reverse strand, counting down.
TCCCTGCATCTCTTTAGGTGAAACACCGCGTAGGATCCTTAAACCATAGCCCGGGGGACCTAGTCAACCCTTGCTTGGCTACCTTGCTCCACCTTCCGCATCCCCCCTTTTCAATTCCCTTCCTATGCTATTAAAGGGGAGTTGCCTGTTTCAGGATCACCCTCATGTAGCCTGTTACCCCCCCAAAAAAAGAAGTAAGACAAGGATGTAGTCTGTCGTGCATGCAGTTTAACTTGCATATAGAACAGGCGATGAATGAAGTTAACTTGCAATTTGGAAAAGGAATCATACTGCGAGGAGACAATATGAAAAACCCTACGCTTTGTCTACGATATTTTATTTTTAGGGGAGTCAAAAGAAGAATCGGAAACCCTACTAAATGGCATACAAGGAATACAATCTTCTAACTGCTAGGCAATGTTTCAAAATTATAACTGTCTTTAATGGGAGGGGGGGGGGGAAATGCCTAAATTGTGGGTTTTCCGAGTCTTAACTCTGGAGCGGGAAGCGCACGCCAAGGCACCCGTCGGATTACGAGAGCACAAAGGCCCAAAGTTAGCGCCAGGGAAATACCAGGGATAAGGAATAGTTTCTCATGAGAGCTGCCCTGCGATTGGTACACTACGGCTCTGGAAAGGGGAATCCGAGGTGTCGAAATGGCGGGCAGGAGCAGAATTTGGCATTCTGTATCCAGGAGAGGAAGGAGATTTTGGCAGCACCAGCAGCAGTGCTCACGGCACGAGACTTATGCTGGGGCCAGAGATCACCCAGAATCACGGGCACCCAGTAGGACAACGCTGGAAGAAGATAGGTGACGCATTAAACCTGTTGCGCAGCCAATCACAGCTTCAGCCATACTGAAAAGCGGCAATTCAAACGTTCCTCGCTCAATGCTTTCCTATACAACTGAAGGCGTGCTTTTGGTTACTTACAATGCATCACACTGACAGCGCTAGTCTTGCTGTATATTTCCTTAAATTTAATGAATCATTAACAACAAATAAATTATTAAAAAACCCTCTTAATATGCAAATCATTATTTTGTTTATACAAGTATCTAAAAGATACTTTTTAAGCATGTATTTAATTATAAATAAATAAAACACAAAGAATGGTAAAAGGTCAGACATGAAATAATTTTATAAATACAGTAATTTTATAATCTGACTTATTGTTGTAAATAAAAGACAAGGAGTGGCAAAAAGTCAGAATTGAAAAGAATACTTTTCACCCTCGAACTTCAGGGTCCTCCTCAATTCTTTAATTAAAATAATACCGGGGTGTTGCAGAAATAAACAGAACAGGGTCCTTGGGAAATTTGGAAAGGTGGACGTTCCTTCAGCGTATAAGCCTAATCTGCGAACAGGCCGACACCCTGGCGCCAGAAAAAACCCACCCTCTTTCCTGCTTGCCTGCCTGTCTACCTGTTTTCCGAGTTACAATATTCTTGCTGGATTTCGATCATTTGAAAATCTAAAATTTTAATAAAATTAAGGAAAGGGTCCTACTGCGCTTTAACACAATAATTGTATAATTATTATTGAATATTAATAAACTCTGCTCTTAAGATACACGTCACAAAACTATTAACTGACAAGACGTTGGGTTTGCCTTTCATCGTCTTCACTCGTTTCGCCCTGGACAGCCGAAATAGGAAATGTTATATTCTAATTGTAAGCAGCTACAAAATACCAATTTTAATAGTTAATTATTGATAGTTTTCCACCATGAGTAGAACCGCACCACAGGCTGCCACCAGCCAACAGCGAGAGAGAGAGAGAGAGAGAGAGAGAGAGAGAGAGAGAGAGAGGTGGATAGATAGAGGTATAGAGATAGAGAGAGGGATAGATAGAGGTATAGAGATAGAGAGACAGAGGGAGATAGAGATAGAAAAACAGAGATAGAGAGAAATGGAGAGAGATAGAGATAGAGAGATAGAGATAGAGAGAGATAGAGATAGAGAGAGATAGAGTGAGATAGAGAGAGAGTGAGATTGAAAGAGAGATAGAGAGAGATATAATGAGATACAGAGATAGAGAGAGATGGAGAGAGATAGATAGAGAGAGATAGGGAGATAGTGAGACAGAGAGAGATACAGAGAGATAGAGAGAGATAGAGAGAGACGGAACTTCCACCATGGTTAAGCTGAGGTATTGTGAATTCCTGGGACGAGCGAGGTTATTTGCCATTTTGCCAATGTGCCATCTATTTATTCTCTCAAGCCACGATACCCTGAGAACAAGAACTGCATGTAAATGCCGGGGAAAATGTACATATAATTTACAACGTCCGGAAAATAAAATTATTAGGAGCACAACCTTGTTTTTATTATCATTATTTTGCAGATGACTCTTGTCCCTAGATTCTTCCTAAAACCAAACTCATCTCCTCCCAACTCGTATTCTATTTGATGTTCCATCCTCCTCTTATATACTATTTTCGTCATGTACACCATACCAAAGTTTTTAATATTTGTTAATATTGTGACTTATATTACCCGTCAGTAAATTCCTCCATTTCGCGAAAGTCATCCTAGCCTGTGCTATCCTACTCTAGTTACTACGCCACCCAAGCAGCAGAATTCTTTAACCTCCTTCAAAATATCCCTTCACCAATCTAACGGCCTTTTTTATTCCAATATTTCCCGTACTACCATGCCATTACTTTGGTTCACCCCGTATTAATTCTCATTTTTTGTACTATACTGCACAATATTTAAAAAGGGCGTCTATTATTTTCCTTTCCGCAACTCCTGTGGTCTACGTTTCGCGTTCATGTAGCGCTACTTTCAATGCGAACGAAGATTTCCAGCGATGGTTTCCTAATTTTCACAGTTTTATTACCTGAAAGCGGATCCCTATTTTATGTGGAAACGTTCCTTGCCTGTTCTATCCTACTCTTCATTACTGTTTTACTTCTACCGCCCCTAGTTATTACGCTTCCCAATATCGCAATATATAAAAACCTTTGTTATTCCATTGTTCCGCATAAAATAGATGGGGAAACAGTGATCCAGGAGACAAACTGTAAATACCTAGGCATTTATTTTAAGATTAAGCTGGGGGCAGGTAAACTATGCTACACTTTGTCATGAGAACACTCAACAAGGGGAATGCGAAATCTAAAGAGATGGCATATTTGTCATTAGTACACTTGCCCACTTAATATGGTGCAGCATGCCCCAGGATAGGGCAAATAGGATCCTTAGAAAGGGTGCAAAGAAGGGCCGCAAAATTCGTACAAATAGGATCTGCGCATGGGAAGGATAAGGTAAAGCGACTAGGGTGGGACACGCTACAGACAAGAAGAGAAACAGCTACGCTACACATTCTCTACAGAGCTTTTGCAGGTCAAAAACCTTGGCAGGGAATCAGAGATGGAATGAGGAGTGATCACCTGTTTAAATTACAAGGAAGGAACCTAAAACCAGACGTTGGAAAATACTCATTCCTAAATAGGAAAATTAATGACTGGAACAATCTGCCTGCAGGAGTGTTTTAGGGGAACTTCCTCTAACAGAAAGAAAATTTAGACTCAATCCAAGTTTAGTGTAGTGCAGTGACGTCATCAGTGCTGCCAAATCTCTAAAAATATACTACAGTCAATTATATTTGCAGGGTTTTTTTTCCAGGGAAATCAATACTATTTTTTTTAAAAATTCATTTCTAATAATATGATTCCACCCTTATTTATTTATATTGAATATAATTATACATTCAACTATAGGTTTAATATGGTCCTTACGACCGGTTTATTAATTATTGTTTAAGTTCTATGTATCTGCCACCAGGGGCGCGGACATCTGCCCATTTGTAGATTTAATAAATACATTTTCACATACATAAAGAGTTACCCAGTAGATAAATGGGAGCAATGACGTCGTCGCCTTCAAGTATCAAGAGCAACGAGCGGAATAAAATCGGGGAAAACGCAGTAAACTGCCGCTGTGGTTGTAATATTCGTTCGGTTTCAATGGTTTATTGATCGTGCAAAACATTTTCCTTTATCAGGCTACTATTAAAGAGGCACGTGGGGAGGAAATGTCAGGGACAGCAGCGACGGTCGATTATAAAAGGAGCCGTAGGACCTCAGGAGGACCCACAAAACATCTCTTGCCATGACGAAGGTGATGATGGTTCTCCTAGGTCCGTGAGTCCGTCCAAGGATCCCAGAGGGTTAGTTACCGTGTCTCCAGTTGCTGCTTGTTGTTCCAGGGGTGACGCTGATGGTCTTGGCGTCCATGATGGTCACCGCCGACGGTTACGCTATAGAACAGAAATGTTCGCTAATCGCCTGTCCCGCTGTAGGCCGTCATCTGTTTTGCGCCGTCAACAGCCGCGGACAGACGAGGAACTTCATACATGAGTGTGACAGGAGGATGACCAACTGCTTGAATAAAGACGGTAAGAACTTTTTTTTCTTTTTCTCCAAACGCGTTACCTTTTAATGACGTCACAACAGTCTTCGAGAATTTATCCAACCATGAAAGTTCAATTTCGGAAGTTTAAAGTATCTGTAACTTCACACTGTACAGTTGAACAGATTCGTCTTGACCAAGATTGAAGTCTTCACGGTAATTCAGAGCTTGTTACTTGCCCTACAGTCACCTGTATTTCTTAAACTGTGTTGCTGTTGTGGTATTTAGTCCACAGACTGGTCGGATGCAACCCTCAGTTGTAACCAATCTTGTGCAAACATTTTCATTTCCGCAAACGTAGCACATCCCATGTCGTCCCTAATTTGCTTAGCGTATTCCTCCCTTATCTGTCCTTACTCCACACACATCCGTCTAGTGCTAATTTTACAAGACCCTCATGTGGCAAAAACGTGGCTTATTTATCATCCATACTGTTCACTCTTTCCCTATTCTGCTTACACTTTATCCGCTATCCATCTCATTCTCCTAAAGCACCGCAGTTCATGGGCTTCTATTATTTTCCTTTCTGCAACTCCTATCGTCCACATTACGCACTCATATAACGCCAGGCTACTTATTATTTCCTAATATACACACTTAAATTACCCGTAAATGAATTCCTTTTTCTTGCCTGTTGCCATCCTACTCTAGTTATTGCGCTGCCCAAGTAGCATAGTTCCTTAACTTTCTTCTAAATATCCCTTCCTAATCTAACTGCCTTTTCCCCCCACCCACACTAAACTCCATTACCTTGGTTTTGTCTCTGTTATTACTTGCATTGAAGTCCTTGTCCAGGACCCCGTTCAAGCCATACATTATGCTTGCCAAGTCCTCTCCTCTGTTCCCTAATACTACAATGGCATCGCAAATGCGTAGACTGTTTATTTACTCTCCTTGCAGTATGATTCCTTTTCCATATTCCGTTTCAACTTTCTTCATCACCTGTCCTATACATAAGTTAAACAGTATGGGTGAAAATCTCCATTCTTGTCTCACTTCTGCTTTGGTCTCTGCTTTCTTTTCATGTTCTTCAATTCCAATTACAGCTGCATGCCTTGTATAGAGGTTATATATAAGCCTCCCTTCTCGATATTTTATTCCAGTGGTCTTCAAAATTCTTAATAGTGTGTCCCAGTCCACGTTGGCAAACGCTTTTATTCTAAATCCACATATGCCATTAACATAAACAGGCTTTTTCTAATCCTGTCATCTAAAATTTGTTGCAAAGCCAATATTGCTACTGTTGTCCCAATATTCTTCCTAAAAACCAACCAAAATCTTTACCAAAACTCGCATTGTATTTGACGCACCATACTCCTAATACTATTTCATTATTTATCTTAATAACTACTCAATATCTAATATCTACTACATGTAGTATTCTACAATATCCCATCACGCTCTGTCTCTTTATTAAACCTAATATTTTCCTGTACCCTATTAAGTTCTGTAAGATATTTATCGAGTTTGTCTCTTCCGTGCGGCCATATAGCAAAAGTGTCGTCGTAAGCGATTTGGTTTAAGAGGAGAGTTTCGGAGAACCTGTTACTCAAAAATACCCCATGCACAAGTGGGCGATTGTTGGAGAAACATGGCAGGGAACCCATGGCAACGTCTTCCGTCTGCTCATAAAAAAGTCCCTTCCTATGGAAATTTTTTTTTTCAGTCTCGAGATTCCCGAATTGTCCTTCCACATTTTCAGAGTGTTCGCAAAGTTTCCTTCTCCTATGATCCTTATAGAAAATTTGTAACAGTAATTTTATCTTTTACCTAATTTGATTGCAATTTTTTCTTGTTTTATTTTCTAGATTACAAGGAGTTACACGACGGAGAATGCTGACGATTTTAGGAGAATCATGAATAAAACATTTGGAACACGTATCGTTGTGTAGTACTTACTTTCAAGTTCTCGTTCCTCGTCCCCGGTCACCAAAACTCTTGGAACCAATTAACGCGCGACTGGTAAACGCTTCGACCGGCCTCTGTGGTCCTTGTCAATATTTACGTCAGTTAAAATAACAGATTAAAAAGTAATTAACAGGTTTGAAAATTGCACAGAAACTTAAATTTTTTAATTGAGGCAATGCAATTGTTCGAAGGAAATTTTTGATGGATGATATTTCTTGTATTATTATAATTGTAATAATTCTGATATTACTGAATTTTGCCAAAAAAAATTTTTCACAGAAGATCGTAAAATCGATTATAAATGTCAACTACGAGGTACTAAAATGACATTTATCAACAACAGAATTAAAAGTCCATTACCTGTTTATATGGTTAATTAAATGACTAGATGGAAAATTTAAAACTCTGACAAGAATAAACGGATATATAGAACAAATTAAAAGGCGAATTAATTTCTATGTCACCAAAATGGTTAATTTAAGAAAATTAGGACAACATTTACTTTCCTATTCCAACATTTATTATGGTTTCCAAGTCTTCTTCTACTACAATATCATTGCAAAAGCGTAGGGATTTTATTTCTTTTCCTCGTAGTATGATTCCTTTACATATTTAGTTTTACCTTTATTCATCGCCTGTTCTATACATATAAGTTAAACAGCATGGGTGAAAAACCTGGATCCCCGTCTTACCCCTTTATTTTGCTTTCTGCATTATTTTATATATCTACTATTCTAATTACTGCTTCCTGTATTCTGTACAGGTTATGTATAGGTCTTCTTTTTCGATATTTCATTCCCAGTGCTCTTCAATATCCATAATATTGTGTTCTGTTTCAAATTATCAATCGCTTTTTCCACACGAACGTAGGCCGGTTGTTTCTTATCCTGTCTTTTAAAATCAGCCGGAAAGGGAATATTGCTTCTCTTGTCCCTACATTCTTCCTAAAACTCAATTGATCTCCTCCTAACTGGAAATCAGCTGGACGTTCAATTCTCCTATATATTATTTTAGTTAATATTTTGCTTGAATTGGATACTACAGGAACAGTCCTGCATCTATCAGCCCCAGTTATCTTCGGATGGGTATAATTATGTTATTACTGTAATCTTCTGCTATTCTTTACATTATGAAATGTTTACATTATCAATAGCTTTTTTTAAAATCCGAAAATGCCTTGAACGCAGGCCTATTTTTTTTTCTTATCGTATCTACTATTATTATTTTTCTATTATGAGCATAGTCAATATTACTTTTATCGCTCCTATAATTTTCTTAAATCTAAAGAGAACGACTACAATTAATATACTATGAAAAATCCAGTTATATGCGAGAGATACAAATCAAGCACGCACGCTACGTTATCATACTACGAGGAATACGAGTGATGACGTCACGTTACAGTAATCGACGAAGGTCTGAATCCCCCAATTAGAGACAAGGGTGGGAATCAAACAGTCTGATTAACCTATTTATGTGATCAGCCGAAGTAACGGAGTTAAAGTTTTATTTTTTACTGAACGTTGATAGTTTTTCGCTTATCGGAGAACAATTAAAATAAGGCTGGCGCCGCGATCAAATGTCAAGGGTTTTTGCCAGCGACGGCCGCCCTATAAAAAGAGGCGCTGCATCACGGGGCAAAGAAGCTCACACCTCGCCATGAAGGAGACGCTGCTGGTTCTTCTCGGTGAGTCAGTGTACCTGATAGATGGACCAAAGAGTATCTCAAGTAGATAGAGAGGTAGTGGCAGGCAAGGGGCATCTTGACGTCATCACCACTCCCCTAGCTCCATAAGAAAAAACAAAGTAAAAAAAAGCGGTTTTTTTTCAGTCCGCTAAAATCCTTCATAAAGCAGCAAAAGACTAATATATAGGGGATTATTTATTCATGCAATAACGTAGTATTTTCAAGTGTATATTTTTATTCATACGGAAGATTAAGTAAAGTGACCATGACTCGAAATCAGGATTATTTATTCACACAATATCGTAGTATTTTAAGTGTATATTTTTATTCGTACCGAAGATTAAGAAAAGTGAGCATGTCTCGAAAAAAGGATTATTTATTCATATAATGTCGTAGTATTTACAAGTGTTGTTATTTACTGAAGATTAAGAAAAATGACTTTGTATCGAAATCAGGATAATTTATTCCCACAATATCGTAGTATTTTCAATCTACATATTTATTCATACGGAAGATTAAGAAAACTGACCATGTCTCGAAATAAGGATTATTTATTCACACAATATCGTAGTATTTACAAGAGTTGTTATTTACTGAAGAATAAGAAAAATGACTTTGTATCGAAATCAGGATAATTTATTCCCATAATATCGTAGTATTTTCAATCTACATATTTATTCATACGGAAGATTAAGAAAAGTGACCATGTCTTGAAATAAGGATTATTTATTCACACAATATCGTAGTAAGTTCAAGTGTATATTCATTCATACGGATGATTAAGAAAAGTGAGCATGTCTCGAAATCTGGATTATTTATTCACACAATATCGTAGTATTTTAAGTGTATATTTTTATTCGTACCGAAGATTAAGAAAAGTGACCACGTCTCGAAATCAGTATTGGGAATAGGAAGCGAAGTTATATCAACATATAATTGTTAAAAATATACAATCTTCTATTCGCAAATATTGGGAGAAGAATGTAAATGGTTCTAATTGGAAGTATTTCTGATAATGTAATTTATTAAATTTTGTTAAAGGACTGATTTTTATTTAGAATGATGATAATGTTTTCTTATTTTAATCAGTCACTTAAATAACCAAAACTATAATTAAATTTTGATTTCCAAATTAGTTTAGAAGAGCTTTCGACATTTCTATAGTCCTCCTCAATTAATTTAATATGTAATTAAATTACTAACGTTCTTGGTGGATTCTAGGTTTTTTGACGTGGCTCAAATAACAAGTTCAGGACCCATGGAAAAGGTGTAAATTTTCGACATTCCGTGGTTGTATGTTGTTATATGTGCCGGGTTAGCAAATGAGCAAAATAATTCTTGAACGTCTGGAATTCCGAAGTTTGAAAAATATTTTGTGTGATCCAGCACAGCCTGGAAACACGTACAGTCCATGAAGAAAGTCGGTAATTTGATTACATAGTAAGTTACATGATGATGAGTATGGCAAAGCCGAAGAACCTTTCTAAATAAATATTGAAAATTACAATTTTGGTTAATTAAGAGACTGAATAAAATAAGGAAAAATAATCCTCATTCTGATATTAAGGTATTTTCTATACGCTTGGGCCAACTGGCCTTTAAAAATAATGAAACACTATCCCATTAGATTATTTAAGTGGCACCATACAACATCACAATACGTCATTTAATTATTTTTGATATAAAATTAATTATAAAAATTTAAACTACGAAAATACGGGGTTTTGATTGAAAAAATAAATATTTTATATATTTTAAATATATATAAATAAATATTTTATATATTTTAAATATTTATTTGTGTGTGTGTTTTGAAAGTATTAAGATTTTATTCACTTTTATTTAAAAAAATTATCCTCACTGACCATTAAATGAATTTTAAGCAATGGCCGAAAGGTTAACTGAACCTTATAATAAATTATTTTGACTCAACGACGACGCTAATTTCCCGCATCTTGATCTCATTTCTAAAACTGCATCTTGTATTTCATAAGCTGGTAACATTGATTCGCCTCAAGAAAAGAGATATTTGGAAAAGTTTAAGGGGAAAATTAGGAATTAATATTATTATATTTCTGAAATAGAAGTTATAAGTACTTATTTATTTCCTTCCCAAATGTTACAGTAGA